>OX596382.1:85105665-86305665 GCA_951394425.1 Tipula unca
CACCAGAAGTAGTGACAAGTGATATTTCATCATCAGCTACCGATGATTCAATGCCTATTGATCTAACAAAGCCGAAAGAGAGAGAAAGACCAGCTGTATATAGTAATCCTCATAGTTTAATCCATCAATCAGCAGCTAAGGCTCGTCCGGCAATTTCGGAAGTTATCGCACCAATTGATCAAACTCGATTTATCACATCGCTCGTATCGATAATGGAGAAAATTCCTACGTCAACTAGTAATATTGACAGTAATAACTTTCCCAGCCATATTGACGAGAATAAGTTGTTACATCAATATTTGACCGAGCGGGCTCTGCAAGATTCGAAAATGAAACAGTCACAGATGATAAAGAAATTGAATAACGAGGAAAATTGTGAAACGAACACAAATAGCAGTGATGGTGTAATTGGAGGAAACGGAATCATTATATTAAGCCAGCCATCAACACCTCTAGCATCGACACCAACTAATTCCGATTATTTCGGTGTAAAATATGATGAAAAATTAACAGGAAGTTGTGAAAATGAGTATGAGAAACAATCTAATCACAGTGAAACCGAAAAGGAGATTGGAAATGCTTCGAGTATGGAAACACTAGCTGAGATTGCAGCAAGTTCTGTTAAATTAGATGTTTCCAATAATCAAAAAATGTTGAACATAAATGATAATGCGAAAACTGTAGCATCGGAATATCTAAAATTGGCATCGAATGAGACCAGGCGACAAGCAAAGGTTTCGATTAACGAAGATGATGAGTTTAACAATAGCGAGTCAGATCAGGATGAGTTATCGAATAAGATGTCGAATACCAATATGGTACGGAAAGTTGTAGTTGGTGAAGACGGTTTTAAGAATCCAGTCGTTGAAAATACACAAGTTCCGTATACGCCACGCCTTCTTGAAGATGGCCGAGCTGTTTGCACGGTTTGCTCGAAAACATTTCAGAAAGAATATCATTTACTATTGCACTATAATATTCACTATATCGAGCGGAAATTCCGTTGCGAACCATGTGCTATTAGTTTTCGTACCAAGGGGCACTTACAAAAACATGAACGTAGTGTTCAACACAATACCAAAGTATCAATGACTTCAACATTTGGTGTGGCAACCACATCAAATCCACGACCATTCAAATGTGGTGATTGTAAGGTTGCGTTTCGTATACATGGACACTTGGCAAAGCACTTACGTTCGAAAAGTCATGTCATGAAATTGGAATGTATTGGGAAGTTACCATTTGGTATGTATGCTGAAATTGAACGAGCCGGTGTTAGTCTAACCGATATTGATACAACTGACTGTGATAACTCATTGACAAGTTTATTATTGCTTGCCCAAAAATTACACGAGAAAGATCCCAATATATTTGGTAATTGGAGTCCAGATGCAAATAATATTTCGATTTTACAACAGCAGCATAATAGTAATAAGAATAGTAATAGTAATAATGATACAGACAGTGATGATAGTGATAACCAAATTGATGAACAAAAAGATGAAATTAATAGTCTTAGTCGTAATATGAGTAATACCAGTAATAGTGTTGGTGGTGGATTAATAAATATTAGTAATAATAATTCTGTAAGTGGTGGAAATGGTGGAGGCGGTGGTGATTCAGCATTTTCATCTGACTCAAGTACTGGTTCGATAAAACGCAAAATCGATCAAATAACCGGAAGCCTTGATCCTTTACTTATCGGTGGTGATGAGCAAGCATCATCACCATCATCATCCCTAAATATGGATCATAAAAGACTTAAAACACTAAGTGACATCTAGTGCCAAATTTTAGTTTTTATATTTAATTTCGTGCAATTATTATTTTTTAAATCTTATTTAAGTTTTTCTTTAAGCAGCCATATTTTAGTGTATAAAATAATTAACACAAATAAATTTTAATTAAATTTTAAAAGCAACAAAAATGTTGTGTGGTCATTGTTGTGGTTGCCATCGTCTGCCATCGTCTTAAATAAATTTTCTTCTGTACATACATATATAAAATTATAAAATATAAATTTTAGTGTATAAAAATTAAATATAATAATATAATATAAATTACCTTATTACATATATATATATATATATTTATATATATATATATATATATATATATATATATATATATATATATATATATATATATATATATATATATATATATATATATATATATATATATATATATATATATATATATATATATATATATATATATATATATATATATATATATATATATATATATATATATATATATTATATATATATATATATAGAAATATATGGATATAAATTTTATATAATAGGAAAATACAATTTTACAAGATTTAAATCCAGTAAACGCCATATTTTTACTTCACATACAAATAAAATGGAATGATTCTAATAACCCAATGTAAAATTTTTAAAAAGATAATCGTATTCAAATATATTTTATATTATATATAAAGTAGGTTTTTTTATAGAAATAGATATTCAGAAAATTTCACGTAGAAGAAATATTTTGTGTTCTGTATGTTTTAAATATGGAATAAAAATTTTATTTTTACATATATTTGCCATTACAAATTGAAAAAATATCAACAATTAACTATAATATTAAATAATAATTAGGTGGATTCATTTTATTTTTTTAAATAAAACTTTTTATATACCTATCATAACAAAAAAAACGGGCCAATTACAATACGAAAATGAACAGCACCATATTTATATAAATATTAAATAAGCATTTATAACATAATATACAATATATAAATATAAAGATTAAACTGCCATCAAGAAAAATGAAAATGCTTCCAAATAAGTTTTGTGCCAAAAACAGACTAGGTGGACAAAAATGGAGGAATCGCGGGAAAATACATATTAAATATATAAATATATCTCTTCAATCCTTTTTAAAATAACGAAAAAACGTTCTAATTCTAAATTACCAAACTTAAAACTAAAATCGCATATCAGTAAGTGATTTTTAAAACAAATAAAACATAGAAATATATAAATATATATGTATTATTTTAAAAAATATATTATTTTATATATAAAATGTCTTCCATATCAAAAACAAGTAAAAAATTTAAACAAAAATATTAAAAATAAAATAAAAATACATAAAAATATATTATTATTATTATACAAGAAATAACATTTATATTATTATTGAGTAATTATGAAGTAAATTTACTTGAAATTATTTATTAAATAAATAAAAAAATTATATATTAAAAATATTTTTCTGTGTTTCTAATTGATAAAATCTTGTCGTTCATTGTTTCTAGATTTTTAATAGTGTAATTACCTAATGCTGTGAATGTATTTCATAAAATAAGAAGAGCTATCTATGTAAGTTAGAGAAAACTGCAGTTACAATTTCTATAATTAAACAATCCGCATATTAAAATCAAATGGGGCAACCCAGAATTGTTTCTTGTAACTATCATGGTAGAAATTGCCGGAATATACTACCAAATTAACGTGGAAACTTTATTTTGTTTACAACAGCAATGGATGCGTGATTCTCTTCTACTAGGTAGCTCAGATATCACTTTCTTCAACTCTTCAATGCCTGTTTTATCTGCTTATGAATCTTATTGATATATATGTACTTGAAATAAATATTTTAATCAGTCCATTCAAATATAAGGCCAATCGCCGCTATTGATTAGAGTTGGTTAACCATTCCTTAAATCCTTCTTTGAACATAGTCTTACAACAAACACCCCTTTTTGATCTTAGACTAGCCTCACTCCAATATAAATGAATCCAACTTGCTACTATATACGTATACGTAAGTTTGTATTTATTATAATCAAAATATAATTTTATTTAAAATTTATAATATACAAATTATACAGAACAATATAAGAGATTATAATTAGGTATTGATAATTTACGTCATGTATAAATTAGTGAAGCCATCCATATAGTAATAAGAAATCGAATACTAAAGCTCATTAGCAGAATAATTTCGGAGAACAAATGAGTCCGCCACCAATTAAATTACGACTCGCGTAATATCAATACTATTGAAAAAATATGTAAATATACAAATATATCACGGTATAATACGCAATTATCTCTCATCAATTACGTCACTCATTTGCATAGATTATATTAACCCTTTTAATGATGGTTATACATGTATAGAATGCATGTGTTGTTTAAGTTGCTTATTTAATTTTATATTGAACAAATAATATTAGTGTTATGTGAACTCTGTTATATTGTGCATCAAAATGAATCCCAGTCTGGTTTTAAGTTCATCTAACCGTCATCTTTAATGAATCTAACCGTCAGTCACTACGAGCTTTATTTTACTTTCTAAACTGATGCTGCTTCAACCGACTAATGAACTTCATCCGAATGCGTCTGGGTTGTGTAGACTAAATTTTTTCTGTCACTAATTATACCATAATGCTAAGATAATTAGTCACATCCATCACCTACAGCACCACCACGTGAACATATTAAGCAGTCAATACAAAACCTAAACGAAATATTAAACCACTCACGATTGTCAACTGTAATAATATTTTAAACTCTGTTATAAGCAATTTGTTCTTGTAATGTTAAAGTTAAGCTAACAAACTCTGAAACTCTGTTATAAACAAATTGTTACTATAATCTATAATCCATATTGTGTGAATAATATTTTATAATTAAAATCTACTTTTGAATTTAGATTTAAATTGTAATTCAAAATGTTGAGAAACAATTAAGAAATACAGTGTCAAAATTAATGTAACCTTTTTTATTTTTATAACCGAGAAGCAATAATCCCGTACGGGTCATCCCCAACATAAAGCTGGCGCCCTTGGTAGACCCGGAAAATAATAAAAAGGATTGATTCAAATAATATAAAATAAAAATATATGTCATAGCCCCCTGCAGTGGCATATTTATAATAAATTATTTGTGAACATATAAAGTGACAATATTTATTTAACGTGAAAATATAGTGAAAGTTGAAGACATGTGAATACCCATTTCTATACATACCACATAATTTATTCAAGAAGTGCACGCCGAAAATAAGTATAATGCTTAAATCAGTAATACTACTAGCATGATAAGAAGTTTTCATATATAATTTCCTTTCATACTAATTTCCTAATTTCTTAACGATTGTCTAATTATTTAATTTCAATTCTCCAAGTATAAATATTGGTGCTTGTAATTTTTTTTATAGGTTCATGTATCTACCGTTGATCATATGCCTAAATAGTTGTCCAAAACTGAGCGCTAATTAAAACTCTATGTCTGATCGAGATAGTTTTAATAACCCAAATAGTGAATTTTTAGAGGTAAACGAAATCGCTCTAATGGAAGTCGTCAATTTTTCAAGTAATCCACTAGAATTTTATTTATTATGACCATTACACGTAAACGAGTTTAACACAAAATATGAAGAAATACATCTAATATGGTTACATCAGGAATTGGGAAAAGTAGAAATCCCTTTAAATATAGAGCATCTAAATGATGAAGAAAAAAGAAAAGTATATGTCAATAATTTAATGAAATATTTTATAATGAAAAAAAAAACTAACATTCAGTAATAACATTAAGCATGAAATAAAACTCTCAGATCCAAAACCAGTGTATGTCAAATAATACAGACAACCACAAAACCTGCAGAGGGAAGAAATCAAAAAAAGAATTGAGAAATTATAAGATAATGGTATATCAGGACATCATTTCCTAGATGGTCAAGTCCTATATGGATGGTACCAAAGAAACCTAGTCCTGACGGTAATAAAAAGTGGAGATTAGATATCGATTTTAGAAAATTAAATAACCAAACAATCGATGACAAAACCCACACCAAATATAACAAACATTGATAGTGTGAGGAAAGCATCCGAAAGCATCATGAACGTTAGGTTCTGCAGAAACAAATCATTCCACGATATAGACAAAGAATGTCTAGGAATAGATTGGCCATGCAAGTACTTTCGACCATATTTGTATGGAAGAAAATTTATTGTTGTAACTGGTCATAAACCGTTGGTGCACCTCTTTAACATAAAGGACCCTACATCTAAAATGATTAGATGGAGACTCCAATTAGAAGAGCTCGACTTTACTATACACTATAAAAAAGGAATTTCTAACACTAATGCAGATGCATTATCTCGCATTAGGTTAAATGAAATGTTAGAATCATCGAAGGTACCAGAAACAATAGATTCTAATTTCTAAACAATAGAAACAATAAGTCGCTCAAAAGCAAATCATAAGTAAAAGAAATGACACGTCCCAAATTAATATGAACAAAACATTTCATAGTGATTGCGTGGACAAAATAACAAATACTGAGAATTAACGGAAAAATTCAGTATTATCCCAGTACCAAGATATAAGTTACAAACGTATCTGACATAGCTACTCAATACAAAATTCAAAAATATGCACAAATAGAAATCGATACTGGTAATTCCAACAGAAAAGATTACAGTATAAAAGAAACAAAAACTTCTTTGAATAAGTACAGGAATCAATTAGAGGCAATAATTGATCATGAAAACATCAAAGAAACAATTTTTATAAAGCATTAACAATTTCAACGCTTAATAATCAAAATACAATTCGGAAGACATAATATACATATTTAATACTTATCTTCGTAAAAAGCAAATTACAGCATTATTTTGTAATGATGAAATATTTGACCAAATCGATATTGTATATATGTACTACTAATAATTTCTCCAATCTAAAAATAGTTCGAACAGAAGTTCAGAAAATCGGTATAGGCGATCGTTAGAACAAGCAGAAATCATTATTAACCATAATAAAGCTTAAAGAGGATTTAATGAAAAGTATGCGAAACTAAAACGTAAATACTATTTCACGCAGGTGCGCGAATTAATATCAAATTACGTTAATAAATGTGAGATATGTAACACAAATATATATGGGAGAACTCCAATGAATATCAAATTCAAAATTTCTCCAACCCCTCAAAAACCATTAGAAATAGTTCATGTAAATATATATTCTTCTTAAGAGGAAACACATTTCTAAAATTAATCGATAAACTCTCCAAATATGGAATGGTAGAATTTCTACAGGACAGAAACACCACCACCGTATTAAAAGTATTGAAGAATTAATATCAATTTACGTTAATATATGTATATCATATTTCTAGAGAAGGAATTCCGAAAGAGATTATATTTGCCGATGCTACAGAATTTACGTCAGAATTAATGGAATTTTTTTATAAAGTTTTACAATATGAAAATTCACATAACTATCACCAAATCTTCCACAGGAAATAGCCCTATAGAAAGACTGCATAATACTATAACGGAAATTTCTAGAATAATGTTCCAACAGAATAAAAGTCTCGAGAATCAAGAACTATTAATAGATACATTATTAGTCTATAACAATTCAGTTCATTCAGCAACAGCTTTAACACCATTTGAATTGCATAGAGGTAATATTGAGGTAAAGAACATACCTAAATTAAACCTCGTGCAACGAAACGAATATCTTGAAAAAATGCAAAAAAACTGCGAACCACTAAACATAGGAATAGCAGAAGACACACGGAGAAAAGCATGAAATGTATAATAGAAAAACTAGAAACACTAGAAAAATTTGTGCTAAGTTTTATAATAATAACAAAGAAGATATACTAATAGAAACACTATTTGTATGAGAGAAATATACCCAAACAAAATAATTTCATATTATTTAAGTTTTGTTTTTGCAATTTTACGAGATACTATTACAATTTCGTCATGTCTCTTTCTTGCATTTACATTTTGAATAACACAGCAAAATAAAAAATAATAGTGAGCCAATTGGTTGACGAAAAAAAATTTCATAAAAAATAACATTTTAATGAATTATAATGTATTGGTATTGGTGGCAAATAGATCACAACAATAGACCAACAAAACATTTCAAAACGCAATTTGAGTTATTTTCAGAAATGTTACAGTACAGCACTCATACATGTTATATTGACATGTACGATTTATATGAGAGTATATATTTATTTTGGGGTCTAAACTGTATATAAACAAAATATCAACATAACAAATTATAATAAATCGGATAAAGTTATCCCTACCTTCCTCGATTGTGTTTTAATTTTAAATAATGAAATGAAAACAAACATTTTTTTCATTTTTTTATTGTTTTCAATCAACCTGTGAAAAGAAGGAATGGATTTCGTTTGTTTCTATTATATTGATATTTTAGTTATATACAGTATAGGCATCAAAATCCCCTTATGATAACATGGAATATCGCAATTAAAATTGTACATTTCAATATAATGTATGAATTCTGCACTGTAAAACTTCTGTAAATAAAATAGACTTGTGTTGTGAAAAGTTGTTGTTGCGTTGGTCTAAACAATTTGATATTTTCAAGTTTATTTCATCAATGAAAATCGTATTGTAAGAGAAGATCGATGAATGAGTATTTTGATTTTCACTTTTAGGAATATATTTACGCAAAACCGTCTATAGGTTACTTCCGGCTTGTATCTATAGAAGTATAGACTGTTTCTCTAGTTTAGGGGTAAAATTAAAAGCATCTTTTGATTTTACGAAAATTGTTCTTCAAATACTTAACGTAATTTGTTGATTCATTTGAAAGATAAATGTTTAATTGAGTCCACACGATTGTCACAGCCGCGACTTCTCTTTTGAGAAGCAGTCTTCCTGATAAGTTTGGAAAATCACCTCATTGAAAGAAAAAAGAAAATTTATCCAACAAAATAGCCTAACAAAAACCAAAATTATAGAATAAAAAATTAAAATTTGGTTTTTCGTCTGAAGCAAGACGATTCATTAATAATATTAGGGTATTATATCGTCTTAATTTCTATTGTAGTGAAATTTTTATAAATATTTTTGGTCTGTACAAATAAAAAATAAATAAAATTAGAAAACAGAAAATGTTCCTATTGTTGTTTTCGATCAATGCCAGATTTTGCTACATATATAAAAAATATATCGTCGGCGAAGAAAATGCGTGTCAAGTAGAAAACATATATCTATGTGAAACAAAAAATAATATAGCAGACGGACGATACGTATGATTTTTTTTAGAAAAAAAAATTACGATCATATAAATTTTTTTGTAAATATTTATTTTGAACAATACATGCATAATCCTTTTATAAAATAAAGTTCATTAATATATGTCTAGCATATTGTCTATCTATATCACTAATAGGTAATTGGAAATATGTGATTAATTATGTACTGATTAACAAGACATTCACTGCTTCAAAATTATTTGAATTGATTAAAAAAAATATAATCGTATGTCAGGAAAAAATTGGGTTAAACGTAATAATGTTAACATGTGATCAAGGGGCGGGCCATAAATGTGCAAGCATATAAGCAGCTCGGTATCACATTCTTATTTTATATTAGCTGGCAAAAAAGTTTTTGCACAATACGATCCTCCACACATCATTAAATCGACCAGAAATGCATTTGTTAGTATGTAACAAAATTTCACATAGTAAAATTGGAGTAGCTGATATAGATGTAATCAGAAAAATTGTCGAACGAGATGCAATCAACAAATGTAAATTATTACCTAAGTTCGGCCGGAAACACTTATCCCCAAATTCGTTTGAAAAAATGAACGTTTCGTTGGCCGTACAATTACAATTACAATCGTCAAATTACATCTAAATTTGTAATAAATGGTATGGATATCACAAAACAAAATGTTTACAACATTGCTTATGGCTATTTGCAACAGATTAAGAACTATTGAAATTAAGTAGAAAATCAGGAAGGGCCAACGAAGGGTGGTGGATGCCACCTCTAATTTGAATAGAAAACGGACATGATCTTGATTATCAAATAATTTAATACAAATCCACACTATATAATCCAAGCGTGCAATATATGTAAAATATTCTGGCTTTCAATTATTAGATGATATGATTAGTGAATAGTAGACGAAAATTACAAAAATTTAAACATTACGTAAATTTTTATAAAAGTTAATAAAGCAGAAATGTATATAAACTATTGAGAATTCTAAAGGAATGAAAAACTAACACCTGTATAGATACTTGGTTTCAAATATGACAATACATTTGTGTTGGTTTTGGCTACACATATATTAATGAACTTTTTTTATAAAGGATTATGCATGTATTGTTCCAAATAAATAATTACACAAAAAATTATATGATCGTAATTTTTTTTTCTAAAAAAAATCATACGTATCGTCCGTCTGCTATATTATTTTTTGATTCACATAGATATATGTTTTCTACTTGACACGCATTTTCTTCGCCGACGATATATTTTTTATATATGTAGCAAAATCTGGCATTGATCGAAAACAACAATAGGAACATTTTCTGTTTGCTAATTTTATTTATTTTTTATATGTACAGACCAAAAATATTTATAAAAATTGCATTACAACGGAAATTGAGACGATATAATCCCCTAATATTATTAATGAATCGTCTTGCTTCAGACGAAAAACCAAATTTTAAATTTTATTCTATAATTTTGGTTTTTGTTAGGCTATTTTGTTGGATAAATTTTCTTTTTTCTTTCAATGAGGTGATTTTCCAAACTTATCAGGAAGACTGTTTCTCAAAAGAGGAGTCGCGGCTGTGACAATCGTGTGGACTCAATTAAACATTTATCTTTCAAATAAATCCACCCTTGATGGTTTTTCACTTTGCAAAATAATAAAACAACAAATTATGTTAAGTATTTGAAGAACAATTTTCGTAAAATCAAAAGATGCTTTTAATTTTACCCCTAAACTAGAGAAACAGTCTATACTTCTATAGATACAAGCCAGAAGTAACCTATAGACGGTTTTGCGTAAATATATTCCTAAAAGTGAAAATCAAAATACTCATTCATCGATCTTCTCTTACAATACGATTTTCATTGATGAAATAAACTTGAAAATATCAAATTGTTTAGACCAACGCAACAACAACTTTTCACAACACAAGTCTATTTTATTTTCAGAAGTTTTACAGTGCAGAATTCATACATTATATTGAAATGTACAATTTTAATTGCGATATTCCATGTTATCATAAGGGGATTTTGATGCCTATACTGTATATAACTAAAATATCAATATAATAATAGAAACAAACGAAATCCCTTCCTTCTTCTTACAGATTGTTTTCAATAAAAAAATGAAAAAATTTTTGTTTTCATTTCATTATTTAAAATTAAAATACAATCGAAGAAGGTAGGGATGACGTTAGGTAGGGATAACTTTATCCGATTTATTATAATTTGTTATGTTGATATTTTGCTTATATACAGTGTAGACCCTAAAATAAATATATACTCGCATATAAATCGTACATCTCAATATAACATGTATAAGTGCTGCACTGTAACATTTCTGAAAATAACTCAAATTGCGTTTTGAAATGTTTTGTTGGTCTATTGTTGTGATCTATTTGCCACCAATACCAATACATTATAATTCATTAAAATGTTATTTTTTATGAAATTTCTTTTCGTCAACCAATTGGCTCACTATTATTTTTTATTTTGCTGTGTTATTCAAAATGTAAATGCGAGAAAGAGACATGACGAAATTGTAATAGTATCTCGTAAAATTGCAAAAACAAAACTTAAATAATATGAAATTATTTTATTTGGGTATATTTCTCTCATACAAATAGTGCTTCTATTAGTATATCTTCTTTGATAATAATAAGAAACTCAGGTGGAAGTTATTCTAAACTAAATTTAGATTGAGTTATGGAAATTCGAGCCAATAGCTGGGTGTAAAAATACCTGAATAGTCGTCTTATTTTCGAACAAGGTCCAATGGTGGCATGGTGGCAGTTTTCAGCAAATAATGAGACATCCGTTATAAATTGTTAACAGAGCTGCTGACGATAGGATGACCAGATATGTATACTGTTTTCAAGTTCTGATGTTTAAAAAATTTCATTGTATATTTTGATGTTTTTTGCCTAACAAAAGAGTAAAGAGTATAACGAAACAAAATAAATATGAATACACTTGAAATAAATAATAACAGTGTTAAAGGCCATTACTGGCCCCTTACTGAATCAACAATCTGGCTCCAACGGTTTCGATCCTGAGCTTGGTCTTCATACTGTCTTAGACAATCTGAAGAGGCCAAGTCGTTCTCTACATCGTGGAGCCATCGTCGCCTGCAACGACCTCTGCGCCTACCATATGGTGGCTCTCCTTTCAGAGATCGCTGCACAATTCGTTCCGGATCAGCACGCAGAACGTGACCGAGCCAGCGTACTCGCTGAGATCTAACTTCATGTACAATATCGGGGATCTTCATCAGATCTCTGATCTCGAAATTGTACAGAGCTCGGTATGTACCATCTATTTCGCGTTTAGGGCCGTAAATCACACGCATGATTCTTCTCTCAAATGTAAGGAGCCATCTCTCGTACTCATCCGTCAGCGCCCAACTTTCACATCCAAACATAACAACGGGCCTGATCAACGCTTTGTAAAGCTTCAGCTTCACGGCACTTGATAAGTGTTTAGATTTTAGCAGTGGCCTTAGAGGATACAAAGAACGACTGCCAGCTGCCAGCCGCACTTTAATATCCTCACCCACACTGTTATCGTGAGTGATAAGAGAGCCCAAATATTTGAACCTCCTCACTCCCTCAAACGTGTGGTGGCCACTACTAAAATCTGGTGTGCCATTGTCTCTAAAACCAGAGATCAGGTATTTCGTTTTGGACTCATTGATCTGGAGTCCAGAAGCTGAAAACTCTACAAGCGGATCAAGTATTTTTTTCACTCCGTTGTTATTCAGTCCAATCACGCATATGTCATCTGCATATGCAAGCACTTGATTGGACTGGCGATATAAGATGTTACGCTGAGGTGTTTCAGTTTTACGAAAGATGTACTCCAACATGAGATTAAAGAGTATCGGGGACAGAGCATCTCCCTGCCGAACACCCGAGTTAACTGCAAAAATTGTCGATAGCCTGTTCTCAACTTTAACACAGCATTGAGACTGCGTCACTGTCATCCTACACAGTCGTACCAATTTTGTTGGCATTCCTAGGTATTCCAGGGCAGACCACAAACTCTCTCGATTGATCGAGTCGTAGGCCTGCCGGAAATCCAGGAAAACCTGATGTACGGAGATGGATGTCTCATAATATTTAGATAGAATCATCCGCAGCGAAAAGACCTGATCAGTGACTGATCGATTCGGACGAAATCCTCCCTGATAGTCACCAACCAAGCCTTCCGCCAGAGGAGTGATTCTATCCAATAAAATGTATGACAGTAACTTGTATGCTGTGCAAAGGAGAGCTATACCGCGATAATTCTCACACTTCAAGCGGTCTCCCTTCTTGAAGATGGGGCATATCGCGGCCACTTTCCATTCATCAGGCATAACTTCGGTTCGCCATACTAATCGAATAAGGTCGAAAAGACAGTTCCACAAAGTATCCCCTCCGAATATCAAGAGCTCCGAATTAATGCAGTCCACTCCAGGTGAGCGGTTTCGTTTCATTCTCTGCATGGCCTTAGTGAATTCCTCATGGGATGGCTCCTCAGTGCAAATCTCCGCAGACTGTTCTAGAGGTGGCTATGATATAATAGAATATAATAGGAAGGTCACCAACATCAAGGATGGCGTTCTAATCGAAACAGGAAGAAAGGAAGATCTAGACTTCCACAATAATAATCAGTGGAAGCAACGAAAACACTAAAGCAGCAATTGGCATACTCAATAACGATCTTGAGGTTCTTAAAATTTCACAGTACTGCGACTCACACTGTGTGTGTGTGTCGAGGTGAGATCTAATATAGGAAAGTTTTACTTGGTCAGTATATATTTCAAATATTCAGACGATCCAGTGGAATATGTTAATAAACTCGAAAAAATCATGGATGGTCTAAAAGACCATCCTATTATCATTACTGGCTGGCGACTTCATTGCAAAGTCTAAACTTTGGCACAATAAGGACGCAAATGAGAGCGGAGTCCTAGTTGAAGAATTCATTGCTAGAAGTAACCTATTTGTTATAAACGAAGAAGGACAGCCAAGTACGTATTCCCACAATTTGGAGTCAAATATTGATCTCACTCTCATGACGGGCGGTCTGTTAAGAAAAATTTTAAGTTGGTCCGTCCATAAAAATTGGACATCAAGTGACCACAGAGTAATTGTCTCGATCTTGGGCTCGGAGAACACACATAATGATTCCCCAGCATCAAAGAAAGTTCCTCGGTAGGCCCTACGGCATGCCAATTGGGAGAGTTTTCACAGCCAGCTAAGTAGCATCTGGCAAAGCCTGGCAAAAGACCTGAAGGTTTTGATCGAAAGCGATATCGATCGAGTTGAACAAACAATAACAAGTTCAATCATCAAAGTCTGTAGCGCAACTTTTTCACGTAAACGTGCTCGCAAGTCAAAACTGTCTTGGTGGTCTCCTGACCTAAGCGAATCAAGAAAATTGGTTCGTAAGTTGCGCAAGCTATATCAAAAAGATAAAAATCCCGACTCTCGGGAAAGCAAAAGGGTAAACTATGTGGCACCCCGTAAGGCGTACTTCAAAAATATCAGAGGCAAAAGCCAAATGAACGTTAAGAAGTTCTATGAGGAAAATGACTCTATGAGGCAAAGAGAAATCCGCGCCGTTCGTAGCTCTGCACCAACCACGCCAGACGTGAGCCACTTCAGTGATGAAGGAGCCACTATGGCCATCATGTCTATGAAAGCTGGTAAGGCGTCAGGCCTAGACAACATCGAGGTCGAAGTGGTACAACGTGCTTGGCATATTGCCTATCACGAACTTTATGAATACTTGTCTTAGTAATGGAATATTCCCCAAAGCATGGACAAATGGTAAATTAGTTATCATTAGGAAAACTGGAGGTAGGTGTCAAACCGATCCCAAATCTTATCGACCAATCATGCTGTTGCCTGTCCTTGGTAAACCACTCGAAAAGTTAATTGCCGGCAGGTTAATGGACGTATTTCAAAGAAGTGGTACCTATAGTGACAAACAGTTTGGTTTCAGAGAAAAGAGATCCACAGAAGACGCAATGATCAAATTGATCAATATGGTCAAAGAGTCGGACCAAAAGTACAATCTGGGAGTATTCCTAGATGTATCTGGCGCATTCGACAACCTGTTGTGGCCCAGCATCATGTTGGAGCTAAAGAGATTCAATGGCTCACGTAATCTCTATAACATCCTAAACAACTATTTCTCTGAAAGGAAAGCCACTGTTATTTCAAGTCATTTCACGCTTGTAAAAATGGTCAACAAAGGATGTCCGCAAGGCTCCATCCTTGGTCCACATCTTTGGAATATTGTCTTTAACGGAAGCATGAGCCAGGAAGTTCAAGAAGTAGCATTGGCGGATGATAAGGTTATGCTTTTTGCTGGGAATTCAAGACAAAGTATTCAAGAAAAAGCGCAGCTTGCCTAGATAGGATGGTGGACTGGTGCAAAAGCTACAAAATGGAACTATCCTCAGAAAAAACAGTCATGATCCAACTTAAAGGTTCACTGGACATCAGGAGACCACCATTGGTTTCCGTAAATGACTAAAGAATTAAGATTGTGAAAACTGTCAAATGGCTGGGAGTTGACTTCGATGAACGACTTGGATTCACTTCATATGTCAAAAGAGTCGCGGAAAATAGTAAAAAGTTGTTCGTTGTGCTAAAACGAGTTGCTAAAGAGAACTGGGGCCTCAAGCAACGGACACTATCAATAATATATGAAGTGGTATCTTCATTAACATACGCGTGCGCGGCATGGGCAGACCGAATGAACTGCCACCACTGGGGTACATTAGTTAGTGCCCAAAAGACAAAATGTGAGCTACGGAAACGTGATAGTGGAGGGCGATCAAATTCGGCCAAACCTCATGGGCTTGCTCAAGAGAAAAACGAGAAAAGCATCAATAGCAATATGGCAAGATAGATGATCGCACTCAGTGTATGGTTCACCCAAATGTTAACGGGACATGGTAGAATGGCCTCCTATATGCAGCGTCTCAGTCTAGCGGACTCAACCACCTGTGAATCTGGACAGGACGAGGACACAATAGAACACATCCTCTATGATCACAATCTAGCTCAAGAAGCTAGAGAGCAACTAATAAATGACTTAAGAGTTGAGTGGCCAGCCAGTCAACTAACTCTCATGCTGCCAATCAACCTCAACTCTTTTAAGAAGTTTTGCGATACCGTCTTGAGCGGTAGATAGACAAATAAATAGTATACAAGATTTTCAACTTAAGTAAATTATATTTTAAAAAAATGCTAGTTAAAAGTAGACGAGTATGCGCCTCCTCGATGGCAGGGACGGTAATACGGCAACCTGGCTAAGCATACCGATATAGTAGTTATATTCTCAAAAAATTGTAAGTCCGCGTTGGAGTTGTTAAAGGCACGACTTCCTGGGAACAGCTTCTTCGATTCAAAGCGACAAATTCAAAATGAAAAATATGATATAATAAAATGTATATAATACGGTTTATTGAATTTTATGTAACTTTATAAAAACTTTTAGTATCACCTTTCATAAATTATATCGATTTTTTACAAAATCAATGAAGAGCTGCGCAAAAGAATCAAAAATAATAGTTCTTATTATAAGAAAACATATCTGCACACTTTTATGTCCTCTTTTTTTTAAATCAGCACATTTTATACGCGCGAATACCATACAGATGTACATATAACAGTACAAGTGAATACAATTATGCGAGACAAGATTCCAATCAATATTAGACTTCCATTAACATTTCGACGTATCCAAGTCTTAACATGTAGCCAAACAAATTATTTCGACCATTGAAGTGTACTCATGGTTTTGACGGAGTGCTATTGTTTTAATAATTAAAAGAAACATTAACTATAGTCTCTGAGGTTCCGATTTGAGCTGTGCTGGGATGTTCTATCATCACTTGGATTCGCTTCGATAGACATTTGTGTCTCCTTTTTTACGAACAAAATTGTGCTCCATTGCGTTTTTTCAATTAGGTTTTGTCTATTGCGATCTCAGCCTCTTAGAATAAATTTGCAAACTATCTCTTTTTCCTCTTTTCACTTGCCTTGCCATCGAAAATAAAAATATTGGTGATATTTTATCGAATGAATTTATAGAAATAGAATCGAGTAGGCTATGATCACAATATAAAATGCGAAATAGAATACAATTTTGTTCGTAAAAAAAGAGACACAAATGTCTATCGAAGTGATGATAGAACATCCCAGCACTGGGTTTGGGGTGGGTATATTAGAAGTTTAAGTAGAAACTCAGTGTACCTATGCTGTGCTGTACTAAAAGATTTGTAGTTGAACGCGTTCAAACGAATTTTGAATGATGAATCCATTAGAAACATTCACCAGCGTTATTTGTTGCAGAAATTGTCAAAGTATCAATTTAGTCAAATGTGCAGATTGCTTAAATACTTAATTCTAAAACGGCAACCAAAAGTTAAAAATAAATGTTAATTTTTCAATATGCTTGGTTTTCCAAATTTACATACATAAATGCATTCTATGTACGAGTATATGTAAGTTGGCCTTTTTCTATAATCAATTTTTTTTAGCATATACGAGTACATACTCGTAACATGTCAAAATTAAAGTGACTTCAAATAAAAATCCTAGTGATAACAGTATTAGGATGCCAACCTCTGAATTTGAACTTTTATAATAATAATTACCATTACTGCGCTATTTGCTCGGTAAAAAAATAACATTGAATCTAATTTCAAAATTCGACAGTTCGATGTAGTTGATCGAACAAAATTATTTTTAAAATCGAATTTCAATCGAATTCAAATGGAATAAATTCAATAAATTCAAATGGAATATTACTTATATAATTACATAATTCAAGATTTAAATTTTATTCAACTAAAAAAAATTTTGAAATGATAAAATTTACCAAATCTGAAATTTTAAAAATGTTTTGGATTTTTGTAAATAGACAAAAATTTCTTTTTTTTATTAAGTGTGATAATAAATAAAATATTGGAAATTTTATTGTTATATTGCTGTTACAATTGGATTAGGTTTCATAGTTTGAGAAATTATTTATTAAAATTTTATTTTAAGGAAGTTATAGTATATAGTTAAAATCTAACCTAATTTAATTGAAAACCTAATGTATTATTCGAAATACCCATGTGATACACAAAGAATGAATAGTTATGCAATATTAAAAAATGTAAACAAAACAAACGCTGCCACATAAGAATTATTATGTTTCTATGGTTTGAATGTCAAAAAAATTAAAAAAATTGGTTTCGATAAAATTCTTATTTTTTTTTATGTTCATATTTTTCTGTGGTTGACACTTTATTTTTTCTTATGTTTGATCGAAAAATTTGGCATAATAATTTTTTTTATGTGACATGAAATTTAACGAGGTTTCGTTGGATTTTGCTATGTTATGTTTTCCATGGACGAATACACAGAAATGCTATTTATCGCATTCTTATTTTTTTACGTTATGTTGTTATTTTTTTATGTTATACATACCTAGTTACCACTTTAAAATACTGAACTTCAATGTTTATGAAATTCGTGGACATTGGTTGGTACCATTGATCTCTAATTCAAATCCGTGGTTGGTACATATACTCGTATACAAATTTACAATGTTAACCTGTTAACACATAATCTTACTCCTAACGCGGTGATCACTTTATCAGTTCGATCTCTTTATAAAACATTTTATTATTTATGTTTTTGCATCATTTGAAAACAAAATAATTTTTTTTATCAACAGGATCTGCTTAATTTTATTTCATACAAGGAGTGTATTCATAAACGTGACATTGTAACAATATTCATAGTTTTCACTAACACTAAAAGAAATAGGAGGTGAAATTAAGCTGGAATCTTCGTACGAAATACTCAATTTGGCTTGTATCTTATGACGGTTTTGGTTTAACGGTAATGAAAAAGCAATAAAAAATTTGTTTGGGTCGAATTTCTTCTCAAAGCATCATACTGAAATGAAAATAATTTTACACACAAAGATAAATCGCAATTGGAGTTAACAGTTTGAAATTTTACGTCTAGCCTCTATTCCATTGTGAAAAATTTACTGTCAGCAAAACCAAAATGGGATAAAAATATAGATCTGCTGGTGGTGCGAAAGAAACAAAAAACTTCATCAGCAAAATTTTACTGGAGAGAAAAATGTGTTTGTGTTAGTGTGTTGCCATAATTTATTATAGAAAAGTATCAAGTTGAGTATTTTTTATGGCAACATTTACACACATCGACATAAAAATTGTGTGCGGATACGAAATGTTTTTCACACACACATGTTTGGATATTTTTATGGTCAAATGTTATTTTGTTGTACATTTTTTTTTAATATTTCAGACGTTATAATAATAAATTATTATTGTTATTATTATTAATTACATTACAATAAATTATTTATTATGTAATAGCATATGAATAAATGAATAAAATTATGTTCGCACTCTAGACATAAAAAAAATTATGAAATTTGTTGGTTATGTTACAGAAGCTGTCAAAACGTAACCATAAAAGTTTCGCTATAAAATAAAAAATAAAAAAACTACTATCTCTGTCACACTAATGGAATTTTTTCTTTTCTTTCTCCTTTCATTATGGCAACAAAAAAATGTTGGCAGTAAATTTTTCACAATGGAATAGAGGCTTACGAATGTGTGTAATGTCATGATGTAGTGCATCAAAACCGTCTATAATTATAGACGGTTTTGAGTGCATACTCGTCTAAATAGGCCCAATGACGGTACTAAAGCGGTCATAAACTACGAATGTAACAACAGCCTTGTGCTTTTTGTTGTTCATAAACCCTAAACAAAGTTTCCCCTTATTGTTAGAAATTTCATTACCAACTCTACTCGGTACTGCCTTTCTATACGTCAAAAGCGTTTGTTATTTGCTAAAATGAATAATTCCGGCCAACACACGCGTCTAGGAAAGAATAGTAATGGATATATTATATTTTGTTATGATGGTGGATGCGATCCAGATAATTCTACTTCTTCCGGAATAATATTATGGTTTTGTGTTGTTAAACCATACGTGATATACACCTTAAGCATGTCTTGATCGAAGTCAAGGCATATGTTGTGCAATTATTAAATTATAGCAATACAGCTTGATTTTTCTTTGGACGTTTACAACAATATCGTTGTTGGTTGTTACGTCATTTAAACAATGACTGTCGTAACAATATTTGATGTTGTTTTGTTATTTGATAGTTTGAGTTGCTAATTTAAAAATTAAAGTTAGTTAATTCAATAAATAATTAAAATTTCTAAAAACTGGACTTATATCGAAGGTAAAGCGTTGATCAGTGTGTATGGTAGTAGGAAGGAGGAATATTTAACTAAAATACCCTATCGTAAATTTTATGCGTAACTACTTTTGTCATGTACACCACCATTTGAGTATGAGTAGATGCGAGTAGATACAAGTACTTTTAAGAAGTTTAACTGGTAACCAGGGATGACATAAAAAAAATTTGGAAAATAACGTAAAAAAAATAAGAATGCGATAAATGGCGTTTCTGTGTATTCGCCCATGGAAAAAATAACGTAACGTAAAAAATCCAACGAAACCTCGTTAAATTTCATCTGTCACATAAAAAAAATTAGGAATGCGAAATTTTTCGACCAAACATAAGAAAAAATGAGAGAGATGGCAAAACAGATGTTTTGTTTGATATTTTAAGGAAAACAAAAGGGAATAATATTTTCATGCGGTGGTAGCCATTTTAATATTTCTATCTTATGATTATTTCTTTCATACATATGTATATATTTAATTATATTTCTATTTAATTGTTAATCAAATATAAATAATTTTTTAAAATTGTATGAATAATTTTTATTAAGTGTGATAAAAAATAAAATATTGAAAATTTTATTGTTCTGCTGTTACAATTTGATTAGATTTCATCATTGTTTAAGAAATTATTTATTAAAATTTGATTTTAAGGAAATAATAGGACATAGTTAACAATATATATATAGTTAACACACGTTTAATTTGAAATCTAAACTGATTTAATTGAAAAATTAATGTTTTATTCGAAATACTCATGTGATACACAAAGAATGAATAGTTATGCAATAATCAAAAATGTAAACAAAACAAACGCTGCCACATAAGAATTATTATGTTTCTATGGTTTGAATGTCAAAAAAAAAGAAAAACAATTGGTTTCGATAAAATTCTAATTTTTTTTTATGTTTTTATTTTTTCCCTGGTTGACTCTTTACTCATGCCATTGGAACACACCAATTGTTACAATGTCGAGTTTATGAATACACTCCTGGAGCAAATATTATTTGACAAAAATGTAATTTCTGTGTAAGCGCCTCTCTTGGAAAAAATAAAAACAAAATTTATAATCAAAATCACTTTTGTTTAGTGTGGTACAATATATTGACGATTGTAAAATTAGAAAAAGTGCCTCTCGTGGAAAAAATAAAAACAAAATATATAAGCATAATGACTTTTTTCTTTTGTATCCTATGGAGGAACTAATAAATTTACATAATTTTATACATAATCAGTAATTTTGTTCAATACAAGAAACGCATATTGGTCATATTTCTCATACTTTATTTTGTATTCTAAAAATAAATCATAAACGTCAAACTGCTCGCATGTTCGCTTCCCAATTTTTCCGTTACGTGGGCTCTCTAATCGTCAATAGGGCAGCGTATTGCGTAAATTTCAAATCGGCAATAAATTGATGATTGTAAAAGTAGAGAAAACGCCTCTCGTGGGAAAAATAAAAACAAATTAACGAGTATATTAAATTTTGTGTGGTATTGGCAACGGAGGGAATAATAAATAATTATACATAAATAGTAATTTTATTCAATGCCAAAAACACTTTGATAAAATTTCTCACAGATCTGTTTATTTTGTATTCTAGAAATAAATCATAAGCATCTTACTGCTTGAATGTTTGCCTTAACATATTTGTTTCTAACGTCAATATTATGTCATATTTATTTAAGAATCAAACACAAATTACCCTCCCAACAAACAAATGTATTTGTGTGATATTGACTATGGAGGAAATAATAAATAATTTTACATAGTTTTATACATAATCAGTAATTTTGTTAAATATAAAAACCGCACTTTGGTAAAATCACTCACAGATCTGTTTATTTTGTATTCTAAAAATAAAATTTCAATATAAAGATTCAACATTTTTCCGCTACGTGGGATCCGTGATGTCCAATCGTGAATAAGTTATTTCGTTTTACGCTTTCCACTTTATTAGTTCGCCACTCTAAATCTTGAAATATACAATACATATTGCCAGATATTTTACAATATGTATTGACATATATTTTTTTCGCTGTTGCAGTAGAATCCATCCACCATCTTTCATTTTTCTTTAATTGACAAGCTGAATTCTTGTTGGTGTTTGTCTTATAAGTTTTAATAAATTAATTAAATAAAAGCTAATTTCAACTTATTTTAAGTATTGAAAAACCATATTATATGTAATCTACAATAAGGTAATAGAATTCAATTATCTTTTTATTTAAAAATGATATCGAAATTGTATGTCAAACATTTGACTACTAGGAATTTTTTTTGGGTACATCAATATGTAAAGTAGCGAGAAGAGTAGAAAATCAATATATTCAAAAGAAAAAAAATTAGATGTAAAAATATTTTTTGAAATATTTATTTAATAATATTAATAAAAATTCGATAACCGTAAGGAATCATGTCAAAAAGATCCGCGGAAGAATTTAATGCCGGAGGCAATGCTGGAGCAGCAGGAAATCAACCACCAATCAAAAAGGTTCACTTTGAACCCCATTTGATTGGTCCCGTTTCGACATTAGAAGAAATGGATATCAAAGTTCTTCAATTCCAAAATAAAAAACTTGCACAGGTACACTACTCAAGTTTTGTATCGTTTAAACACGACACGACACAATTTGTAATTACATATATGTATCTACATATTAACTTAAATATGTTATTGTAATTGTAGCGTATAGAGCAGAGAGTTAGGTGTGAAGGAGAATTAAGGCAACGAATTGAGCAACTTGAAAAACGCCAAACTCAAGATGATGCTGTACTGAATGTTGTAAATCGATATTGGAACCAATTAAATGAAGATATTCGTGTTTTGCTTCAACGATTTGATGCCGAAACGGCCGATGAATCTGAGAATAAAAGTAAGTAGATTTTATATCTTCGAAATGCTCATGTAACATAATTAAATGCTTATAATTCTTTTTAAAACAGATGAAATGGAAGTAACCACATCATTTTTGACACAACTTTCGACATGGGACAAAGAAGAGTTAGATGATAAATTGGCTAATCGGGTTCAAGTATCAAAACGTGCTGTAGCTAAAATAGTACAAGTAATAGATCGACTGATGCAACGTAATGAGAAATTAGTACATGCAATGAAAGGTGAAACTAGCGAGGATGGGGATGAGTCACATGTTAATATTGAGGAAACTTTACGTCAAACTCACATTGAAGTTATGGATGAAAATAGAAGTTTGCAAAATTTGAATACATCATTGCACGAGAGGTACCATACAATATCATTGAAAATGTCTGAACTACAGGTGAGTTAATATTTTAGAATATAATTATTGATGAAGTATCTTATCTTCAAATAAAATCAAATAAAAGAAAAAAACTCTTGGTCAGAATCTGGTTACACAAGGATTCCTACAGAACTCCACGCTAAAACGAATATTTTGATAAATAATAGTTAAGCACTAACAAATACAAAATATCCTAACTAAAATATTTTTCTATCTAAGTATTAAAATTTAAAACTACTTAATCATTCCGATACTTTTGAAGATAAGAAAAATTAAGATGTTCCACACGATAAATTAACGGTAAAATTTGCCTCATAGTACACTTATATCATTAGGTGCTTGCATGCGGATGTATTTCATCAACAATTGTCATGCTCATGACCTATTTTTCTCGTATAGAAATGCAGAATTATTTTGCCACGCCACGGTTTTTTCTGTAATAACTTTTATTTTGTTTGTTTATTCATTGACTGCTTATACATATTTCACAACAAAGGACTTGGATTTGTTTCTATTGAAATTTTTTTGATTCGATTTTTGCTTAGTTGCCAAATCTAGAAGTTCACCACTAGTGATGTTGAAGAAATCGAATGATGTTATATAATTGGTAAATGTTTTGTTTTCCTCATCTCGGTTTTGAAGTTCACTGAAGCCGGGCGCTAAATTCGGGGGCGAATAATCGTCGAATCATTCACTAAATATTATTGGTGGTCTTGTTGCGGTTGGTAATTTGCGTTGCGGATGTTATGGTAGTTTATAACATTTGCTTCTGGATGTTGGGTTGTTGTTTGTGGACTTCATTGCGTGGATTTAGGTGTCAGCCGACTAATATCTTAGTAATAAAAGATTTCGTTTTTTGGTCTTCGTCGCATGTCTATTGAAAGTACATAGTAGAATGCACTTATAAATAATTAATCTCTGTAGCGATAGACATGCTCTCGACTGTCTCTTCAAAACCATGACATGATTAATATAGTTTTTTTTTATTCTTTCGCCATTTGACTCCCACTGTGTTTTGTGGATTCTCTTCTGAGAAAACCCAGAATATAGGTATTCGTGTTCACTAAGTGAAACTTCACAGACAACTTATAGCGGTTGTTGTTAGTATGATATAAACTGTTTCAGTCGATAGGCGTTACATATTCTGCAGTTCTACTGGTTTTATCATGGAAGTCTAGAACAGTTATCATATATGTAATAGTGAAGAGATGTTGTGGATTTGTAATTTTGTGCGTATACGTATAACAATTGATTTCACGGATTCCAGTCACTGACCATATTACCACTTGGAGCGCCAATACCTCTAGGTAATAGTTTGTTGCTTGGTTCAGGCGGCCTCCAAGCTCCATAGATTAACACCGTTCTAAGTTTTCATTTTAATTGTGTAATCCATAATTAGTTTCTGTGGTCGCTAACATAAATGCGATATGCGTGGGATTCATAACTTTATTAGTTTTTTGTGCGAAAGGGTAGTAAGCCGACCGCCCATCTATAACCGCTGTTTTACTTTAAAACTCAGATATTAGTATACAATATAATATATAATAATATAATATATAATACATATAACTCGTAGAAATCAATCTCTAAAAATAACGCTGTTTAATTTAAACGGTTTTTGGGGCACATCGTGAATATTATGGCCTGCTTTTAAAAAGTAAAAACTCTGGTCATATGTGTCGTGTATAACCAGCAAATTTGATTTGTAAATCAGATCTCAATATTCGCGTTCGAAACCCTCTGTTTGTTGAGTTGTAGATTGTAGTGTTCATATTTTTTAATGTTGATATTTTTCGTTATCTCTTAATTTTCACGCAATGGTTTTTAGTGTACAATTCACTAAGACGGTATTTTTTAATGTATAATATCTGGAAATTTAATTGATGGCTGAAGCAACATGTGTTTTTCTGTTGCTCAGAATATTTTTGTTGTAAATAACAGCAAGAATAATTAAAATATTTTTTATACAAATCTGTGTTTATTTGTGGGGGATAAAATTCCCACTTTAGGCATCTATTTCAAGTTGCATTTGGTCATTATCATGCCTTTCATTATAATGGCCTTATTTAACTAGAAATGGGTCGACTGGGTATTGCTCTTATAATTTTGAAAAACGGAAAGTGATCCAAATTTCAAGTAGTGTAGTGGTTGGAAACTGCCTCATGACAGTCGGATTTATTACAACGGAGAGTGATCCAAATTTCAAGTAGTGTAGTGGTTGGAAACTGCCTCATGACAGTCGGATTTATTACAACGGATTATTTTCAATGTGTTATTGTTGAATGTTGTCCGAATAAAAACAAATTTCGTAAAGATATAAAAGTTCAATTAATCACCGCGGTCCGTATCTTTTCTGAGTTTACATTAGAGCATACATCCAAACCAAATATAATTCTTCTTAAAAAAAATTGAAATCTCTGAATCATCCACCCAAAAGATGTTATATGGGTCTCTTAAATGTATAATAGTAGCTATTTTTTACAGTAAAATAAGTTAGAGTTTTACATTCGACGTTGATATATGTAACTAGTTCGAATTGTTTAAATTCAACAGCATGAATTTTGTTCTAATTTTTTTAGAACTCGCGCAAACATCACTGGGGAAGCAAATGTTTTCAGGAGTTTTAGAATGAGTTAACTTTTAATAAAAATAATAATTGTGAGTTTGGCAATATGTAATTTTATTGCTTGTTATCTGGTTTTCTATGTCTTTTGAAGGATTTTGATTCTTACGGCATTAGTTGAAGTAATTTTCATAACATCGTTAGAAAAATACCATAGTATTTTATCCGATCTCGATCAATCAAATCACTTAATCTCTCGATCAATTAAATCAGCTTTTCCTACTTGATCCATACTGAAGTTGAAACAATTCTAACTTTTTATACCATGGTATATTTTTCCAAAATTATGAAAGCTCAATAAATCTTTATTGTTACAATGGATTTGCTAGGAAAACTGACTTTCGTGTTGAGTATGAAGGAAAGAAAAATCCTATGCTATTTTTTTTAAACAAAGCAATATTATGTATCTTAAAAACAAGTTTTATTATAATTTACATATTTTATTTAATTCAAGATTTTTGGAGCTAAATTTTGAAAACAATTTTTTTTAAATGATTCTCCATGTTGGCAAATTTAGGTTCTTTTTAACACGTTATGTATCACTGAACCTGAAGCTTAGTTAATGTTTCGCCCGGCTTTAAGGTGTTCAAAAATTAATCTTTGGCTTCAGTAACTCCAGAAAATGAAGGAGTGAGGAGGTTCAAATATTTGGATTCTCTTATCATTCACTATAACAGTGTGGGTGAGGATATTAAAGGGCATCTAGCGGCTGGTAGTTGGGCTTTGTATCCTCTAAGGCCACTGCTAAAATCTAAACACCTATCAAGTGCCGTGAAGCTGAAGCTTTACAAAGCGTTGATCAGGTTCGTTGTTATGTTTGGATGTGAAAGTTGGGCACTGACTGATGAGTACGAGAGATGGGCCCTTACATTTGAGAGAAGAATCATGCGAGTGATTTACGGCCCAAAACGTGATGTAGATGGTACATTATCGAGATCAGAGATTTGATGCAGATCCCCGATATTGTACAGGAAGTAAGATCTCAGCGAGTACGCTGGCTCGGTTACGTTCTGCGTGCTGATCCGGAACGAATTGTGCAGCGATCTCTGAAAGGAGAGCCACCATATGGTAGGCGCAGAGGTCGCTGCGGGAGACGATGGCTCCACGGTGTAGAGAATGACTTGGCTTCTTCAGATTGTCTAATACAGTATGAAGACCATGCTCAGGATCGAAACCGTTGGAGCCAAATTGTTGATACAGTAAGGGGCCAGTAATGGCCTTTAAAAAACTTATTATTATTATTATTATATAACTCCAGATAAAACATTCTGGATACAAAAAGTGCTTTTAAAAAAACGTAGCAATGTTAATTACAGTACGGTTGTATTCTAAACACAATCAATTTGTCTCTTGAGGGCTATTTCTGAATACGCGTCGTCCCAGTAAGATTATTGTTCGAATTTCTATAGTAATCAGAAATAGTCCTCTTGGTTTCATTTAGTGCATCAGTTTAATCGTATACACATTACACATACATTTCAGCATCCGTTTTTAAAATCCGTAATAATAAGGTGTGTTTGGTAAAATGCTGCCCTTTCGAGTAAGGTCTGAATATTGTTATTAGACCTTCAAATTTTACTCTGCTAGATTTTCCAAGTAAAAAAAATATTTTTTTAGTACGTACTAGCTTTAAATGTAACTTGCCTCAAACAATTTTTTTTTAATTTGGAAATTAATTTAGATGATTCAATTATAATTAATATTTATTTTCTTTGTGATAAGTGATAGTTGCCAGTAGTTTGCATAGTATTGCTTTATTACAACGATTAACAAGGATTAATAATTGTACTATTAAGTTAATTTTGTTTATGATTATCTCTGGTTCTATTAGTGTTGAATTGAACCATCATACTATGATGACTGGTTTGTAGTGGCCATCCATTTTTTGGCAAGTGATATCGTTGATAATGCAAGAAAGAAATGCTGGAATTTAGTGATCGAGGTTATCATATGCCTGTTTTCCCAAGAATTCATCATTATAACCATTATAACTAATAATTTACAAGTAACGATTTTGTTGAACTATTTATTTTTTTTTTTGACAATCTTATTAATTCACATAAAATTATACAATGTACCTAGTCTATAGACTAACAACATTTCTTTTTTGACCTAAATTGCTAAATTGTGTTTAATTAAGGTATCCCCATTGGTTTTCCTTATGTTCTATTTACTGGTGTTACTGCCTTCTATAGTGCTAACTCAAAAGGTTTTACTCTTTTCAGTCTTCTCACTGCTTTCCTGTGGTCGAGTAGTTGGTTGGCCTGAACATTCGGGTGATTCTGGAGCCTCACTTCATGCTTCCGTGCAGCATTGTTTGCTTCTCTGGTAACAGTTTCCACTCTAAGGTCCCTGTGGAGGTCGCTATTACGTATGTACCAGGGGACATTTACAATATCCCTTAGCACTCTGTTTTGGAATCTTTGAACGATATCCATGTTGCTTGGTTTAGTACAACCCCACAGCTGAATTCCATACATCCAAAAGGGCTTTAATATCTGCTTATATAGCATCAATTTATTGTTTATTGATAGATTGGAGTTCCTTCCCATCAGCCAATACATCTTTCCATATTTGAGTCTGAGTTCTTCACTTTTTTTCTTGACATGGACCTTCCATCTAAGTTTGGTATCTAGATTCATCCCTAGATATTTTGCTGAGTTAGCATGTGGTAATGGGACATTATTTAATACCACGCAAATGATTTATTTTTCTGTTGGTGTAGTCAACACGTATGGATTTTGTTTCATTTAACCTGACACGCCATTGCTTCGTCCATCGATAAATTTTGTTCATCGCACTTTGAAGCTTATTGGTAGCTCCTTCTATGGTATCATCTACTACCAAAATAGCAGTGTCGTCTGCAAATGTGCCAATTGTGGTATTCTGAGATAATGGAATATCGCTTGTGAATAATAAATATAGAATGGGTCCTAAGACACTTCCTTGTGGCACTCCAGCTTTGATCTTTTTAATTTCTGAGTATGATTGTTCCTGTTTAACACGAAAGTGTCGCTCTGTAATGTAGGATTTTAATATTTGGCAGAATTGTGAAGGTAGAATGTTCTGGAGTTTGTGCAGAAGACCTTCGTGCCAAACTTTGTCAAACGCCTGGGCCACGTTAAGGAAGACTGCTGAGCAGATTTTCTTTTCTTCGAGTGATCTTTCTATGATATCTGTTATTCTATGAATTTGATCGATTGTCGAGTGTCTATCTCGAAATCCAAATTGATGTGTGGGGATTAATTCCTGCCTTTCAATTATTGGTTTCAATCTTTTTAAGAGAAGTCTTTCAAATAGTTTTGACATAATAGGCAGTAACGAAATCGGTCTATGGGATGTTATTTCGTTTGGTGGTTTTCCAGGTTAGGTATCATAATCACCTCCGCGAACTTCCATACATTTGGTACATATTTCATCCTGAAAGCTGCATTGATTAGAGTTGTTAATTTTTTAATGCCCTTCTTCGATAGCTGTTTTAAGATTTTTCCTGTTATCAGGTCATAGCCCGGCGCTTTATTGTTCGGATTTTCATTTTTTTTTTATTTCATTACTCAATTCCGCAGGGGTGGTCAGGTCGATTTCTTGATCAATAGTTTCCTCTACTTCTTGGAATTCTTCTTTCTCTTGTGCCTCATTTGCTTGTTCTTATGGGTGCTATTTGAGTTATTGGTCTTTTCATTCGTTTGGTTGTCTTCCACAAAGAATAGTCAGTATCCTTTTCATATGTTAATGACTGTAGCTATGCGTTTATTGTATCATTTTTAATGTACTGGATTTCCCTCCTGAGTCGCTGTGTCAGGTTATTCAGTTTGTTTTTATCTGCAGGCATCCTGGTGTATTGCCATTTCTTCCTGGCTCTCCTTTTTTCTTCGACAAGTTCCCTGATTTCTTTTGGGTAATTTGTACCTATTGTTCTTCTTTTGAACTCCGACGTATTATTCCATACTGACTGTTGTACGTCATTTATGAATTTTACGATTTCTTCATCTAGTTGTTCTTCTGTTTTTAACGGTACATTAAGTTTTATTCTACTATTTAGCTCTTCTTTGAATCCCTCCCAGTCTGTATATTTATTTGTCAGAGTCGGGTTGCATTCTTTTGAGATTATTTTTTCACTGAGAGTAAGTAGTATTGAAGAGTGATCGGAGCTCGAATCATACCCCTCTTCGATTTTAACTTAAGTTGCTGGAAGTTTTCTAGTTATAAAGAAATCTAGTAGATCAGGTATTTTGTTATTATCTGTTGGCCAGTATGTCGGTTTGGCAGTAGAATGCCAATTATATCCAACTTCTGTCATTGCTCCAAGAAGTTCTTTGCCTCTAGTAGTGATTATTCTTGATCCCCAATGAGTATGTTTCGCATTGAAGTCTCCGCCAATGATGTACTTATCGCCTAAGCTTTCCAGGAAGTGTACGTAGTGTAATTTTTTAAGATTATATCGCGGTGGGCAATAAATTGCCGTTACGACTAATGACTGATTTTTAGTTTTAATGCTCACGGTAGTTGCTTGTATTTCTTTTGTTTCATATTTTTTCTCTTCGTAATGTTGTATATTACTTTTTATTATTATCGCACTTCCTCCTCTGGCTGTATTTTCTGGGTGTATTGTATGGTATACTTGATAACCTCTAAATTTTATAAACGATTGTTTTGTAAAGTGGGTCTCGGATATGAGACAGATATCAATTTTTTGAATGTCCAATAATAGTTGCAATTCTTGCTGATGTTGCAATAACCCATTGGGGTTCCATGCTAGTATTCTAATGTCGCTAGCCATTCTAAAATATGGGCGACAGGAGCAGTCCTGATGCTGTTTTCTAGTTTCGTTAGTCTTTGAATGATTGATCCAATACCTTTTACTTGCTTTTGTTCTTGCTCATCCATTCGGTTTAGAATTGTTTGCAACATTTCACTATAACGGTCAAAAACGTTTTTCAGTTCTGCTCCCTCTTTAGCAACTTCAGCATATGAGATACCTGGAGCTTGAATTATTTGATAAGCAGGTTTTCTTATCTTTTCTATTTGATTTCTTGGCTCCTTTAATTTGCCTTTTTTGTTGTTATTTTTTTTTCTCATCTTCTGTAGTTCTCTGGCAACTATACATCCTCTATAATTTGCAGGGTGTGACTCTCCACAATTTACACACTTTCTCTGGTTTTTGGACATTCATTGGAGGAATGCTTAGCTGCGCACTTAACGCATCTCGGGTCTCTATTGCAGCAGTTCTGAGTGTGCCCGAATGATTGGCACTTTTTGCATTGCGGGAGCAATCTTGATTTTCGTCAAGCTTCAATCTCAAGCTTCATGTTGAGGATATGCCTTATTTGATAAATATTTTGTATGTCTTCATCTTTATCAAAAGTTAACATGAACAATGATAGCGGAGTTTTATCCTTTCTCTTCAATATTTGTGTAACCTCTTTTATTTTCAAATTTTTAGAAAGTAATTCTTCCTTTATTTCTTCTGGCTTGCAGGATGGGTGCAGCTTTTTTGCCACAACTTTAATCGGCCTGGATCTTTTGTCCTCATAAGAGTACCATGTATTTCCCTTTTCATTAAGTGAAAGGGTCAGTTTTCTATAATTCTCGTCGTCTGGGACATTGACTTTAAGATCTCCACTACTGAGCACCGTTGTTTGGTATTGTATTTGGTTTGAATCCATCGTTTTTCGTATATCATTGTAGTTTTCAATCTTATTTACAATGACTGGTGGTGGCTTGGGTTGTTGCACCTTTTTACTCTGATTTTTTATTTCCTTTTTTTCTTGTATTTGTTCTGGAGATACAAAGGGTGATTTGCTCAGTCGTCGCTTTTTTCCTTGTTTCTTTTTTTTTAGCACCCAATTCACTTCAGAATTAAGTTCATCTGAATCGGTGACATATTCATTCTGACCGATGGCTACGTTTCCGCCAAGTGCTACGTTTTTAGCTACGTTCTGGTCTTTTATTCTTGATTTCTCTTCTGTTACAGCAGGTGTTAGAGCTTTTCTAAGTTCCTCATTTTCTTTTTTAAGTATCATGTAATCATTACTTAGCTTAGTTGTGATCTTTTCAAATTCGCATAGCTTTCTGCGTAGTTCAAAATTTTCCTTTTCATATTCGTTACCGTATCTTGTTGGTGATCTTGTCAATTTGGAACTCTTTCCAAAAGGGTTAGTAACGGGGTTTTCTTCGGTAAAGTTCTCCGATCGTGATCTTTCCTTTAGCAATGGTTGGTTCCCCCCAGAATCCATGAAACCGGCCTTCTTCGAGAAGGTTAGAATTTCCGAGTTAAAACCTGGATTACCACCTGGGGTAATATTTCCTTCCGTTGTTGCCATTGCGTTTTCCTTTGTTTGGTCCGCGGAGAGTATTTTATTTCCTCCCTTCCCTTCGCTACCCGTAGATATCGATGAGCACTCCTCTATTCGCCACCTGAGGACGCGCTCTCTAGCGTTTTACATACTTCGCCGAGAGTATTGAACTAATGATGTTATTTATATTTTAGGATACATTGACTGGTAAAGAAACAGAAGCGGCCGAATTACGAAATCAAATCGATGATTTACAATATGAACTCGAAAAAGTTCGATGCCGGAATGATAAGCTAGAAAATCATTTGGCCGAGGCCATTGAAAAACTAAAGGCATATCATCAGATGCACGGTGGAGATGCAACAGTAAAAGCACCAAAAACTAGTTCGACCACAAATGTACAAACTCAACATCTAGAAGATTTAAGTAAAGAATTAGAAGAATATCGTGAATTAGCGAATAATCGTTTACAAGAATTAGATAAATTGCATCAAACTCATCGTGAAACATTGAAAGAGGTGGAAAAGCTAAAGATGGATGTAAGAATATTTTGATAGTTTAATTATTAATTGATTCATATAAAATTTGGCATTAAAACATTATTATTTTTTAAATTTGCAGATACGGCAATTACCTGAATCGGTTATTGTAGAAACCACTGAGTATAAATGCTTACAATCTCAATTTTCGGTACTCTATAATGAATCAATGCAAATTAAAACAATGCTGGATGAAACACGTAATCAATTACAATCAAGTAAGAACCAGCATTTAAGGCAGATCGAAATGATGGAAAGTGAAGAACTAGTCGGCCAAAAGAAGGTTCGCGATGAAATGATTCAGATGGAAGATGTTCTTGCACAAATTCGTAAAGAATATGAAATGTTGCGAATTGAATTCGAACAAAATATGGCGGCGAACGAACAAACAGCGCCAATAAATCGTGAAATGCGTCACTTGATTACATCGCTTCAGAATCATAATGGTCAATTAAAAGGAGAGGTACAACGGTACAAAAGAAAATATAAAGAGGCTGCAGGCGATCTCACAAAAGTACGTAAAGAGTTGGAAGAGGCTACTGCTAAATTTAATGGTGGACACAATTCTCGAAATTCGAATGTGCAAAATAGTTATGATTCGATTAAATCGGAAAGTAATAATGGAACGGGTGGTGTTAAAGATGAATTGAATTCGTGTGATTTGGCGTACGCTCAAAGCGTAAAAGAAGAGTCTCAGAATCATTGTGGCGGTATGATTAAATCGGAGGGCGATGAGAACGACGATGATATGGACTCAAAGGATGGAATTAAAAAGGAAAATATGAAAAGTGAAAAATTATTAACGGCTACTACTTCAGGTGGTGGTACTGGAGATGTTAAAAAGGAGAATATATCTGGGGCGGCTGGTGCAGTCAAAACAGAGCATGGATTAAAAGAGGCCCAGCGCATTAAAGAGTTGAAAATGGCTGAATCCACTGTGGTACGTGATTTGCGCGCACAACTTAAAAAAGCGCTAAATGAACAAAATGAAATGAAATTGTTGTATGATATGTATAAAAATGTATCCAAGGATCAGCGGGATAAGGTTCAACTAATGGCAACGGAAAAGAAGATGCGTGCCGAAATCGAAGAACTTAGACAGCAGCTAAAGAAAATTCAGGATAGTAAACGTGAAGATCGAAAGAAATTAGCCGATGAAGATGCAATGCGAAAGATTAAAATGTTGGAGGAACAAAAGTATGAGTTACAGAAACAAGTAGCTAGTCAGAAACCATCTGATGGAATTGGTTGGGTAGGTTATAATCGCCCGTTCGTTGGTTCTCATGAGGAGGAAGCACTATTAAATGAAATGGAAGTAACGGGGCAAGCATTCGAAGATATGCAAGAGCAGAACTCAAGACTGATTCAGCAATTACGTGAAAAAGATGATGCTAATTTTAAATTAATGTCAGATCGAATTAAATCGAATCAAATGCATAAACTATTACGTGAAGAAAAACAAATTCTAGAAGATCAGGTGTCCACGCGGGATGCACAAATTGAAGCAATGCACATTGTCTTACGAAAACTAGAAGAAAAGGAACGAATACTACAAAATACCGTAACATCAATTGAAAAAGAGCTAGTATTGCGGCAGCAGGCAATGGAAATGCATAAACGGAAAGCAATTGAATCAGCTCAATCGGCAGCCGATTTAAAATTACATTTAGAGAAATATCATTCCCAAATGAAGGAGGCACAACAAGTAGTGGCAGAAAAAACGAGCTCGCTCGAAGCCGAAGCGTATAAAACGAAACGTTTGCAAGAAGAACTAGCACAATTCAAACGAAAGGCTGAACGTATGAAAAAGATCGAAATGACGGGTACAACTATCGATGAAGTGATGCTCGAAGAGATACGCGAATATAAAGAAACTCTTACATGTCCATCGTGTAAAGTTAAACGAAAAGATGCTGTGCTTTCAAAATGTTTTCACGTGTTTTGTTACGATTGTCTTCGCACACGGTATGAGACGAGACAGCGTAAATGTCCAAAATGTAACTGTGCATTTGGTGCTAATGATTATCATAGGCTTTATTTATCAACTTAAAGCGTATATATTTTATTTTTACTATTTAATAAAATATATGTAGTTTATATATATATATATGTATATATATATATATATATATATATATATATATATATATATATATATATATATATATATATATATATATATATATATATACATATATATATATATATATATATATATATATATATATATATATATATATATATATATATATATATATATATATATATATATATATATATATATATATATATATAATATATATATATTAATATATATATATATATATATGTATATATATATATATATATATATATATATATATATATATATATATATATATATATATATATAGATATATATATATATATATATATTATACTTTGTTATCTATATTAAATAAATAAAATTAATTATGATAATTATTAATTTTACCACCCATTCTATATTAGTTGTAAGAATACATATACATATTTAAATTTAAATATTGAATTAATGTAATACCGTACGTTTAAATATACATAATTATATTATTATTATTATTATTACTACCTATAATTATTAATATTACTTAATATAAATAAATCAACTTGATTCTAAAAGTTGTGTTATATAAATTATATGCTAAACTAACACACAAACACATTTTATATAAATAAATTACAATTGTATTTATATAAAAAAAGAACATAAGTAAATAGACAAACTATATTTTTATTGGGATAAGTATTCACAGAAAACAGTTTCATAAAATATTACCTAATAATAATCTAATTCATATATTTATTGTAATTTAACTACTCCTAATAAAAATCTTTTTTTTGTCCAAAATGTTCAAAAGAAGGTGGGAATTAATAAAAGCGAAAGAGGAACATTTTATGATAATTATTAAATCAAAACAAACATAAGGATTAAACTTTTTAAATAGGCGTTTTTTAATTATATTTTATTAAAATTAATTAAAAATTATACATAAAACAAAAATTCTTACTTTGAAAAGGAAAATATAATTTTAAATTGAAATTTCTATAATGAATCTAATATGATTTTTATTTAATTTTTATATTGAATGCTGTTGGAATGATTACCAGGGTACAAGCAATTGTAAGTATACCGTTATTCATAAAAGTCTACATACACCTCTAAAAATAGCTAAATCGAGTTAATAAAACGAACTCTTTCAAATTGAAAAATCATTCACAATATCAAAAACAATATTTCTTTTAATTAATTTGTTTAAAAAAAAAATATTTTGTACATAAAAATAATAACTCTTGCACAAAATTTCATAACACAAAAATTTTATTTTCTTGATAAGCAATTTTATTAGAAAGACAAACAGAATTAGTGTTTAAAATAATTGTTAAATCTTTTACATATCTATAATAATAAACAGTTTTAAAGGCCTTTACTGGCCCCTTACTGAGTCAACTATTTGGCTCCAACGGTTTCGATCCTGAGCATGGTCTTCATAATGTCTAAGACAATCTGAAGAGGCCAAGTCATTCTCTACATTGTGGAGCCATCGTCGCTTGCAACGACGTCTGCGTCTACCATATGGTGGCTCTCCTTTCAGAGATCGCTGCACAATTCGTCCGGATCAGCACGCAGAACGTGACCGAGCCAGCGTACTCGCTGAGATCTTCATGTACAATATCGGGGATCTTCATCAAATCTCTGATCTCGAAATTGTACAGAGCTCGGTATGTACCATCTATTTCGCGTTTTGGGTCGTAAATCACACGCATGACTCTTTAATGTAAGGAGCCATCTCTCGTACTCATCCGTCAGAGCCCAACTTTCATATCCAAACATAACAACGGGCCTGATCAACGCTTTGTAAAGCTTCAGCTCCACGGCACTTAATAAGTGTTTAGATTTTAGCAGTGACCTTAGAGGATACAACGAACGACTGCCAGCTGCCAACCGCACTTTAATATCCTCATCCACACTGCTATCGTGAGTGATAAGAGAACCCAAATATTTGAACTTCCTCACACCCTCAAACGTGTGGTGGCAACTACTAAAATCTGGTGTGCCATTGTCCCCAAAACCAGAGATCAGGTATTTTGTTTTGGACTCATTGATCTGAAGTCCAACTGAAGCTGAAAGCTCTACAAGCGGATCAAGTATTTCTTTTACTCGGTTGCTATTCAGTCCAATCACGCATATGTCATCTGCATATGCAAGCACCTGATTGGACTGGCGATATAAGATGTTGCGCTGAGGTGTTTCAGTTTTACGAAATATGTACTCCAACATGAGATTAAAGAGTATCGGGGACAGCATCTCCCTGCCGAACGAGAGACCTACACCGCGATAATTCTCACACTTCAAGCGGTCTCCTTTCTTGAAGATGGAGCATATCGCGTCCACTTTCCATTCGTCAGGCATAACTTTGGTTCGCTATACTAATCGGATAAGGTCGAAAAGACAGTTCCACAAAGTATCCCCTCCGAATATCAAGAGCTCCGAATTAATGCAGTTCACTCCAGGTGAGCGGTTTCGTTTCAATCTCTGCATGGCTTTGGTGAATTCCTCATGGGATGGCTCTCAGTGCAAATCTCCGCAGTCTGTATTAGAGGTGGCTCAACAACAGTCTGGCACGCATGATGAACATCAAGCAGGTCAGTAAAGTGTCCACTCCATGCGCCAAGTGCTGCGTCGATGTTGACACAGAGGTTTACATCCCGGTCCCGAATGGCGGTTGACGTAGGCCTGAAAGTATGGTGCAGCTCAGTAATTCCTTTAAAGAAATTACGCGAACTGCGCTCATTGCTGAGTTGTTGTACTTTCAGAATCTCGGCCTTCCACCATTCTCGCTTCTTCCGTCTACAAAGCCGCTTAGCTGCCCTTCTTGCAAGATCAGCCTTGCTTTTCCTTGCGATTGTGAGACTTCACTATGGGCTATATTTTGTTGCTCAACTGCAAGACGACACTCGTTATCAAACCAATCATTCTTGCGGCTGACTTTCACAATACCTAAAGTCTGTTGAGCAGCACTGACAACCGAAGTTTTCAGTACCTCCCAGACAGAGTTCACGCAGTCAGACTGGTAATTAGCTTCATCAATGTTGTCGTTGACAAGATCCTGATATCGCTTCTTTTGATCTTCATTTATTCAGACCTTGACAGTTGAAAGGTACCATGCGTTTCGCTGTGTTCCCAGACTTGTACGAAAACTTCCATCGTAGCTTTGCAGCGACCAAATGATGATCGCTGCCTACGTATTTGGTTGCTGACCGATAAGTTCTCACATCCTGCACAACTCGAGCCCGTCCTTTAGAAATTAACATATGGTCAATTTGGCTGCGGGAAGTTCCTCGAGGATGTGTCCATGTCTCTAGATGTATGTGTTTGTGAGAGAAGAATGTGCTTGCTACTCTAAGATCATGAGCAATTGCAAAGTACTTCATTCTCTCACCATTAACGGTCGCAGTTTCGTGTCGGGAGTACGGCCCTATGTTTTCACACAAGTCGGCCTGATTTCTGCCAGCTCTAGCATTAAAGTCCCCAATTACCACCCTAACATCGTGTTCGGGTATAGATCCCATCAGATCGTCCAAGTCATTGTAAAGTGAGTCTTTATCTTGGGGCTGGCTGACTTCTGAGGGCGCATGCATACACATTATTGACAGGTTGGCTAACCTCATGCGCAAGCGAAGCTTACACAATCGGTTATTGACTGCTTGGGAAATCCAAAACAACGTTCTTTACCTGCCGCCCAAGAAGAAATCCAGCTCCAAGATTTCCGAGGTCACATCCACTGTAGAGCAACGTATAGCCCTGGGACACGTGGTCTCTACGTTTAGGCCAGCGAGTTTCTTGAAGAGCAACGAGTTCCAGCCGATACTCCTTCATGCACGTGATTAGGCCCTGCAACGCACGTGGTTTTCTAAGTGACTGCACGTTCCATGTGCCGATCCTAAATCTCGTGTCCGGCTACTTGAGCGGGGGTCCGGTGTTGTTTTGGCCATTTTTTTTTTTGTTGACTTTATAAACACTTTATTTTTTTACGAATGCGGGTCGTCAGCCCAGCGATCCAACCGTTAGGTGCCTCCTACGAGAAGCAAAGGATACTGTGTTGGTATTCTTGGAAAACATGTTCGTGCAATTTAGATTTACGAGACATGTGAGTGCCTCCCGACCACAGGGGCCATCTATCTATAATATGTACAATTATCTATCTACAATATTTTACCAGAAAAATACTTTGATGAAATTCATTTCAAACCGAAGTTAGTTTTTGAATATAAGGCTACGGGCCGCAGCGACCCAAACATAGTTTTAAATGGTGTTAGTGGTAGTTCAAATTTTAAAATATCGCAAAATATATTCGATTTTTTTTGTCATTAATAGAGCTAATGATTGGTTTCTATATTCCCGACATATTTTCTGAACCTCGCTACTGCGTCTCCTGGATTTTGTTTCTTTTAGGGACCAAAGTGACAGCATATAATATTAACCAATTATGCAAAAAATATTAAACATTCGGTAAATTATGTCAATTTGCTCCTATAATATTCTCGTCATGATTGCTGAACTCTACTCCTACGTCTTTAAGGAGCCAAGAGATGGGAGCTCAGTGATCAGAATATTATTCTAACTGAAATGTCAATCAATTATTAAAAGTTTTTAAAGAATATTATTACTGGCCTCTTACTGCGTCCACTCTACCTGTTCTGATCCTGTGCTTTTCCTTCATATTGTCTTAGACATTATAAAGAAGCTAAATCGTCCTCTTCACCGTGGAGCCATCGGCGACTACAACAATCTCTCCGACTATCATATGGTGGTTCGGCGTTCAGAGATCGCTGCACATTCGTTCCGGATCCGCATGTAGAATGTGTGCGAGCCAGCAAACTCGCTGAGATCTTATATTTCATGTACAAAATCGGGGATCTTCATCAGATCTCTGATTTCGATATTGTGCAGAGTTCGGTATGTATCATCTACTTCGTATTTTGGACCGCAAATCACACGCATGATTCTTCTTTTAACTGTAATCTTTCGTACTCGTCCGTTATCGTTCAACTTTCACATCCATATACATAACAACTGGCCTGATCAACGCTTTGTAAATCTTCAGCTTAACAGCACTTGATAGGTGTATAGCTTTTAACAGGGAGCTTAGAGGATACAAAGCACGACTGCCTGCTACCAACCGCTCCTAATATCCTTACACTATTATCGCAAGGCCTGTTCTCAACTTTAACACAGGATTGAGAATGTGTCACTGGCATTCTACACATTCATACTAACTTTGTTAGCATTCTTAGGCTTTCCAGGGCAGATCATAAACTCTCTCGATTGATCGAGTCATAGCCCTGCCTGAAATCCAGAAAAACGTGATGTACGGGGACGGACGTTTCACAATATTTAGAATCATCCGTAGCGAAAAGACCTGATCAGTGACTGATCGATTCGGACGAAATCCTCCTTGATAGTAACCAACCAAGACCTCCGCTAGAGGGCAGATGCTATCCAATATAATGTAGGACAATAACTTGTATACTGTGCAAAGGAGAGCTATACCGCGATAATTCTCACAATTCAATCAGAAGGGATACTTCTTGAAGATGGGGCATATCGCGTCCACTTTCCATTCGTCTGGCATATCTTCGCTTCACCATACTCATCGAATCAGGTCGAAAAGACAGTTCCACTAAGTTTCCCCAGTTTAAGAACTCCGAATTAATGCAGTCCACCCAAGGTGACCGGTTTCTTGTTTATCGGTCGGTAAAGTGTTTATTCCATACCTCGATGTTCACACAGAGGTTTCCATCTCGGTCCTAAATAGTAGGTGACCCGGGTATGGTTCAATCTGGTAATTCCTTTATAGAATTTACGCAAATTGCGCTTATTGCTAAGTTGTCGTACTTTCAGAACCTCAACCATCCATCATTCTCGATCCTCATTTATCAAGACCTTCAAAGAGTCCAATTACTTGTCTAACATCATGTCCGGGTTCCATCACATCGTCCAAGTCATTTATGAGTCTTTATCTTAGGACTGGATAACTGCTGTGCAAGAGAAGGTTGCACAATCGGTTATTGACTGCTTGGAAATCCAAAACAGCCTTCTTTACGTGCGGTCCAAGAAGAAATCCAGTTCCAAGATTTCCGACGTCATCTCTACTGTAGAGCAACGTATAGCCTTGGGACACATCTCCACTCTTATAGACCAGTGAGCTTTTTGAAGAGCAAACAATTCCAGCCGAAACTTCTTCATGTATATGATTAGGCCTTCCAACGTTCCTGGTTTCTTAAGTGACTGCTGCCAGAAAGCCCCGATCTCAACATTATCTAAAATGTTTGAACATACGTACAGAATATACTTCCGGTAGAGTTGGAATTATAAATTATTATTAATCATATTGAAATTTACAGCAAACTCTCGGTAGACTTCACCCGGAACTTACGATAGTATTCCAAGACGGTTATTAGAAGTAAGGAGGTCAGACTTCTTATTAAATGTTAAATAAAACTTAATGAAGTTCATACTAGTTCTACTTCATTAGGTATACCTAATAGTAAACTTTAAAGAATTTTTTAAAACATTTAAATTGAAATTATTTTGGTTAGATTGCGTAATCACAAATACTAATGAATCAAAAACGTGTATCACAAATACTTAGGATTCAGATTTAATTCAATATGATAGCTTGGTACACAATGCAGTAGCCAAGGAGAAAATATTTTCGTTCAGTATCATAGAAAAGTACCGCTCCTAATTTACTGTCTAGCTTGGAGCCACCTGTGAAACACTGCATAGTTTCGAATTTGGGAATTCGATAGTGCTCCAAGCTTCCCTTGAAGGACAAATTTTCCGAAAGCCTTTCTTAAAGCATAAAATTGGTGTAGTTTAGACGAGAGTTGCCGATTCTTTCCCTAGCGATCTACTTATCGTCGAGTATCCTGTCTGAAGACATTTCCAATGTGATACAGCTGTTAGCCGCGTAGCCGTGCAAAAATGACTGACTAGCAAAAATATAGACCAGGAGAAGGTGAAGCATAACCTCTAAGGCACGTGTCGCCGGTTCCAGTGCCCTGTTATAAGCAAACAGACCTTCTGCACGTTTTCGATCCTAGTCCTATAGGTTGTTTTCTCAAGAGCTCGCCACCACACACTCACCACCCATACATAAGTATGTGTCTCACAATGGCAGTGAAGAGCCAGTGTACCAGCTCCAGTTTCAGAACCCAACTTTTCCCAATTTTGCTCCTTCATGAGTACATAGCTACACTAGCCTTGTTTATTTATATCTTTCCAAAATATTAGGCTTCCAGATAAGTTACTGTTGATGATCACACCCAGAAATCTTGGTTTATCAGTAAAAGCTAGCCTAATGCCGTTTAAGATAGGAGGATCCACTACTGGGATTTTGTATTTCTTCGTAAATAGTACCTGCTCAGTTTTGGTCGGGTCGATTCCCAGTCCCCATCTGCTGGCCCATCTCGTAATTTTTGAGACACATCTACTGGCTCATCTCGTAGTTTTTGAGAGCATTCTACATTACTTCCTTAATCGTGCTTATGTATTTCCCAGAGACAGCTTGCGCTCCGTAATCTGTGAATCCTGTGACGCTTTCAGGATAAAGACCACCCTGACCTATACCCATTTCTTCGGTATATAGACTAGCTTTAAACACCCCTTGAAGATTACCTCTAGCCATGGTAGAATAATCGGTGGTTTTTTTGGATTTCCGCTGGTATGATTCGATCCGGACCAGCCGATTTATAGGGTTTGAAACCCTTTAGTGCCCATAGATCTATTTTTAGTCACGATATGCTCTGTGCACAAGGCTTCCTGAATTGTTAATTTTGATGAGAAGTTTCAAGGATTCCTCACTAGAAGCAGTCCAGGAATAATCCGGTTTCTTTAAATAGCTGGGACTGGTTGGTTTAGTAGACAGAATCTTCCTAAGGCAAGAAGTCTCGGAGAGTGCTTTTTGTTTTAGTAAAGGCCTACAAGCCGTTCGATAGGTCCCCAGATCTGTAGACCAACATGTTGGTTTTTGCTTCCCTCTAGGCCTTACTGTCGGAAAAGCAGCATTAAAGGACTGATTGCAGACGCTTATGATAGCGGCCACTATGCAATCCAGTCCCTATACTACCGCGGGGGGCTCCTGCGGCAGAAATGTTTTGAACGTTTCTCTATATCTGCTCCTGTTTTTCTGTAATTTGGGGGTAGTAGGGAGAATGTTCAAGTTATAAGTTGAGCTTCCCCAGATTGTGTGATGTGCATTTGGATCACAATCGAGTATCACACCGATCCTCCGTTTTTCTGTTTCGAGGACTAGTTCCACTAGGTTGTCCAACGGAACCCCCTTGTCCCGGTTCAGCTAAGCTGATACCAGCCAAATTTGACTGCTGCCAACCTCCAAGCTGCCTGCAGTTATGTCACTATTGCTGTATTGAGAAAGTAGGAAATTGTTTGGAATATTCTTTCCATGAATGCTGGATCTGATCCTCACAGATGTATTTGAGTATACGATGTTATACCCTTTCATACTGAGGCCACATATTCTGTTATTGTTAATCTACGGTTCTTGAATTAAAACTACGTCCTCTCCTGATTCAGTTTGTCTGAGAAGTAGGGCCGTCGAAGCAACCTTTGTGTGGCGCAGGTTAATCTGAACAATATTTAGCATATTATTACATTAACCCTACTTACCTTTTGCATCCCCTGCTACCGCAGTCCAATGTTGATGACTGGTGTCTGTACCTAGATTTTGTTGCCTTTTTGAGACTATGGGACTAGGAGAGTAAAAATTACCGGAAAATAGTAATATTAGTGAGTATGTGTGTATTTGTGCGAATGCGCTGTTCAATTTGTTTATATTTTATTTTGACAAAAATTCAAAAGCTTTCGGATGCAAAAATGTCATAATAGGATAATAAGTAAACATAATAATTGATGTACTATACTAATGACATAAACGTCAATTCTCCGTCGCAATAGCAGGAGAAAACGGAGTGTAAGCACCAAAAATGTTTGTATTATTTTTGTTTTTTTTACCGATTTATACCGATTCGATAATTTTTGATGCTTATTGCACACTCTCAAAACAAATACACATACAAAAAATGACAACACAGAACAACAATATTTAATACCCTACACAGTGTACGTATATAAAATATTTGGCAGTCTCATAGTCTCAAAAAGGCAACAAAATCGAGGTACTGGTACACGTGAATCCACCACCATCGCCCGTATCGCTTCGCGTGGTGCTTTTTCCTGAGATGGCGATAGCCCCTCCTCCCCCGAGTCCGACAGGTTACCCTCATCAGACTCAAGGGAAATAAGACCACCCATCTCTATCCTCAGTACCGCCACTTTGGAAAGCTCCATTATCTGGTGTCCTTCTCTCCATGGAAAATCATTAGCCCTCTTTTGGCTCGTTTTGCTTTACAATCTCCAATTACCGATTGGAGGATCCGGGTTACTGATCCTTATGATGTTAATAAGGATCTCTTCTGTTCTGATTGGGTCGCTTGGTAGATAAACGCGTGCCCTTGGTCTGCTAGGAGTTTCTTCCCTGCTTACCGCCGCAAGCCTCGCGCCCAGCCACAGCTAATCTATCTCAGCTATTACAAACCTGTAGATGGTTCAGACACGTCAGTAGTTTAACGCGCCCCTGGTAGCAGCCCTAATCTGTACCGGATGGAGGAGGTTCTGGATTTTCTCTTATAGGATCTTTAGAAAGACAGGGTTCAGTGGACTCCAGAATCCATATCTCCAAAGTGATGCTCTCATCTTCTTGACTCCTGTCAATGACGACTAGCACCAACACATGCTCCTTCACCAGTTCACTAAACAATTTAGGTTGGTGTTTGATAGTAGTTGTCTTGTCTTTGTGATTCGGATAAGTTATGGTCCACCTACGTAGAGATCCATGTGAGCCGGTAAGGCTACTTACAACTGGAGGTTGCCTGGTATCGAGAATGCTCCGTTTTTGACAGGGCTTTTTTAAATGGGCCCCCAGCCTGGTAGAATATCAGCATGGGTCGCATAACACCTTAAACTGGCCTAATTCACGTCATTTGGTGAAATGCTGCTTCACACCTAGGTTACTTTTATCCACTCGTTCAATAATGAATGTGAACCTGGAGGCGACGGCATTGTCTGGCAAAACATGCATATCATCATGAAGTTTTATTTGAGGTTGAATCTTCAAGATTGAGTCTTCAATGCAACCTTCAACTACAGTGGACGACTTCTGTCCGCCATGCTGTTTGAGTTGGAGAATGTTACCTCCATCGGCAGCTAGTAAAGTTGCTGAAGCTCTTCAGAAGCATTTGACCGGTATATGTTAAAGGATTTGTTAAATTTAAATAATTGACAATTTTTTTAGGTATATGTCCTATTGTGTTGTGACTAATTTTCGGTCTCACGGCTTTCCCATTACAAATACAAATAAATAATTTTATTATGTTTGCTGTTGGCCTATTATTTTGAGTATTTTTTTATTATTCGAGTCCAGAGAATTTCCATCACCGCTTTTACTAATTTTTTCTTGTGAGATAACGCTTTATTGATTTAGTTGGAAGAAACTGTTGTGATGAAACGTTCAGCTATTTGGCTTATGTCTGGCAGCGTACCAATTTTGTAGCACCACACTTTTTTGCACGGAATCAAAAGAAAATAAATATTCACAGATTCACGAGAAAATAAATAAAAATATTAACAATTTTCGGACAGCAGCTATCATATAACAAATGACAATAGAAAAACAAACATTAACTATAATAAGAAATTAAGGCTACTTGATTTTCCTAATCTACTTTATTCAGACAACATGTGATTTTGTTATCAATTTTACGCTGTTATCAGCATAAATGATCCTAAATAATGGAATTTAAGGTAGTACTAGTAGTAGTGGAAAAAATAGTATTAAACCACGATTGAGAAATACTTTAAAAAGCGGAATCCTATTTGTATTTTCTATCACAATTTCTAAACTTTGTTTTATTGGTTGATCTGTATTATCTGTGATTCTATAGTGTAGTAGAGTAAATGAACTTGCGGTTTACGTTATGTAATCGATCCAATTTTTTCAAAATTTGATGACATTTGATATCGCAGAATGAACATACAATTACACGCTTGATGTAAACTGGAATAACTTGTAAAGAAAAGCAAAACCTTATTTTGGTAAATAGTAAACTTTTTAAAAATCAAAACAAATTTTTTCGACTCTTTATTGGTCAAACTAGTCAAACTATGATGTGTTCAAAATAATATTTTATTTAGTTAAATGGCCGATTCCTATACATTTTGTATCTTGCTAACAAGTATCTAGTTACCTGTGATATTGAAGGGCGCCACACTCAATAATAACTGTATTTTTCTCGAAACTGAACTACAAATTTTACCCAAAAAATTACATCTCTACGTCTTGCTACACCATAAGTCAAGTTAAAAACGCATAATCATAAAGAATTTATATTTATTTGTTCGCTCTTTAAATTGTGCTCTCATCGTCATAAATATACATAATAAATAATATAAACAAATAAATAAATAACAGCAATTAAATTGATATGAAATAGGAGGTGTATGTGATAATTATAAATTACAGAAAGCCTATAATCAAAAAAACAAAAAAAAAAAAAACGAAAAAAAATTAAACCGATTTGAATCTTTCATACTTTTTTAGTTTTCTTCTGTTGTGTCTTCACGATCGGTCGCTTCATTTAATTTCAATCCCATTCATTCTACAATCTGTGTTTCTTCTTACCTGTGCTGTGTGTACACATATATACGAGTATAATAATATTCAATTATTTAAGAGTATCTTTTGTGCTTCCATTCGGGATACAGCTCAACAACAACAACAACAACAACAACACAATTATTAAAAGAACGATGTAAGAAACCACAAATATAAATTATAATTTATATTCATCCATCCAAGTGATAATAGATATGTTATTAAATTATTAGTTTTGAAATTTATACTAATTAAATTAAAAATTGTCCGCCCCTCATGAAAGGTATCTCGTACGTACGAGAGTATAAATAAGAATAAATGGTGTTATTATTGAATTATGTAATTTGTATTTTGTGCGTTTAAGAAAAAAAAAATAAAATAAATAAAAATAAGGTGCGGTAGGAGAATACTTAAGGGGTAATAAAAAAAGTTAAGAAGAACGATTTAAAATGATTTTGGGAAGAACAAATATATAAACGTAAATTGACTGATGGTAATTGCTGATTTGTTCTTCTTGATTTGGTATTAATTGATTATATTACCTAATTTTAACTGGATGCAATAAACAATTTTCATTGAAAATAATCCGTTTTGCTTCCGGAAGCGGAAGAATCAATATTTGGTTTGGTTTGTGTGGGTTCTATAGGAAAAAATATTGTTCGGGTTTCTTACAATAATTTTGGCTTATTTCTTTTAATACATAGTTCCTAATAGTTGAATGTATCTCAAACAGTTTTCATTTTTTTGTTTATTTATTTATAAGGAGATATACGACTTGAAAATTGATACATATTAAGAATATAAAAAAAAAGCTATTGTTGCGACCAACATAATTAACTGGAATATGCGCAAATTAATTAACATACGAGAATTTATTTTTATTCTATCGTATGATTTTATCATAACCAACCACCTTCGGCAAATTACTTTTTATTCTCTCGAATATTTTTGCCGAACCAATGCCTATGTATTACTGCCTTACTGGCCGTTTAAGTGCGTTTATAGCATTAGTAGTGGTCGAGTAATAACACACAAAAATCGCTCGATACAAATCTTATGAAAACTATTTTTTTTTGCATTTTTTGGTCTTAGATTTGAAGTAACTTATAAATTAAACCCAAAGACATTTTTTCATGTACTTGAGTACAAATAACAATATGTTTTCGTTCATTTTAAGATGAAAAATTATTTAATTTCCACACTTTTCATTCTTAAATTTCAACAATTCTCAGTCAGGATTTTCAGTTTTCGTTGAGGGGTAAATTTGAGAAATTAATAATTTTCGCTATTCGTGTCCCTTATTACTCATAGTAATCTGCGCCTTTTTCACATTCGAAATGAGCGAGCTAACAAAAATCACTTGGTGTGTTTGACAGAGACAATGATAAAATCCAAAATAAAATATTTATAATTTACCATGCAAACCGGAAAAATTTAATTTCTATAATTATAAATTTTAGTTACACATACACATTTTTAGTCGAAGAGATATGACGCACAATTTCAAATAAACTTTACTATTTCATATAAAAGTTAAATAATAATTAAGTTTTAAAATTAAAGTCAAAGAAATCATCCAAATCCAGATCTGCCTCAGTACCTTTGTAAACTTGCATGGTACCAATTTTTGCAACGACTTCCTTAGGTACATTATATGAATGGCAAGTATGACTAGCTAATTTTAAACCACAACGTATAGTAAGTAAACTCGATAATGTCTTCATTCTGTTTTTCGCTTTTGGTTTCATCACGTTCATGGCAGCGAAAACCCGTCAGCATTAGAAACGGGCATAACCAAACAGGTTTTTGCAAAATCAACTATATCGTCAAATTGATTTGCATCCCCTGCATCTTTATAAATATTTACTTCGGCCCAAAACTTTTTCGTATCCTTTGTTTCGTTCCACTTTACTAAATTTATTGTATCATACTGTGATTTGATTTTTGGTATTTTATCAGTAGTATACATTTGAATTCCTCCAAAAGTTCTGATATTGGTTCTTTAACTCGTTTTAAAACATTCGTAACACTGACCAAATTGATTTTTTTCAATACTCTAATATTTTCTTAAACGCATGGTACGTTTCGATTGTGAAGGTCTGATAAATGAAGATCAAAAGAAACGATATCAGGATCTTGTCAGCGACAACATTAATGAAGCTAATTACCAGTCTGACTGCGTGAACTCTGTCTGGGAGGTACTGAAAATTTCGGTTGTCAGTGCTGCTCAACAAACTTTAGGTATAGTGAAAGACCCAAGAATGATTGGTTTGATGACGAGTGTCGTCTTGCAGTTGAGCAACAAAATATAGCCCATAATGAAGTGCAACAACGTCTCACAATCGCGAGAAAAAACAAGGCTGCTCTTGCAAGAAGGGCAGCTAAGCGGATTTGTAGACGGAAGAAGCGAGAATGGTGGAAGGCTGAGGTTCTGAAAGTACAAAAACTCAGCAATGAGCGCAGTTCGCGCAATTTCTTTAAAGGAATTACTGGACTGCACCATAATTTCAGGCCTACGTCAGCCGCCATTCGGGACCGGGATGGAAACCTCGGTGTCAACATCGACGCAGTACTTGACGCATGGAGTGGACACTTTACTGACCTGCTTGATGTCCATCATGCGTCACAGACTGTTGTTGAGCCACCTCTAATACAGACTGCGGAGATTTGCACTGAGGAGCCATCCCATGAGGAATTCACTAAAGCCATGCAGAGATTGAAATGAAACCGTGCACCTGGAGTGGACTGCATTAATTCGGAGCTCTTGATATTCGGAGGGGATACTTTGTTGAACTGTCTTTTCGACCTTATTCGATTAGTACGGCGAACCGAAGTTATGCCTGATGAATGTAAAGTGGCCGCGATATGCCCCATCTTCAAGAAGGGAGACCGCTTGAAGTGTGACAATTATCGCGGTATAGCTCTCCTTTGCACAGCGTACAAGTTACTGTCATACATTGTATTGGATAGAATCCCTCCTCTAGCGGAGGGTTTGGTTGGTGATTATCAAGGAGGATTTCGTCCGAATCGATCAGTCACCGATCAGGTCTTTTCGCTGCGGATGATTCTATCTAAATATTATGAGACATCCATCCCCGTACATCAGGTGTTCCTGGATTTCCGCCAGGCCTATGACTCGATCAATCGAGAGAGTTTATGGTCTGCCCTGGAATACCTAGGAATGCCAACAAAACTGGTACGACTATGTAGGATGACAGTGACGCAGGCCCAATGCTGTGTTAAAGTTGAGAACAGGCTATCGACAAGTTTTGTAGTTAACTGGGGTGTTCGGCAGGGAGATGCTCTGTCCCCGATATTCTTTAATCTCATGATGAAGTACATCTTTCGTAAAACTGAAACACCGCAGCGTAACATCTTATATCGCCAGTCCAATCAGGTGCTTGCATATGCAGATGACATATGCGTGATTGAACTGAATAGCAACGGAGTGAAAGAAATACTTGATCCGCTTGTAGAGTTTTCAGCTTCAGTTGGACTTCAGATCAATGAGTCCAATACGAAATACCTGATCTCTGGTTTTAGGGACAATGGCACACCAGATTTTAGTAGTGGCCACCACACGTTTGAGGGTGTGAGGAGGTTCAAATATTTGGGTTCTCTTATCACTCACGAAAACAGTGTGGGTGAGGATATTAAAGTGCGGCTGGCAGCTGGCAGTCGTTCTTTGTATCCTCTAAGGCCACTGCTAAAATCTAAATACTTATCAAGTGCCGTGAAGCTTTACAAAGCGTTGATCAGGCCCGTTGTTATGTTTGGATATGAAAGTTGGGCGCTGACGGATGAGTACGAGAGATGGCTCCTAACATTTGAGAGAAGAATCATGCGTGTGATTTACGGCCCAAAACGCGAAATAGATGGTACCTACCGAGCTCTGTACAATATCGAGATCAGAGATCTGATGAAGATCCCCGATATTGTACATGAAATAAGAACTCAGCGAGTACGCTGGCTCGGTCACGTTCTGCGTGCTGATCCGGAACGAATTATGCAGCGATCTCTGAAAGGAGAGCCACCATATGGTAGGCGCAGAGGTCGTTGCAGGCGACGATGGCTCCACGGTGTAGAGAACGACTTGGCCTCTTCAGATTGTCTTAGACAGTATGAAGACCATGCGCGGGATTGAAACCGCTGGAGCCGAATTGTTGACTCAGTAAGGGGCCAGTAATGGCCTTTAAAACTGTTTTAATTAATAATAATATTTTCTGGAAGTCGTTGTTGTAATTGTTTTATTAAAATTATAATAAACTTTCTGCACCTTGATCGTAAATTGGTTTCATCTGCTGTTGTAAAATTTATGCTTTTCTTTAATTCTTCTATCTCATGTTCGAAAGAATAACCCATATAAGGAGCTGGGTTTAGGTGATTTTCAAAATCGATCGAAAGTGGATCAATTCGAACAGTTGGCATTACAACTTTTTTTAATAGAAAACTTATTAACAATAAAATATCATTTAATATTTTACTAAGATCAGCTGTGCTGCTTTCAAATATTTTTACCACTCTCTGAATTTCAGCTAAAATTGGATGTAAGAATTGAAGAAAAGCATATTTTTTTTGTCCTTTTACATAGAAGAAAGTTGTTCAGATATATAACATCGCTCTTGATGTGCCATTATATTAAAATCCGTCTGCAGCTCCAACCATGGGTTCATAATTCATTTCACTGCTCTTTCAATGGATAACCATCTAGTATTTGAACACTATATAATTTTTAATGGATGCTCGTCTCTATTTATAAGATTGTATGTATTATGATATTCAATTTGGCGGGATGATCTGGCGAACCAGGTGAAGGTTTCGGCAATCAAAAACTCTAAAGCTTTTGGCATTACGTCTTTTGCAGCGTATGAAACTGCAAGTTGTAAGAAATGGCACACACATCGAATTAAAATAATGTGAGTACATTTAGCTCGTAATAGTTCGATTACACCGGCATTGATACCAACCATCACATTTGCATTATCGGTTCCGATTGAAACAACGTTTTCTAATTTCAAATTGTAACGTCTCATTCAAGTATTGCATTCACGATTGCTTGAGCGGTTCCATTTTGTAAAGGCAGTAAGTCAAGGAACGTAGATACGGTATTATTTTTACTATCACTGTAATAAATTATAACAATTTCTAAATATTTATGCACGCTAATATCGCTGCTTTCGTCTATTAACAAACTGAAACGAGAATCACCGATATCATTTAACAACTCCGAATGTGGTTCAAACACATTCATTATTATGGCTGCACATTTTGTTTACTGGAGCGTGAGCGCATTTGCAGCTTTAGAATCTTTAAATGCCGTTTTAGCCAGAATGCCCAAACGGTTAACGCTTAATATAGAGCTATGCTCAGCGATATATAGGGAAATCATTGCCTCAGCATTTTTTGTTAAATCAAGTTCGGAAACTGTTTTAAATGGAATCGTTCTATTTAATGCTAACATACCAACAGCTTTAACGGGCTTGCCTCTAGTTGCATGATTTTTTAAATAGCTCAATTTATTGCCTAATACCGTGTAACAATATTTACATTTTGCGTGTTTTGTATCATGCGGTGGAACAGTAATGTACATTAACCAAAATTTCAATTCAGGGTGTTGTAGCCAATCCAATCGAAAAGTTTGAACATATTGTTTTCCTGGGAGCGGTAATCCTTTTTTGTTTGTTGACTTCTATAAAAAATAAAAATAAGATATTATTCTCCCATATATAAATAAGAAAAATATTAATGGTTTACTTTTTTAAAATTCTAATAGCATAATTTAACAGTTAGATGATGAAAAGATTTATAAGTTATCAACAGAACTTCAGACGGTCAATTTTATGAGATAACACAACAATTTGTTGACAATTTTAAAAAAACTTGGTGGTCCTGCTAGCCAATACCGAATACATATATTCCATACAAATTCTACGGAAGAACAAGCATGTACAAACAAATTATGATATGCATTAAAACAAAATATTAACTTCTTAAGCACTGTTATAATCTTACAATTTACTACGTAAATTGTAATAGTTTTAGGTAAAAAATTGTCGCTTTGAATTACGAACACATTACGAATTTTAAAGTACAACTTGCAAAAAAAATTTAAAAAAAAAATATTCACTTGTTACCAATAATGAAATCGTTTCCAGAACTAAACCAGAAAACACGTTTCACAAAATATTATAATATAGATAGACATTATTAATCAATGTAATTAATGTACTAAATTGTAATTAATGTACTATACTTCATTATTAATATTTTTGATTAATTAAAATCACTCTGTACTGCGTACAACTGTTATTATATTATTCCGGTAACATTATTCGTTAAAATTTTAATATTGTTTTACTCTTCTTGCTTACAGTTTATGTTATTTATTTGTTGAAAGTATAGGAAGAGTAGATAAATCACAAAAATATGCACATAGAACTAGTGGTAATAAATTATATTGTAGAAGTGATTTTGTGGTACAAACGGAAACCGCTAAATGACGCTGCAATGAGAAAAGTATCACCAAAAAACCGCTATTGACGATTGGAGCATCACGGATTCCACGTAGCGGAATTTTTCTAAAATAAAATTAGCTATCCATTGACGTTTAAAAACACACAGCCACCTAATTTCGAATATAAAAACAACAACATAATATATATCATGCTTCAAATGGATCGTACTTTTTTTTCAATATTCATTTTTTCCGCGGGAGGAGCTTTGCCTACTTTTACAATCGTCAATAGCGGCGTACAATTTATTTTGCCGTGGGGCATTACAAAAAAACGCTAAATATACCGGCAAAAACGCTAAATTGGCAACACTTTACAGAAATTCAAGTTGAGTATATTTTCTCCGGTTTGCATGTGTGTGTAAATTATAAATGTTTTATATTTTATTTTATTTTATCTTCCTGAGAATTTCGGCGTGTTTTCATTTTATTTATTTTCGTATAAATTCTTGTTATCTATGTCACTCACACCAAGCAATTTTTGTTAGCTCGCTTATTTCTAATGTGTAACACATGCAGTTTAATATGAGTAATAAGGGACACGAATAGCGAAAATTATTAATTTCTCATATTTTCCCATTAACGTAAACTGAAAATCCTGACTGATAATTGTTGAAACTCATGAATGAAAAGTGTGGAAATTGAATAATTTTTCATCTTAAAATGAACGAAAACATATTGTTATTTGTACTCAGGCACATGAAATAGTCTTTTTGGGCCTAATTTATAAGTTATTTCAAATCAAAGACCAAAAATGCCAAAAAAAAAGTAGTTTTCATATGATTTGTATGGAGCGATTTTTGTTTGTTATTCCGCGATCACTACTAATGCAATTTCAAATTTGATATGGAAAATCGGCCTGTTATATATTGGTATACCGAACAAAGCGAAATCACATGTACCTGCATTTCATCTTGATGATTATAATCATACGCGCGTAAAGACCGACACACACATAAACCAGGGTGAGTCGGGAGGAATCTGTAATACAGATTCCAGGAATGTATTGTAGACGTGAAAATAATTACAAAAAACCCAAATTTTATTATCCGATTTTGATTTGTTTTTAAGTTGTAGCGTAATTAAAAATTAACCAAATTTCATACATAATTACTAAAAATTAATAATTCTCATAATAAATGTTCAAAGATATCGCCATTCACCTCTAAACATTTTATGCTTCGTTTACGAAGGGCACCTGTTGCTCTCCTGATTGAGTCTTGTCTTTGTTGAAGATCGGCTCCAACATTTCTTATACGTTGAATCAGTGCATCCCGAGTGTTCACTTTTCCTTTGTACACTTCATCTTTCAACCAGCCCCATAAACAATAATCGAGTGCAGTAAGGTCTGGAGATCTGGGAGGTCAACTAATAGGACCGAAAATTTAAGTTGAAAATTACTTTCGACTGTTGCATGGGGATTTCCTTCTGACCATACGTGACAGTTTCGAGTATTATTAATGCCGTCACGGGTGAATCTTGCTTCATCTGTAAAAAGTATGCGCGATGTAACACGAAGATTATTATTTATCCAAAAACAAAATTCCATACGGTTATGATAATCTCCCGGTTGTAGTGCACTGTGTTTAGTACTCTTGTTTGTGGAATGCCACTCAATCGCATACTAATTCTTCGTGAGCTGGTCGTTGGATCTTCTGCTACTAAATCCAGAATATCTTCTACCTCTTCTAAATCTTCTCGAACAGCTCGTTCAGAAGTTATATTAGTACTGGGTAGTTTTCCGTTCTCGCACAGTTGGTTGAAATTCTGTCAAATGAACCTCTACCAGGATGTCTCAGAAGTGGAAAACGTCGACGATATTCCACAACAGCAGCGTTGTAGGGGTGTTTTATGGTCGTACGGCCAATCGGTTTTCCAGGTGTATACATCTTCAGGACGTTTTCAAGATTATATATGAATTATATAGGACTCCAAACATTGACTGAATATTCCACTTAAGATCTGACATAGGCAAAATACAGGATTTTAATTGTCTTTACATACATATATCATCAATATCACATGTCCACCGTTTAATAAAAACATACATGGAGGTAGCTCTGGCAATGCACTTTTCGATGTATTTGTAAAGCTCATGTTTCCAACAAAAGTAACCCCTAGTACTTTAGTTACAAATACCTTTTGTAAAATGGTACCATTGATATGATACTGTTGTTCAACAGATAAAGCAGGTCGCATTCACACCAGGTTACCAGATTGTCAATGTCTTTTTGCAGGCTGATGGTATCGTCGATATTTTCCACGGTTTTGTATATTTTGCGATCGTCTGCGAACATTAAGACTATTTAATTTCGTATAACATCAGTTACTCCATTGATGAAAATGATGAAGATCCAAAGACCATTATGGAAGCCATGTGCTACGCCAAAAGAAACTTCAATTAATTTGCATCTTTTTTAGTAAGATGTAAAACCAGTCCACGAAAACGCTAAATTTATACAAAAATTGTAAAATTTTGCAAGGCTTTGGTAAAGTTTATATACACAACATCAACCTGCTTATGATTTTCAATCTCTTTAATAGTGTTGCTGGTGAACTCAATAAGGTTGGTTGTAGTAGATCCTTTTGGCAAAAATTCATGTTGGCTTAGTCATATGTATTTAGTGACTACCGCTTTGTATGAATTGCATATTACGAGTTCAGATAATTTGGAAGTTCAGATAATGGAGATTGACGTTATACCTCATAACATGAAATATCTGCTCCAGTTTTGAATATTGGTGTCTTTCAAATGCTCCTAATTTCAACGATTGATTGAAAAGTAGGCATAGAGGAATTACCAAATTTTTATAATGTCTTAGTAAAGAAGCTGGCGTGCCATCTGGACCACATTCATATCTCTGAACGTTTTTAGAGCTATATGAATGTCCTCGGTTGCATGTGGTGTCTGTATCGATACGTTGTAATGGGAGGGTCTTCCAACTTGTACACTGATTGAAAAAATTCTGCAAACATGTTTCATATAATTTGTGGAACTTACCGCCCTCTGTAGCACAGTAAGTAGCGTGCTTGCTTTATTATTCGAGGGTGTCGGGTTCGATTCCCGGTGGTGACCAAAAAATCACGGTTGGGTGTTTTTAATAAGTAAGTATATGTGTTTGTCCGGGTATTGCACCGTGGGCCCTTTAGTGGCATTGAGTGCTGGAGTAATCCGCCCAATTTAAATTAAATTAATTAATTTGTGGATCACAGGATTCTCGTCCATTTTGCTCTAATTATCATTTTGAATGCACCATTGTATGGAATACATTTGAGAAAAATAGCTACGAAATATAATTATCGTATTAAATTTAACATATTGTTAAAATTTAATTATTAAAGATATTGAAGCTACCGGTAAATACTTATATTTAATCAAAAATTTTTTAAATTATTATCATGCCAATTATTCTGCACAATGGCGAATGTCGCAAGCATAGTTAGTGAGTATGGTACACGTCCAGCCACTTAGTAGTAAATATATCAGGATGGACTATGGTTTGTATAACAGTAGCCGTGTTTCTTGGCGTATGATCTGATCCGGATCAGATCATATCTGCTTTCCTTTCATTTATATAGCCGAGTATAGCCGCGTTTCATGAAATAAACATAAAAATTGTACTATTTTTTGTTTTTGTATCAAAATTTTAAACCAAAATGCTACTAGGATCAATATAATGACCTAAAAACAAAAAATAATACAATTTTTGTGTTGATTTTTTAACTGTTTATTGTTTTTATTAAATTATATTCACAAATTTATTTATTCACGATTTTATTTATTTATTTATAAATTTATTTATTTGTTGGTTATAATTTATTTTTATTTATTTATTCAGTTAAGATTTAATTGTACAAAAATTATTATTATTAAAATTAATTTCCATTTATATATTTTTGTAATTTTGTTTTTATTTTACCACACCACAAAATGGAGATGAAGTTTTTATTTATATTTTATGTTGTGGCAACGTGTTGTTGCTCCGCTTGTTTTTTGTATTCTGTTGTGATGAGTGACGTCGCCTTCGTCTTCCAAAATACGTGTCGTATTTTGGAGAGGGAACAGATGCGCCGGCGGCGGTCGACATTGTTAGTTTTTACTATAAATGTTTTATAGTAGTGGTTCGGCTATTGGATGTGTGATGGGGTTAGTGAATGCTTAATTCAAATAAGTTGATTTATATTTGAATTTCACTAATTGTTTTGTTTGTGGCAGAATCGAATATCGGTGAGTCGAATATTCGAGCTGCTACAGTACCCCCTCTCCAGATGAGAAACCATAGGTTTTGAGACGTTATACGTTGAACCGGACGGTTTTAAATCGTTTGCTGGCTGATATTTGATCAGCTGTGTTGAGAATACCGTACGCCGGTTTCAATCTGTCGATTGAGATTGAGTGGTGTTTGTCTTTGATTGAGACAATGAATTGCTTGCGTAAGCGGCGTATAACTTTGTATGGCCCATCGTATGGAGATTGTAATCCAGTTCGAACTTTATCAACCCGGACAAAGACGTAATCGCAATTGTTGAGCGATTTTGGAACGAATATGTTGCTTTCATTCGTTGGTCTTGTTGCCGTGGGGATAAGATTTTGCATGGTGGTGCGGAGTTGGTCGATGACTGTGTCGGTTGTGGATGGAGACGGTAGAGGATGTTCGATGAAGAACTCACCGGGTAGCTTGATGGTTTGACCGTAAACCATTTCAGCTGGTGAGCACTTCAGATCTTCTTTAACAGTTGCTCGAATACCAAGTAGAACGATTGGTACTTCGGAGCTCCAGTGAATTGTGTTGCCTCGGGCCTTGAGAGCAGCTTTGAGCTGGCGGTGGAAACGTTCGACCATGCCATTGGCTTGCGGATGGTAAGCCGTTGTACGTATACGATGCGAGCCGAGGAGTTTCGTTAACTCCGAGAAAAGCTTCGACTCGAATTGGGTTCCTTGATCAGTTGTGATGTCAAGTGGAACGCCAAATCGTGATACGTAGTTTTGAACAAATGTGGTGGCAATGGTTGCTGCAGACATGTCGCTCATGCAGTACGCTTCTGGCCATCGAGTGAAACGATCGACACAGGTGAGTAGATATGAGTATCCATTGGATGGAGGAAGTGGTCCTACGACATCCAAATGAATATGCTCAAATCGACCAGGTGGAATGGCGAATTGTCCAAGAGGCGATTTTGTGTGTCGCTGGACTTTTGATTTTTGGCAGGATAAACAGGATTGTGCCCAATGGGTCACGTCTTTGTTTATGCTGGGCCAAAAGTATCGAGCAGTAATCAATTTACGAGTTGCGCGGACACCAGGATGTGAGATACCGTGTAGTGTGTCGAAGATGGTTCGACGTAGTTGCTCTGCGATGTACGGGCGATTTGCACCCGTAGATGTTTCGCAGTAGATTTCGAGGCCAGGTAGTGTGAAAAGCTCCAGTTTCAGTGATGAACTGGCGTGACAAGCGGAACCAGAAAGTAAATTCTGAAGTTCCAAGTCTGCTTTTTGCGCTTGTGCGATCTTGTTGCAGTCGAAGTGAGTCTCGACTGTGGCCGTTTCGTTTGATGTTGTGCGCGAAAGTGTATCCGCGACAACGTTTTCGGTACCTTGAACATGCTGGATGTCCGTGGTAAATTGACTAATGTAATCCAAGTGGCGTGCTTGCCTTGGATTGCGTTCAGTTTTAGACTGAATTGCTCGAGTGAGAGGCTTGTGGTCGGTGTAAATTGTGAAGTCCCGACCCTCGACAAAATATCTGAAGTGTTTGATTGCTAGATATATTGCGAGTAATTCCCGATCGAATGCAGAGTATTTCTTTTCGGCATCCGAGAGCTTCTTTGAGAAGAATCCCAGGGGCTCCCAACACTTGTCGTTGTACTGTTGCATGACTGCTCCAACAGCAGTGTTTGATGCATCAGTAGTTATGCTGAGCTTTGAGTCGCTCAGTGGATGTGACAAGAGTGTTGTGCGTGCCAATTCAGCCTTGAGTGACGTGAATGCGTGTTGACATTCGTCAGGCCAAGAGAAGTTCTTGGCGGTTTTGGGCTTACGTAGTAGTACTGCCAGATGGCTGTGAATTGGGTTGAGTATTTTAGCGAGCTTTGGTATGAATCGGTGGTAGTAGTTTACCATGCCGATGAATCGCTGAATACTTTTGATTGAGGTTGGAGCTGGGAATTCTTTAATGGCATTGATTCGGTCTTGTGACGGAAGGATGCCATTAGCGGCGATCTTGTGGCTGAGGAAATCAAGAGTGGATGCGCCGAAGACGCATTTTGAGCTCTTGATGTGTACATCAAACTCGACAAGTCGTTGGAAAAGTGTTTCCAGATGGAGTTTGTGTTGCTCCTCAGTTTGAGATGCCACAAGAATGTCGTCTATGTAGACGAAAACGAAGTCGAGATCTCTAACGACTTCGTTCATGAAGCGCTGAAACGTTTGTGCGGCATTGCGTAATCCAAATGGCATTCGGGTGTATTCGAAGAGGCCAAATGGTGTGGTGATTGCCGTTTTGAAAACGTCTTCAGGTGCCACGGGAATGTGGTGATAACCTCTGATGAGATCAAGTTTGGAGAAAACTTTGCAGCCATGTAAGTGCATGGTGAAGTTTTGAATGTGGGGTATCGGGTAGCGATCCGGTATCGTAACCGTGTTTAAACGCCGATAGTCCCCACATGGCCTCCAGTCTTGATCTTTCTTCTTGACCATGTGAAGTGGACAAGAGACGGAAGATGTCGATGTTCGACAAATTCCTAATTCCACCATATGTTGAAATTCTGCTTGTGCAGCTTTGTGACGCACCGAATCTAGTCTGCGTGGTCTCGACACGGGCAGATGGCCTTCTGTGACGATGTGATGAACCACGTTGTGTCGGACTGGCATTTTGTAATTCGGCTCTGCTGTAAGTAGTGGGTACTTTTTGAGCAGAGTGCCGTAGCCGTTGTCGATGTTAAAATGGATCGGTGTTGGTGTGTTAACACGAACCATTGTGGCGTTTATTGACAGCTTTGTAGCTGGGTCAATCAGCCGTTTGTGTTTGACATCGACAAGAAGTCCGAATTTGCTTAGAAAATCGGCGCCAATGATCGGACGGTTCACTGCAGCTAGTATGAAAGCGTGCGTGAAGGTTCGTTTGAGTCCGATATCCACGTTAAGCAATTTTGTGCCGTACGTGTGGATGATTGAACCATTGGCAGCCGATAAGACTAGATTTGAATTTCGATTTGATAATGTGTAATTCATTTTGAAATTCATGGCTGGAATAACCGAAAGGTCAGCGCCAGTGTCGACTAAGTAGGTGAGTTTGTTGTGTCTATCGTACACAAACAAACGTGACGTATAGGGTGTGTTTGTGGTCAGGGGAGGCATGTTGCTCTCAACCCGTGACTCTAATAGTTTTTTTGGTGGTCAATGTCCATTTTTACGGCGGCCGCGGACGTCGATGGTTGCGACGTGTTGAAGTTGCACGGTGGCGTGCATTTTCTGGCGGCTCTACCAAACTTTGTGTGGAACCAGCATTTACCATGTTGGTATATGTTGTTACTGGGACTGCGGGTTCGATTGCGTGAGGGAGCTCGTCGTCCACGCGAACGGCTTCGACCTCTGAGTAACCCGTCGAGTCTGGACTCGATTCTCGACAGTCTTGCTTCGAGTGTGTTTGGTGCTTGTGTTGAACGGGGAGTTCTGTCTCCACTGCGTTCACGTGATTGCCGGTATGGTGGATTGACTTGGCTGACGCTTTGAGATGTGATGTTTATGACATCATACATCTTGTCCGCTATTTTGGCTAACGTTTGTGTCGTGGAGGATTCGGGCTGTGCTACCAGCGCTATGCGAATCAACTCCGGCATTTTACGTACCCACAAAGATTTAATGATATTTTCATTAAAATTGTTGTTAGCCAGTGTTTGTATGTGGCGTAAAGCGTCAGATGGTTTTTGGTCGCCTAATTGCTGGCCTGAAAGCAATTGTTCTAGCTGACGTTCGCCCGATGGTGCTAGTCGTTCTAGCAGCGTTTGCTTTAATGTGTTGTATTGGTTGGTTGTCGGCGGATTGAGGAGGAGATCCGAGATCACATCGCACGTTTCTGGTTGCAAGGCTGATAATGTTTGCAGGTACTTTGTTTTATCAGCTGTTATACCTTGCAGTCCGAATTGTATTTCGGCGAGCTGAAACCATGTGTTTGCTCTCTGTGGCCAGAAAGGTTGTATTGTTATTCGCTGATGTGATGCCGCGATCTCTATTTGTGGACTAGCGCCTTGAGGCGTGGTGTCCATTTTTTGTGGTTGATCTTTTTCATCGTCCGACATATTTTTTTGCACAAACCAATAAAACAATAAAAATACAACAATACAACACTTTTAAAGCGGAATGGTTACCGTGTAAAAAAATAATTGACCAAAAAATGAAAAATTAAGCGGAATGGTTACCGTGTAGTGAATGGTTTGAAGGCCGGGATGCTCCTTCTTTTTAACGCCCGATGCGAGATACCCCCGAATATGGAGTTCCTTGCGTCCTACCTTATATTGGGGGGGCTCGTTGAATTTTATAATAAGAGAAAAAAAAAAAATTTAAAAAAAATCTAGGTCATTCGATGTGAAAAATGTGCAACGGATTTGTATCGCCGCTGTGGTAGTGGTTTTTGAGAAAAAACCGTTTTTATTATTCTTTTTCTTTCGACCACAACGGTGATGGCGGGAGGGCGTGCAGCGAGAAACGACCAGCGTGTGTGTAAAATTTTAATGGGTAACGATGTGGTGGTGGAAAAACAAAAATATATATATAAAAATTTTACAAAAGAGAAAAAAAGTAATTTACGTTAAAAAAATGATTCTACGTTAAAAAAAATTTACGTTAAAATTTGTTTGACAAGAAAAAGTAAAAAATTATAAAAAAATAATAAAAAAACTTGTTACCAGAACTTTGTGGTTTTTTTTTTTTTTTTTGTTGCTATAGTTGTTGTTTCTGCTGCAGCTGCGTTGTCTTCCTCGTGGCGGTGAGGGTGGTTCGCTTCACCGATTTATCCCGCGTTGCGTGGGAGGGGTTGGTCCCTACACACGTGTATTTCCGATATCCCGCGTTGCGTGGGAGGGGTTGGTCCCTACACACGTATATTTCCGATATCCCGCGTTGCGTGGGAGGGATTATGTGTCCCTACACACGTGTATTTATGTAACTTTTTTTGTGGTGGTAATTTGTCACTTTATTATAAATGATGTGTATGATGTGTATTATGCGATAATATTATTAATTATGCGATAAAAACCGCTATCGAGGTCACCAATTTAACTGTTTATTGTTTTTATTAAATTATATTCACAAATTTATTTATTCACGATTTTATTTATTTATTTATAAATTTATTTATTTGTTGGTTATAATTTATTTTTATTTATTTATTCAGTTAAGATTTAATTGTACAAAAATTATTATTATTAAAATTAATTTCCATTTATATATTTTTGTAATTTTGTTTTTATTTTACCACACCACAAAATGGAGATGAAGTTTTTATTTATATTTTATGTTGTGGCAACGTGTTGTTGCTCCGCTTGTTTTTTGTATTCTGTTGTGATGAGTGACGTCGCCTTCGTCTTCCAAAATACGTGTCGTATTTTGGAGAGGGAACAGATGCGCCGGCGGCGGTCGACATTGTTAGTTTTTACTATAAATGTTTTATAGTAGTGGTTCGGCTATTGGATGTGTGATGGGGTTAGTGAATGCTTAATTCAAATAAGTTGATTTATATTTGAATTTCACTAATTGTTTTGTTTGTGGCAGAATCGAATATCGGTGAGTCGAATATTCGAGCTGCTACAATTTCATGAAACGCGGCTATACAAATGAAAGGAAAGCAGATATGATTGATCAAATCATACGCCAAGAAACACGGCTATAGACGAAAATAAATCTTAAACAATTCGTAAATTTTCCAGGAATATCCGAACTTATGATCTGACAACTTCTTAATGCCTGGTTATTCGAAAATATATCTGAAAGATCAACAATTTTTTGAAATACTATTTTCATTCCAACTTCAACCCGCCTAACGTATATTGTATCGGTTTCGGAGTACTATTAATTGGAATTTGTTGTATAATGAAGGATGATCCCAACTCTATCATCATATTGAATATCGCGCTATCTTGTTTAAGCTACAAATATAATTTATTTGAGGTCTGACAACTAACAAAAATGAATCGACGTACCATTGAAGGAGACCGGTGTGATGTTTTTGACAATAACAGAAAAGTAAAGCTAAACAACTTAACAAAAAAAAATTTACTTTATACAAAAAAGTGGAATGCAATTATTATTTTTTCTGTTGACAAATGAAAAGTAACATGAATGTTAAAAAGCCCCAGGATACGACTTGATTACTTGCCAAATTATCAAGGCTCTACCTGATAAAGGATTTCGTAAGCTATTACACATAATCAATGTGACCTTTCGGTTAAAATATATTCCGCGCGGCAATGGAAAGTAGCAGAAGTAATTATGATAGCAACTTGCTGAGCTTATAATTCACAACAAGCTGCTGCTGTATCAGCAAATACTGAAGCCGCGAGTCTTGTATTTCCCTTAAACAAGCGGCTTACCAAACACACGCGGGACAACAATAGCAACATTCGCGGATGATACTGCAATTTTAGCTACTTGTTATAAACACGAAGCAAACAGAAAACTGCAACGGACTACGAACCAACTAGTAACCAACTAGTAAGCAACTGGACAGAAAAATCAACGCACGTTAACTTTACCAATCAAAAAGTTAACTGAATACCATTAGAACTAAATTCCAAACAAGTTCCTTATGCTAACACAGCCAAATATCTTGGCATGAAACCGCTGGAATTGAATCTCGGATTTCTATAATTCGGCGAACGTCTATATTTTGTTGCAACCTCCACCTGGTTCCTTTCAATTCCATTTTATTATGAAGTAGTTTTTGTCTAATTTTGGCATATACACAAATTCATTTATCTGTTGCTAAAGTAACTAATGCGTGCAGGAGGATCGATACTATTTAACTGTATAGTGATGAAAGTTTAAATTAAGTTTTGTGATGGTAACATTTTTCTCCATTATCCATAGTAACAAATTTAAATTGTTTTATGAACTTTTGTGAATCACTTGAAAAATCTTTGTGATAGAAATGTCAAACATGATAAACGACTAAGGGAATAAGTAAAATGACCTGATGCGACTATGGGAATTAGGGTGTAAGTGTTGCAGATTAATAAAAATATACGCCTATTTGGGGTAAACGTTTTGCACAAAATTGATCAGCCATTCCACGCGAAATCAGACAAAAAAAAGACATTTACGGAGGCAAGGTGTCCAATTATTTTGAAATTTGGGGAGATGGTTCTTAGTCTGGATAAAAACAAAACATTGTTTGAGTAAAAACTCGGTGGGGTCAAAATACGCGGAGTTCCGTTATAATTCGTTTTTGTCGGAAACTCAAATGTTGGCATCTTTTAATTCGTGTTTCTTAAGTATTTCTTGTCCGATTTTCACGGTTAATAGCTCGTTGGAAAGATAATTGTACATCTTACTTTCATGTAAGCGTGTTCAACTTAGATGTTAATGTATAATATATCGTTTAAATTACTCCCCGTTTTATTAAATTTTTTATTTTTATCGCAAATCACTTGAAAATACCTTTCCAATAAGCTATCTTACACGATGGAGACTCAACGCGTTCGAGTTTTATGGAACAAAATGTCATAACGAATTAGGGTGATATTCAACATTACAGTATAGTTACCAATTACAAACTAAAATTTTCTTTTAGTCATTGAGTTTTTATGGCTTTGGTCAATATGGTGTTGACCCTGTAACAACATAAAACCGGCAGAAGGTTCACTAAAACCCACAACAGATGTGCTTAAACAAAATACATTCTGTTTGCGTTTGCTGTTATCATCATAATGTTAAACTGATATTTGAACCAATGAAGAGGATATTCGGTGTTGATACATATCGTGATCCCTTCAAGATGATGTTGTGTGAATTCCCAAACACGGTATGTTTTATAAAGATTTCCAAAAATTGTCCTGGAACATTAAAAATGAAGAAACATCTTAGTTACCTTATGAACATAATGATCTAAACATTGTGTCTTACAAGCAGTGGATTAATGAAAATGGTAAGAATCAAATTTAATGAAACTTATTACATTAGTTAGTTAAAGATTTATTTACAATTTTTAACGAATGTCAAACTTAGAATAATTATCAAAATCATCGAATGTTTTCTTAGCAGAATTCAGCAAGCAACTTGCTGTCTTGGTACCTCATGATTTTATAGCAAAGCAGCAAGCTGAATATATAGCTACGCGGAAACAACTATTGCAACAAAATGAGTTCATTGTAATCTGCAATTTCACATTTGTCGTTCAAGTATATGCATAATTTGCATTTCAATTTTTGTTTTTCCCCAAATTTGTTTATTTTTTATTATTACTGTTTTTGCTTTTATGTAGGATACTGTCCATGGCTGGTACTGGGCCAATGCACAATGTACGATTCATCCGTTTGCTGTCTATTACAAGGATGAGAACGGCGTCTTGCACCACCCCTTCAAATAATCGCAGAAAGCTGATTGATTTCTGTTTGAACGATTCAGCACCATACAGAAAATTATTTTTTTTTCCGATGGAGCTGGCGGGCAGTACAAAACCAAAAAGAACTTCTACCAACTTCTTTGCAACATCTCATGGAAAAGGTCCTTGCGACGGAATTTTCAAGTGCTTTACGATAAAAAAAAAAAAATTAAGTAAAAGGGGGAGTAGTTCGATTTTCCAGCAAAATATTTTTTTAACTTAATTTACTATGTGGTATTAATCTATGGCTTCTTCCCACTGGTGTTCCATAGTGAATTGAATTAAACCACATCGTTATTGTGGATTTTAGATCAGTATTACGCTGTTTACAGTAGCAATTACACCAGCTCAAAAGGTTTAGTTCGTTTGAGCCTGCGTACAATATCTGTGTTGTTTAACAGCTTAGTTGCCTCAGTTTTAACATGTTGTTCAAGCCTTTATTGCCTATGTCTCAGTGCATTTTTCTGGATTTCCTTTGAAACAGTTTCCACTTTAAGGACCCTATATGGAGGTCTCTGTTTCTAACATACCATGGTGCATCAACGATGTTCCTTAATACTTTGTTTTGAAATCTTTCGATGATTTCTACGTTGCTCTGTTTGGTACAACCCCAAAGTTGGATACCATAAGTCCAAACCAGTATTAATATTTGTTTATATAATATAAGTTTGTTGTATTTTGATAGAGCGAATTCTTCGCTTTTCTTTTTGACGTTTGCTTTCTTAAGTTTCGTTAAGTTTAATTCGCTATCTTTTGGGCCAGTTATGTATTTGAGTAATAGCTAACTGTAAATTCTGAGTTGATTCTTCGTTGCTATCTCGAACAGCTAAGATTGCCGTGTCATTAGCAAAGGTTGCCACAGTGTTGTTTTCTATTACAGGGAGATCATTAGTGTACAATAGGTATGGGACCGGACCTAATACACTGCCTTGCGGTACGCCTGTCTTGATTTCTTTCAATTCAGAATAGGAATCGTCTATGTTTAATCTAAAGAATCTATCTTTCAAGGATGATTCTAATATTGTAGTGAATTGGATTGGTAGTACAGTTCTCAACTTATCAAAGGCCTGTGCAACATCTAAGAATATCGTTGAGCAGACTTTTTTTTGCTCCTCTAAAGCTCTTTCAATAATATTAGTTTTTCTGTGTACTGAATCTAATGTTGAGTGTTGGTTGCGAACACCGAACTGATGATTTGGAACTAGGTTTTTCCTCTCAATTATCGGATTTAGCCTTTTTACTAATAACTTCTAAAAGAGTTTAGACATAGCTGGTAATAACGATATTGGCCTGTATGATCCAGTTTTGTGTGGTGGTTTCCCAGGTTTAGGAATCATAATTACTTCTGCAATTTGCCAGAGGCTGGGTACATATATCAATCGAAAGGCGGCATTTATAATATTGGTGAGCTTTAATAATGCTTTCCTTGGTAGTTCTTTTAAAATTTCTGCTGTGATAAGGTCATAACCCGGCGCTTTTTACGGATTCATATTTGTTTTTATCTCATACATGACTTCTTTTGGTGTTGTTCGTAGAATTTCTTCACTTTCCTGTACAACCTCTCCAGTTATTATTTCGGCTGCCAATGATTGGTCATCATGTGGTTCAAATATTTTTCCCAGGTATTCAGTAAAACTTCGTACATTATCTTCGTTATTTCTGGACCATTTCTGATTGGAGGAATCTGCATTATTGGCCTTTTAATTCTTCTGGTTGCTCTCCTGAGAGAATAATCAGTACTAGTATCATTAGATAATTTTCTGAGGTAGTCACTGATAGATTCGTCTTTCAAATCTTTGATTTCCCTTTTAAGTAGCTGAGTCAGATTGTTTAGCATAGTTTTATCTTGAGGGGCTCTAGTTTGTTGCCATATTCTCCTTGCCCTTCTTTTTTCTGCCAAAAGCTCTCTAATTTCTCTAGGGTAGTTGTTTCCCTTAATTTTCTTTTTAACTTCAGGAGTGTTTTCCCAAGCTGACTGCTGTATGTCACATATGAACTTGTGAACTTCTTTTTCTAATTGCTCCTCACTCCTTAGCGGAACCATTAAGTTAATTTTTCTTTCTAAAGACGGTCTAAAGTATTCCCAATTTGTGTGTTTATTTACTAAACTAGGATAGCTTTTTTTTTGAATGATCCTTTCACTTAATGTCAAAAGTATTGGGGAGTGATCAGAGCTTAAGTCAAGACTTTCATCTATATGTATATAATTTACAGATATATTTTTCACTATAAAGAAATCAATCAGATCTGGTATTTTATTTGGATCAGTTGGCCAGTAGGTCGGTTTACCGTTTGATAAAGCTTCACAACCGCATTTTCTGATAGCATTGAGGAGTTCTTTCCCTTTGGTTGTTGTTAGTCTAGAACCCCAGTGAGTATTTTTTGCATTAAAATCTCCTCCAATTACAAATCTTTTCCGTAGTTTACTGAAAAATTCAAGATAATCTTTTTCTTTTAGAGAGTATTTCGGTGGGCAGTAAATTCCAATAACACTAATAGAGTTATTTTTGGTCTTGATATTAACAGCTGTTGCTTGTATTTGTTCTGTTTCATATTTTAATTCCTCGAAGTGATTAATGCTATTTCTAATTATAACAGCACTACCTCCCTTGGCAGTATTTCCCGGGTGAATAGTGTGATATGTTTTATAATTTCTAAATTTGATAATTGATTGTCTAGTGAAGTGAGTTTCATAGATGAGACAGACATCGATTTTCTCTGCGTCCAGAAACATTTGCAATCCCTAGACATGGCTTTGTTTAGGGATGGCTCCCTTAGTACTGTATTCTAGTTTCTGTAATCGCTGATCAAAAGTATTAAGTTTGCTTAATATCAGCTGTTTGATTTATGTCGTCTGTTTGAGGAGTTTTTTGTTTGTTTTCGTTACTCATCATTACTTGAGCGTAAGTTTTTTTGCCCACTTCTGCTTGAGAGGCTATCGACGCTTTACGCCTTAACTCTCCTTTAAATGATTCAGGCCTGTTTATTCCAACAGTTTGCTTCTTTATTACATTTGTATTTTTAGCATGTATGTTTTTATTTTTGATGTTTTGCAATTCAATAGCAACACTGCATCCTCTGTAGTTAGCTGGATGGTTTTCTCCACAATGTACGCATCTAGGCTGTACATCTGTGGGTTTGACACAATCTCTAGTATGGTGTTTACCTGTACATTTGACACACCTGGGTTCTTTGTTACAGTATTTTTGAGTATGTCCATATGCTTGACATTTTTTACATTGTGGTATAAGCCTAGATCTTCTTAGTGGCTCAATATTGACTTTGCATCCCAAGATGTACTTGATTTGATGTATTTTTTCAATATCATCATCTGCGCTGAATGTCAGCATATACATGTTCAGAGGCTCCTTACTTCTTCGTTTTAGCTTAATTGATGCTTCAGTTGCATTAAAACCATTCAGGTCCTCAATTATTTTTTCTGATTTACATGTAGAGTGCAGATTTTTAGCCATTATCCTAATTGGTCTGATTTGTTTGTTTTCGAACGTATGCCAAGAATGTCCCCCTTCGTTTAACATTTTTGTCATTTCTCTGTAGGTTTCACCATCTGCTAAGTTTATTTTGATGTTGGTTCCACTCATCAATTTTGTATTAAACTTATCTGTTTTAGTTATTGTTTTAATTTTCTCATACAGTAGATCATAGTTTTTAACTCCATCTATAACTATTGGGGGTGGTGGAGGTAATTTTTTGGATTGTTTTGGATTATTTTAGGAATTGTCTCTTTTAGTTGAGGAGGAGTAGGTGTATCATTCCTTCTCTTTTTTTGCTCTGGCTTTTGACTCTAATCCACTCAGTTTCGGTAGCTAATTCTTCTTCATCCGTATGGTATTCTTGTTCCATAACTTTTTGGGTAGGAGGAGAATCAACGTTTTCCAAGCAATTGTATCATTTAATTGCTTATTTAAATTGTTAGATTCAACCAATGCATCATTGTCCTTACGCGATTCCTGATACAGCATTTCTTCTTTTTTAGAACAATTATTGTTCTCTGGAAAAGCATTTCTCGGTAACTCCACAAGTTCTGTAGGTATAATTTTGTTAATCTTCGTGGTGAACGTGCTACAGGCTCTCGTAGCAGATCTCGGTAGAACCTGACTCTTTTGGAAAGGATTGATATTATCCATTTCTGCTGCACTAATTCGAGTATTACGATTCCTCAACGTATCTTGGGATTTTTTCTGATTATAGTAATGCAATAGCTGCACCTCCCCCCCAAAATCCTTGGGACCGGCCTCTGACGAGGATGGATTTTCCTCATGGAAAATCAGGTCTGCCACCTGGGGTAATTGTTTTCACATTCGTTGTATCTATTGCAACTTAATTTATAGTGCATTGTACTCGCATTTAGTATTTAGCAGATTTTTAAAATCGTTGTGAGTGTGTTTACACGTGGAGGTATACTAAACACAATTCGTGATTTCCACATAGTTGCAACGTTCGAATATAGATCATTAAGCCATGGTTATATACAGTCAACGCCTACCCTATTGAAACACACCCACCACCCAAAATACTATTTAAAACTGCAATTTAAAGGATATATTGCACATTAATACCAAAGTTTAAAATTTAATTGTCCTTCCAACGAGCTATTACACGTGAAAATCGGACAAGAAATACTTAAGATACACGAATTGAAAGATGTCAAATTTGAGTTTCCGACAAACGACGAATTATAACGGAATTCCGCGTATTTTGACCCCACCGAGTTTTTACTCAAATAATATTTTTTTTGATCTAGACTTACCATCTCCCCAAATTTCAAAATAATTGGGCACCTATAGCCTCCGAATACGGGTGTCTGATTTCGCGTGGAATGGCTGTGATCTACATTTTCATTGTTTTAATTTTTAATGTGATCCAAAATAATATTCAAGTCTCTTTGCACGGTTTACAGAATATTTTAATAGCACTGCATTTTTTTGGCCAGAGTTCGATGACACTGGGAATTTCACACGAGTATTGAGACACTATACAGCTTTTAATTTAATAATTTAATTCTTTTGAGCATTAAATTTAGATTCTTAATATAATCAACCGTTTATTGGTTAATATTTTAAGTACTAAAAACACGAAAATAAAAGTCATCCAGGGGAGGTTCAACAATCGATTCCTCCTGGGTTTTAATAGTCTTTATATATAATCCGCTGAAACGATATTGTGATTAATTTATTACTAAATATATGTACGAGTTCATAATACTTATTTAAATGCGGTTTTAATCACATATTGAATTTAATTTCACAGGCTTAAATTGCAACTCTTAATGACCTGATCGCGCGCAAATTATTATAATTTTTTATAAAAAAATCGAAATAAAAATTATTAACAATAGAGATTTAATAAATAACATTCAATATTTTGAAGCATTTAAAAGTTTATGTGTATATACCTACATACCTATATGTCTTAAAAAGTTATCTCTTATTTTCAAAATACGATAATAAACCAGTTTGCTGCAAAGACTTTGCGATATATTAATTTATTTTGAATAAGATGATATTTATAAAAATAAACCGCTGCCATTTATTATTCGGTCGTTATACATATATGTACTCGTACGTATTGACAAATTTTGAATGCGCGCTATCAAATTCGCTTTGACAATCAATTTTGGCAACCTCGATACAATCTTGTTGAGAATCGATCATCAGAACACTTTCCGCTTGTGTAATTCAATTAACGTATTGTATCAATCTTGTCAAGTTGGCGCATAGATAAAATGGTTAGTCATTAATTATTGGACATTTGTGTAGATTGAGGGAATGTTTTATTACCACCAAAAAAATTAAAACGTTTACTAAACAGATGACAATTTATTTTAGCGTTCATTTTTATGGGCTGTATAGGCGGAGCTACTTTATACGTATTTTACATATGTAAATTTAATTGCATGGTTATGATAACCTGTTTAATTTTATGGTTCTTTGTTCTTGCACTATACCATGATTTTAAGAGATTGATATTCGCGATATGATTATAGTACACAATGTTTGACTGGATGAAGGGCAGCTACATAAAATTGAGTAAACCCATTTGAGTCGCATACAGGTGTCTATATAATATAACTCTGATATACATCAGTGATTATTCCCAACCGCAAATACCTACGAGTATAACAATGCAATTTTCGATCGAAATATACAAAAAGTTGTTTGTCCTATATTATCAGATTAAAATATCTTTCGTTATTTTGATGAATGTCTTTTATACGCGTATATTGATAAACACAGGATTACACCTCAAACCATTTCCAGTAATCAAAAATCGTAATTTTTTTTGTTATGAATAAATTGACTATAATTATTGGTTATTGGTATTTTGTACAGAAATCGTGATTATTATTTTCAATCAGCCATCGCAGTGGAAGAACCAACTCAACCACCACCAGCAGTTGTTAATATATACCTATGTACATATGTATGTATATATTTGAAACATTTTAATGCAACATAATGATTTTGCCGTACAAAGTTGATTACTTGTTGTTGTTGCTGTTTTGTTTTAAAAGTTAAGTTGCAAAAAAATATTCTACTTACCTCTTAGCTCCGCCTCAACATAATGTTTTAAGCCATACGTACATATTATACTTATATATATATATATATATATATATATATATATATATATATATATATATATATATATATATATATATATATATATATATATATATATATATATATATATATATATATATATATGTATATATATATATATATATATATATATATATATATATATATATATATATATATATACATATACGTACATACAAATGTACAACACACAGGAACTTCAGTTTCTTCTTGCGAATAACTAAAGTAAAAAAAATTATCCGCACATTACATACAAGAATCTTAAATTATATGTTTTGATGATGATTTATATCAGTAATTTATGCGTTATATGCTGAAAACATAATTAGATCATTATACGTATACATACATACATAAAAATATGTACATAGTAATGTATGTATGTATGTGAAAAATATGCAATTTTGTTGTTGGCGAATTTCATTTGCTTTCTGCTTAATTTTTAGATTAACACACTCCACACAGATTTAGGTGAACTTACCTTTAATATATGTAAATCGTAATCCGTTTAGCACATTAAACCTTATGAATAAAATACAAATTATATGAAAACAACGAATTTGACTGTGGCAATATCAGTTAAGTAGCGGTCCATGGGCCTTATATCCGAGTGATCAACATTTTAACATTGGATGTTTAAATGGAAAAATAAAATATAAAAAGTTCAGTGTAAAAAAGGTTTGATCACTTTGACTGTCAATAAAACAACCAATTTAAATTCTAGACTGCACTAATTTGTTTATTCAGTAAATTATTTTATAAAACACTAATTCACTTATTTCTTTTATTCACAATAATCACTTTATTACAATTTACTAACACTTAACCTTCGATTTTTCCATTTACTCCTAACTCTATTACTGTTAAATACCAGTTAACTCTTTCACCTTTTACTTCTTACTAACTCTATCGCGATTTAAATCCAACTTACTAATTCTTACCATTTCATCCCGTATTTATACCAAATATTTAACCTACTAGAATATTCCATAATATTTGAGAAGTGTCTAGGCTACTCCTGAATAGCCTAGACACATAATTCTGCTATTTACATATACTGTAGTTTCTCTACTCATATATAGATGTCCCCACAATCGTAACACTACCTCTACATAATCCTGATTTGTCTCCTGAACAGGATCCAATACACCTCCTCTGTATAGTGCTAATCGCTCTAAGTTCACCACTTTAAGTTTTCCAGGCTGTCCTTGCCTAATCCGGTAAACCGCACGTTGTTTATCTTTGTGATGATGGTGTACGATCATTACCATGAAAGTTGCAAATTTGATGATAAACCCTTCTTCCAATGTGTGTTGTAAAGCCATACTAAATCTCCTATTTTGAAACTACTGTTATATACTCCATCTTACTTAACGGCAATCTCGTGAGATGTGACTCGTCCTGTTACATGTCCAACATCCTATTCTTTTGCCATATCCACTCGTCGTATTTTAACAGACGGATTAATAATGACGTGTGTCGCCTCATTTATAAATCCCAAGCCACCGTTTCAATGTAAGTTGCTTGAGATGATAACATTACTGCTTTCATTATCTCCGGCTCCCACGTTTCGCCAATGAACGTGCCCAATTCCCACCATGTAATTGGGAGACGCAATTGTATGTGCTAAATATATACTAGCCGTCCGGTTGCTGAGAAATACTCCCGTAGAGTCTCTTCGAACTTTTGATAGCGACTCTTCAACTCCATACGATACATTTCTCATTTCATGTTCTGGAATAGTCTGTAATGTCTCATCCGCTTCACTTTTTTTTGTACTTTTAATGTGAATTCACAATTTTCTTCGTTCCAACCATTTTGCTTGATTGCCGTTTCGAATTGAAATTTACAAATTGCAAACGATGTTGATCCATCGAATATTGGTGGCTGAGTTATGATCGCGTGTTCTGTCCGAGCTATGTGTCTGTCTCTAATTTTCCATTGTCGTCGAGCACTTTCAGCTCTAAACCAAGTTGTCTGTTTGTAATGTATATTTAATTTGTTGAACCAAAGATTGTATTTTCTCTACTTCTCCATGTATATTGATACTCATTTCTTGCAATTTCCCGTCCATTTTCTGACTCGATTGATTTTCTGATTTAATTGTCTAATGCTCCGACGTGACTGTTTCATTTCTAAATATTTTCATTATAGCAGCCATCCTCCCGATTGTACTGGCGTAGCCTCAACCATTGCACTTTACCCTCTTCGTCCTCTTCTGCTTGGTTCGCCGAAATTGTTGATTCATCGAAATTGTAACTGGCCGGCCGGATCAATACCATCATCCTCCATGGGCTTATGTAATCGTTGCCTCAATTGGCTTTTAAGACCGGCAATTGTCATCTCTATTTGAGTAGAAACATTACCGTACATATAAACTGTTGTAAATTTGATGTATCTAAACTATTCAGGAATAGTCTAGACACTCTCGAATATTGTGGAATATTCTAGAAGGTTAGATTATGTGGTATAAATACGAGATGAAATGATAGAGGTTAGTTAGTTGAATTTTAATCGCGATAGTGTTAGTAGGAAGTAAAAAGTGAAAGAGTTAGTTGTGTTTTAACCGTGACAGTTCTAGTAGCACTAAAAAGGAAAAAGTGTAATTGAAGTGTAATAAAGTAATTATTGTGAATTAAAGTGAATGTGTGAAATACCGAATTATGTTAATTTAGTGTTTGGTGTAATAATTCGGAAATACATAAATTTAGTGTTATCTAGAATTAAAATTGTTGTTTCATTCACAATACAGTGATCGAACCTTGTTTAAAAAACAAAATCAACACATTCTTTTTCAATTGGCGTATTTTACTTAATTTCAGAAACCAGAATTAACATCTTACTATTAAACATGAAGGTGGAGGTGTTATGGTGTGGAGTAGTATAGCGGCAGCAAGCGTGGCAACATAAAGTTTATAGAAACAACAATAAACCGCTTTACATATTTAAATATTTTGACACCTAATGTAAAGGAAATATTGGGGTTCCAGGACCAGTTTTACGTATAACAGGATAATGAACCAAAGCTTACTGCATCTTTATCATATAAGTATTAATATTTACTATTTATATTTTGTGAACTTCTAAGGTATTCGTTTGTCCTCAGCTGTGGGGTAAACATGTGTGGGATGAACTAATAAAACAAATCCGTCTATATGAAGTGACTAGTAAACAACTAGTACATTGCTTTTAGTACTATACTACGATCCTGGAGCAGGAGTAGAGTAGTTTTCATACCTAAAGCTGGCAAGTCGGATTATACTGACCCTAAAGCTTTTAGGCCGATTAGTCTGACCTCTACTTTTCTTAAAGCTTTAGGCAAGATCATCGACAGATTTATTAGGGATAACTATTTATCTACCTCCCCACTCTGTAACATACAACATGCTTACAGAGCTGGCAAGTCCTGTGAAACTGCTTTACATGAACTCGTAACTAGAATCGAAAGATCACTTAATTATGAAGAGTTTCTTGTGCGTGGTGGTACCTTCCTTTGCTTTACTCTAAGATCATGAGCAACCGCAAAGTACATCATTCTCTCACCATTATCGGTCGCAGTTTCGTGTCGGAAGTACGGACCTATGTTTTCACACAAGTCGGTCTGATTTCTGCCAGCTCTAGCATTAAAGTCCCCAATTAGATCCCATCAGATCGTCCAAGTCATTGTAAAATGAGTCTTTATCTTGGGGCTGGCTGACTTCTGTGGGCGCATGTACACAAATTATCGACAGGTTAGCTAACTTCATGCGCAAGCGAAGCTTACACAATCGGTTATTGACTGCTTGGAAATCCAAAACAGCGTTCTTTACCTACGGCCCAAGAAGAAATCCAGCTCCAAGATTTCCGAGGTCATCTCCACTGTAGAACAACGAAATTAAGGTGCTATAACAAATTAACAAAAATTGGTGCTATACAAATCTTTTATGTTTATCAATTCAATAAAGAAAATTGAAAATTTTAGCAACCGGAATGGACAATTCATTCACACACAAGAGATGGCTCTTACATTTTCATGACGGTCATACACAAGAGATGGCTCTTACATTTTCATTACGGCCATACACAAGAGATGGCTTATACTTGCCGAAGAAATTAAATTAAAAAATTATTGACTCTGACGAGAATTGAACTCGAGTCCACGAATCCAAAAGCAATGACCCTGTTAACTGCACCACCGCCGAATATACATAATGCTATACAAATCTTTTATATTTGCCAATTCAATAGAGAAAATTGAAAGTTTTAGCAAGATGAATGGGCTATTTGCTTATTTGACCATCACCGAATATTTTTATTACAATAGATGATTCTTATACTTCCAGAAATTGAATGCAGATTCCAACGGAAGCTATGTTGAATCAATTTTGCAGCAGAAATTAAATTAAATAAGTATTGGCGCTGATGAGTCTTAAACTCGAGTTCACGTTTACAAGGGCATTTACTCTGCTTACTACCACCGGCGTATTAAAATTTCGTGCTGGACCATAGGACCGGGGAAATTTAACTATGACCGTGCCATAAAATTTAACACACCCCACTCCATGGTAAAACGAATTCGAGTTCAGGAAGGCTATAAGTGCTACCTAGTTATTAAAAAGCTAAATCGTTGAGATAACCAACACTTGTGCGCTAAAAAATGTGCCAGACTGATGACAAAATTTTCACAAAACTTAGTGGATGTGTTTTGATGGATGACTAAACGTACATGAAATTGGTTTTGAAACAATTAATTAGGTAAAAAATTGGACCTTACCAAAAACTGAGGCAATGCTCCTGCTAAGTATAAGCAATTCAAGTTAGCTACATTTGCAAAAAAAATGTATGATTTGCCTAGCAATTTGCAGTTGTGGAGACAGGTTTTTGTCACATTTTTCATAACGATGAATTTTGCCGCTAATTCTTCAACACGATTCAACAGTAAAGTTTTGGCCATATAGAGTCCACAAGTTTTCGACGTATCGAAAATTTTTGGGCTATAGTGGAAAAATATAGACGTGATTTGTGCAAAAATTAAAAGAACTCAAAAAATTCAATTGAATCGTATGGAAACTTTATTATCATTCGAAAGAACATTTCTTGGCATTTATTTTTTAAAGATTACTTTTTTCAAATGATAGCCGCAACTGCGATGGTCCTTTTTCAAAGTCCAATTTTTGATGACGCGTTCGAGAATATCGAGTGGTATCTGGCGAATGACACGAATAATGTTGGCTTCCAACGCCTCAAATCCAGCTGGTTTATTCACATAGACTTTGGGCTTTGCTTAGCCCCAAAGAAAAAGGTATCACACGATCTAAATACCCAATTCAACGGTCCGAAAAGTGAAATTAATTGCTCGCCAACATGATTTTTCAATAAGTACTTTGCTTCGCGCGCCATATGGCAAATAGCGTCGACTTTTTGGAACCAAATGTCGTCGAGGTCAGGTTTCAATTTCTGGCAGCAAATATTCCGTTATCATGGCGCAATAACGAGCACTATTAGGTACGTCCCGGCCCTCTCCTTTTTTGAAGAAATATGGACGAATGATTTCACAAGCCCACAAACCACACCAAACCGTCTATTTAGTCGCGTATCATCCAATACTGTAAACTGGAATTCAAACTTTTCGATGGTTATGGATTATGTCAACCGTAATTTGGTCTAAGGGCACGGAACACATTCCTCACAAAACGCTGGTTTCCGTAATAAAGCTGAACAACTTGTAGCTATGCCGGGCTAAATAAAAACACGATGACAGTTTGAAACTATTCATGCGTCATTTGTCAAAAAGAAACAAATGAAAAACTCATCTCTAGATGAACGCTTTTACAAAATACTCCCGTGAACTGGCGCATTCGATTTCAAATCGCTTAAAATTTCGTATAGGTTGCTGACATTATTTTAACTGTCGACGTTGACAAAAAACACTGCCAAGTAATCTACGTTATATTTTACGTATCGACAACGTAAAATAAAATATAAACTCATATATAATAAGAAATGGAATAAAAGAAATTTTATTTATTTTTAGGACCAAACGACGAACGGATGATATTAATAAATAATAGAATAAAGCACAATAATTTTTTTAAGTCGAAAAATGCGAATATGAGTACTGGATGGCGGTAATATATAATTTTTTATTTTGTGGAATGAAATGTTTTAACACAATTGATTTTTCAGAAAAGTTGTTGATGAATGTGGTGCTAAATTGGGGTCGGATAAAACTTACATTAATTGTAAACAGTAATGGATGAGTTTGATGCGCAAATATAAGGTCTGTATCGAACAAATTGAGTTCTGGGTATAGAGTTTCTTTAAATTGAACACGGGAAATGGAGCGGCTGATGATGCCCCCAGAAGAACAGGAAATTCGAGAAGAATGGCCATTTTTTGAAGTTATTCATAATTATGCCATACAAAAAGATAATTATCATTCGCCTTATCTGTTGTCTAGCAGTTCGGGAATAATTTCCAACAGAGGTGAAAGTGAAATAGAAAATCGGCTTCCTCGACTTCCAGCACCAAACAATTTCTTATATCGAGCAACGAAAGCCCGCGGTATCGAATTGGCTCAAAAAATGATGATTACTTAAAAGCCCGGGTGAAAAGGGATCAGCGATTAGAAAAAAAAATAAATGGGCTGTTGGGCGTATTTGGCCAAATGGGTAAAACAGATTATCCAAATATTAACGTGGACAGTTTACTAATTTCATCAGGATCTGATGATCCGGGTTAATGGGTACATGGATATACAATGTAGTGAAAAATGTGATAATGAAATGAAATATGTGATAAAAATGTAATATTATTTTATTATGAATGAATTATAATTTATTTTTCTTAACATAAAATACAAACTGTTTTACAATTGCTCTGGTGGAGGTCTGGTGTGAAGCTGTCTTGAGGGAATCAAGTTGGTACTTGTTGCCAGCTCCGTATCTTGCAGCTTCCACAAGTGTGCGTGTTACCTCCCAGTGGTGACCACCGGGTAACTAATACACCATAATTTTATGTGGTGTACTAGGCGAAAACACGGCGCTAAACAACTGGGCCGGGTTAAGGTGTCAACCGTACCGTGCTGATAACCGGCCAGGCTGGGGGCCCAGTATAAAAACTAGCCCAGCCTCTAACGATGTATCCGGATATTTGGTGCCCTCCGGATCATGTAGCCTTACCTGTGTATTGCGGATCTCTGCACAGGTGGCCTCCTTTCTCCGCTACTCGTAGGACCTATTATGGCAGATCCAAAAATCAAAAAAGAGACCGGCGCTCTTAAAAAACCGGAAACCAGTGCTGTGGAGACAACGGCCTTTAGGCCCAGTCTCCAAATTGCAAAAAAGGGCATAAGACCAAATGAGGCTGGCCCCTCGAATCCAAAGGGCAAAGCCACGAATGCTGGCCCTCCAGCGTCAGTGAACTACCAGACCAGAAAGAGAGCCTTGAGCATGATCTCCAAGATCAGCAACATTCCGTTGGAGCAGAGAACGGATAGGGACAGGGATACGCTTCCGTGGGCAAGGCGTATCACTGAGCCACAGCAGGAGGGTTCCTAGATATCACAGCCGAAAAGGCAGAGATCTGATGATGAACCGCCTACGGTGGCTAAAAAGAAGCCGGTACCAGATAATGTTACCAGGCCCTTCAACGAGGGTGCTAAAGGAGCACCTGCTCATGGCAGTCGTTGACAGGGCTCAAGAAAATTTATAAAGTTAGATAGGTATTGTTTATTTCAATTTTGTTATCACTTAAATTTTAATTAACGTAAATAATGATTTTATAAAAATTAATATTGCTGTATCCTTCCAATTTACTTAGGATGATTTAGTTTAATGTGTGATCTCAGGCTGCTACCAAAATTGTAAGCTTTATTACATAACCACACATTTATAAGGTCGGTCATCTAGATGAACATGTTCATGAATTTTACGGCCACCTGATCCTGAAACAGTAAACGATTTATCACTGTACCGACATTTATAGGGTCTCTCGCCGGTATGCAGGCGCTGGTGAATAATCAAACCAACATTTCGTGAAAATGTTTTACCACAAATATCACAACTATGTGACTTTTCTCCAGTGTGCGATGAGTACGTTTATGCATATTTAATTGAAAAAGTGTTCTAAAACCTTTACCACACTCATTGCACAAAGTTGGTTTCTCTCCCGTATGTGATCTAATGTGTCGATTCAGCTCATCATTGTTCAAGAACCGTTTTTCACACAAGTAACATTTTTTAGGTCGTTCCTCCATTATGTATTTTAACGAGTTCACGTAGTCGATCTTTAGTATTAAAACAATTTTGACATGTTTCACATTTAAACGGGCACCTCGGAATGTGTAGCCATGTGTCGATTCAAACGACACATGGCTACACATTCGTTTGAAAGACGTTTGAACACTTTATTGCAATCCTCACAATTTATACGTAACCCACCCCTCGTAGATTTTCGTTCTGAAGTTGCTTCAGTCCACTCTTCTTCCTCATTATTCTCAGATACATACTTTGATTCATCACTTTCAGAATCATCTTTTGTTACTTCGATATCGTCGTCATTTTCCAATTTTTTTTCATTACCTGAGATTTCTAAACTGTCAGTAATATTGAACTCTGCTTCGAATATATCTGGTTCAACTTTAACCTCTACAATTTCAACTGTGGATCTATTCTGAATAAAACCAAAAATATAATTAGCATTTGCTTTTTCAAACTCAATAGTTAATTTAAATTATTGCTTACGATATAATTTATATCAGGATCAAGTTCATCCTTGGTATTATACGACCTATAACAAAAATGCCATCAGTTCAAGCTCTGGAGACCACCCACTACACTTTTTATCTAAAACAATCCAATTTGTTGAAATATTTTGGTCGATCCGCGTAATTGTTTACGGGTCTCAGTGTCATCATATGCCAAAATTCCTTTTTTTTAATTAAGTTTTGGCTTTGTGGTGTATATGGCATCTTGTTTCGACTCAACAACATCATGGTATTTAACCGTTGTTGTATGTGAAGATAATAATAATAAAGAACCATTAAAAGGATTATCGGATCCATTATTTTAATATTAATTTTTGTAAATTTTCTGTACAATTTAGTAGTTGTCACAAAAAATTTGAGGTTATGAAAACTAAAATTGACATATATAACGTGGGGAGATTTATTACACATTTCAGGCAGCATAATGAAAAATCGTGAATGTAGGGGAATAATTATCAAACAAATGTCAAAAAATTAATTCACGATTTTTTATCACAGGTTTTGGACACAGTCTTAGTGAAATAATGAAAATTATGACAGAGAACTTAAATTAATTTTTGTTTATTCACCACAAAGTGAACAAATAAAACGAAAATTTGATTTTAGTGTCAAAATGTTAATTATTTGGTAGCCAGGACCATTTTTTTAAAATAAAAATAGGACTGTTTTTTTTAAAGGTGGACTGGGTCGTTTCTTTTTCATTATTTTCCTATTTGTTGTAAAGTCCGCAACCAATAGTTGGCTTTCCTAGTGCTATTCGTTATTTTAAATTTTGTTTTATTTACACATTTTATTTTCGAATTTTGCAGAATACTTACTCAATTAGTCTTAATTAGAATATTAGTCTAGTGGAACATTTCCGCAAACTAGACATTACATGTTTCGACTGACTGCCAAGATGAAAATACTTTTTTGTGAAATATTTTTATGTAAAATAACATTTGGCCAAAAGACATTTGACCATAAATAGAAATATTTTGTATTCTGTGCGAAGCAGCAAATTTTTCACAAAAACAAAAAATCAACGGTCATGATATTATCTGTCAAAAGATTAGTTTTTTATCTTGCAGCATTTTTCAAGTACACTACAAAGAATAAAATTATACGTTTAGACTTATAAGTGTGTGTGTGTGTGTGTGGCTGTGTTTGTGTATTATATTGTACCTCTAGTTCTACATAAGAAAATATAATTTTTAATATATTTTAATATAAATTGTTATAATTATTAAATGCCTCAAGTGAATTTAATATTATTATTATATTTTTTATTTTATTATTATTATTTTTTTTTATATTTTGGCTTTCGTTTCATAAATTTTATTTTTGTTTTTTATCGTAAAAGAAAATGTACAATAAATTTATCTTAGTTTGATCTATAAAATTTATAATTTGTTATATTAAAATATAAAAACAAAAAACAAAAAGTATTTTTTATGAAAACTATATAATTTTGTTGTAATAAATTTATTATTTTTGGAGAGGTTTGTGATCTTTTTTTTTTGCAAAATATTTTATCTACTGTTTTTTTTTGAATGAAGCCTGTCGGTTATATTGATGAATTAATATTTTTATTGTAAAAGTCAAAAAAATTACATAAAGAATTAACTTTTTTGAAGATATGAATATACAGATTTTTAAATTTTTATAAAAAGGAATGCGTATTTTTTCTTTTCCAGCTCTTGTAATGTGTGTGTTGTACGATATACAGAAGACAACAGAAAAAAAAACATTTAACGCATATTTTATGAAAATATGTCAGTGTCATTCATTTGATGGCGATTATCAATTTATTGCTGTTTCTCCTGTAGAAATTGTAGATTTTTAGCGGATTTGTCTTTTTATGTGTATATGCTTGTACTACTGCAGCAAAAAATTAAAGTATGTGAGATAAGAATAATTACAGGTATGTGTGTTGTATTGTAAAAATATATGGTATCGGTACGGTGGCACTTGGTTGGACGTGCTCACTCGCAGAACAATGTTATACTGTCTCTTTAGTATAAATTATTTTAGGCAATAATGCATATTAGTCAGCAAAATAAAATTTATATAATATGTAGTACGTATTTATGTATGTTTTTACGGCATTTTCTGACGAGGACAAGGCCTTGGCTACGATCGATTACTTCGCAAGCATTTCTGCAACACTTGTTAACCGTACGTGTAACAGTCGAGGAAATTTCTAGATCTTGTATTCACAACTGACCATAGGTTTTCACTCCATTAATGATAAATATATTTCACGATGAATGCGTTATTCCTTCCAGTAATAATTTGTTTTTTGGTTTTAGAAATGCTGACTACGCTACTCTGAATGAATATTTCTACAATTCGGATTGGAATTTTCTTCAAGCTGGTCAAGATTTGAATCAACAATAGAAGGCAGGTTGTCGGAGACCTTTCAGAGCTGCTCTGCTAGGCTTCCCGTTGATATGTACAATTTATTTGCTAATTTCTTCGAATCAGTCTATGAACCGTATCAACTATTTATACAGCCAATCTGTTTATTTATACTGCCTACATACCACCGAGTTGGTGTAGTGATATATGGCAGATGAAGTGATGCAGTGGACGAATTAATTAATCTCACAAAACCAAATGACTTAGTCTTAGTACTAGGTGACTTTAATCTTCCAAATGTAATGTGGAATTATGATCAAGATATGGGTTCCTTTCTATCATGCAATATCATATCAAAATCGGTATATGTCTTTCTGGCTGCTATGTTTGGTTTTAACCTAAAGCAAATCAACAACATAGTCAATGCTCTTGACAGAATATTAGATTTATTCTTCACAAATGATGCAGAAATATTTAAAGTGACAGAATCGCTCAATCCATTTGTTGTTAATGATATTAACCACAAATCTATGGAAATCGGTTTTGATTCAAATGAAATTAAGTCAACAACATCCGGGCATCATATTCATACTACCTATAATTTTAAAAAAATAAATCACACTGGACTTCAGCAGTACTTAGAAGCTATACAATGGGAAGCTGCTTTAAACACTAATGATGTAAACCGAGATGCTACCAAATTCTACCAAGTTTTATTACAAGGTTTTGAAACCCAAATTCCATTGTGCCGGAAAAAATCTAATATTCATCCTCCTTGGTTTGACAACCATCTGATTAATCTGAAGAACCGTAAATCTAAAGCCTATGTCAAGATGATTAATAGTGGTTTAGAATCGGATAGGACTACGTTTCTCCAATCTAATGAAAAATTTGATACATACTTCAAGGAAAAGCACCTCTCATATATTGCGGATGTACAACGAAGCATTACAACTAACCCTAACCAATTCTGAAATTACTTTAGATCCAAGCGAATAATTGATGGTTATCCAACTAATAGTATTTGAACGATATTAAAACATCAGATCCCAAAAAAATTGCTGACATGTTTGCGGATTTTTTTCAATATGTATACAAACCTAAAAACAGTGATTGGTTTACCATTCAATCAACCGTAAATAATAATATACTTATCAGTTTACCGGTTATTGGGGATGAGCATATTTTATATGCACTTAATCAGTTTGGTGACGGATGTGGGCCGGATAATATTCCAACGTCTATGTTAAAAAAATATGCTAATATTTTAGTAAAATCATTACGGAATATATACGAGTACAACCTCTCGTTAACATCCGGAATATTCCCTGAATCATGGAAAATATCTAAAGTTACACCAATATTTAAATCGGGTAAAAGAGAAGACATCACTTGTTATAGAGGGATATCAACCACTTCAACCATAGCAAAATTTTTTGAACTGGTTGTATGCAACAGCTTTAAAGGAATCCTAGCTCAACATATATCACTCAATCAGCATGGGTTTATGCCTAGAAGATCTACATCTACTAACCTTGTTGAATTTACTAACAAAGTTATTAATGAAATTGAAAACCGCAACCAAGTAGACGTAGTATTTACTGATTTTAGTAAAGCATTTGACTCCATCTGCCATCACAAGGCTCTAGAAAGTTTTTACAACTTTGGCTTTGCATCCAACTTCATTAAATGGTTCAACTCATATTGGTCTAGTCGCCTACAATATGTGTCAATTGGAAGCGAAAAATCTAAAGTTGATTACTTGTAACGTCAGGAGTTCCTCAGGGTTCCCATATTGGACCATGGATTTTTTTCATTTTTATAAATGGAATAACTGAAGTCATAAAATACTCAAATCTTCTCATGTGAATATTGGCAAATGCAAAGTATAATGCCTTTTCATCGCAAGAGAAAACCGATTAACTTTGCGTATAGCGTTAATAATACGGAACTGCAAAGAGTTAAAGAAATAACCGATCTAGGTGTCACATTCGTTGAAAATATGAGTTTTAACAACCACATTGACAAATGCATTGCTAAAGCTAATTCTATGTTTGGTTTTGTTAAGCGTTGGACTGGTGAATTTACAAATTTGTCAACTTTATTTTCACTTTATTTTGCGTATATAAGATCGCAAGTTGAATACGCATCAGTAATTTGGAGCCCGTATTATGCTAACCACATCAAAAGGATTGAAAGCATTCAAAAGAAATTTATGATCTTCATTTTAAAGAAAACTGACTGGGACTATGACCATAGCTTACCGTTTCATGAGAATATAGCCCGCCTTCCACCATACACGACAAGATGTTTAGAGTATAAAATTTGCACTCTAGAAAATAGACGCTTATTTTTAGACTCAGCTTTCATCGGTAACATCCTGCTTGGCCTTATTGATTCCCCCTACATATTGGAAAATACAGCTATCCATGTTCCAATCAAATCGCTGCGAAACCATCGGTTTTTGGAGATAGTACGCCACTCAACTAACTATGGTGAAACTTGTCCAACCAACAGACTGGCAAAATCATTCAACATCGCTGAAGAAAACTTTGACTTTCATCTCACAAAGGACTGCTTCAAAAGGAACTTGAAGAACTATTTTTAAAATTTTAATACTTAATTTATCAGAAATTATCCGATGACTTCTTTTCAATTTGTTTTTTATAAAAAAAATACTTTTTATTTTTTTGACATCTTCTAATCTCAAGAACTTAACTTTTAATTTATAAAATTGTAAAATTTAAATTTTAATTAAAACTTTTTTAATCTTGTGTAATAATCAAAATTGAATTGATTATTTGTTTTGCATATGAAATCATACTTGTAATGTACTAAATTGATTTCTTTAATATAAATAAATAAATAAAAAAGACGCCAAATGTAAAACCTTTTGAGCTTAGAAATAATCAGGAATTCACTCAACTATCGTTTACCTCAGAAGTTTTCCTCCCATCCTGATTAAAAATTGCGCGGAGAGCCTGTGTGATCACATTACTGTTATCTTTAATGAAAGCCTTTGAACGCAAGTTTTTCCAGATCTGTGGAAAGTATCCTTCATACGTCCCATATTCAAATCGGGTAAACGAAGCGAGATCATCAACTACCGCTGGATTGCCATACTTTCTATCATTCCAAAGCTCTTTGAATCAATGGTTCATCGATTTTTATTTTTACATACAAAAAGGTATATTTCGCCTGTGCAACATGGTTTTTTTGCGGTAAGGTCGACAATCACAAACCTAGTGTCTTTCAGCGGCCATCTTCACAGTACGATTGATTCCAGACTACAGCTGGACGTGGTCTATACTGATTTTTCAAAGGCGTTTGATAAAATTAATCACGCAATTCTGACCGATAAGCTAATGAAATTAAACTCCAACTTCATCCCAATCAGATGGTTGCACTCTTACCTATCAGATCGTTGGCAATTGTCATGTTATACGATTCTCGTTTTTGTTTTTTCCGTGCAACGTCCGTGGTTCCTCAAGGCAGCCACTTGGGACCATTGTTGTTTTCACTTTTCGTAAACGATGTGGTGAACTGGTTCAAACTTGCAAGATGTGTGCTATACGCTGATGACATGCAAATTTTTGCTCCAATTTCCAATTTATCTGACTGTGCAAAGTGATTTAAACCACTGTTGTTGTTGGACTATCAGCAACCACTTACGGTTAAATGTAAGAAAATGTAAGACTCTTTCGTTTTATAGAATCCGGAGTCCATTATTTCATTAGTATTTCTTATATGATATGCCAATTAATCGAGTCGAATTTATGACTGATCTTGAAAAGACGTTCTCTTCGGATCTAACATTTAACTGGCACATTGACTCTGCTATTTCTAAAGCCTACCTTATGAGGGGTTTTATCAAGCGAAATTGTTACGAATTTAATGATCCGATAACATTAAAATCTTTGTATGTGTCATTTGTTCATCCGGTTCTGGAATATGCCTCTCAGGTTTGGTCGCTTTCATATCTGTGCCACTCGGCCAGGATCGACTCTGTTCAAAAGCAGTTTGTCCTGTTTGCCCTCCGATGTCTATCATCCACACGTACTAACGTATACGAACTCCCACCATATCGCCATCGCTGCAATTTATTGGGATTATCACAACTAAATCATCGACGAGTAGTAGCTGCAGCGCTCTTCGTACATGATCTTTTAATATCGCGTATTGATTGCTACAAGTTACTTGCTCGTGTAACTTTGTATGCTGCCGAGCGCCGTTTTCGTCGTCGTGACGGACTTTTATACATCGATAGTGCATCTACGAACCTCAGTCAATCGGAACCTGTCTTGAACACGTCGTGTTGTTTCAATTGATTTTTTTGATTTTAATATTCTAGAAATTCATTCAGAGTCGAGTTTGATACATTTCTTAGACCTACTTGACTTGCGTTTTGATTTCTTTTATATTTTTATGTATTTTTTATTTTATTTTGTATTTTTATATTGTATCTTTTATATTTTAGATGTCAGTTTTTTTAGTATTATTATTTTTTTTACTGATTGTATCTATTTGTTCTGAAGGTAATAATAATAATAAATAAATAAATATTTGTATCTATCTATACATTTGTTGTGTTCCAATGGCATGAGTAAACTACTCACAAGTACTTGTGAGTAGATGTTCAATGGAACGCAAATTTATATGACAGCAGTAAAACATAACCTAAAAAGTTGTTTTGTTAAAAAAAAGTGTTGTTTAGTTTTTTGATAGTGATTAATTAATTAATTTTCTGTATTAAAATGTCTAAAAACTGGACTTATGTATAACGAAGGTAAAGCGTTGATCAGTGTGTATGGTAGTAGGAAGGAGGAATATTTTAAAACTAGGAACAAAAAACATTTCTGGGAAAATGTTTTAACAGATTTGGAGGCACTAAATATTTTGGTAAATAATTTTCTGTTAATAAATTTCTTCGCCACATCAATTTAGGCCTGTTATTTGTTGTAGGTTTCAGCAACAACTGTAGAGAACGTGGAAGTGAAATGACGAAGCCTTCAGCGAGCCTATAAAAACGCTAAAGACAGAGGAACAACACCACGGCTACAAAATTTCTGCATATGGAGGAGATGGAAGAATTGTTTTAGACGAATCCACTTATGAGTACGCCCCATTCTGTTTCTGTTGGCATGGAAAGTCAACCGGAACCGGCTCCAATGACACCAATGAAATCCAAAGACACCATAGTGAGCAGTGATGTGGAAATAGCCGAAGGCTTTCAAAAAAGAAGAAGAGGCAGCAGCAGGATTCCAAAGAAGCATTATTAGAAATTAAGAGGAAATATTATGAAGAGAAGATCGCAGAGAAAAGAAAGAGCACCGCATTGCTCGAAAAATATTTCGAAAAAAAGGAACAGGATCGGGAAGAACGACAACACCTAATTTTAAGTTTATTAAATAAATAATTGTATTTTATGTATTTTATATCTTTTTTTATTGTGAATTTGAAATAAAACCAAATGAATTTTGTGATGAAATATTTATTTTCTACAATGAAATTAATTTAATAAATTTTTATTATCCATATATTCAAACATTTCATTGCGAGTACTACTACTAATATTTGTTTGTTCAGTGCGTGTATCATCTGCTGTTGGAACTTCGTCATCTAAATATTCGATTTCACAATAATCGTTTTCCACGATACATATATTTTGCAAAACACAAGCAGCTACGACACAATTGGTAATAAAGCCTAAATTCGGGCTTTCGAAAAATTTCAATCTACGAAACCGACACTTCAGTAACCCAAAAGCATTTTCAACAACAATTCTAGTTGCTGAATGAAGGTAATTGAATTTTACTTGTTTTGCATTCAAATTGCCAAAATCTTTAAAGGGTGGCACTATGTAACTGCATTCCGCATATGCAGAGTCTCCAAGCAAAACGCTTTTGGGAAGAATTAATGATGGATCCTCATTAATACGGCGATAAAACGTAGATTTTCGAAATAATTTCAGCTTCTGGACCGACTTTTATTCGACCACCATGCTCGTAATTTGCAAGAAATGTTGTACTGGATTGCTCTGAAATAATTATGTGTATTTTTATATTATAGAAAATTGATATGATATACAAGGTTATTTAAATACCGATAACTTTGTCAGCAACAATTCTGGATAAACGAAAATGTTGCTTGAGTTGCAAATCCGTATAATTTGGTATTACTTCCATAAAGTCTTTTATCCGTGCCCTTTTAATTTAATTTTAATCTTCTGAATCAGTTGACGAAGATGACGACGAACTGCTGGAAGAATACAGTAAACTGCTTCCGCTGCTACTATCATCAATAAGTTGAAAAATAACCTAAATATAATGATATGTATTAAACAAAAAATAACTCTAAATTATTTATTTAAAACCCACTGCATTCAAATTAGTATTATTATCCATTTTCACGATTAAAATTATTAATTTATTGGTTGAACTTGAAAATATACACTTCTGATAAACACAAATATAAACCTAAAATGACAGTTCAACATAACCTAATGATTCAAAAATCCATCTTTTGGATTTTTTTTTAACCTAAATACCCTATCGTAAATTTTATGCGTAACTACTTTTGTCATCTACACCACCATTTGAGTATGAGTATATATATATAATATAGTTGATCAGGCTTATGGTGAATAATTGTTAATTTAAAAATTGTTTATTATTGAAAAAACCGTTTAACTGGGCGTTAGTCCCCGGTAAACTCAGATTTCACCAATATCTTTAAATTTTTTAGGCTCTGATGTTGTTTCTCGAAGAATTTTATCACTTTCATCCATCTCTTATCCACATCTTCTTTATTTTGTGTCCATCCATTTATTTTCCCCTCGGTACAATATTAGTGCAAAAGTAGTAAATAATTCCAATAGAAACGAAATCTTACAGGGTTGTAGCAGTACCTGAAGACAGTATTTTAGATAAAATCCGTACCTCTAAATGTTGAGCCAACCCTGCAGGTTGGAATAGACAATTTTAGGTGTTCAGAAAATAGAAAATAACTTCTAAACGGTACACAGCACAAACTTCAAATGACGGAGAATATAATATTGTGTAACATTATTTTTTAATTTATGGCCATTAAGTTGGTCAAATTTGAGCTAAATGTTATAAGCAAGTACATTTTTGGAGTTTAACATTAATTAATAACATTATGCGACATTTAATTTGTCGTCGTTTGAGCTAATTTGCAGGCTTGTGCGATATACCGTTTACGAAATATTTTATTACTTCAAACTATTATTTATTCTTAATATAATACATCAGTTTTTTATATTTTTTATTTCCATTTAAATATTAATTATAAGGCCATTTAAAAAGTAATATTGTATTGTAGCTCAGTATTTCGTTCAATATCATTGAGATCTTCTTCGCTTTAAGTGTTGTTGCATGATATACCCTGGCAGGTTCCACACATTGCTGAGCACAGTATTACTGACCGCTTACATTCGCATCTTGTTGTGCATTGCGTACGACAGTTGCAAGATATCAACTTGAGCAAATGTTCTGGGGCCGGTGGCAGGTCAGTTGGAATGGGCAACAAACTACTTTTGACAGACTTCCATACCCAATCTGTTGGTAGCAAAGCATTTCCCAGTCATACCCGAAATGAATGGTGATTTGCAGCTGCTTTTGTTGATGGGAGAGAAGCTAAATCGAATTTAGAATGTAAATGCAGATTACTCTGTTGTAAGCAAGATATCTTGCTTTTTCTAGTGGAGTCTCTCTGGTGATATTATATAGTCGACATATTAAACGCGCTCCGCTGGCTGCAATATTTTCCTTCGTGACACTCGTTTGCAAGAACACTTGCACGTCGGCCCTCAGTTTTGCATTGGCCTGCAAAAGCTTGAATGCTTTTAGTTTTCCTTTCCTGTACAATGCTGAGGTTGTATCGAATCCGGTAAAAGCATGAAGAATTAGAAGCCGGACTTAAAGAAGCTAACCGTGTTCTCTCTGCTGCTATATCTTACACAGTCTTCGATTTGAGGGAAAGACGCCAAATTGTTTGACGTGCTGGTGAACACAAAAACACAAGTAGCATGAGGATGTCCGAGTCCTCTGCAGCAACCACCACCTGATAAATTGCCCATTAATTTCGATTTATTATGGGTGTTGAGATATTGTGCACGTCATATTGCTCTCTACTTCGATGTTTGCTGAAATTTTGTCAAGAACTTTTCTCTTTTGTTCTTCTCCTTTCGTGGTAGCGTAGTCCGAATAACCATCAAACACTACCGTTGTGTTTCTGCCATAATGTTTTAAAACATAATAACCATAAATTTTTAGAATTGTACCATATGTCGCTGGCTTTAGTCATACTACCGAATGGAGCAGATGGCCTCCATCTTCAACATATTTGCAATTGGTTGGAAAATTGTCTACCAATGTCAACTCTTTTAAGTATGATTTTGATGCCCGATTTTGTTCCCTCTCGTAAGAGACCGTCGTTGAAAAGGGAAGGTGGAGCTGAAGTCAATATCTTCGATTAAATATCTGCAGCGAGTTTATAACGAAGGTTTCGTTATTTATTTTTATTCCCTGAACCTGAACTGCAATTGGAATAACTTTGTTTTATTGCGTAAACGATGTAAGCAAAACTCTTACCTGATGTATTATGCAACAGCATTTCACCTTTATCCAAAGCACTATCACAGGTGTTGTTGAAATCAGCAACAAGTTTAGTTGACAAACTGACAAGATCACCAGCTCGATTTCGAAATGGGTTATGTTGTTTATGCCATGAAAAAATTTTTTTTTTGTCCAGATTGTCTCTTTCTTTTCTACTGCCTCGGAGTTTAACATGTTGTTCGGAAGTAATTGATGATTGTCCTGTAAAAGTTTCCATCGCGGATATCACAAGCATGCTAACGGGGGTAGAAACTATTCATTTTAAAATGGTGTAATCGATAATGCCTCGTGCTCGAGATAATCCTCCAATCGTCTTCATTGATCTCCATTGCACACTTGTTCATCGTATAACTTGGCTGTAAGCTGAGAATGATGGTCCTGCTATGAACAATTTCTATATAAGTATCTTTTATATTCATTTATATTAATTAATTAGTCATTGGTTGCAAATCCAATTGTAGTTTTATTTAAAATCTTCATTAATCTTTAATATGCAGCCCTCCACAGATTGTGTGAAATAGTGTCATGTAGTTTAAAGTAGGATTTTAATATATTTTGGTCATTGTAAATGTTTGAAAATAGTCCTTACAATTGTAAAAAATGTCTATTCTGTGCCATGGCATTAAATTTATGGATCGCCAAATAGGACTGCATACAAACAACTAGGTGTTAGTATTTCTCAACCTTATGGGACAATACTGAACAAAAAACTATTCTGTTTATATGATGTTGTCCATCTTTTTAAAAGTTTCCGAAACAATCTTTTAAAATCAAAAAGATTTTTTGATTAGTGAGAATGAAGTGTCATGGAGTATTTTAGTTACTCTATATTGAAAATAGCGTAATAAGGTCAATGCACAAACTGACAGAAACCCATATTAAGCCAAATTCATTAAAAAACATTAGAGTAAAACTTGTGACCCAAGAGTTCAGTCATCATGTTTCGACCGCTACATACGCTGCAACACACACGGATTTGTTTACCGAAAATGAAAAATCGATAGCTCTTACTACTGCCAATTTTTTTTCTGCTAAATAAATTATTTAATAATTTAACAAGTAAAATAAAATATTCAAATAATCCTAATAATAATGCCTGGTCAGAAAAATTTGAAGAAAATTTAAAAGAATCTGTTCAGTGGATAGCTACTTGGAAGAAATTGAATGGAATGGTTAAATACTGTTTTTCTGTTATACAAGAGTCAATTAATGGAATTCTGCAACTTTGGGTCTTAATCAAATGTGTAGATCAAAAATACATTTTGACAGCAAATCTAAATTCAGATAATTATTCAGAAATAATAGAGGATCTTATGAAAGAAACCCATCAGCACTTCGTTTGCATAAAAATTTAAATGTAATGTTTTTTTACCACATGATGTCCAGCGATACTCTTACGATCAGTCCAATGTACGTGTGCTTCTAAACATGGAAGACATTTCAAGTATGGCAATTGGTAAACCAACAATAACACATTCACGTCGATTCTATAATATAAATAAATCCGCGAATCGAAAGTGAATCAAAAAGTTCATATAAGAAAAATGGAAACAATTGCTAAACATCAAAGTAGCCAAAGTATCCTACTTTCTATGGATAAATTGTACGAAAATCATATTAATTTTCCATGACTACTTTGATGTTTGGCAATTGTTTCTATTTTTTTATATGACATTTTTGATTCACTTTCGATCCGGATTCTATAATCGACCATCGACGTGATTATGTAGATTTCTCAAACTTTTCCTACATTTTATATGTATTTATGTTTTGGTTTAATGCATTTTTTCAAATTTTTAAGACTTAGCCAGCAGTAAACACAACAATAATGCGTAGACCAAAAAGCAGATAAAATTCTTTTAAAATTTTTACCTTTAGACGTAAACAACACTGGTAATTTAATGTTCAATTTCATATTTTTAATAATCTTATCTTTATAATAAAAGTGGATATCTGATTTTTAAAGGTTTAAGTATAACCTCACACAGGTTTCCGTAGTTTTAGTTATGCTTAAGCATACATACAAATACTAGCGTATTTGTATATATGAATATACAAAATATTAAACGTGAAAATCGGCATATTTTACCTTTAGTAAATGTATTGTATAACAATTTATTATAAATTATATGAATTTAATTATCACTTGCTAAATTTAAACTATATAGGAAATATACTTCTCGACTCGAGGCAGCAGGGCGAGATCGACGATGAAACAATTTATTTTGAATATGATGTTTCTGATTTCTAGGATGAAATTGAACACAATAACGTAGACTCTCACTCTCAAAGAGCATCAGAAGTAAATCTAAGTCAAACATTTAACAGTATGTCAATATCATATTTCAGCGGTTATATTGCTCATGCTTGTTTAAAACAATTACAATGTGCATGTTCCGAAAATTTAATGATTTGCCAAAATTCTTAAGAAGTTTCAGCATCCAATTTATTGATAGACTCACGTCAGTACGAAAATATTGTAAATGGTGGTTTGAAAGTACCAAATGCGTTGTTTGTTAAAATAACAAAAACAATAGTGGACATTTTTACCGATAATTTCGATAAATTCTGTTTCAAAAAAGAACTATTACAAAATTTATTTGGTATGTGCAATTCAATTAAAGTAGCATGCACAGATGATCTGCATAGAGATATTATAATCCGTCAAAGCCAAAAATGCCCCAAAAAGAAAAATTAAATAAAAATTCGTATAATAAATCATCTTTAATGTAAATTAATTTTAATAATTTCAATAATAATTTTAAATTTCATGTATTACCATTCATGAAATAAATAAATTAAAACAAATTTCAATTTGCTCAAAAAATTGATTTGTAAAAAATTTTAATACTTTTTTTGAAGTAGGTAGTGGTTTCAAGTTTTCAACATTATGCATTTAACTGGTATATCAAGAGTTGGGAAAGTATTTTACTTCAAACACATGGAATAACGGATCAGCTAGTTGTCTTGAATCATTAGTTTTAGATCAAAATTAATAGTTTCAACAAACACTGTTAGTTATGAAATGTATACTCATATTATGATTCTCACCTCACCTCAGCTCTTCCCGTGACATCTACAGTCGCACGAATTAAATTTTGGTGTTATGATTCTCGCTTCTATTTGGGTGAGTGACGTACACAGCGCTATGCGTCATTTATGATATTTTAGTTTCTTTAAATTAATATAGTTATTGTTTGTAGGTGAGGATATATGACGTTAGACTCACTCATGGCGAGAATCATAATACCAAAATTGGAATACGTTACCGTCGCTCGGTGACGCGTATGTGAGATTCATAATAGGGGCATTAAATGCGAACGGCTATCTAACAATGTCATATAAGATTGGTGCTATTTGCCGGTGTTGTAGAATTCAATGCTGGGTTCAGCAGAATTTATCCAATATTTGAAGCCGATTCATCGACGATACGTTATTCGATGATTATAGTAAAGTGGATTGATAAGCTGCGATTGCTGAAGTAGTGAAGTAAATTCGTAGTAAAGTATTAATGCGTTAGCTGAGGGTTAGTAAACTTTCCAACGTCATTCTTTCATTTAGGTTATAATTATTTGGTTTAAAATATTTGTTACGTTTCAATGAATATATCATCATTGAAATCTTATCAGCGAGGTTATTTTACTAACACAAGCACAATTTAGAATAGAGTGATTTTAAAATAAATACACCACAGTCTTTGTCTGTTTGAGTGTGAGCATTTTTATTTGAAGATCTACTGGCATCTGTAAAAGTTAATGCACCTTAACTATCGATGTTGATGCTTTTTGATTCTACATGGCAATACTCTTTCTTAAACCATCGCTCTCTTCGAGTACTTGGCTTGAACATTGTTATATTTATCGTATATAAATTGTATTTTCCGAAGTATTGACTGAATTGTATTTTCCGAAGTATTGAACAGCAACGTTAACTGATTTATAAATGTAGAAATATGTTTAAATTGGTTATCAAATTCAATATGGTACTCGTATGTTCTTTAAACTAATGTACTAATTCAAGCTTCGGCATCATTCGAATTTGATTTAAATTTTTTGGGTCTAATGGATAATGTCTAGAGATGTTTCTTGGACTTACGCAACTACATATGTAAATATTTTCTTTCACCAGATGTAATTTTTGTAACTTACTGTTGTTCTATAATCGGTGGGTGTTAATTAGAATAATCACGAGCTGTAAAGCGCAAACCATAAATTTAGCCAAACCGCAAAAAATGATTCACAATTTTAAGTCAAATCATTCTGTATCGTAAATCAAACCGAGATAATTTATAGTCTAGACTAATGAAGTTTGAACACTATTGTAAAATATTTCATTTTGATTCATTGTTGATTCATGTTGACCGCAACCAAATTATTATGGAGATAATTTATTGGAAAATCAAAAATAAATACCCTTAAACTGTGGGGCTCAAAGCCTACCATATTGAAATTATTATTATTAAGTGCCAATTTTATTGAATTTTATTGTGGTTGGCGTTTTACCCCCATGTGTTTGCAGATCATGCAATATGTTAGTAAGATATTTAGTAAAAACTTCTCAAATATTAGATCGAACATATAGCAAAACTATGTGAAGAAACTGTATATTTTACACCAAATTAACATATTCTAGTGATGAATTTGAACAAGTCGAATCTAAGCTGAGATGAAAACATAATTTTCTCTATCAATAAAAATCCAGCATCGCAGGTCAAATTGATGAACGCTAAAGTTAATGAAGCTTATATAAAAATGTACGGAATTATAACGATTTTAATTTGTGATCGTTTGATTTACCCTGAGGAAAGAATTAATGGTTCTTGAATTGAATAATTACTGAATAAGAACGTTTGTTGATTTCAACCTGAGAAAATTAAATTAACGATAAATGGAGAAGAAGAATTAGTAAATATACGAGTACAGTAAGACATAAACATGCAAACATTTCAATCGAAATCAATTTAGTTCGAAATGAACATACAAATATAAGTGATACTTAAGAGAGAGAGAGAGATAGTCAAACAGGATAGATCGTAATAATAATAATAATAATAGTGTTTCGTATAATAAGTACCTATGTACATACTCAATTTACTTTTTAAATTACTCGATAGAAAATATTTATTGGGGGTATTATTTATGTGATAGAATGACTACTAGATCAGGGGCCCTACTCTGACTTTCGACTACGATTTTCGACGACGGTCGTTTTGCTATAGTAGGCAAAGGAAGAAAAAAGAAAACAATATTATAAATGTACTATTGTTTACCGTTTTCTTCCTTTACTATAGGAAAACGACAGCTGTCGAAAATAGCAGTCGAAAGTGATAGTAGGGCCCCAGATATTGAAATATTTAACTCATGGTCTCTTTTTTATTATAGATAACATTTAACGTATAACTGCTGAACTGTGGCTGTTTAACAAAAATGATGATTTAATTTTGTACCGTGAAAATTCTAAACACGTTAGTCTGAGTAAATTAACTTACAAACCAGTTCTGTATTGTTATGTAATTAGCAATGACGTACTATATTGTAAATTGCCACTGCATACTGCAGTGTTGTACGTGGTGGTTTTGTCTTGGTGGAAATTTCTTATCTTGAGTAGCGAAATTTCATTGTAATTAACAATTGAATGTAATAAATTATTAATTTTTATTGTACTGTTGTGTCGCAAACATTGTAAATAATTATAATAAATTATACCTAATGGATAAACAGACACAAAAGGACCAATAAGACCATTTTTTACAATTATTTCAAAGCCTACTTGAGAATATTACACGGTAAAATATTTTAATTTCGGTTTTCAAAGCCTACTATATTGGCTAATAAGTTTTAGCACTTTGGTTGGCCCTCTCAACACTAAATTATAATTATTAACAATTTAAAGGCCATTACTGGCCCCTTACTGTGTCAAAAAATATAGCTCCACCGGTTTCGATGCTGAGATCTTGGTGTTCATACTGTATTCAATCGGACAAAGCCCAGTAATTCGGACCGATCGTTGGTTGTGCCGTTGGTTCTGTACCTACAATATGGTGGCTGTCCTTTGCATTTGTAGAGACCACTACTAAAATATGGTGTACCATATTGTCCCTATATAACCAGAGATCATGTATTTTGTGTTGGACTCATTGATCTGGAGTCCAACAGAAGCTGAAAAATTTGCAAGTTGATCAAGTTTTTTCTTCACTCCTTTGCTATTCAGTCCAATCACGCATATGTCATCTGCATATGCAACCACCTAATTAAACTGCCGGTATAAGATGTTCTGCTGAGTTGTTTCAGTTTTACAAAATATGCACTCCAACATGAGATTAAAGAGTATCGGAGCAACCAGGACAGTAACTTGTATGCTGTGCAAAGGAGAGCTATACTGTGATTATTCTCACACTTCACGCGGCCTTCGCTCTTGAAGATAGAGCATATCGCGGCCACTTTACATTCTTCATGATTAACTTCGTCATAACCTAACCTAACCTTAGTCTCCTCACCGAATATCAAGAGCTCCGAATTAATCCAGTCCACTCCAGGTGAGCGATTTCGTTTCGTTTTCGTTCGTAATCTCTGCATTTCGTATAATTCGGCTTGATTTATGCCAGCTATAGTATTAAAGTTTCCAATTACTAGTCTAACATCGTGTTCTGGTCCCATCAGATCGTCCAAAGCATTGTAAAATGAATCTTTATTTTGGGGCTGGCTGACTTCTATGGGCGCTTACACAAAATATAGAGAGTGTCTAACTTAACGCAACCGAATCCACAATCGGTTATTAACTGCTTGGAAATTCAAAACAGCTCTTTTACCTGCGGCCCAAGAAAAATCCAGTTCCAATTCCGTGGTCATCTCTACTGTAGAGCAACGTATAGCTCTGGGACACATGGTCTCCACTTTTAGTCTAGCGAGATTCTTGAAGAGCAACAAGTCCGGGTATAGTTGAGCGGGGGTCCTGTGTTGGCTTGGTTGTATGCATTTCTTCTTTTGTTGATATTATAAATAGTTAATTATTTGTACAGATGTGGGTCGTCAACCCAGTGATCCAAATGTTTAGTAAGCTCCTACGACAATCAAAAGGTACCGTGGTATTCTTGCAATTTAGCAGAAAGCGATTGTTAGTTTTCGTTGACAGAAAAATTGATCACGGACACAGACATTTTTCAAAAACGGTTCATTGGGACTCGGCGAACATAGAGTTATATCAGAAATGTAAAATCTATCATTATTGTTAGAACCGGTTTTTTTGGGGTCAACGTTCAGGACTCACAAAATGTGAGAACCGAGCGTTCGTCCAACTATATCCTCATCATACTGCCGATCCGTTGGCGTGCTGAGAAAAAGGATAGAGCACAATATACCCGTATCAACTACAAGACGTGTTAGCGGAATGCCATGACGATGGTAATGGTACATCAACACTTGCTATCAAAGAAAATGTGTTCCAACCAAACGTAGGGGCAGGAACGCGTGTAATATAGCTGATATCGTATAAAGAAAAGATAAGAGCTTTAAAACAAAGACACAAAATGCTCGAAGAATATTAAAACAAAAAGAAAAACAGAATTCAGAGAACCAGCGAGGTTATATGCAGCTGCTTATGAACATCTTGTCTTATGTAGTTATTTTATTCTAAAATAAGGTTTTTCGGAATCCAAGGTTTAGCTTCCAAAATTACAATCATCCTTCCCTATAACCAACGGTTCATGCCATCGTGGGTTTACGGCATGGATGTCAAACAACTTGTTGTCTGGCCCAAACAATACTTAAAGTAAAATGCTAAAATGGTTTTTCTATGTATATAACTTTACCATCAACACATTATAGCCCATAAGATTTTTTTATTTTGTTGGAATCACATTAAAAAGGTTTGTTGTTGTTCTTGTTTCGTTCAGTGTGTAACATATACATAATGTATCTTTGTGCCAAACGTATACCAAAATCGGGAAAGATTTATGTGCATCTAATAGTTACTTTAGGTTTGAATTACAGCGATAAATTCGATTAACATCCTGAAAAATGGTAAACGTGACTTTTCTAAAGACAAATCTTGTAAGGCGACGAGTACAATTTTAAAAATAAATTTTATTGCATTGTTCTATTGTGCGACACCAAATTGATTTTATAATTATCAATAACGAATAATTTTTTGTTCCGTTTTGTGTACACATTAAAATTTGTCTGTAAAGTTTGTCTAATAAATTCTACTTAGCGCAATGTACATTTGTAAATAAAAATTAATTTACATTGAATAATTTAGCGCGCACCACAAAACTTACACAACTACGAGTATCTTCTTTTTTTTATGACATTGTCGCACAGTTTGCCGCTAGAGTTGTATTGTTGTAAATTTTAATGTACGATAATCTGTGTTAAAAATTAATTGCATCTGCTGAACATTAATATACATATGTACTTAATGTAGGTGCGCGCTGTTTTATAATAATATACCTAATTGTTTTCCGCCCAAAAATTACCTTATGGTAGCCAACTATTAAATTAACTGTATTGTAATATTGTATATTATTTAATTTAAATAAACACACAAAAATTACAAAACTTTTGTTTGGTATTTTAATTTTATTTTATTAATGAAATACAAAATATCTTAACACAAAAAAAAATATTATTCAAATGATGTAGGCGATTAAAAAAAAATAAAAAAATTATCATTCTGTAAATTAACATCTTTCGGGGTTTCGGTCAAATGTGTCAGAAAATTATAATAAAATTAAAATTTAATATTTAAAATTAGTAAATAATTAATTATGACGACAATTTAGTAAGATATTAATGGGTGTTAGAGAGACTGGTGTTCGTATAAAATAAATATTTGGGTATTTTGTTTTGTTTATCGTTAATTATAATTATAATTAAGTTGATTAAAATATTTGGATCGGCGGATTTCTGGTTTTTTCGTATAAAATTTGTGTATCTGCGGTTAATAACGTTTTGGACTTGATTATGGGTTAGCACAATGTAAATTTTATGTATTATAAGGATAACAGTACAGTTAATAATAACGCAGCTATTGACTGACATTTTAGCGGGATCTTAAAAATGCCATCACTTATTGTTGACAAATTTGCAATACTAATGTCTGATGTATATTGTTATTGTTTTTGAATGGTTTTATTGGACACTCACTCTGCGGTACCGCGGTAATTTTCCAACCGTTAGAACAGATAGATAAAAAATCTGTCAATACAATAGGAGTGAAAACATTAGATCTATCAGAAGAATTTGAATGTGTACAATTCAGGAGCACTATAAAATTCAATGGCTAAAAATACTGGTCTTAAATCACAGCATGCATCGGTAATTATAACCAACAGAACCATTATTGAACTCATTTAAATAATCTGAGTAATAATAATTTTTAATTACTTCAGAGAACTGTGTAGGGAATGAAGAAGCGGGTATCGAAATTAAGGGAACAAATCACCCGTGACAACAAAAATTAGCAACGATGGCCAAAGAATGGACACATTACTTCACCAATTAATACAACAATCCTTCCGAATAGAGAAACGTCGGATGGTTTGGATTTGTTAAGGCCTACATCTACCAAACGCGTAAGAGGTAATTGTATTAATAAAATACCTAATTTATACCTAATTGTTGATTATAGGTTCGATTAATACCATTGCTTAGCAGAATAGAGTCAAGAAATCTGCAAGAACAATTGCATGCAATTGAAGCATGTTTAACTAAATGGAGAATTAAGTTCAACGAGTGCAAATCGATACATATTACATTCAGACGCCGTAAACACACTTGTCCAACAGTTAAATAATATCAACCTACCGTAACATTAAAATGTAAAATGTCTAGGTTTACATTTATTTAAAACGCCGACATTAAAGAAACGCATTGAAACTAAATGTCAACAAATTAAATCAATGTATTTCATCAACAACTACATACATAAATCCAAGTCGTCTCATTCTATAAGTTTATCGATGTTGAAAAATAGATTGATTCTAAGACCGATAAAATTAAATAGTTTCATGAATTTTACATACTACATGGCAAAAAATTCGAGCAATCTGTGTTGTTTGGTTCCCTACTATTATTATTATTAAAGTTGGCTGGAACCTAAGCAGGTTCCGCACTCAATGCCACTCTGGGCCCATGGTGCAAACCGAGGATTCTATCATAATTCGCAAATGCGCTCGGCTGCTCTGGCAAACTGTAACAGCTTAAACCATGGCAGGGATGACAATTGACCTACATTTAAAGATCTATAATTAAGAAATCGGGACCTCACTATCTCGAAAGCGGGAGAGCCACAGACAAAGTGAATGCTGTCATCGTCATCTTCAAGACAGTTGTGACGCAAGGAATCTTGGACAACTCCCATTCTTTTTAAATGGAGTTTAAAACGACCATGGACGGTCAGAATAGCGGCCAGAACTCTCAGTTGGTCTTTCTTTAAGGATAGAGCAAACTTTGTGAGTCTCAGATTAGGTTCACAAATGAAGTACTTAGCCACTCGGCAAGTAGTAGAAGCTAGCCAATCACGCTTAGCCTGCAGAAACATGTAGTTTTTAATAGCTTCCTTACCACAATTAAAGGTCAAGGGCACTGCCGGTTCAGGTCCAATGAATTCCATCTTTGAGCCTGTTTTAGCTAAAACATCAGCTATCTGATTGCCTTCAATGCCACAATGAGCCGGAACCCACATAACTCTGACACGATTATTAGAGGAAAGGACGTTAATAAAATGCTTACAGTCCCTGACCAGTTTGGAAGTGATCATAGGATTTCGTAATGAATTGAGCACAGGTTATTTATATTATAATTATATATTTATTTATAATATTTGTTTTTTAATTATAAACACAGATAATGACAAAAATCAAGAATTTAATTTGCAATTCGAATGTGAATATTGTGAAACTGATTTTCAAAAGGCTCTCATTTTTCATAAAATAGCTTTTATAGCAAATTAGAGATAAATTAAAATATTTTCACTTGTGTTTTAATTAAAGAACCAGATAAGTGATTACAAATATCAAAACGCTTAATTTTCTGTCTGATTGGAATCTATTTAAACAACTATTTGTATTTGCTCAAAATAAAAGAAGTTTGTAATTGAAATTATTAAACATTTAATTTATGATACACTTGGTTACAAAAAGCTGACCTTTTCATAATCGAACGTTCTTGTCGGATCAGAATCAACTAAAATATTTAATTTACCCTTATTCTTTAATTAAAAATTCCAAAATATAAATTGCCAATTGTAAGAGACTGTGAAACCTATATTCTCAAAAAGCTCAGATTTTCATAAAAAACTATTATGTCGGAAATCAATAAAAATATATAAGTTTATTATTTAATTTAGAGAAACAGATAATTAATAAATTACAAACTGTAAAACATTTCTTCGAAAACTTTATTTGTTCATAAAGAAGCTTTTAAGTTAGATCGTAATTGAATACAAAATTTCGTGACCAAACGTAATATTTAATAACTAAAGCAGATGACAAACAAATATTAAATTCTTAATTTCCAATTAGAAGGACACCTGTGAAAATTTTTTACAAAAAGCTTTTACAAAAATTTAATTTAAAATTGAAAAAGTATATATAACTCTTTTGTTTTTTTTAAAAGCTCACTATTTAAAAAAATAACTTTTATGTTTTTTATTCTTTTTAAATAAAGAGATAATTGAAAAATTTAAAATTTGATTTCTAATTTGAAGGACAATATTGTGAAACTTAGTTTCAACCTTTTCAAGACATTGCTTTTATGTTTGATCAGAGTGAAATAAAATATTTACACTTTTTTTAATTACAGAAGCACATGATTATAAATACTTAAACATTTAGGACAATTGTAAAACCTTTCTTAAAGATGGGCTGTCATAAGTATAACGTTTATCTCGGATCGGAAACAAATAAAATATTTACACTGGTTCTTTAATAGCGTAACCCAAATGAATAAAATTATTGAAAACTTAATTTTCATTTGAATGGACAACTGAAAGTTTGTTACAAAAAACTTTTTCATAAAATGAGATTTGTGTCGCATTGGAATCAAGCAAAATATTTTACACTTAAAAGGAGCGAATAATTTACAAATATCAAAAATGTAATTTTTAATTGTGAATGTTATTTGTCAAAAGTTCATCTTTTCATAGTAGAACTTTTATGTCGGATCAGAATCAATCAAAATGCTTTATTCAACTGTATTCAATTATTTTGAATCTACATAAATACCGGAAAGTTATGACCGATATTGATCCGAAGTTTGAACCATTGAGGTTACTCAGCGAAAAGGAAAATCAGGGTGGGCGAAAACGAAAATTGAATTGGCGCTCAATATGTTGATATTCAAAATCACCTTCACGGGGTTAACAACGTTAAGGTAAACTGTAAATTTGTTGAAAATGCAGAAAAATGTAGTAAATTTTATAGTATAAATATTCGAATAAAGTGGGTTTATTCTCTCGAATTTATGATTCAAATTGTATAACTGATTATTATGGTGCTAAGATAAATTGGATAGTGCTAAATCTGGCACTGAAAGTGCTAAATTGGCAACACTGAGAAGTGCTACAAAAATATATATAAAATATATTCATTCAAAAAAATCTGTTTTTATTTCATATTTTATAGTTACCGATAATAAACGATTTATTGACTCACAACAATTAAACATTATGCTATAATCATACGGGCCTGTATACAACTCCATTAATCTAACTAAGTATAACAGTGGATGTAACATTATTTTATTGTCAAACAATTTATCATATAAATATTGTTGTGTAGAGAAAATGAACAATTAATTTGGTACTACTACGTAAGCTAAGACCATAATCAGCTGCTGTATTTTACTTTTATTTTTGTATGTGAAGTGTCAACAATTCAAGTAAAAAACAATAAGCCATCAACAACCAAGCAATGTCCAAAAAAATTTATGTACAATATAAGTATGTATATAAATTATAGATGTATATAAATTTCAAAAAATATAAAATTTGTTACATTGTTATTTTAAAAATTTGTTTTGTAAATCTAATGAAAATTGTGTTAAACTAATTGAGGAGTGATTTTTCAAAAGGACGTATTTACATACAAATTTTTTTTTCAGAAATGAGAAAAAACATATTGTGTTTTTGAATATTAAAATAATTAAAAATTTTCTTCTGATTAATAAATCTAATTATTTTTCGAACCAAATGGAATTTTCATCATTTTCATGTTTTCGAACGTCCTCTTGTAATTATTATTTTATGACAATATTTTTCAAAACAAGTCGTTTTGCAAAAAACTCTTTGAAAATAAGCCGTTTTGTAATTATTATTTTCTTGTTATTAGAAATAATACCCTATTTCGAAAAGAATCGTGAGTGTTTTTAAAGCCGAGACTAGGCGAGTGGAGGGAATTGAAAAACTATAATAAAATAAAATATATTCATAGTTTGAAGCATTTAATTTTATTTAATATAATTGTTAGACACGAATGTCACTTATATCTGGCTTATTACATTCACAATGTTCATTATGCTGATCGTGTTCCTCCGTAATTTGATATGTTTCGTGTTGATACTCAAGTACATTTTTATACCAACTAAGGTCACGAAGCGACTTCCAGTCAGGCCCAAACTGTTTCACAATAAGGTTTGCAACATCCATCTTTTTATTATTTGAAATCGCAATTTGCAACAATCTTTCTTCCGTGATTTCCAGTGGTATTCGTTTTCCTTGTTTCCGAAGCGAAATTTTCTTTTCAAGCCCAAATTGAAACTTGAAATGTTCGTCCCCAGTTACCAAACAATTATTGGGTGACTTTCCTGTGCTGGGAGACTATTAAGAAATTTTCGTAGGCTTTCCTTTTTATCTATCGATTTGTGCGATGTATGATCACCTCCACGGTTTTCTTTGGGAATATTGCCATTTATTAAAGCTTTATTTATGTTTCTGATTTGTTTTTGTTAATATTGAAAACCGCCAAAAACATTTTTCTGCACACTGGAACGGCTTTTTTGCGTCGATTGAGTAAATTATATGTGCAGCTTAATTTACGATCTCGTATGATATATGAAACAACTTTATTGCGACGTATCGGTTCATACGTAGCCAGTAACCGCGATATATACACATCCTGGTCAACTTTCTTGTTACTTGCATAGAAGCTGCTGGTTTGACATCAATTCTCTTATATTCATTGCAGCACAGCGAAACTTTGAATTTGCACTTTTATGATTACATGGTTTTTTGAAATTTTGAAATAATGGATCACTGTCGATGTACCTAAAATTAGAAAATGTAAAATGTGAATAAGTAGGTACCAACCAACGGCGTTACTATTTACGGTTTCTTAGGCGTTGATTTCTTTTTGACCTTAGTATGTCTAGCACCACTATTTATCCGTTCAACGGTATTATCGTTCATTTTAAAATTATTTCACTTTCACTTTCTCTCAGGTTCCAAGTTTTCAATCGGAATATTTCAACAAGACTAAACATGATATATTGAGTAACGAAATTCGGAAAAAATAACCGTTACGAAACGAAATCCATCATAATATCACGTTTGGCCAAAAATGGAAATAAGGCCTTTTGAAAAATCACTCCTCAATTACTATCTTTAATGAATTTGTTATATGCATGTATAATAAATTTATATGTAGAAGTCATACTCTCAGTGTCTGTCTTAAAATTCATGGTGTTATTGTCTTTAATGATGTGGAGACATTCTAAGAATAGTGTTGTTCTATATGTTTTTCAATTTCTAAATTTTTGCATCCATAAAGTTCGGTGTATTATTGATTTGGTGAACATGTTGTGAAAGTGGTGTATCACCGTTATTTAACCGAATATTGCTTTTGTGGCTTTGAAGTCTAACCTTTAATGAATTTGATGTTTGCCCAATGTATGTTTTATTACAAGAACAAGGGATAGAGTATACTATATTTGTCTGTTGATTCTTCTCTATACCATCTTTTAATTTTGAAAATTTGCCTTGTAATTTGTTATTAATTTTAAATTTGTTCCAATATTGTAAACTACATCAGTTCTGGTTGGATAATTATTTTTTTCCAGATATTGTTCTATTAAATTGATATTATTTCTTTTATAAATATTATCACTTAGTGTTAAACCTCGTTTTATAAAACTCTTCGCAACATTTATTTTAGAAGAGGAAATAGGTTTAGAATACCAATTAGTGAGAATATTATTATTATTATTTTTAGTGAGCGTTAAGCCTAAAAAATTTAATTTATTGTCAGTTTCAGCTTAAGTTGTGAATTTTAAATTTTGATGGAACGATTTAAATATTGTCTTGATATTACTAATATGATCATCTGGCCCTATAATGAGAATGTCATTAACATATTTTAAGATTAAAAAGGGTTGCATAGTAATACTTGCTAGAGCATATTCGAATAATTTTTCCATCACAATATCCGCCAATACTGGAAATAAAAGATTACCTATAGCCAATCCTGGAATATGCATAAAATATTCATTATTGAATGTAAAATAGTTATGTTTTGTTACTATTATTTTTAAAAGATCTAAGAAATAATTTTTGCTAATATGTGTTATGATTATCTCTCTATCTCTAAACACCGGCCATTGATTATATCTAGAACAATATTAGTTGGAATGTTCGTAAACAGACTAATTAGGTCAAATGATGCGAATATGTCATTCTCTACAATAATCGTATTATTTAGCTTAGATCCTAACTCATAAGAATTTTTAATGTTAAACCTACTTTCAAATGTTAAGACATTCAAAATCGTTACAAGATGTTTTAAAACATGATATGTTAATGAGTTTATATTAGATGCGATTGGCCTAAGAGGTATGCCTGGTATGTAAGTTAGGTAAACCATAAATTCTAGGTATAGTAGGAAAATAATTATCAATATAGTATTGAAAATATCTTCTGTAATTTGGTTTGTTGATCCTAACTGTTTTAATTTAACCCAATTCGCACACGAAGAAAAGGTGTGACATACGTCATCGGTCACACCTTGGCAGTACAAATATTCTGGTGACGTTATTTTACCCATTCTGTGGAGCTTTCATCGGAAATATTCGTGGCCGCTAAGAAATTGTATCAGATAGTAGCCAGAAGGTCTATTGGGATGACCCCAGCTATTACTAGGATAGCTGTTTTATTATTGCCATTAAATATTTTACGTTAATTTCGTACTGGTATAATGTTTTATATCCTTTCACATCTTTTTCCATCCATCTGAATTTCGCATTTGTACACCCTCAGCATTTAATTGAGTTGCCAATTCATTCCACAACGCATTAGAATTTTCTTTGTAGTGTGTACTTGCCAATTTATGGTAGGCACAGAGGTCGTTGCAGGCGACGATGGCTCCACGGTGTAGAGTATGACTTGGCTTCTTCAGGTTGTCTAAGACAGTATGAAAACCAAGCCAAGGATCGAAACCGTTGGAGCCAGATTGTTGACACAGTAAGGGGCCAGTAATAGCTTTTAAACACTGTTTTATTATTATTATTATTACTACTTGCCAATTTATTTGTAACCGAATATATGTACCTCTCCATAAAGATCACCGTAATATCGAACGGCTTAGGGTTTGATTTTGTACCTTTTCTTGCCCTAAATTGCCCGAAATCTATAAACATCTACTATGAATAAATATAAACATTTTTTTTTGTTATTACTTACTTAATTAACAATTAATTTTAAAGTTTTATTATTTGGAAATGCAAAACAAAACAAACAACTGCCAATCGTCAACACAATAAAGGATTTACAAACGAAAAGGTATCGTGTTTGGTGATTCCAAATTCACGATATCGTGTAAAAATTATTTCGCGGCGCAAATCATGATAGAGCCCCAGGTTCGGAACGATTTTAAAAGGACCCTAAACCAAAAAATTTCTAAAATAAAAGAAGAAACTCGAGCGACTGAAGGTGGTAATAAAGAGCATTTACCTTTATTCTCTCACATCATTAGAGCAATAGGCTGATCCCACTGTGAATATATCCAAAATCTGGCGCTGCACGTGGACAATCGATTGGTACGACACGAATTAACACAACACACAACAAATAAATCCAATAGAAATCCTCATCGGAAAATCAGTGGAAAATAATGATACGACAGCAATATACAACATATCTTTGATGATACTAGTTCTTGTACCCATGTTAATATACCTAATCAAAGTTATAATACAATAACACAATTTTTTATTTTAGTTTATTTTGATGAAAAGGCATTTGAGCACGACGTCCCGGACTCCCGTTTCTGGACTACCGACTAAAAATACCTTCCCCTATTCTTCGGCACTAGTCTGGGAAGCTTTATCACATTACTTCAAGATAGGCCGTTTTGATTTTATGCTCCGACTGAGCTTGCAGACTACTCCTAAATACATCTATTTTAGACTCCTGTCTAAATAAATTTTTTTGTTTTTTAAGATACCTCCATCGAACTTTGTCACGTGGCTCCAGGTATCATCTCGACGGCGATCTATGGTAACCATGATTCCAATAAATTTTTTAGTTATAGGTTGACGTGAAATGACCCATTTGTTCGGTTTTCTTTGCTCTATAACTATATGAAATTTTGAAGCCAATTTGCTGGACTCACAAGTTTCAATTTTGCAAAAAAACAAAACCGACCGAAATCTAATATTCTACTGTGCTAACTACCATTTTTTATCATTTCATTGGATCGGGCATATTCAGAAAATATTAAACCTGCATTACTTGACAGAATTGAAGGCAAAGAGGGAATTAAACGTCAGCATCGACTTGGAAATTTGCATGAGGTCGCTTCTAATAGAAACGAATATTTAGAGCTCTGAGCTCGACCGAAGAAACGGATTTCCTTCATACAAAAATGGGTCACCCTTCCATAATACCAAAATACTCACACGACTTTAAAGGTCATATACCGAGAGGGTTGCTGAGATGAGTACCATAACTCAAATAAATACAAACGCATCGGAGCATGTTGGGAAGGAGCATGTTTGGGAAGTATAAGTTCGATTGGATCGGTTTAAATTTAAATTTGCTTAAACCTTTTAGATCTTTGTAGTGCAGTATGTCGTATATGGAAACTGAGTTTTAACCGAGCAATCTATTGAAATTTAATTGAACCCAAACCAAACCATTTTCGAGGTGGGACTTGTATAGCGAAAGTAGTAAGTCATGAAAAAATGAAACGCTAATCAAAGTGAAACGTGAAAATTTTCGATTTTCAGTGATATAATGCAAAAATGCACAACAGTCTTGCAATTTTTGGATCGTACTTGATCTTCGCCTACTGTTTTGCTATTATCTTTAATCGCATTTTAATTTTAGTTTTCAAAGATGATTTGAAGGTACAATTATTACATTTTTATTCAAAAAATACGAGTAAACATATATCGAAAAATTAGATATCGTGTCAAAACATAAGAATTCGATATTTTATCATGACATAAAAGAGGCAGCGTCTTTCCTTCAGTTGAAATCCACTCATCACATTAGAATCTGAATTGATTAATTTCATCCCAAATACCTTCAACATTCAAAGTTTGTTCGCTGATAGTCATGATCTCATCGATAGAGTTCTTCAATGAATATTAGAGTACAACGTGATTCAAATTTATTTCCATATTCATCGGATTTGGCACCAATACTGAATTTAGATTTAGAAAAAAATAATCATAATTTTGGGGGGAATTTTAATGTAAAGTTGTTGTAGTAGAATCATGACAAGCGATCCTGCAAAGTCCACTGCGATACAACAAATATTTATACGCAATTTTTAAAAACACGAATATTTGTGTCACACTTTAGCTATCATAAGCCTCTAGTTATACGTTTACGCAAGAAAAAAACAATAACAAATAATAATATTACAACTCTCACTTTTGCTTTAGAACCCGACTCCTATCATTTTACTTCAAAAGTTTCATGTGCATCGTGTTTTTTTTTTCATTTCATATAATTTGTCGCTTTGAATCGAAGAAGCTGTTCCCAGGTGCCTTTAACAACTACAACGCGAACATACAATTTTTGAGAATATAACTACTATATCGGTATGCTTAGCCAGGTTACCCTGTTACCGTACCTGCCATCGAGGAGGCGCATACTCGTCTACTTTTAACTAGCATTTTTAAAAAATATAATTTACTTAAGATGAAAATCTTGTGTACTATTCTTTTGTCTATCTACCGCTCAAGACGGTATCGCAAAACTTCTTAAAAGAGTTTGGGTTGGTTGGCAGCATTAGAGTTAGTTTATGATGTGTTCTATTGTATCCTCGCCCTGTCCACTTTCACAGGTGCTTGAGTCCGCTAGGCTCAGTCGGTGCATATAGGAGGTCATTCTACCATGTCCCGTTAACATTTGGGTGAACCATACGCTTAGAGGAATGTTTGTCTCTAATCTCGCCACAATGTTTGGCAGATAACTACATGTTATTCTGCCATCCACTGAGTGCGACCATCTATCTTGCCATATTGCTATTGACGCTTTTCTCGTTTTCGCTATCTTGTAGTTGGCAATTTGCTCATTTAATAGTATATCAATTGGAATCATACCGGCCAAGACAGGAACGGCGTCAGTTGACACCGTTCTGTACTTCTTTGGGCACTAACTAATGTACGCCGGTGCTGGCAGTTCATTCGGTCTGCCCATGCCGCGCACGCGTATGTTAATGAAGATACCACTAGGCCTTCATATATTATTGATAGTGTTCGTTGCTTGAGGCCATTTCTTTGGCCATTTACGGAAACCAATGGTGGTCTCCTGATGCCCAGTGAACCTTTAAGTTGGATCATGACTGTTTTTTCTGAGGATAGCTCCATTTTGTAGCTTTTGCACCAGTCCACCATCCTCCACCAAAGCTACGCTTTTTCTTGAATACTTTATCTTGAATTCCCAGCAAAAAGCATAACCTTATCATCCGCGAATGCTACTTCTTGGACTCCCTGGTTCATGCTTCCATTGAAGACAATATTCCAAAGATGTGAACCAATGATCGAGCCTTTGTTAACCATTTTTTCAAGTGTGCCATAACTTGGAATAACAGTGGCTTTTCTTTCAGAGAAATAGTTGTTTAGGATGTTATAGAGATTGCGTGATTGTACTGGGAGTACTCCCAGATTGTACTTTTGGTTCGACTCTTTGACCATATTGATCAATTTGATCATTGCGTCCTCTGTGGATCTATTTTCTCTGAAACCATACTGTTTTTCACTATAGTTACCACATCTTTGAAATATGTCCATTAACCTGCCGGCAATTAACTTTTCGAGTAGTTTACCAAGGACAGGCAACAGCATGATTGGTCGATAAGATTTGGGATCAGTTTGACACCTATCTCCAGTTTTCCTTATGATAACTAATTTACCATTTTTCCATGCTTTGGGGAATATTCCTTTACACTTCGACCTCGATGTTGTCTAGGCCTGGTGCATAACCAGCTTTCATAGACATGATGGCCACAGTGGCCTCTTCATCACTGAAGTGGCTCACGTCTGACGTGGTTGGTGCAGAGCTACGACCGGCGCGGATTACTCTTTGCCTCTCAGAGCCATTTTCCTCATAGTCGTCGGGTAGTAAGGTGTTGAGCAAGCATTTTGTACTGTCCTCCCAACAAATTGTTGTTGGTCCACTACCGCTCACCAGGGTTCTTAGTACCTCATTGGTTTTCAGTTTGCTTGTGCTAAATTTATAGACAAAGCCCCACGGTTCAGCATTTCCATGCTCCGTTATGAAATTTTTTAGGCTCATTTGGCTTTTGTCTCTGATATTTTTGAAGTACGCCTTACGGTGTGCCACATAGTTAACCCTTTTGATTTCCTGAGAATCGGGATTTTTATCTTTTTGATATAGCTTGCGCAACATACGAACCAATTTTCTTGATTCGCTTAGGTCAGGAGACCACCAAGACAGTTTTGACTTGCAAGCACGTTTACGTGGAATAGTTGCGCTACAGACTTTGATGATTGAACTTGTTATTGTTTGTTCAACTCGATCGATAAACCTTCAGGTCTTTTGCCAGGCTCTGCCAGATGCTACTTAGCTGGCTGTGAAGACCCTCCCAATTGGCATGCCGTAGGGCATACCGAGGAACTTTCTTTGATGCTGGGGAATCATTATGTGTGTTCTCCGAGCCCAAGATCGAGACAATTACTCTGTGGTCAGTTGATGTCCAATTTTTATGGACGGACCAACTTAAACTTAACAGCCCGCCCGTCATGAGAGTGAGATCAATATTTGACTCTCCATTGTGGGAATATGTACTTGGCTGTCCTTCTTCGTTTATACGAATAGGTCACTTCTAGCAATGAATTCTTCAACGAGGACTCCTCTCTCGTTTGCGTCCGAATTGTGCCAAAGTTTAAACTTTGCATTTTTCCGAGTAAATCTCACCCGCGGACCAAAATCAACCAAACACTTACTACAATGCAATTGCATTGTAGAAGCCCTCGTAGCTCGGTTGGTTTTTCGATTGTGCTATTTTTGCACATATTATGTAAATATGTAGAGTTATTGTTTTTGATTGGTTTATAAATGGTTAGTAGACTATGATTGATGTATGTTACAAGTGAAGCCATGTTACAAGTAGAACTCACAAAATTAATTACATTGCTAAAAATGTAATTTAAAGCAACTATAATGAATAATATATTTTTCAATGTACGAGTAATTTAATTCTAACAATAAAGTAAAATAAAATCAAAAACCAAAATAGTTGTTTTATTAAATTAGAAATACCATGCAAATATTTTTGTAACGAGTAAAACCAAAAAGTTTTACAAATTACTTACTTAAAAAACTATTTATAAAATAATGGTCAATTTGGGTATAAAAGCAGCGAACAGTGAACTGAAATAAAATGGTAAAGTAGTTATAGTGTTAAAATAGTTAGATCAAGTGATTTGTAGTCTGTATTCGTCTTAATCAAAGTAAAACATACATATGTATCAAGCACATGTATACTCGTATATGTATATAAGACGTTTTCAAATCTCTTTTAAGTTGTAAGTAATTGAAATTAGAATTTTTAAATTAATGTTTTTACTATCAAGTGCATATCTTAATCACCAAATTTTCATTAATTTTTATTGAATTGGATACACTTTAATAAGTTAAAGAATTTTAGATTTAACTTGTTATAAATTATTTGTTTACATTTCATCCAATAAATGATATTCCACTTGATGCCAGATGCTTATATAAATCTCGCTTAGATTCTAATTAGGACACGGTAACAACGAGTTTAGGTAATATAGCTACACTTCTGATTTATAATTTGTTCATTCCTTCCAAAGCTAAGGTGTCTTCTCAGTTAGAAAATGTATTGTTTAATTATTAGATTTTTACTATAGGATCGTTAAATTAATATTAAGGATATGATTGTTGTAGCCTAGTAAAAATTTGATGTTCACTGAATATTAACGTAATATATCTTTAATGTTTTCCTCAGTTTAAAATTACATTTAACTTCAACTAGCCACTTTCCAAACGTTTATTTCACGTTACTTATACGAATAAAATTAATTTGACGCAGCATGTGTCCATCTTATGATCGACCGTCAAGCTAAATAAAAACAAAAAACTCAAATAAAAATTAAATTATTCTCCATGGAAACGTTACCTAATTTAATTATTTGTTTATACAGGGTGTCCCAAAAGTGAACGACCAAACGAAAGCAGTTGATGTGGCAGTTAAAATTACCATAAATAAGGTTTGAAAGGGGGATAAGTATATTACAGAAAATTAATCAACTGCTAGAAAAAGTTGTTCATATATTATAATAAAGAAAATGGTGTAACACGTGGTGTTATTGAAAATACATTTTTGTATCGTCCCTCTCGTTCCAATCTAATGAACTTTGAGCATATGGAGAACATGCTTATTGGACGGTATGTTGTGTTTCGCCCACTTCTAGAGAATATAACCAGAACGTATGATCGCTTTGATTGTATTTTTAACTGATTTTCATGAATTGCAAAAGCTTTGGCTGTTTCTTTGTCGCTTCTCGTTCAATTTCTTTCTAACAGTCTAAGGGGTAAGGTCGTGTTGGATGGTCTTTTTATCTCTGTTGCCAAGAGCTCACTTTAATATTTCTGAACATCTTATAGTATTTGTCTGCCATAAGGGCTACTCTCAGGATTGCTCGATTTAATTTCCATTTTAGCAACAGCGACTTTTACTGTTGCTATTGTCGAACTTTCCTTCATCAATGTCTGCTGATGTGTTAGGGAGGATATTTAGTTAGTAATTCTGGTCTACTTCTATATGTATCGCATTTAGCATTTCTATTTGCCAGACGTGAACAGTGAGCACCTGTTACTATTACCCTTGAACGACGTTCAATACCTTGAGTAACACGGACATTTATTAAATTGGTAATTTTGAATGTCCAGCTGATAAAAACTCCAAGGACTGTTCCTCCATAGCTTCATAGAGCTGTTAACCCTTCGGCGTGGTTAAGTGCCAAATAGTTAAAATAATCTATATGCATTGCTAATTTTTTATGGGTTGTTTTGAAGGCATTATACTGTTGATATTACAAAGTGTTTAAACCGCTATTCGAAACAAATATTCGTTCAAAATGTTTTAATTGAATTTTAATCAATACAGCAGTACCTCAAGGTGCGTTGTCATCCGGATGCTTAGTGTCATAATTTGATCATACATTTAGTTTCGAAATAGGTGTTTTGACTTTGCATTTGCATACCGCTGTCTTGGAAGAACTCATAATTGGAGTTGGTGACCATTGAATCGTTGAACTTTTTCCTGCGGGATACGTAAATGGGGATTATAAACCAATGTTCCCAAAACAATTGATGTTTTGAAGGACAACATTGAGCTGTTACATCTTAGTGTGTTTTGCAAACTGTTTAATAAGTCACAAACAACTTTGTTTGCCATGTTGGAACATAATAAAAATATCAGCATTTTTGAAAATTAATTGCGTTTTGCCTAATTAAAAAATGACGTCTACCTTTATTGTGATTCTCTAAACTTTTATAAACCTTATTTTTGGGAGACGTTTTATTAAGAAAATTCCTAAATTGTTTCTTTCAATGTTTTCAATTTAAATGAACCTGTTAGTTATGAAGAAATGTTTGAACAAAATTACTTGACGAAATAGATGCATTGATCGATAATGAGAAATCGAGAAACTTTCTTACCATTTCTCAAGATCCTCAAGAATTCTGGAGAAAACTTAAATCTAAAACTTGAAAATCCCTTGAGATTTATGTAATACCCATACCGAGCAAATAGCTCAGTGGTTAAAGCTGCGACGTTTGGATCCGGAGGTACCGGGTTCAAGTCTCAACAGAGGCGGGGATGCAAAGGAATTTTTCATCTCCCGAGTATGATCGGTGATTAAATCTATGACCCTCTGTTCGAATGTAGAACTCATGGACCTATGCAGTGTGCAAATGGCCAATTAAAAAAAAGACGGACCTGTGGCCGTGTACAAAATAGGGACTGTTCAGCTTTCAAAAGACAATAAATCCACCAGCGGAACAGTCTCTAATTAATGTATGTGTTGGCATTTAAAAAAAAAATACCCATGTTATGTCGATTTTTAACTGGAGAATCGTTAGATGTTCGAATGTGAACTCTTGCATACAACACAAATTTAAACACAATACCTACACAACGATGAGTATTAAAGCTAAAGAACAATTTTTGAAAAACTTTCTAAAATAACATGATGTTTTTGGTTTTTACAGCATTTACTGCCTTTTCAGACAATCTAGTTCAGTTTTTGGATACTAATTACTTTAAATTGCTCTACTTTTGTATAACAGTTTAGAGCTGGACGTCGAAATCGCATTTGGCTTTTAGAACCTTGGTAGGGCTTATTGTTTCTTCTAATGTTTTTGCAAGTCCTTTAAACTGGATAAAGTATCTGTATCTATAATCGTATAATTGACGTTATATGATGATCAACATCTTGATCTTCATTTCCAGTTTGATTGCCATATTTTTTCATAAATAGTTTACCGGTTTTACGCGTTCCGTTCATTGAGGTAAATTTAAATAACTAGGCGTTAATTGAAAACGGTTTGATTTAAATTTATGGTTGTAGTAGTGTTTTTAAAAGGAACTGTAGTATCCGTCTTATATTGATAAGTTTAGTTGTTTGTTTTTTTCTTTTTTTGTATTATAATATTCCCGTTGCACTTCAGATGGTCTTCCTCGTTTTGCATGCCCTTATTGTCAATAATATCCTAGCTAATTCGATTCTAAAATCCACTAGTTTCGAAGATATTTGACCTTTATTACATATTCGGTTTATGCATATATTATGATAATATCGAGCAAAAGGTATAAAAGTCTCATGAACCATTTGCGAGTTCTCATTTTTAATTTGTGTTGGCCACAATAGCTGTTTAATAAAATTTTCTCCTCCCATATGGCGGTTTTACTGCTTAATTATAGCCGGACAATGAAACTGGATCTTCTTTGTTTCCTTTCTATCATATCTGTCAAAGATATGATTGGATTCTGTCCAAATAAATGATGATAAAAGCGTGACTACTTTGTAATCTTACCAATAGACATTACAAATATCGGTTCCCTCGAAATAACAAACATATTCATCACATGTCCTTTTTATTTTTTAATTTCACCGTTCCGAGAGAGATACCATTTTTGGTTAAATATCCTATCACTGGCACCGAAGTATAGCAGTTATCGAAATTATATTTGTAATTGCATTTTTCGGGATCTCTCGTGTAAGCGCTGGATCATTTCGAACTTGTAAGAAAATTTGTGAGAGTCCCCAGAATATTGTTTTAAGTGATGGCGACCTTTTGTGTACCACATATTTCCTTCATTGGTTGAGAGCATCTCCTCCATAGGCACTTCTAAAAATTTAGCAGAAACCGCATCTCTACTATAAGGCCGTAATTTGTGAAGTTTGTCATTTGTAGTTATAAAATTGTCGTTGAAATGTAAATTGAAACGTATTTTTTCGAAAACATTATGGTTAATTGAATTTTGAATAATATCCATGCCAACATGCTGGTTCCAATATATTCTCATGTTGGGAAGGCTGCAAACCGAAGATATAATGTATAACGCTAAATACCACAAAACCTCGTTCTTTGACAAACTAAATTGGTGTTTATGTCTCCATAATAGCTCTTTAGGTTTATAACCTTCTGCAAATTTATTAATGGACGATTAAGAGACACTCAACAACATAAAATATAGCATTCGATGTTTTTTACACGTACCTTGATATCGGACAAATAATTATTGTAACACGAATTTACTAATGATGTTCCCACCATAAATAGTCAATACTGATGTGTAGATACCTCCAGATTACCAAAAGCAAATTATAAAAAAAAAATGAACTGCGATAAACCTTAAATATCAATCAACTATCAGTTTTGCATAATACTTTTGTTTTACAAAGCTAAACGCTGAAAATAACCATGATTACATGGATCATTGCGGAATGTAGTGAAATGATTTTTTTTTTAAATTTCCCGGGAACCCTCGTCTTAAGAATTCTCAATCCCAATCCCTAATCAAGCTCTAAATCGCTGTTAAAGCTCCACCGCGATATCTGATCGAAATGAGTCATAGTAATGCAATTGTGAAAAGGATTGTATCTTTCGCTTGAGTATTTCATTAATAAAGGCTGAATTGTGCACAATGGAACCCATTTTTCATCTGTTTTCATCAAAACATTCAAATTTCCTTTTGTTTATTTTTTTTTTTTGCTCTAGTGGGTGGCTGACTTAATTATAAAACTTTCTTTTTCTACGACCTACTACACAAAGATGTCTTTCGATAGCTGTATACTTCCAGCGACATGGTTTTCCCATTCAGTGATATATGTATAATCCCATAAAGTTAATTTGCATCCCTAGTGACGAAAGTGAATTCACATACCATTAAAACATCTAGTTGCCTGGCTTTATTTGTTAATTTGAAATTTGACGTTTCGCTTATTATTAAAATTTGTTGCTTCACATAGTTGAATTGTTTTGTTTTCGGATTTATATAGTGTACATATGTCTTGTATAGTGTTCCACTATCTTGTATAGTGTTCCACTCGTCGAAAACCATTTTTTAAAACTCGCAAACACTACCAACGTCAGCTGTATGTACTTTGTAATGCCGCGTACTATGGAAGATTGTAATAGTGTTTAATCCACCACGTACATCACATTTATTAACAATTAGTGCTGCCAACTATTTTACTTGGTTATAATTAATAACAATAACTTATTTTATCAATACTAATAAGTAATAATTAGATTGTTTATAATTATCACAATAATACGTTTACATATATTATTTCGGCTAGCGCACTGTATTATTATATTATATTTTTAACATTAAATTTATTTTAACTACGCTGGTAGTACCCGTGTTATTAGTCTCACGGTCGCAATACAACTGATGATCGACAGTACATTCCTGTTTCGATTTTTTCTATTTATTTTTTATTTGTGGTACCTAATATACTGGTAATCTTTCCGCTAGATATACTCTACTGGTGGCTTAAAATACATATTGATGGCAATAATTATAAATTGTCTGTGTGGCGGATGATATACCACCACATCACCCTCTTTCAAATGAGAACCTCCTCTTAACTATTAAGATAATTTCAAGATTTTCGAATTGACATGCATTTTGGGATATGGATTGGAATCGAACGGACGGTTTTATATGTTTGCGTTTTACGTTAGTCTCAGCTAGCATACCATAAACTGGCTTTAATCTGCCCACTTTCTAAATCATTTGGGATAAATGCCGATGGACTAGATGATATACGAGTATCAACAGGTATTAAATTGCGCATATTCGCAAGAAGCTTATCTGCAAAGCCAGATGGGTTTAGATCCTTTTCAGTATTGGTTTCGAAAAATTCTCCTGGAAGCCTTAAAGCTTGACCATATACTAGTTCGGCTGGTGAGCAGTGCAAATCTTCTTTAACAGATGCCCGCATTCCCAGCATGACAAAAGGAAGCTCGGTACTCCATTAGATTGTATTACTGCGAGCTTTGAGCGAAGCTTTTAGTTGTCGATGAAATCGTTCCACCATACCGATTGCCTGTGGATAATAAGCAGTTAGAGGAATTCTATGTGTGTCTAGTATCCGCGTTAATTCAGATAACAGTTTACTCTCGAAAGGGCTACCTTGATCAGTCGCGTTTTTAAGGGGTATCCGGAACCTTGAAATATATTGCTCAACGAACGTCTTAGCAATAGTAGCAGCTGAGCTATCTTGAATGGGGTATGCTTCGGGCCATCGAGTGAATCTATCGACAATGGTAAGTATTACTATTACTCTCGGACGACGGAAGAGGTCCCATGATGTCCATATGTAAATGCTCGAATCTTCTCGAAAGTAACTCAAAACGACCCAGTTCAGATTTTGTGTGTCGATGAATCTTACTTTTTTGGCACCCTACGCATTCTTTTGCCCATTTCGCGACATCTGTATTCATGTTAGGACAAAAGTATCTCGTAGAAATTAATTTCCTGGAAGCTCTTATACTTGGATGAGTCAGGTTATGTAATGCATTGAAAACTAAGCGCCTAATTGGAACAAACGGACGGTTCTTACCAGTTGATGTTTCGCAATGCAGTTGCAAATAGGAAAGGACGATGAGTTCAAATTTAACTTTGGAAGTCGCGGGACGCGGTGAATTCAATAATAACTGTAGTTCATCGTCAGACGTTTGAGTTCGAGCTAGATCCTTCAGATTTAATGTAGAAGCTTGAACATTATCAATGTGGTTACATGATCGTGACATGGTGTCTGCAACTACATTTTCTTTGCCTGAAATATGTCTAATGTCCGTTGTAAATTGAGCGATATAGTCTAGTTGTCTTAACTGCCGTGGGTTTTTATCACTGAGTGAGACTAACGCTTTTGTAAGGGCCTCATGGTCAGTAAAACAATTAATTTCTAAATCAGTTTCTCACTCTTCGGGCCATGAAAATTTCTTTTGTGATTTTGGCATTTTGTTCAATTTTGCCAGTTGCACATGAATAGGAGACAACCATTTGGCTAACTTTGGAATGAACTTATGGTAATAGTTGACCATTTTTTTTCTGATAGATGTTGGGGACGGTAATTCTGGAATGGCTACTACTCTCCGTGGCGAAGGTTTTATGCCATCTGCGTTAATTTGGTGGCTGAGAAATTCTAGAGCATGAACTCCTAATTGACATATAGATGGGATATTTACTCCAAAATCCGATAATCTCTCAAACAGTTTATTGAGATGAATTTTATGCTCTTCCTCGTTTTTGCTGGCCACAAGTATATCATCAATATTCGTTAGCACAGTAAGTAGCGTCCTTGCTCTGTTATTCGAGGGTCTCGGGTTCGATTCCCGGTGGTGAAAAAAAATCACGGTTGGGTGTTTTTAATGTGTAAGTATATGTGTTTTAGTGCTTTAGTGACATTGAGTGCTGGAGTAATCCGCCCATCTTTAATTTTAATATTATCAACATATATGTGAAGACAAAAGTTAGACCTGTGACTACCTACGAATAAATTCAAAGAGGCCAAAAGGGGTAGTAATAGCCGTTTTAGGCACGTCTGTGGGGCAACAGGTATCAGGTATCGGATAACGATCAGGTTTCGTTACTGTATTCAGTCCCCTCACGGTCGCCAATCCGTACTGCCCTTTTTGTGAACCATGTGCATTGGGGAAGATGGCGCAGATGATGACGGTCTGCATATTCACAATTGAACCATATGCTCAAATTGTGCAAGGGCAGTTTTGTGCTTAACTGGGTCCAATCGACATGGTTTTGCAAAAGGAAGTCTACCTTGAGTGAATATATGATGAACTACATCGTGTTTTACTGAACGATTATAATCTGGTGGGTCTAAAAGATATGGAAATTTCCGTAATATAGAACCGAAATCGTTATTTGCTATTGTGTGAAGTGGCGAAGATGTTTGACTTGGTGTTATCTCTTACGAAAAAGCGACGGTTTAGTAAACCCCGATCATTCGTCGCACCTATGATCGGAACATTTATGTTTTTGAATCGAATTCTTGTATAGCCATATTATTTTTGCGGTGTTGGACACAAGGAAGATAACACTGTCTTGCTTCATGACCAAATTTGTCGTGATAATAACAATTTCCCTTATCATCGATGAACCGACGTCTGCTCGTACTCCGATGTCTTCCTGCAAATGAGCTTATTCTAGCTCTATTTTGATGTCTTGGAAACGAAGGACTTCGACCACGATTAACTAATTGTGTTGACATGCTTTCCACGCGTGCGAGTCGCGAGTTGCTCTATCTTGTTTGTAGATTGTGTTCGCTCCAAAGCTGATCGACTTGTTGATGGTCTGTCGACGGATGATATACGAGATGAAATATTGCTGACTGTTCAATTTGCTTCTAGTACTATTTATAAGGTTGTTGATCTGGTCGAGTTTTCACCATGCGTTGATTCCGTTACCAGATGCGTTATTTCGGTTTCCAGAATATTCCCATATGTATTATTTTCTTTCAGCTGGGTAGTATATAGTAGCCTTTTATACTGTTTAACAATTTACGGGTTCGTTTGCTAACGATTGATTTTAATAATTATATTGACCCTGGCGAATCACGTCGAGGTCACCACTTGTAATCTTTCCGCTAGATATACTATACCGGTGGTTTAAAATAAATATTGATGGCAATAATTATAAATTGTCTATGTGATGGATGATATACCACCACAACTTTATACGGTATATGCACTTTATTTTCTACTTTCCTAGAATGCGTTTTTATTTATTATAATTTCAAACAATACCAACAATTACCAATTCCTGCGTTTTGGGGCTCAAGGCTCTCCTGATTATTTCGCAGTTTTTTTATTTGCGTCCTTACCTTACATCCGTAGCCAGTCAAATTGAAGGAGCACGGCTGCAGCTCCAAATTAATTGACTATCTATCATACTCCTTGTATAGGTCCATGCCAGCCTGCACTCATAGATGTGTCTCGATCGCAATCAAGGATAAAGAATCCCTCTTACATCCCGCCACAGCTTTAACCACTTTGCTATTTGCCCGGTCAACGTTAAGTTGCAGAATAGTTTGACGTTAATCCAAACAATATTCGCACCGCTTGGTATCGTTACCATGAAACTGGTATAGCTACAAAAAACATCCGAATAAGAAAATAGATGTGATCTTAAATTCTTCGATATCCAAACTTTTTATCAAACTGTGCAATAATTACGGAACTAATATATCTAAAAAAAAGATGTCTCGCTGCTGAACTCATTGAGGGCATATGTATGAAGCTCTGAGACCTGGTTCTAAGTACATTTCAACACTGTTCTAATAAGTATAGTTTAAGTGGATCACACAGAGTACTGCATGATAAAAATGTATAAAACTTCTTCTGCGTAATTAGGGTGTGTGCCACAAAACTAATATGTATAACAATATCAAACCATGCCAGAACCTAACCAGAAAATCAATATGTATACAAATAAGCATTTAATCTAACGGCAATACCACAACTATTATCAAAACACGCAGACAAAAACCACAAATCATTTTGGATGATAATCAAAATTGAAAGGGATCCGAAAATATTTTATTTTGTTTCTTATAAAAAAAATTGTATGCCATTGAAATGAATTAGTGTTGGGGCCTTTATCATCCACATTTTTAACAGCTCTTTGTATTTTGTACTATAAATATGTAAATTTATAATAAGTATATGGATATTTATATAAGAAAAAAAAAACATATTTTCTTTATAAATAAAAAATAATAAACTATAAAAAACAAAAAATTAACGAATTTTGTTTTATTATTTGTGGGCTTGGCAGGCTCGTTAAAAGACAAAAAATATGAAAAAAAAAAACAGATCTTCAAAAAAAAGTTACTATTTACGTTGATCTTCAAGTTTTTCTTACATTGTCCGTCGCGCTACATATGTACGATGTTGTATTTATGTACAACACATGAACATACATATATATGGTTTAATTATGGAGTGCGCGCGAGGAGTTATAAACAAATACATACATATATATACATATATACAAAAACAAAAATTCATGAATGGACCAATGGATTATATCAAGAAAGACATATGTAAGTTTATTTGATATTCAGTGGGTTGATTTTGAATTTGTGAGACCCGAAATGTATATAAATTAAATTTATTTGTTTTTTAAATTTTATTTAATTTTTTTTTTTTTTTTTTGCACGATCGTTGATTATATGCCCATATGATATAAATAATAGAGACGAATACATAACTCTTCATAGTGAATGAATTCTTGTCATCGACATATAAGAAAAAATAAGATCTTTATTGATATCGATCGATGACCAATCGAAGAATTTGATATTATTTAAATTTGTTTTAGATTTTGAATAAATTATAGATAACATATTAGAATTGGTATAATGATTGTGTGGTTATGCCTCACGACCGTGATTGATTGTTAGCCACTAAACATATTATACAAAATTGCAGTTTGCCTTATTTATTGTGCGGATAGCGAGAATGAAAATTTATGATATTTATAAGTTCATTAGACTTGAATTTATGTCAGGGCAATCAACTCAAATAAATAACGTGACCAAACAAATAGTTGTTAGATGTGATACCGGATATAAACATTGTTCATTGTGTTCTACCATTTTATTAAATATTACTGAAGTTTATCGAAATTTTCCAAATTTTTAAAATACGGTTTAGAAACATTTAATAACTTATTATAAGGAGTACAAACACTCTTTTAATGTAATTCTATTATATTGATGCAGATTAAGGTACACATTTAGGCGATTCGACAAATACACAAATACAAATAAAATGAGTTTTATTTATTTAACTATTTACATAAAATTTAGATGGAAACCACACACCCTGTGAGTTCATTCATAATCAGGGATGGGCGAGGTAGATTACGCCGTGTAATCTACTCGGTTGTCGACACGTAACATAATACGATATTTTAACGATTTGAAATAAAATGCGCCAGTGCGCAGTTGTATTTTGTAAAAGGACGATTCAGTTAAGTCGTCAGGAGAAACTAAAGAATCATTCAAATTAAATCGGAAATCACATACCATATACCGTAATTTTGTAAATATGTGTTGAAATAAAACAAACAAAAGCTTTAATTAAAGAATGATTATTGCACTCTTTCTTTAGAGCAGAGCTTAGAACAGAAACTGAACCGTAACATTAAACCGTAATTAATCGAAATACTTTCTATCGCGGGCACAAACATTTTTGTTGATTATTAAGGTTTGTGTTCCAAAAACATTAGAATAAAACTGTTTTGATACAATTTTGCATTAATATTAATTTAGAAGAGCAAAATAATAGATGTAACCAACCGGTTCCATCCCGGAACTAAACCAGAACAAAAATAATTTCCTTAAAACGGCGCAGGAAAGCGGAACAAAACATCTTTTGGAACTGAATCCAAAACCAGAACGATAAAAAAATCTGGTCCATGCTTTAGAGTAGTGTAACTATAGCTTAATCAGGCCATCGTTTTGCTGCTGAATCGTGTCAACGAACTATAGAGAAAATACGTTTTTGTCGGCATTTTTTTTACGTACACATTCGACGTAACTGTGAAGGATGTGACAAAGACTTGGCTCTTGAGTCACTGCAAATCGATTTTGGTAAGATATATAGCTTTTAACCTGCTAACCTGTTTCAAATTCAATTTCACGTATCTTTCGTCATCCTTCAAAACATATTCCCAAAATTTTGTCAAAACTTGGTAATAGAAGACAAGTTTTGGTTATCTGAACGATTTATGTCTTTTTAATAACTCGGTAATTCTTATAGCCTTCTTCAACTCGAATTCGTCTTACCATGGAACGGGATGTTGGTACTCAATTTTATGGTACGGTCATAATCAGAGATCCTTGGATTATTTTTAATGGAAGTTATGATCTTGCGTATTTTATTATGTGAGTGCTGGCCAAGGTCGAGTAAAACCTGGTAACGAAATGTTATTCTTAATAAAATTTAAATAATATTTAAAATAAAAAAATTCACGTCGCCATACTCACATAGTAAATCACACGAAATTTTTGTCTTGAATCAGTGCTGGACAATAATTATTAGTGTGTTTTAATATGTGAGGGTTGTCAAGTTCGATCCAATTTTTGTGTCGAGAATTTTTATTATTTTTTTACTTCACAGATAACTCAAATGCCTGTGAAGTTTTTCACACTTTTTTTCACATATATACGTAATTCAAATCCTATTGTAAATTGCATTTGAAAAAGTATTATATTTTATATTTATATTTTTCAAGAAAATGTGTAAGTAGCGTAAAAACTAATGCATTTAAATTTAGTTTTCCACATTTTAATGTGTGATACGATTAAGCTATAGGAAGCAAGCACTCGCATAAAATAATTAATCATTTTATTGGAAGAAATAACTATCATACATTGCATCATACAGTAACCCTAATGGTATTAAAATTTTTGTAAACAGTTAACTTAATTAAACCAATTTATGAAATTATATTTTATTATGGTAACAAATGGCACATCACAACCAAAATTGATAGTTCTAAACTCCCATATTCACCCCACCTAATCCAAAACATCAACCAATTTTAGTAATAATTTAATTTTAATCCAATTTCAATTAAAGATTTTCACGTTTCACTTTCATTAAAATGCCAAAAGATACGTTGGCTTAATTATTCTGATGATATAAAACACCTATTGCATTGTTTTGACGGGGAATTTAATAAGCTATTTCATGTACTATCAGGACCTGAATCCAAATCTCTGGTAAGGGGTGTTAATGGCTATTTTTGATTTCGGCCAAACTCGATCTTTCCAGCAAAAAATTCGGAACCAATATATTTCTCTGGATAATGGACTGAGGAATTTATTGAGAAATTCCATGTACTATCGGAACTTGAGTTCAAATCTCTGGCAAAGGGTGGTAATGGCCATTTCTCATTTTCGGCCAAACTCGAACTTTTCAGAAAAAAATTAGTGGCCAATTTGTTTCTCGGGATAATGAATTCCTTTAAGTCTTGTTGAACGCGAAATTTAATGAGCTATTTCATGTACTATCGGAACCTGATTCCAAATCTCTGGCAAAGGGTGTTAATGGCCTTTTATCATTTTCGGCCAAACTCGAACTTTTCAGAAAAAAATTCTTGGCCAATATGTTTCTCTGGATAATAGATTCTTTTAAGTCTTATTGAACGCGGAATTTAATAAACTATTTCATGTACTATCGGAACCTGAGTCCAAATCTCTGGCAAAGAGTGTTAATAGCGAATTATAAATAAATTATTAAATAAAGCTATTCTTCAGATACAAAATTCGTGGCCAATTTATTTCTCGGGATAATGGATTCCGTTTAAACTTGTTGGACGAGAAATCTTATGAGCCATTACATGTACTATCAGGACCTGAGTCCAAATCTCTCTAAGGAGTGTTAATGGATATTTTTAATTTTTCGTCCAACTTCTTTTTCTAAGAATAAAATTCAAGGCCAATTTATTACTCTGGTTATTAGATCCGTTTTGAGCTAGTTAGATGAGGAATTTATTGAGCTATTTCATGTTTTATCGGAACCTGTGTCCAAATCTGTGGCAAAGGGTGTTAACGGCCATTTATCATTTTCGGCCAAACTCGATTTTTCCATAAAAAAATTCGTGGCCAATTTATTTCTCGGGATAATGGATTTCTTTAAGTCTTGTTGGATGCGGAATTTAATAAGCTATTACATGTACTATCAGGACCTCAGTCCAAATCTCTGGTAAGTATGCTAATGGATATTTTTCTTATTTCGTCCAACTCCTTTTTCTAAGACGGTGTCCGAATCCTGTGATAAAAAATCGTGAATTCATTTTTTGATATTTACTTGAAAATACCGAACACACCCAAATTATTCTAGTCAATTACTATGATAATTATTGACAGCCATCGAATAATTTGTCTGCGCATGTCCAACTTTTGATTTATTTGACACACAAATATTGAAATGTTTCAAAATTCTGTTACAAATCAAAAGTATAGACGAAATTTTGAAATAGTAATTATTAAAATTAAATATTAATTATAATAAAATATATTATATTAAATTAATTATATTATATATATATATACTTATATATATATATATATATATATATATATATATATATATATATATATATATATATATATATATATATATATATTTATATATATATATATATATATATATATAGGTATATATATATATATATATATATATATATATATATATATATATATATAATATATTATAATATTATATACGTGATAATAATGGCAGACAAATATAAAAGAAGTAAGTATAATTGAAATGTGAAAAATCATAACCATAAAATTATCCCTTTTAATGATTTCTGTTTTTTTCTTAATATTTTTAGTGTCGGATGAGGATACCGAGAGGCTCATTAATGCCAGAATTCAGCATGCCGGTTTATTTGTGGCCAAATTCTATAAAAGAGGCGACGTATGACTGTAATTATTTTTCAATTTATTTTATTGTTCGTTGAATAAAAATTTTATTTTTCAGGACAGTACAGAAGGCGGCAGGCCTCGGGAATTTTACAAGAGAACAAATACGATTAAATTGGAATTATTTATTCAAAAAATATAAAGTGAGTTAAAATAATGTAGCTAATATTAATGTTTAAAATACATATTATTTTACTTTTGAATTGTTATGCCCACCGACGGGTACGGGTACAGAGGATGACGCGGATTCAGCGGAGAACTGGAAATGGTTCTCCTTAATACATGAGTATGGGCAAACATTACACAACATAAACCCACTGATGGTGGCTAGCAGCATCCCGGGATTTACAATTAAAAATCCCAATCACTCATTCAACACATACGATCAGGAAACCATTTCCAGTGTCTCCGCTGATCCGGTGCGAACATCGGCACATTCTACATCGGCACATTCCACATCGGCAAATTCCACATCGGCACATTCCACATCGGCACATTCCACATCGGCACATTCCACATCGGCACACTCCACATCGGCACATTCCACATTCCACAGCGGCACATTCCACAGCGGCAAATTCTAGTAGACGGCCCATTCTAGGAGTAGAAGATCGTCCTTCAACTTCTAGAAAACGATCTCTCCTTGATATAGCAGGGAGAGATTCAAAGCGGTTAAAAAAGGAGGGTAAATGTATATTAAATTTTTTAAGCGAATACGCAAAAAAATTGGATGTGCCTTTTGCATTACCATCTTCATCAGATGATTCTGATTAAAATTTTTAAATTTTCGGTTCATGATCATTTACCCTCCTTTTTTAACCGTTTGTTATAGTATTAAACGTTCGATATATATATTTATGTACATTCATGTATGTATATATATATATATATATAAATTTTGTATATATATACATATATATATATATATATATATATATATATATATATATATATATATATATATATATATATATACATATATATATATATATATATATATATATATATATATATATATATATATATATATATATATATATATATATATATATATATATATATATATATATATACATATATATATATATATATATATATATATATATATATATATATATATATATATATATATATATATATACATATATATATATATATATATATATATATATATTAATATATATATATATATATATATATATATATATATATATATATATATATATATATATATATATATATATATATATATATATATATATATATATATATATATATATATATATATATATATATATATATGTATATAAAATATGTATATAATTTAATTGCATTATAATATAAATTTTATATATGAAGTATAAAAAATAAAAAGCATAATACATAATTTAAATGAATGGTTTTATTTATTTTAAATTTATAAATTTTCAGCTAGTCTCTGCCTGAAGAAAGAAGCATTTTCCTCAACAACTTCGTTCAGATGTTCATGCATTTCTGGTTCCGGTTCTTCCAGTGTTAACCAATCTATCGTGATATTATCATTTGCGGCTATACAAATATTGTGGAACACACAGCATGCAACCACGGTTTTCACACAATTTTCTATTTTTAATTCCAGCTGTTTATTGAAGATACTTCGCCAGCGCGTTTTCAAATGCCCAAAAGCACATTCAATAGCCGATCTTGCTTTGCTGTGCTTTATATTGAATTGCTTTTGGGTATCTGCTAATGGCCTATTTTCTTTAAATGGAGTAAGTATTCTAATAGGTGTTAACCGACAAGGGTAACCACTATCACCTAATAAAACCCATGATAGTGGAGGATATAGCTTGTTTTTAAAAATAGGGCTACAGCACTCGAGTATCGTGGATAACCAACGAATATATCAAGAAACCGGAAATAAGCATCACATATCGCTTGACATTGTATGGAATAGTCTAATTTCCGCTTTATATATTGGTCTTGAAGATGTGTGGGACAAGCTATTTTTATATGTGTCCCATTGATTGCTCCAGCAACGCAATTATTAAAAATCGATGTCCTAGCTAGCACGCCTTCCAAATTTTCGCCCGATGTCTGGTAAATCACTGTTAGACGGTAATCTAATCACCCTCGGCATTATACGGTCGAACGCAAAATCCAGCATTTTATGGACTATGTCGTTTATTGTTGACCTCGGTATATCCATAATTCCACTGACCATTCTGTAACTGGTGCCACTTCACAGCTATAACAAAAATGTCATTAGTTCAATTTCTGGAGACCACCCACTATACTTTTTATTTAAAAACAATTCAATTTGCTGAAAGGTTTTGGCTGATACGCGTAATTGTTTACGGGTCTCACTGTCATCGTATGCCAAAATTCGTATTATTATTGGGTTTTGGCTTTGTGGTGTATATGGCATCTTGTTTCGACTCAACAACATCCTGATATTTAATCGTTGTTGTATGTGCACATAATAATAATACAGCACCATTACAAGTATTATTGGATCCATTATTTTAATATTAATTTTTGTAAATTTGAAATTTATTAGTTGTCACTTGTCACAAAAAATTTGAGGCTATAAAAACTAAAAATCGTGAATGTAGGGGAATAAATATCAAGCAAATGTCAAAATATTAATTCACGATTTTTTATCACAGGATTCGGACGCAGTCTAAGAATCAAATTCAGGGCCAATTTATTTCTCTGGTTATTGGATCTGTTTTAAGCTAGTTAGACGAGGAATTTATTGAGCTATTTCATGTACTATCGGAACTTGAGTCCAAATCTGGCATCATAATTACAGCAGCGGAGAAAGGATGGACGAACGAGAAAGTTATGGGCCAATGGATAGAGAAAGTTTGGCGACGAAGAAAAGCATAATTTTTTAAATCAAATTCGTTATTGATTTTTGATTCTCATCGGTCACATCTCACTGAAGTCATACCCGGTTAATTTGAACCATATCTACAATGAAAGGGAGATAAGGGTCAGTGGAATTCATGTTTACTAAATCCAATCAATTGAGGCATGCATCCTTACGAAGATGTATATAATTAGATTTCCGAGAGTTGGAGTAAAGTCTAAGAAGATATTAATAATTAATTAATAAGAGATTGTTCGACTAGTGGAGTTATTGTCCTTTGAAAGCTGAACAGTATCCCTACTTGGTACACGGCTACAAGTCCGTCTTTTTAATTGGCCATCTGCACACTGCAAAGGTCCATGCTAGCCTGCACTAACATGAACGATGGGTCGGCCCATGGGTTTTACATTCCAACAGAGGGTCATAGTAATCGGGAAATAAACTTATTGAATAACCCACACCTCCAAATTTCAAAAAACACGTTTTTTCATACAACCCCGCGGGCTATACCCAGGAAGATAGTGTATTTATATATATATATATATATATATATATATATATATATATACAGAAACTTCCAAAAATGACCACCTCTCAATTTTGACCACCTCCATACATTGACCAATTTTTGGTAGTATCTTCAACTGTCTATATAAATTGAATAAAAATATTCTCTGTAAATTGACCACTATAAAGTGACCACTTTCAATAGAACACCACAAATAAAATTGGTTTCTCTAATGTGACCAAATATCCTTGAACATGAAAAGTTAAAATGTAATTTTATAACATTTATAAAATAAAAATTTTGGAGGTGTGCGTAAATAAAAATTACAGTTTTTTTTACTTTAAAAAAATATTTAAACGCAATTCTATTGTTCTGTATGGTCATGTGATGTAAAATAATCATTCTTATTGGCATGCAATATGCATTGGCTGTTACATGTCATGAAATTGTGTAGTTTATTACCATAGTCGACATTGAAATTTCTATGAAGTAATTAAGACATGTAGTTTATGAATTTTATCATTAAGATACCACTGTTCAAATTTACGATATTCCATAAGTAAGAAAAGTTTATGGTTTGTTTTAGTTTTGTGTTGCAATCAGTTAGAGTTAGAACTAAACCTAAATTTTAAAAATGTCTACAAAAAAATATAAAGAGTTAAACATAAAAGATAAATTGGAAGTAGCTACTAACACTAACCCTTATTTTAAAATAATTCATTAAAAAATAAATTTCCTTAAATTGACCACCTCCATAAAGTGACCAAAAATTGGTGATCCCTTGGATGGTCACTTTAGAGAAGTTTCACTGTTTATATATACAGTAATACAACAAACCCTCGAACGCCGTTTCGTTATAACGCTCTTATTTTAAAACCAAAAAAAAAAATTGATGCTTGAAAATATCGAAAAAGGGTATAGTAAAATAATTAAAAAATTGGGGTCTTATTTTTGTTTTTTATTTTCGTCCGGTTTTTTAATATTTCGGGGATTTACAATATAATTTAATTTGTGAATTGAATTGTATATGTACTAACAAAGAATTAATCAGTTGATCATAACTCCTTGTTGTAGTTATGGTTTTAATTGATGCTTTTGGGTATCAGTATCAATTGCTACTTTTGAGCCAGGAACGTGATACTTTGAACCTGATTGAAATTGATATTGGTATCTTACTATAATGTACTGGTATATGTATAGTTTGGGTTTTACTCTTTTTTTGTATTATATTAAATACTTTGAACCGAATTGATACTTGTACTTGTACTATACCGAATTGATACTTTTGAATCCGATTGATACTATTGAATCCAATTAATTCTTTTGAACACTTATATAATTTTTTATAAATTTAATCAAATCTTCTCAATTAATAAATGTTTAAATTATTTAAGAAAATTAAATCCTTATTCTTGAAATAATGACTAATTAACTATAAAAACTATTTACAAATAAAATTATCTGATAGGTAATTAAAGGTATACCAAAAAAATTTTATATTTGAAAAATAAGGATTTAATTTCATTAAATAATTTAAACATGTATGAATTGAGAAGATTTTGTTAAATTTAGTTCCATAAATTCCCTAAACAAAAGTTAAAAAAGTTAAACAAATTTTTTTTATCCTATAATCGCACCTTTTTATCCTATAATCGTTTTTGGTTTTAAGTCGCCCAGCGTTTACCTTAAAGTTGTCTTCTTTTAATTTTTGAAAAAAATCCATCGCGATTTCCTGAAATACAGGCCTACTTAATGGAATATTCTACGAACCTTTTTAATTCATTATATACTAATGTGTTATTCTGTTGAACAAAATTTCTGGACCGAATTTCTGAACGCTTAGTTCCCAACTGCGATTCAATTTTGTCAACACTACTCATCATCAATTCAAATTCTTTAGCAATGGCTTCATAAGACTTTATCTAATTTTGTCTCATTTTAATAAGAATTTAATCACGTCTTACTACAACGAGATAAATAAACGAACTAACCGGCTGCTTCCAATTTTTTTCAGTAGCATACGTGCGGTTCATTGAGAGGAGAATGAGGAATTAAAATCACGTGTCTAATCGATATAAATGATAAACAACAATTCTTGCGGCATATTATTTATTGAAAATCGTTCGCAGAGAGTACGTTGTGATGGTTATGTTAGTAGACCTTTGGTAGATGTATCTTATTGCGGTTATATGACTAATTGTTAAGGGTAAAATAGTAGCATTTCTTGATGAATCATGATATGGCTTAATAGCTCTAATTATTCTACACTTGTGTCAGGTATTAATCATGACTAATTATTTTATTAAGTCTAACAACCCAAACAATAATTTTTAATTTGATTGAAACTTATTGTTATATGGTTTAATATAATACTCACTACCCTAGAAATGGCCCTTATTCAGGAACTTGTTGGCGTGTGAGTTCGTGAATAGTTTCAAATCTCTTGAGTAAATGTTGATAGCCATTTAAGGCTGAGTGTCATACTCAAAGTAAATCAAAAAAATCGGTAAATTGCAATTTTAGTACAAATTTACCTCTTATATCGTGCCAAATTAGAAGTAATTTTTTAGTAAAAATGTGCTTTACGGGATAAATATACCGATTTGAAAGGTTAAATTCAGGTGATAAAAACGTCAAATAATAATTTTTGTTGTTGTTGTCAAAACTTGAATTTTAAAAACTGAAGATGGAACAAACTAATGCCATAAATGTTGCAGAAAATTATAATAATAAATTAACATTAATAATTTTAATGTGTGGCGAGCTAGTTAAAGTATTAAACAAATACCTTGCGCTACATAAATCTATTTTGCAAGAAATTTATGAATCGCGGGATGTAAGTATTTTGTGTCCTAATAAAGTAAAATCGAAATTTGGATTTTTTAAAAATAGCCTAAAGTAACCAGATGTATTGACTACAAGCCTCCAGTGATCATAGCAATTCTAAATGGGGATTATACAGAAACAAAATATTAGGATAATTCCTGAATTTATTCGAAAATTGGTGGCATTAATCCCAGAAAAGCTGTACGACTCGAGCATAGAAATAGATGTTATTGTATTTTTATTTTGGTTAGGTTGTCGTACCAGTTACCGAGTTGTATTTTAGGCAATGATAATGCCTAGAAGCACTATCAAAAATATTATTCACAAATATTTAATAATATTTGAAAAAATTTAGCATGACATAGTATAGAAACCACCAGCAATTGAGGCATTAGATGCCATTGGCATTAAATTTCCACCTAAGCACGTTCGCAAATATTTAATAAGGCGGTAGGCGCCATCGATGGATGCCACATTAAAATCAAATGTCCTCCCAACAAAACGGACCAAATCATTAATAGAAAATTGGATTATTCATTCAACTGTAAGCGGTTTGCGATCCAGATTATAAAATTATAAATATGTGTGTGTTGGTTATCCGGGTTCGGTACATGGCCAAAGAGTGTTAGTGAATAGCCAATTATACAGAACCGCTACATTTCCACCCGAGGGTTAGTTTTTGTTGGGTGATGCGGGGTATAATTGCACGATGAACCCTATTACAATTTTAACACCATACAAAGGATTTCAGTTAACTAATGTACAAACATGCTTCAATCATGCGCATTCTGAAGCCCGTATTACTATTGAGCAGACATTTGGTATGCTAAAGGCAAGATGGCGATCGATATTTTTTAAAAGTCTTGAGTTGAAGGTGAAAAGATTCATTCAGGTGGTATGCATAATATTTGTTTAGTATCTTGTGATGTCACTGATTTTGAGCCAATGCTGACGACAGACAATTAAGAAAGGGACTATAGAGATGAAACGGAGTTTCGGGATGAGTTATGCTCGAGAATATAACAAAAATAACAAAACATGTTCAAAATAACAATAAATATTTCATTTTATTAAAATAAATTTTTTTTACTAATAAATGAGTTATTTTCATTTATCACAATATTTTATCAGTTATCCATTTTCATATCCAATATTAGTTATCGTTTGCCTTCAAATTTTCTTCATTGGTCTCAAGTTCCGGTAATTCTGCATTGTGAAACATATTCTCAGGTGCAAACTTTAAAATTTTCTCAATGTTTCGAATGCTTTTACGAACGTCGTCCGTAGTTGTTTTGACCATTTCAATCAAATCCTTTTTTGTGTGTTTTCTGCATTTTTCCGGGAAAACTCTTACGCAATCCGAATCGGAACACTCCAATTCATCTATTGGAGGATTGCTAATCGACGAGCAGGATGGTCTACTACTGTCAATAATATAGGTCGGATGAAGACTATTAGTTGTATTAATTTCTGAAATTAGAACAATGTATAGGTATCATGGATTATTTTCAAAGGTTACACCAAAATGTACCTTATATTTTTTAAAAATATTTTGCCACTTTTGAGTTTTCTCAAAAACGGCCTCATCGATAACTTTTCTGTAATAAAATAAACACCTGTATGTAAATACATAACCTAAAATAATCGCTGATGCACTTACTGCCAGCACTGCCGTGGGTTGCAGTTTTTGTACTGAAATGCGGAATTCAACTTTATTCTGGCTTTGATTAATGTTCGTCGTTCCTCTAATGTTCCTAAAATAAAAGTAAAAATTTATCTGGTATATGTATATTTATTTACACAAAAAAGGCGAGCCTTATACATCTTTCAGAATAATTTTTTTTGGTTTTTTCCATTCTCGTAAAACAGTAAACTCTTTAATTATATGTAGAATTAAAAAAAAAATTATATTAAAATATATGTATATATTATTATATTGATAAAAATGTTAGAAATATACTATATGTATAGTTATACACATTTGAAATCACTTTGAATAATGTCAAAAAAACAGCAACACCAATCAATTACCTTTTTTTAAACTATTTACTCTACTTTTTAGTACAGTATTTCAATTTACTGAATTCTTTATAGAAAATATCATTAAGCTTGAGTATGGCACGCAGCCTAAGCCTTATACTTATTTGCTCTAAATAAATTCTCATTCTTATATTGCAAAAACAAACGCAATTGGTTCATTGGGTTCTCACCGTTCTATAGGGATTCATTAAATATTTTGCCATGCCTTTGAGTTCATGCTGGGATATGGTATTTGTTGCTGGGGTGGCATTTATTTTAAGACTTTTAAAGCAGAAAGATCACCAAATGTCTAATTTCTTATTAGATTTTTCTTATTTTTATTTATGTACGCTATTATTAACTTTTTACCTTAATTGTACACTATAGTTATTTAACGAATGCGTGCTACTGGTTGTTCAGTTTTTTGGTGAAAGGCTAGAGAAAATCGAGCCGTATAGGTTTTGAAAACCGTTTGGACTATCGTTTTCCTCTGATATTTTGTAGGTATGCGGTACAACGAGTAGTGTTATAATTAGAGACTACTGTACTTAATACATATGCGCTATTCAAAGGGTTAGTATGATTTTTGTAATATTCAAAAGACATTTAAAGGTCTACTATCTATAAATTAAAGTCAAATAAGAAGTGAATACATCAAGCTCCTCAAAATGACTGCAAAACACATTATATTAAACATATAAACGACAATATGTGAACCTGGATTTGAAACTGATAACATTTACATTGCAAATTTGCAAATCACTTTCTGATATTGTACGGCTATGGTCTTGTCAAAATAAATATTGTAATGATAATTCTAATTCCATATTGCCCGAAGATAGTTTCCATCCCATGTTTTAAATTAAATACCATGCAGATTAAAAAAGTACATTTATAGTGTATAGATATATAGTTTAACAGTATATTTACATGTTAAAGAATATTCAAAAAAAACTATAACACCTATTAATACTTTATCTACCACCATAAAGACCTATATGGACTAGGAATGAATTCTGTACGAAGCACTCGAAACATAATTTTGTTCGTTTGTAAAATTCAAGGAATTATTAAGCATCATAACTTAATAATTACACTGAATTTACTAATTGTGGTAATTCCGCAACTTTTAATGTGTTATTAAAAACAAAATTGAAAGACATAAACCAACAATTAAAAACCAATTAAAATTTTCGGTACTTTCATAGTTTTTGAGATATTCACATTTCAATGTAAATATAAGTATATGTATGGAACGCGTTGAGTGTTATGATCATAAAAAGAAATCGTTTTTTTAATGTATTCAAATCAACAGAACTATTATGTATTAATTAAACTGTAGACAATTTTCAAAGCTTAAGTAAAATTACATTTTTTTTTAATTTGAGAATCTATACAAAATTTAGATGCTATTGGTGGGCATCTGGCGAATGTTCTAGATAGAACATAAGTATGTAGTATATGTGTGTTTTAGTTGCCAAGATATTCAAAGTATTTTGTCAATTGGATTTACAGTTTTGGAAAACAAAATAACGCAACTCGCATATTCCCAGAAAATAAATGAGACACACAAAATTATGAACACACTAGTTTTGTTTGGTTGGTGGAGTTTAAGGAATTTAAGTTACATTTTTTCTATAACGGATCACTTGGCACAGGGCAAAATTTACGAATTTTTAAATTGCAATGGTGATAATCTCATGTGATACATCAAATAAAACGTATTTCATTCCAAAAATATGATGCAGTTGTAATTCAATTTAGTTTTGTACGATGAAAATTCCAAAAACGTTAGTTATAGGTAAAAAAAAACCGATTTTTTTCAATAATTTCAAAGCCTACTTGAAGTTATACCACGATAGCAGAAAAATGAAATTCCGATTTCAAAGCCTATTAAATAACTACATATTTAAAATTTATTAAAATTTTTTTTTTTTTTTTTTTTTTTGATAATCTTATTTATTCACATAAAATTTTACAATGTACCTAGTCTGTAGACAAACAACATTTCTTTTTTGACCTAAATTGCTAAATTGTGTTTAATTAAGGTATCCCCATTGGTTTTCCTTATGTTCTATTTATTGGTGTTACTGCCTTACGCTGACTATAGTGCTAACTCAAAAGGTTTTACTCTTTTCAGTCTTCTCACTGCTTCCCTGTGGTCGAGTAGTTGGTTGGCCTCAACGTTCGGGTGATTCTGGAACCTCACTTCATGCTTCCGTACAGCATTGTTTGCTTCTTTGGTGACAGTTTCCACTCTAAAGTCAGTGTGGAGGTCGCTATTACGTATGTACCAGGGGGCATTTACAATATCCCTTAGCACTCTGTTTTGGAATCTTTGAACGATATTCATGTTGCTTGATTTAGTACAACCCCACAGCTGAATTCCATACATCCAAATGGGCTTTAATATCTGCTTATATAGCATCAATTTATTGTTTATTGATAGATTGGAGTTCCTTCCCATCAGCCAATACATCTTTTTATATTTGAGTCTGAGTTCTTCACTTTTTTTCTTGACATGGACCTTCCATCTAAGTTTGGTATCTAGATTCATTCCTAGATATTTTGCTGAGTTAGCATGTGGTAATGGGACAATATGTAATAGCACAGGCAAATGATTTATTTTTCTGTTGGTGTAGTCAACACGTATGGATTTTGTTTCATTTAACCTGACACGCCATTGCTTCGTCCATCGATAAATTTTGTTCATCGCACTTTGAAGCTTATTGGTAGCTCCTTCTATGGTATCATCTACTACCAAAATAGCAGTGTCGTCTGCAAATGTGCCAATTGTAGTATTCTGAGATAATGGGATATCGCTTGTGAATAATAAATATAGAATGGGTCCTAAGACACTTCCTTGTGGCACCCCAGCTTTGATCTTTTTAATTTCTGAGTATGATTGTTCCTGTTTAACACGAAAGTGTCGCTCTGTAATGTAGGATTTTAATATTTGGCAGAATTGTGAAGGTAGAATGTTCTGGGGTTTGTGCAGAAGATCTTCGTGCCAAACTTTGTCAAACGCCTGGGCCACATCAAGGAAGACTGCTGAGCAGATTTTCTTTTCTTCGAGTGATCTTTCTATGATATCTGTTATTCTATTAATTTGATCAATTGTAGAGTGTCTATCTGGAAATCCAAATTGATGTGTGGGGATTAATTTCTGCCTTTCAATTATTGGTTTCAATCTTTTTAAGAGAAGTCTTTCAAATAGTTTTGACATAATAGGCAGTAACGAAATCGGTCTATGGGATGTTATTTCGTTTGATGGTTTTCCAGGCTTAGGTATCATAATCACCTCCGCGAACGTCCATACATTTGGTACATATTTCATCCTGAAAGCTGCATTGATTAGAGTTGTTAATTTTTTAATGCCCTTCTTCGATAGCTGTTTTAAGATTTTTCCTGTTATCAGGTCATAGCCTGGCGCTTTGTTAGGATTTACATTTTTTTTATTTTATTAGTCTATTCCGCAGGGGTGATCAGAGCGATTTCTTGATCAATAGTTTCCACTACTTCTTGGAATTCTTCTCTCTCTCTTGTACCTCATTAGGCTGAAAAATACTTTCTAGATGGTCAGCGAAAGCTTTTGCCTTTTCTTCATTACTTCTGGCCCAATTTCCATTGCTTGTTCTTATGGGTGGTATTTGAGTTATTGGTCTTTTCATTCGTTTGGTTGTCTTCCACAAAGAATAGTCAGTATCCTTTTCATATGTTAATGACTGTAGATATGACTGTAGATACCTGTATATTCCCTCCTGAGTCGCCGTGTCAGGTTATTTAGTTTGTTTTTATCTGCAGGCATCCTGGTGTATTGCCATTTCTTCCTGGCTCTCCTTTTTTCTTCGACAAGTTGCCTAACTTTTTTTTGGGTAATTTGTACCTATTGTTCTTGTTTTGAACTCCGGCGTATTATTCCATGCTGACTGTTGTACGTCATTTATGAATTTTACGATTTCTTCATCTAGTTGTTCTTCTGTTTTTAACGGTACATTAAGTTTTATTCTACTATTCAGCTCTTCTTTCAATCCCTCCCCGTCTGTATATTTATTTGTCAGAGTCGGGTTACATTCTTTTGAGATTATTTTTTCAATGAGAGTAAGTAGTATTGAAGAGTGATCGGAGCTCGAATCATACCCCTCTTCGATTTTAACATAAGTTGCTGGAAATTTTCTAGTTATAAAGAAATCTAGTAGATCAGGTATTTTGTTATTATCTGTTGGCCCGTATGTCGGTTTGGCAGTAGAATGCCAATTACAACCAACTTCTGTCATTGCTCCAAGAAGTTCTTTGCCTCTAGTAGTGATTATTCTTGATCCCCAATGAGTATGTTTCGCATTGAAGTCTCCGCCAATGATGTACTTATCGCCTAAGCTTTCCAGGAAGTGTACGTAGTGTAATTTTTTAAGATTATATCGCGGTGGGCAATAAATTGCAGTTACGACTAATGACTGATTTTTAGTTTTAATGCTGACGGTAGTTGCTTGTATTTCTTTTGTTTCATATTTTTTTTTTTTCGTAATGTTGTATATTACTTTTTATTATTATCGCATTTCCTCCTCTGGCTGTATTGTATGGTATACTTGATAACCTCTAAATTTTATAAATGATTGTATTGTAAAGTGTGTTTCGGATATGAGACAGATATCAATTTATTGAAGGTCCAATAATAGTTGCAATTCTTGCTGATGTTGCAATAACCCATTGGGATTCCATGCTAGTATTTTAATATCGCTATTCATGCTAAAATATGAGTGACAGGAGCAGTCCTGATGCTGTTTTCTAGTTTCGTTAGTCTTTGAACGATTGATCCAATAGATTTTTCTTGCTTTTGTTCTTGCTCATCCATTCGGTTTAGAATTGTTTGCAACATTTCACTATAACGGTCAAAATCGTTTTTCAATTCTGCTCCCCCTTTAGCAACTTCAGCATATAAGATACCTGGAGCTTGAATTATTTGATAAGCAGGTTTTCTTAGCTTTTCTATTTGATTTCTTGGCTCCTTTAATTTGCCTCTTGGTATGTCCTTTTTGTTATTATTATTTTTTCTCATTTTCTGTAGTTCTCTGCCACCCATACATCCTCTATAATTTGCGGGGTGTGACTCTCCACAATTTATACACTTGGCAGGAATTTCTCTGTTTTTTGTACATTTTTTGGAGGAATGCTTAGCTGCGCATTTAACGCATCTTGGGTCTCTATTGCAGTAATTCTGAGTGTGCCCGAAGGATTGGCACTTTTTGCATTGCGGGAGGAATCTTGATTTTCATAAAGCTTCAATCTCAACCTTCATATTGAGGATATACCTTATTTGATAAATATTTTGTGTGTCTTCATCTTTATCAAAAGTTAACATGAACAATGATAGCGGAGTTTTATCCTTTCTCTTCAATATTTGTGTAACCTCTTTTATTTTCAAATGTTTAGAAAGTAAATCTTCCTTTATTTCTTCTGGTTGGCAGGATGGGTGCAGCTTTTTTGCCACCACTTTAATCGGCCTGGATCTTTTGTCCTCATAAGAGTACCATGTATTTCGCTTTTCATTAAGTGAAAGGGTCAGTTTTCTATAATTCTCCTCGTCTGGGACATTGACTTTAAGATCTCCACTATTGAGCATCGTTGTTTGGTATTGTATTTGGTTTGAATCCATCATTTTTCGTATATCATTGTAGTTTTCAATCTTATTTACAATGAGTGGTGGTGGTTTGGGTGGTTGCACCTTTTTACTCTGATGTTTTATTTCCTTTTTTTCTTGTATTTGTTCTGGAGATACAAAGGGTGATTTGCTCAGTCGTCGCTTATTTCCTTGTTTCTTTTTTTTTTAGCACCCAATGCACTTCAGAATTAAGTTCATCTGAGTCTGTGACATATTCATTCTGGCCGATGGCTACGTTTCCGCCAAATGCTACGTTTTTAGCTACGTTCTGCTCTTCTATTCTTGATGTCTCTTCTGTTACAGCAGGTGTTAGAGCTTTTCTAAGTTCCTCATTTTCTTTTTTAAGTATCATGAAATCATTACTTAGCTTAGTTGTGATCTTTTCAAATTCGCATAGCTTTCTGCGTATTTCAATATTTTCCTTTTCATATTCGTTACCGTATCTTGTTGGTGATCTTTACAATTTGGAACTCTTTCCAAAATGGTTAGTATGGGTTGGTTTTCTTCGGTAAAGTTCTCCGATCCTGATCTTTCCTTTAGCAATGGTTGATTCCCCCCAGAATCCATGGAACCGACCTTCTTCGAGAAGGGTGGAGTTTCCAAGTTAAAACCTGGATTACCACCTGGGGTAATATTTCCTTTCGATGTTTCTATTGCATTTTCCTTTATGTTTCGTCCGCGGGGATTATTTTATTTCCTCACTACCCTTCGCTACCCGTAGATACCGATGAGCACTCCTCGATCCGCCACCTGAGGACGCGTTCTCTAGCGGTTTACATACTACTCAAATTTATCAAATAACATTATTGTTTTAACTAACAAACCGAGTTAACTAGTTAGAGTTTTCAGCTTCTGTCGGACTCCAGTGCTCCTATTTTAGAATACGAACGCGTACAAAACTTGTACGAATACGTGTGATTGGTATATTTGAATATGATTACGTAATATGTATTTTAATACGAATTCGTATAACACGATACGATGAAAAATTTCTCTGATCGGGCTATATGAATTTGAGCAGTTTTTATACGATCAAGGCCGGGTATTTTTTCGATATATATTTAGTTACTGATAGGACGCCAACTAAAAACAATTGAATTGTAATATGTAAGTAAATTGTCTGTAAGGAACTGAACGGATAATATAAACCAACCTTTAAACGCAAAAATATGTAGCACCGACTTATCTCGCAATTGTGGTGGCTTTGTTGAAATTGAACATTCAATTTCGTCTTTGGGAAGTCTATTGTGAAATTTTCGAGAGCGTTTTTTTTTCGATAATATCGAGCTGTTCGATAACGCCGAAAATAGCTATTACGAATTATTCGATAACTTCGAAAATAACACTAATGTATATCTCACAAATAATAAATGGGAACCCCAATTTTTTATAAGCCGTCAAAGTGAAAACTTCATTGCTTTTTTGTGAATTTATCGTGTTCTTTAATAAAAAAATTCCCAAAATTATTTAAATATTGATTATATTGATTATAGTGTAGATGATTCCGATGCTGAAGTAACGCCTGCGTTTATTGAAAGGAAAGTTTTATCAATTTTTTTTTTATTAATTTCTACTATCAATATTACTCTAATAATACTGATATTATCATTGGATTAAATATTTAATTTAATTAATTTTTATAATCTTGTTTTTGTTTGTACTGTACGTAGTTGAGTGTTGACTGTACGTAGTTCCGATTATAGAAGCGCTTACGGAACTGTTCCAATGTACTTAATATGCAAAATAAAAGGTTCTAATCTCAGTAATTTTACTGTTTGAATTTATTTTAACAAACTTAAATGCTTTCAGATTCATTACGTTATTTTGGGTTTCAAAACAACTATTTACCGATATTTTGAACGAAGTTTAATCTTATTTTGTAACGAGAAGAAAGAAAGATGTTATTTTACCTATCCTCAAAGCTAAAGCTTCAATTATTTGGCATAGAACGCAACCACCTCTACACAATATTCGACGATTATGATAGATTTTGAAAATCCGTCACTAGAGCCTACTCTGTCACTAGAGCCTTTGTCACTAGAACTACTTCTACACAATATTTGATGATTATGATAACATTAACATACATTAAGGTAATCAGGCCAGAAAAAATGAGCATTAATAGAAAATGTTTACATAGCTTGAACGTTATGATTGTAAGTATTTCAAATATTTTTATGTGTAAATCATTTACAGTTAAATCATAAATTATGTAATTATAACTTGTACCATTTCTTTAAAGACATGTGATTACATGTCGACCCTCGTTTTCCCACGATTCCGTCATTTGGAGCATGAGCGATAACCATAAGATTATGGAGCACCATTGGAGGCCACTCGTCGTGTATTCTAGGTGATTTATAAAAATAAAAATTTAATTATGAATTACTAACGTTATCGAATATTTAGATGATTTCGGTTATTCATTGCAACCTTGGATGATGACCCCTTATAGGAAAGCAACAGAGGGCTCAGCTGAATCCCGTTATAATACTGCTCACGCTAATATGGGCTCTATAATCGAGCGCGTATTTGGAATGTTAAAAGACCGTTAGAAAAGTTTACTCCTCACTCGAGAGCTACATTATCAGCCAGAGAAAGTAGCCAAAATTGTGAATGTGTTTTGCATGCTTAATAATTTGTGCGTGCAGTATAACGTTCCATTAGACGCTAGCTTAATTGTAAATGATTATGAGCTGGGCAATCTACGTGCTACGGATGACAATTTAAATCTGCTGCAAGAAGCTAAAAGAGTGAGGGATAATATAAGAAACACTATGAATTAAACAATATTAAATCACAAATACCGAGCAAATAGCACAGTGGTTAATGCTGCGACGTTTGGATCGGGAGGTACCGGGTCCGAATCCCAACAGACTCGGGATGCAAAAGGGATTTTTCATCTCCCGATTACGATCGGTGATTAAATTGAAAACATCTCTGTTTGAATGTAAAACACATGGGCCGACCCATCGTTCATGTTAGTACAGGCTAGCATGGAGCTATGCAGTGTGCAGATGGCCAATTAAAAGACGGACCTATAGCCGAACAGTCTCTAAATAATGTATTTATGTGGTGATATTTGTTTTAAATTTAGTTAGTGTCATTAATCAAACAAGTTGTTTTTATGTTGCGATTTCATTTAATTTATTTGGTTAAAATTCAGTCTTGTAAAAATATTTCTAAATAAACAAATTAATCATTATAGTCTATATCACTCACCCAATTCTTGGTCTTCAACTCTAATAATTCGGCTTTCTGTTTAATTTGGTTTTTTGTTCTTCCATTTTAGTATATGTAAATCTCTTATGTCCTTTAATGTTTTTATTATATCTTTTCTTTGCGTTTCTTGTTTTTGTAGGAATAGTTCTTGTTTTTTATAAAAGGCTTCTTGTAATAGGATTTGCGTTTTAACAGGCTTTTAGTGGTTTCTTTAGCCTGCTTCTGTCCCCATTTGGGTCTATTGTTACTGTTGTTTTGTAAAATTTATGGCCCTTCTTGAATTATTGTTTGTGTCTCAATATTCTCTTCAAAAACATATTCCGGTTCGATGTTCTGCTGTATTTGATCTGTCGCATTGTTGGTTATCTGCATTTGGGCACTGTAAATATCTGCAGGATGTTGCATTAAAATTTCCATTTATACCTTCTATTTCGCTTCGAAAATCAAGTAAAACTACGACTCGTTCCTCAAGGTCGTTTAGACGCTTAATTCGGTATGGTCCACACCGGTTTTCGAAATAGCTTTTATGTTGGCTCTTAATTTACTTTTAGCGTTGTACTTGAAGTTATTCCAAACCTAAAAAATTCAGTGTTAATTTATTGTATTACTTTACTACCTTAAACAATTACTTTTTTCAACCATCAACGGATTGCAGCATTAAAGCGATCCTTCACATCGTTCCATCATGTGTTGGCAGTCTCTCAAAACTGTATTGTGTTTAATAATCTTTTTTGCAATGCCTTCATTCTTTTCCATAAATTCGACAATAATCTCAAATTTGTTTGAGTTCATTGCTGTCCTATAAGGAAAAACAATGTGTATTTTAAGAATTAATTAATTTTTATTGTTATTAAAAATTCAAAAAAATCAAAAGCAGTCGAATAATGTCTATCTTTATCGAAAAACAAAGGCTGTCAAATTTCATAATAATTAAAATTTTTGATTTTATCGAAAAAAAACGCTATCGAAAATTTCATAATAAACGCCCTGTATCACAATCACTCGCTGATAAGTAAACTGCCACAGAATTCATAACAAAAAAGTAAATAACACGGAACGTTTTACTGATAAATCTTTTAAATTGTATATTATTTAAAAATGTTTAATTTTTAAACGCAATAATATCTAGCACCTCAAATTGAAAATCAAAAACAAACAATATAAATTAAATGTCAAAATGATACAAGTCGAACATTTTTGTTGCAGGTTGAACCTTTTAAAATATATTTCCCTTACATCAAGGACACACACCAAAAATTTAAGTACGATCGTATTCAGAAAGAAATTGGCGCCCATATCAACAGTCCAAAACAAAATATATTATCTCTGGCAATGGCACACCAGATATTAATAGTGGTCACGTTCTGAATTATGCAGCAATCTCTGAAAGAAGAGCCAACAAAATAATGGTAAGGACAGAGGTCGCTGTAAGTGACGCTTGCGTGAAGGCAAAATTCAAGATCGAAACCGGAGGTGCCAGATTGTTAACACAAAGAGGCCCCAGTAATGGTCTTTTAAAAACTGTAATAATAATAATAATAATATATTTAACTGAATTTGAATTTCTTCTTTTAATAATAATAATTAAATTTAAGCGGTTCTAAAAAATTATCTACACTAGTGGCTTGTTTGCATCCAACCTTCATCTTCCATTCACTGGTTTTATTATTTCGTAATATGATGTGTTGATTTGGTCTTGATCGTGAAACATAGCTACATTCCATCTGTGAATATATCATTGTGCTCAGTGTATATGTTGCTGTTTGTTGAAGGATATGAGAGGATCTTTTCTTATATGCCTGATTTAGATAAAGGTTGTGGAACATCCTTATAATATCCCTCATTCATGCTTCTCGAGACTAAATCTGTATTCAATTTTCATAGTAACCCCTACTATCGATTCTGTTAAGAATACCCATTAGTGTTGTGTGTGCACGCATTTGTTGCTTTCTTTTGTGTTTCTTTAATTATAATTGTTTTAATGGAGTTTTTGTTTTGGAATTCTTTTATTGACATCGGTATTTGTACAGTCTATGATTGGTAAGTCGAAAGCCTTGAATAATTGAAGACTATTAATTTTACAATACAAAGATATTTGATCCTCTAAAAATACGTCTTAATACTACAGGAAATCAATCTCGCTTACGATTAGCTTATCTCAGTAATTGACTCAGACCATTCTCACACACCCTTTATCTCATCAGCACCATAATCTAAGGATAATCGCAACAACTTGACAACAACGGGCACATACCAAATGGCAAAAAAAAATAATGACGATGCTGGATCGAGAACTCCTACGGGGATAGACCAGTACCTGATTAGTAATTAAATGGGCCAATCATTCATTAATTGAGCTTTAATAGGAACATTCCGGCTAGCACAAGTGGAGAAAGAAATGAAACGTTACAACATCGAAATTCTGTGCTGACAAAACAGCTGGGAAATAAGTACAATCGAAGGCAACAATTTGATATTATCTGGTAGAGATGACATACATGAGGAAAACATGGGACTGTTAAAAACAGAGCAAAGAAAGCACTATTGGAATGGAAATCACTAAATAATAGAATCTTAATGGTAAGATTCCAATCAAAATCCTCCTTACAGAGATTTAATGATAAGTATAATTAAAGTCCTTTACTAATACCTATACTAATTTTATTAGTATTTTACATTTTTTGTTGATTTTATTTAAATTATTTCTTTGGATATTTTTAGTTAACAAAAACCAATTTTTAAAAAATATTAATAAAAATTCGTGCTTTCTATAACACAAATGGAATGAGGCAAGGCATGCTCGCAGAAAACGGAGAGAAGACATTCTCACTACCGTCGAAGAGGCGGCAGCAAGAAAGATCATGCTAGCATTCACCAACAAACCACCGATAAGGAATCATCTGGTTAAGTAGTAATAATAGGCGATGCACAGCTAAAGAGATGGAAATAATATTTCGAAGAACAATGCAGCAGTAATGCTGATGGTACTAATAAAAAATCAACACCCATCTAATTAGCGGAACGGAAAGTTAACACTTTCACAGAGAAGTAGAAAAATAGCAAGACCGTTGGACAAGACCGACAAGCATCTATAATTGCGAAAGCCCTAAATAAATAATAACACAAGTATGGAATTCACTTTTGAATCTTGATAGCGTGTAGCATTCTCTCACCTACAATCAATAGAAAATTAAGAAGTAAATAAGCTGGTTTCAGGTCAAAAAAGAAGTTATACTGCTTCCTACATTTCTAGCTAAACAAGTAGAAGAAGGTCTCTAAATAAACACCAGAACACAAATAAGTATAATCACATCGCAAAACATCAACCAAAAAAACATAAATAAATTGGGTGTGACACCAGAAAGTACACATAGGAAGTAACAAAAAAAAACTACAGGTGTTTTGTAACAAATGCTTAAGAAAAATAATAGAATGCTAATGGCCAAACACCATAACAAAACGAAGAACTTCATAGATGTATAAAACAAACATACATTATAATTATAACAAAGCGAAAATGAAGGTGGGAGAAAACATCAAGTGAGATACCGCGTAACCCATTGGACTGGAACCAGCAAGGGAAAAGGAAAGTAGGAGGACCAGCCATGACTTGGAAAATAATGATGTTAGTAGAAGCGAAACAAATTAGCAAATCATGGGTGGGAATAAAAATAATACTCTCTTATATAGAGACGTTCTATGCCCGCGATTATTAATAAAACCCTTAAAAGCTATTTGAAAGCGATCTAGGCCACACTGTTTACAATCACAATAAACAATCTTACGTTTTTTTAATAGTATTAACAGGTTATTGCACAATAATCCCAATGTGGAATTGAATCCGAAATTAGTAACAGGTTTAAAAAAATATTAATCTAATCAAAAATACGGGTTGAGTGCTTCTCAAATTTAGTGTAGATGGACTATTTGGCAAACTATTGGTGTAAAGAAATCCTCGGTCAAATCGCATACGATTTTTTCGACAGATAAAGCAGTATCGGTCAAATATGGCGCCAAGTCAAGATAGTATAAACGTACAAACAATATGATCATTTTAATTAACTACATTTTGTAATTTTCATTTTTATTTTTAATTTTCAAATCAGTATTAAATTTTATTTAATTATTTATATTTTTGTTTTATAATTTGTATACATGAAATGACATCGCGGTAATATTAATTTTATTAGTTAACTATATATATATATATAAGATATAATTTACGGATATGCAAAATTTTATTGCAAAACCAGTCCAATGAGGCAATAAAATTTACTTGCTAAAAATAATATAAGTACGTGTCATCATATAATGTAATTCATGCAATGCACTATAGCGTCATGAAGAATTTCATTCCACAATTAAGAATTTAATAAATTTATTATCCAATATGTATATCTATATGTATGTATGTATAGTAAATTAAAACTGTCTTTGGTATCAAGTGCGCGTGGAAGGAAATTAAGAATATTGCACTTTATGAATTTGATTATCTCAATTGATTTCATATGGCCAAATGCACTTTGGGTGCACATATCTAAGATAAGATGATGCAAATTGAAAATAATTTTATTGTTTTGTGTTGAACAAACAAAATTACACTTTTAAACGCGTTTGCTGAAAATTATAAGTGGGCGACACATATACAAACAGTGCAAATAAAATGTAAATTTCAAATTAGCATTCGACATTTTAGTTGGCATCAAATACAACAACAAGTTGCTTGAAAGGAATCAAAATTAAATTAAATTACAATAAAATATTTTAATAAAATTATAAAATAAATAACTAAATAAATGCACCGGGCCCCCATAAAAATTAAAATAATTGAAGATTTATATTAATATAATTGGATTGAGACGAACAGATTTTTGGCGAGTTAAAATTTTTGGATGGTTATTTTCGCGCATTTTAATTTATTGATCCCGGTCCTGATGTGCCGCCGCCGCCGCACTGTTTACTCTTCTCCTATAAATAAATTATTATTATGATTTTTTATATATATTCAACAGACTTTATAATTTTCATATTTTTATCTCAATTTTTAAATCATAAAATACAAGACACAAAAAAAAAAAAAAAAAAATTCCAGATACTTATGACGATGATCAATACTTGTTGCGCGCGGATGGATTGGACGTTGCACTTTAAATTGTTATTTTATTCATTTTTAAGTTATTTTGTGGTGCGCTTTTTGTTGTTCTCATCTCATATTGAAATATGAAAACCTTATCCTGAAGCAATAAAAATTATATTTAATTTATTTTCTTTATGTGTTTAGTCATAGTATATTTTATTGATGTGGCCCCAAAAAAGAAAAAAACAACAAAAATAACAAAAACGAGATCAAAATGTGGTTGTTTGGTCGCATATGTGTAACAATTTTATGATGGAATAATGTATGTATCAGTGATGAGATTCTTTCAATTTTTTTATTTTTTTTAGTATATGCAAAATGTATGTTGCGCGGAATTATTTTGTTTTAATATTCATTTTGTTCGATACATTGATTATTTTATGTAGAGTGGATTCTTGTGCAGTTTCAGTTAGGTGAGTCACAAATTTTTACTACATGACATATTTTGGAAATTTTAATTAATTAGAACCAGTTCATCAATTAAGAGGGCCACGTGAACTTCTTCCCCCATCACACGTTCCTACCATTTAACATAGTTTTACACTTTTTTGTGATTTCTGATATACTGTATAGTTAAGTGGGCGTGTCTTCACACAACGGCTTCTGTCCATAACTACTCTCTCAACATAATTACAAGTGTATTTGCAAATACACAATATATATATATATATATATATATATATATATATATATATATATATATATATATATATATATATATATATATATATATATATATATATATATGTATATACATATATACATTACGACATAATTCATCGTACGGTCTCCTAAACTAGCGAAACTCTAAGATCCTGCAGCTAATGATATGTCAACGTTCATAAATATGAAAGACGATTAAAAACAAAGATTATCCATATAAAATTTATTTTTATATATTTAGTTTCAATAAAAAAAAAAAAAATATAATTTTCCTCCTTCACCAACTGACACAATTCATCGTACTCGACCTTTTAATTCAATTTATTGCAGCTTTAGTACCTGGTTGGGCCACCTTTAGCATCTATAACGAACTGCATTCTAGTTTTCATAGAAAACACCAGTTTTTCTGTAAACTCGACAGGAACCTTGCTCCATTCAGCCTTAATTGCTTGCTCCAAAGATGCCTTCGAACTTATTTCGTGCTTATGCAGCTGTTTTTTCAACATAATCCCAAACATGCTCGATTGGATTCAGGTCCGGGCTTTGCGGTGGAGAATGTAATTGTTTCGGAGTGTTGTAAAGAAGCCATTCTCGTACGATATGCGCCGTATGCTTAGGGTCGTTATCCTGTTGGAAGACCCAATTTCATTGGAAAATTAATTGCATCGTAAAATATCTAGATATTTGTGTCGGTCCATGTTGCCATTTATAATGACCAAATTACCAACACCTGCCGCCGACATAGAGCCCCAGACCATCACACTTCCACCGCCATGTTTCACGGTACTTCGCAGATTTTTAATTTGCATCGCTTGGCCTTTTTTTCGCCACACTTTTGCTGGTCCGTCGTGCCCAAAAACATTATATTTACTTTCGTCCGTAAACATAATACTTTTCCAAAATGAAATATCCTGGTTCAGATGTGTATTGGCGAATTGAACCCTCTTTAATTTATTTGCATGGCTAATTAAAGGATTCCTTCTGGCCGTTCTCGAAAAATATCCTTTCCGGTTTAATAACCTTTGTATGGTTCGAGCACAGACATGTTTTCTGCAACTGCTGGCAACCATTCGTTGGACAGTCGAACTGGAAGTGCATGGATTTTTCCGTATAATTTGAATAATAGCGCGTTCGTCCCTTTCATTGAAAATACGTTTCCTCCCCGGCCTTGTTGAATATTGCACACTGCCTGTTTTTTTATACACGCTCACGATGTGTTGAATTGTTGATTTTGCTTTGTTAACGGTTTTAGCAATTTTGCCCAGTGAACGGTGCTCCAAATGGAGTTTTATCACAACCTCGCGAAAATCAGGACTTGTTTGTTTCCTTCCCATTTTAAATTTAATTTATAATAAAAATTACGTGACCTGACCACTCTTTGACAAAGATTGATTCAATTATAAACAAAATGTTGAAGTTGTTATATACAGATGTAACGGTAATTAAAAGTTAAAAGGTATCGTACGATCAATTCTGTCTAGACAAAACAAAGCCTAAAACTTTTTTTTTTTTTTCTATTGTAATAAGGAAAAAACAATAAAACAATTTGCAATTATTGCTACTATATTTTAGGTTTTTTTATTTGAGTGCAAGTGTTTCACGTATTAACCAGTTTAATACAGGGTAAATCATTTTTTTCGTACCGTACGATGAATTATGTCGTAGTTATATATATATATAGTTTTGGAATGTTATACTGGCGATTCTCACTACTCTGATATACATACAAAGTAGCCATGGAAATTGTGGATCTCGAAATTTTAACAGAATTAAATGTCCAAAGCGAACATATCTGAAGAATGTCTCTGTGAACGTAATGAATGTCTGTTTAACCCTCAATAAGTAAAAATAAATTAAATTTTGTATTTAAAAGTGTCATTTGCATTATGTTCAGATATGCTCCTATTTTGAGTCCATAAAAGTGGCTAATAGAAATTTTGTATACTTTTGCGGCAACACACTTTTTAAGAAAATTTCTAAATTTTTTTGTCGTACTCCTCCAGGGCTCTTGTTTACCACCGGCAACAAAACTTATTATAATTTCGGAAAAGCGAACACGATAAACACTCGTCCATACTTATATATTGTGAATTGATAGAATCAATTGAATTGATGGAACATTGAGGTACGAGTAAATGTTGAAATATTTTATTGTACAAAACTTTATTTCATTGCAATATAGTATATTCATTTATTTGTTCCCGTAAGTACAATTTGTAACCCCCATCGGGAACGTCCCCAGGTGGCGGATAGGGGAAAACTTACTGGATAATACCACAGCAGAAGGAAAATAAAATACCTCCTGCGGATCAACAAAGTGTTTGTATACAATACAATGAGTAAAACAAAAGTAAGGAAGTAATGCTCCAGGTGGTAGGCTAATCAGTGAACTGGTCACACCACTCTCTACGGAGGCTGGCCTAATAGATTCTGGGGAAGGTCATTTATTTCATAAATCAATCAACGAAACTATTTACAGCAAAAATGCTTTTTGAAGGAAATGCATAACCATAAAGTCTCCTTAAGTCACATCAGGCTATGTTGAGTGAAATCAACAAATAAATGCATCGGTAAATACGAGTTCCCAAAAAACAGCCAAGCTATGAGAGAGAACAAGATTGCAACATGGCAAACTACCAAAAATAAAAAGGCTCACATGGGTAAATTAACCAGTCAACTACAACAACAAATCCACGTCCTAACATAGGAAGTGCCTAATATACAAAAAATACAAAACAATATGGAGCATGAAAGTAGAAACGAAAAGCATAAACAAGCTGATCCAGAGATTTACTCTACTGTCGAGGAGGTATTAGCTAACGAAACCGAGTTGGTCTTAAAATAGCAGGCTAAACAAAATGCTCACCTTGGTTAGGTTAGGTTGAGTGGGTGCTACGGCACACTTAAACCGGAGACGGTCCATTGTGATACCACAGGATCTTACTTCCCTATTACCCTTATGTGAACCAGTTTCAGCTACTTATGTAGCGTGATATATCTCGCCTTATAGTTTTCGAGATCAGAGAGGCAGTCCATAAAGAATCTTCCTATATATTTATGTCTTTTGTGTGCCAATTTTTATGTCTTTTGTGTCTCTTCCTCGTCCTCATCCATACAGCTTCTGCAAATATCATAAGCTTCTAGACCTAGCCTCCCCGCATGTTCCCCAAGTAGGCAGTGTATTGTGAGTATCCCCACGATCGGTTTTAATTCACGTCTACGTAGAGAGATCAGTGTCTTTGAGCGTTTAAAGTCCAGCTTTGGCCAGATTTACCTTGCTACACTACATGAGAGAGTGTTGGTCCACTTTCCATTCGCTGGTGGCCGGCGATCCAGACTATCTGAATGTTATTTCGTTCAGAGACAAGTTGCAACCCAACGCCACCCGAGATGTCAGAGAAACTGAATCCACATAAATTGCGATATCAAATTGAAAATACCACATTATGTCTCAACTAATTCTAAACCTCCTCAATCGCTATCACCTCTGCTTGGTGCACGCTGTAGTGATCAGACAAACGAACTGATATATCTACTTCCAATTTATCACAGAAGACTCCAGCTCCTACCTTACCTTGCAGCTTGGAGCCATCCGTAAAGAACTGCAATGCTTCTGTTTCCTATAACGACCCGCTCCACCAAGATTCTCTTGAAGGGCAGGTAATTCGTTCCTTTCTTAGCGATCTAATTATCGACGAGTGTCTTGTCTGAATACTTTTCCACTGAGATATGGCTGATAGTCCGGTGGCCGTAATCACCGTCATCTGCTTACCATAAATATAGCCGGGGAGAAGGTGAAACATAACCTCCAAGACACGTGTTGGTGTTATCCTCAGCGCCCCGCTTAAAAGCATGCAGTCCTTCCTTTGTACCTTCTCGACCCCCTTCCTGTAAGTTTTTTATCAGGAGGTGGCCACCACACGCTCACCCCATACATAAGTACAGGTAGCCTTGTTTACTCTTTCCAAAATGTTGGGCTTCCAACTAAGCTTACTGTCCAAAATTACGGCCAGAAATCTTGCCTTATCAGTAAAAGCTGGATGGAGGGGGTCCTGGATTTTCTCCTAGGACTTTAAGAAAAACTGAGTTTAGTGCGTTATACACTATTTTCCATTTTTATCCTCCATTTATCCTTTTATACACTATCCTTCATTTCGATCCTATCCTCCTCATGCCTCCATCATCATGACTCCTGTCAATGACGGCTAGCACCAAAAATACGCTCCTTCACAATGTCGCAGAACGACTTGTGTTTAGACATAACCTTGTGAGGAGTCACCTTCTCCGCCTGTAATTTTTGCCGTTTGTTGTCGACTGGTTCCAGCTCATCCTGGGACCGCTGTCTTTTCGACACATGGTCCCTCTTTGAGTTTTCTTGGCCCATACGACGGATTCTCTTTGCTCAGCCGTGAGCTGCCCTTCAGGGGTTGCAGCCCACCTGGCCAGAATCCTGAACGCCGAGCGTCTATTCCTATAGCGCTGTTTTGACTGAGGGACGTTAGTCGATTTTAGACATAGTGGTCTCGCGTAACACCTTAAACCGGCTCATCTGCCGTTATTTAGTGTGAACCGCCCCACACCTAGGTCACTTTTGTCCACCCGTTCATAACGTACGAGGACCTGGAGGCGACAACATTTATGAGACAAAATACGCCAATACAAACACAAATAAAGCAGCAAACACTCAAGAACAACTAAAAATTAGAAAGCAACCTGCTCCACCACGTTATTGAGGGGCAAAATGCCTAAGAACGGCTTTTTGATATACTATTAGCAATACGGATTCCCGAAGATAGCTTCAAAATGAAGCTGATAAAGATCGACTCAATTAAACTAAACGTTAAAGACGGAGACAAACATTGAGAATTTCTTCAGTTTCATCTCATTCTTGCAAGCCAAAAACTTTTACGAACTATTTAAAACAAAGCATGTTACAGAGGTTGCATATTGTAGCCAAAGTATTGTAAAAAATCAAAGACATAAGTATGAGGAAAACAAAAATTATTATTTTATGGAATGCAAATTACATCAACATCAGCAAGAGTTACAAGCAGTCTACATTTTGTTTATAGTGACGTAGATAAATATTTGTTTGACAGCCATCAATGGCGAACGCTCTCATAGTGAGTTTGTAAACATGGAATAAATTGGTCATCTTTGTGATACAATACATTCGAAGACAACACTTCCTAATAAAATTTCACAGTGATTGGTCTCCGTGGTTAAGGTATAAACTATACAGTTTTTGTAAGTAATGTCCAAACAAGTATGTACACAGATTATTTCATTGTCGTTCCACTAAAATTCCATACCAACATTCTGCGTTCGATTCTTAGTGTAACCTTCAAAAAGTCGAAGCCCTATGAGGATTCACGTTTATCTCGATTTGGTAATTATTTTTAGGGTGTTTGATTGAACGCTCTAATAGGTAAATCAGTTGTAATTCATATATAAATATGTTTTGAGGAACTTGTCTTGAGGTTAAACCGAAATTAATAAATCTTGATGCATGTTCCTTTATTTGCAGTTTGGGTGTGCTGGCCAGATATCGAAGTTACATTCAGTCTAAAAGTAATAATATTAATAAATTGCATACCTTTAACATACTTTTTTTTTGCAGCTACAGGATCATCAACACGATGAGCCAGCTTTTCCTGTACACCAATTAAAAATACTTTACCTCGATCATAATTCCAATAAATTTTTTTAAGTTTTTTTTTTATTTTTATAGCATTTTATTTATTTAACAGTTTTTGTGTGTGCTTGCTGTGCCAGGGTTGCTTTTAACCATTTCCAATCAAAAACTTATTTTTTGTAATGCTGAATCGAAAAAAAAAAAAAAATATAAAGTTACAGTAAATTGCTCGCGGCAAATTTCAGCATATTTTCATATAAATACATATGTATGTATGTATGTACATATGTATGTATATATAATTCGAACAGCAATAAATATGCTAAATATGTATTAAGGAAGGATACGGGTTCTTTAAAATTGTTGAAAAAAAGATGAAGTATATTTGTTTAAAATTACCGTATCAAATATAAATGAATAATTTTTAATTATTCAGATAAAAATTCAATTTTATATTGCTCCCGTCGGGTCTTCAATCATCTTTAGATAGATTGATATTTTAATCATGCTACAGCTATCGAACGTATTGTGAATGATGATGTTGAGATTCCAAATTCAATTCAGCTCAGGTTAGTTTGATAGTGATACGTGATTTGAGTTCCATCAAACTCAATAAATTTTTAAATTATATTTTCTGAAGAATGTAAGTACATATTTAAAATTACCTACATTGTAATTTTATATTCAATGTATGTACATACATACATACATATTATGTATTTTAATCTATAACACAAATAGTTTTATGGCGGTAAAATAATGGACATTTTCTTTAAAAACACATAATAAAAAATAATAAACATTTATTTGATTTCCTGTAAAATACAACTTGAGTATCATTGACGTAAGTGGATTTTTATTTCAGTAAAGATAAATGATTAATGCTAATTAAATAGATAATTGTAATAAATATTATAATTTATAAGATACTGCGGTTATACACCGCAGATAGTTTACATAAGCAAAATCGAGCTTCGATTTATTACCGCATAGTATTTATGCGTTAACATAGCTTCGTGTTAACTTTAACTTAAATATGGCAAACAAATTTAAGACAAACTTCATGCGAATATGTAAAAGGGCCAAATTTTTCCTAAAAAATAATAACTTGATAAACCGATAAAGCGACTGATTTAATAATCAAGACAATGTATGTAAGTAACAATCAAAATTCATGTTTCGATTATTATGTCAAATTGTAACAAATTCGTTTCCCTTAAAATACTAATTTACGATAAATTTGATCAAAATGTCTTTTTATTGTAACGTTTAGAATTTAGTTATAATGTAACCCTGTATTTGAATAAAATTGTTACTACTTAGCGTTTCACAAAATAATTTAAAATTTTTGCTTATATACCGGGTGTTTCTTTTAAACAGAGACGATCAAATATCTCAAAAAATAGCCACTCTACGGAAAAAATGTCCATAATCAAACTTTAATCATACCGCATAGGTGGGACGGGAGTAACTTTTAAACTAAGATAGGAAGCCATATTTTTTATTGCAGATACGGATTCTACGACTAAAAGTACGTATGATTTGAATGAAATATTTTGTTCGGTTCATGATAGATGGCGTTGTAATCGACGAAATTCAATTTTTTCAATTTCTCCTTCTTAGAACACACGCATTCGATTCTGCAATACGTTTGAAATAAAAAACATCACGTTTTCATTGGAAATACTCGAAATTCGTCATCAAAACAATTTATTCAGTTTTGTAAATCACATTTAACGTTTGTGTTATTTCTTATCTTCATGTTTTTCGTAATTGCAAAATAAACGACAAAATACTTTAGAATGGAGCGTTTAACTGTGCCAGCGAAAATTGAAATGGTTCTGGTTTATGGAGAAGCTGGCAGAAATCTTGAAAATGCTGTTGCTATTTACGCTCAACGTTTTCCGGATAGGATTCGTTCACGTGCTTCATTTGGCCGTACTATCAAACAATTTATTAATGATGGAAATGTTCAACCGAAAAAGAGGACCCGTAGAGCAACAGTCACTGGAGAAAATAATGAAATTGCTGTATTGGCAGCAGTGGCTCATAATCATCATATTAGTACACGAGAAATAGTTCGCGATTCCGGATTGCCCCTCACCAGTGTTTGGAGAATTTTAAAACGGCACAAGTATCATCCATATCATGTGTCTTTACACCAAGATCTTCATGGCGTTGATTTCCAAAATCGGGTAACTGTTTGTCAATGGGCACGTGAACAAATACAACAAAACCCCAATTTTTTTCGTTGCGTAATGTTCTCCGACGAATCGTCTTTTACAAACCATGGAACGGTTAATCGACACAACATGCATTATTGGAGTGTTACAAATCCGCACTGGCTTCGTCAAGTTGAACATCAGTGTCCTTGGACTGTCAACGTGTGGTGTGGAATAATTGGCAACAAACTCATAGGCCCCCACATTATTGAAGGCAACTTGAATGGTCTAATGTACCGAAACATTTTGGAAAATGAACTGCCAATATTACTTGAAAATTTGAGCTTAGAAGTGAGACGGAACATGTGGCTTCAACATGATGGTTGTCCTGCACACTATTCGTTGATGGCACGTGAAATACTTGATCGTGATTTCAATGGTCGCTGGATCGGTAGAGCTGGTCCGATAAATTGGCCCGCCAGATCACCAGATCTTACTGCGCCAGATTTTTTTTTGTCGGGCTACCTCAAAACCAAAGTTTACACACAAAAACCAATAACACGTGAGAACATGATTGAGCGAATCAGAAATGCATGGGCTGAAATTCAACCAGACACACTTCTCAGTTGTGTACAATTATTTGAAATGCGGATTAATAAGTGCATTGAAGTCGCAGGCCATCATTTTGAATACTTATTTTAGATTTACAAAACTGAATAAATTGTTTTGATGACGATTTTCGAATAATTCCAATGAAAACGTGATGTTTTTTATTTGAATCGTATTGCAGAATCGAATGCGTGTGTTCTAAGAAGGAGAAATTGAAAAAATTGAATTTCGTCGATTACAACGCCATCTATCATGAACCGAATAAAATATTTCATTCAAATCATACGTACTTTTAGTCGTAGAATCCGTATCTGCAATAAAAAATATGGCTTCCTATCTTAGTTTAAAAGTTACCCCCACCCCACCTACAAAGCGGGGGTGGGGGACTATTTTTTTTGCACTAATTTATTTCCCCCGCGGTATGATTAAATTTTGATTATGGACATTTTTTCCGTAGAGTGGCTATTTTTCGAATGGTATTTATATTATAAAGGGTGTCCTAAAAATGTAGGATCGAACAAAGGTGGGGCAGATCATTTCCAACTAAAATAGCCAAATAAAATGTTAACGAATTATTGAAATATTTTAACGAAACTTCGGAATAAAGTATCAGGGCCATAATATTGGTGAAGGCTAAGTAGGGTGATAGGGCAGATCATTTCCAACTAAAATAGCCAAATAAAACTTTAACGAATTATTGATGGTGTAACGCATCACAGATCTTGAATCAGTTTATTGCATCGACTGATTCCTCACGAATATCATGACCGAGTATTCGTCTACTTTTCGTTGGGCTTTTGCAACTCGTGGCTTGTTGGTTCCGCAGTATCTGGGAATCAAGTATCAAGTATCGGGAATCAAGTAACCATCTACTTCAAACAACTACGACGGATTTTAGGCATGTGTGTTTCGTTTTTGTACCTGATGCTTTGTCACGAGCGTTTTGTGATGCCATTGCGGTGTAGAATCCATCAGCCTGACGATTGGATTGACCTTACGTTATGAAAGATGAGCATCTGGGTAGAATAAAGAAAATTGAGAACGTGCCAGATATTGTAATCAACATTAAAATTGAAAATGGTGAAATTCTTATTTATCCAGGATTCGGATGGAAATATTATGAGGAAGCGGAACACCCTTATTGGAAATTAGTCGTGCCTTTTACGTTTCATCTCGGCCTTACTTGAAAAAGCACTCCAATCTTTTGGGTAGCAACATGGGCATTGCAACATCTTCTGAGCTGTTTAAAAGATATTTTTTCTGGCCAGGAATAAATTAAAAACTGCGCTCAATACAAAATGTCAAAGTCTGTTAATTACCAAACTAGGCCGAATATGGGTGAGTATCACGAAAGTGAAAAACCATTCCAGCAACTTTATTTGCTTAGGTCCATATCCGCGTTCTCGAAATGGGAATTGCTACATCCTAACTGTTTTAGATCGGTTTTCTAGATTTCTTTGATTTGATTGGAATGTTCGACCAAGCATTAAGCAGGATCTCCCGGAGATGGCCGGGCCTCACCGAACACCCGTTTGCACATAACATAAGGAGGATTTGGATAGGTTCAGTTAGTATGATAGAAATTGACTCGGTTACAGACACCTGGTAGAGCCAATAGTTAGTAACACAGGACGATTCAGTTCTAATCTACTTTTGTAATTTTTAACAGCATCACTGGGCTCTGAAATAAAATTTACTAGTTTGCTGGATCAGATTTATGAGATACTCCTGAAAATTCAACTCAAATTTCCGATTTATTTTATTCTGCATTCCAACCTTTAATTAATTAATTTAAATTTAAGTTTAACTGGCAGAAATCCTGTAATTTAAATCAATTTATTATTAATTCCATATATTTGAGCTGTGATAGACACTGTAATGAATGATAATTAGTTTATATTGTTAAATGCCCATAAATGCATCGCTTTGATCCGAGATCTCTCAGCATCATCCAAAAAGTTGGACGACCCTGGTCCCAAAAAGATGGACGCCCCTGTTATACCTGTAACGATTGACTAAGGCAGGATTTAAGTTAATTTGGTAGACCTCATATAGAATGGGAGACATTGCTCCCGCTACGTACTGAATTAAGGCAAGCGGCCAATGAAATCTATGCACTTGATGAATCAGACTCTAGTGAGTCACTTGGTGAAAAACCCGAAGAAGGGCTTAACATAGTCGAATAACCCAGCCTTCCAAATCCTTGACAAACACTGCTAATCCCAAGCACTCCGGGGGCAACGACACCAGTACCAATTCAACCTAATTCATGAGCCATTCTCACGCCCCTTCCCATCCCTTGCTCGCCGTTGGCTTTGGTGCCATGACCGTGGACGTTGCCGGATCTATGCCTATTCAGACGGCTTCACCCACCAATACAACTTCCACCTTTCCACCATACTAAAAACGTTTTGGAGCATACCAAAAACGTATTGGAGCCTACCTCTTGGGTAATGTTGGAACCCGTATGATCTATCCTACTTCTCATCACCTCCTAAATATTTTTTTACAACATAAATTAAGCATCTATTTGTACAAATAGCAAATAACTTATAATACCACAAGGGAAACTACTTTAAATAGATGTCACCACAGGCAAATAAACGCAATGTTACCATTTTTTTTGAAAAATATTGTACATAAATCTAAAAAGGAAAACAAATTAAATAAACAAAACCAAATTGACAACATCCGGCTGAAATAACTTGGAAATAACAGGTAACGTAAAAATTCTTGTTAATAAAAGTTTGGTGGATATAACTTTATTATTTTTGTCGATAACATAAAGTCACGCGAGTTTAATATGGAAATCCGTAGCAATCTCCCCTTTAGTATTTCAAGCTACTTGACAAACAATTATCCACTAACTTGACATAATTCCATTACGTTTGACGTATTCCTATTCGTCTTCTTTGCCATTTCTTTCCATTTGGTTGGTATTGTAGCCCTTATATTTTTCGTCCAATAAAATATGGTGGTGAATATGATAGTTGTTGATGATGTTTTTCTCTTATATTTCACTTATTTCGCTTGTATTTCACCCATATAATTAAAATTCTCATTTAACATTTTAAATTATGACACTACACTTTTATTGTAATACCAACCACACTGCTGTAACCCGTCTAGGACTATTAAAATAAATTATTTTATATTGGAGATCAAAAACGCACATCTGATCGATATGCTAATTTTGATCATACCCCCTAAATCAGTTTTCGATATGGCATCATATGTTGGGTGATATGGCATCAAACACCTGTAAAAATTATGTGAAATGAAATCGATTCCTACTTGATATTGCCTCAGGTTTAAGAAACGTACTATAGATTCCCAATGGTAAAAACCATTTTAGAATTGTCATTAGGTGTCGCAAGATTTTTTTAATAGTTCGTCATTTTTCTGTTGTACATTTTTTTCTTGTCAGTGTCACTTAAAAATCGACTAAATATTTTTGGGAAACCTAAAGACCTCACCACAATCATTATTTTTGTTTGACAAAACATGACAGAGTTTATAAAAATAATTGTATTGGAAAGGCACTCTTCAAGATCATATAAAAAAAACAATAAAAAACAAAATTAAACTCTCAGTTATTTTTTAATTAATTAATTAAAAGTCAATTACAGTGAAAAATACAAAACGTGGAATAACTTTTCAACAATTTATTAAATTTCTATTTGGCTATTTTGGTTGGAAATCACTTCTCTATCACCCTGCTGTTTGATTTGGCGGACACGATTACATGCTCATATTGCCAACATTTTATCAATAACGTAACTCGTGTAAATTTTGGAAAATAACAAATTTCCTTTTAATTATTACTTTGATTTAAATCTGGAATATTGGTCTAAAAACAATTGCATAAAAGTTATTGATCTAATTAAAATGTGTCTAAAAAGGTAATTGGTTTAAAATCAATAAAATTGTAAGTATCGCACTCAGCCTATGTTCGGCCTTCGGAGTTATGACGTCACGAAGTTGATTCCACATTTGTTTTTATTATTTTTTATATTTATTAGTTTTCCGCTATAAATTCATTTTCTAATTCATTTTTAATTAATTTTTTAATCAACTTTTTTAATCTAATCAATCAATTATGTTATAAATAAAAATTTTGTAACTGTTTTTAGAATACAATATTTTAGATTTCTGCTTTAACATAATTTACAGCTGGTATTTTATCATCTTGTTACACAATACATTCAATGCTCTTTCAATGATCAATATAATATTGGCTTGGTCTTGTCGCCTTCATCTACTCTTGCTAGTATCTATATTAAGATTTTTTAATTTTTTCCCTGTTCGGTATTTAAAAACCATAGAAACTTTTTTTAGCATCTAAGCCGTTACTTTATGGACTGACTCCACCATCGTTCTGAGACATCACATTTAAAAATATTTGTCGCAAACCGTGTTTCTACTATTCAAAAATTCAGCAAATTATCCGATTGGTTCTACATTCCGTCAAGCGATATGGTTTCATGGATCGAACATTTTAACCCAACCTGAAACCTCATGACAAAAGTCAACTCCGCAGTCAGACCAGGCGAATATCCATGTCGCCTCTATTTACCAATGTGGATACAAGTTGGTAGGAAAAAGGCCGACCAAAGCATATATTTGTCCATCTTTATGCTTGTACGTATACGCTTCAACTCGATCTAATTAAAACTTTCCATTAAAAATTTAAATTTTGAATGTGATTTCTTTTAATTTTGGATAAATGTGTACTTATTATGAATTTAGTCTGGGTGAGGTTTCGAGAGTGTTCGTTTGTATGGTGTCCCACAATAGCGTCGCAAAATATTTTTAGCAACTTCAACATATCATCGATTAGTGATGACAACATGTTGAAAGAGCCCAAGGTAACTATATTTAACTTTAATTTTAAACAAAGAAGTCTTTGATCGATCGTTTCTGTGGAACCCAATCTTGGTAGGTCTATGAGCCAAATCATTACTCCAAACTTCATTTTTTTCAGGTTCTAGTCTATTGATTCTAGTGTATGTCGAAACGGAGGCTCATGCAATTAAATAAATCAGTACAGATTAATTATAAAAATAATTAATTATAATTATTAATTATAATTATAAAATACACTACCAAAAATTAGTGTTCTAGTCACTTAATCTAAAATTTGTTAAAATGCTACTAGTTAACTACAATTTATTAACTGTAATTTATGGGAATGTAGGATCGAAGATATTTATTGCACTTACCATATTATGTATAATCCAAAAATTAAATTGATGAAAGTCATCCTTCAATTTTCGTATTTAGTTTGCGTTAAAACTACCAAGGGATTACGAAAAATCTTGTTCATTTACGGGAATAAAAAGAACAAGGTTATCTTAATTGTTTCGGCCAATGGAGTGTGCTCGATTGTCCAGTTTTTTTTTTTTTTTAATTAGTGGAACCCATACTGATTCCGCACTTAATGTTGGGGGGCCCATGGTGCAAACCCAAGATTCTATCCTAATTCGCAGAAGCGCACTGCAGGCCTAGCAAACTGTATAAGTTTGAACTATGGAGGACAACTGATCTACATTAATAGAACTACAGCTGAAAACCTGAAGCCAAATAATATTGAAAGCTGGACAACTGCACATAAAGTGCAAGCAGTCATCATATTCCTCAAGACAGTTATCACAAATAACATCCTGAGATAAACATCTTGAATGGCTGGTCCTTTTTTTAAAGATAGAGCATATTTAGTTGATTTCAAATTGGGCTCGCTAATAAAGTTCTTCGCTATACGACAACTGAAAGTAGCAAGCCACTGTAGTCTTAGATCTTTCAAAGTCTAGTTCTTTATAACTTTCTTGGCGTAGTTAAAAGATAAGGGAGCCGCGGGTTCAATTATAGTTAGCTGGGAACCGGATTTGGCTAAATAGTCCGCGATCTCATTCTCTTCGATGTCACAATGTGCTGGAACCCACATTATCGTAATGGTATTGTTGGTGCAAAGAAGATTAATGAAGTGTTTGCAATCCTTGACAAGTTTGGAGAGGGATTTTTCAATGAATTGAGCACAGCTTTGCTATCAGTACACAGAATAATGTTTTTGTTTTTAACAGCGAAGCTAAAAGCCTCCATAACACTACGTCAGCGCTATTAGATTCGCTTGGAAAACAGTGCAAAGCAAATCAAGACAGCCAAAATATCTCTGATTGGACCAAGGACAGTATATTCCAAATCCTGCACTGAGGCTAGAACGAGAGCCATCTGAAAAAAAGACTATGGACTCGTCTATTATTTGGAGAAAGTCCTCCGAAAATCATAACTTCCTTGATAAATAAACCATCTTGAATAAATTGTACTCAGGTAGTAATCTATCGTTAACCATATCGATTTCTGGTAAAAATGAAATGTAGTTTTTAAAGATTTGTCTATGTGCCACGATAGAACCGAGAACAGTCCAGGGCCAAATGCACCTCAAGCGAAACGCTGCAGAACAAGCAGTGTCACGAATAAAGGTGTGTAACTGGGGCAAGGAAAGAATGGACTCCATAGCTAGAAGTGGAGTCGCGGACACAGCTTCAGTAACAGCCCTACAAGCTGTTTTTTGGGGACTTTTAAGTTTATCAGTAGAAGTGTTTAGATTAACAACTGGCCACCACACAACAGAAGCGTAAGATAATATCGGTAAGACCAGCGATTTACAAATGAAAACAACATCCTGGGTGTTAGACCCTAGTATTTCCCAAAAGCCCTTCTACATTGCCAAAATATGGCTGTAGCTTTTTGTAGTTTGGAATCAAGAAACTTTGCTACCTAAGATAACACCAAGGTGCTTGATTTAATTACATCTAGTAATAGGTCTCCCAAAAAGAGAAGGAACGGATAGAATCAAACCACCCCTACGCTAGTAAAGACAATTAAATCTTTCTTACACGGGTTAACGTGCAGACACTTGTCAATGCACCAAAGTCGGATAAGATATTCAGGTGTTTGCCTGAAACTGTTAAGACAAGATCATCAGCAAAACTTTGTGTAATGGAGCCAGATGTCTGCAGCTTAACCAGTAATCCGTCAAAGGCCAGAAGCCACAGCAGAGGCGAGAGCACACCCCCTGGGCGACAGCCCTTGGCAACCTTGACAGAGACTGAGACGCCATCCAGTTTAGTGTCTACAGTGCGAGACTTGAGCATGGATTCAATCCATTTGACAATTGTGTGTCTAATAAATCTGTCGACGATTCTTTCTAAGGCTTTAGGAAAAGTTGAAGACAGACTAATAGGTCGAAAAGACTTGGGATCCGCATTATCGAATTTGCCAACCTTCGGAATAAAAATGAGTCTACTCCTGCTTCAGGATATAAGGTGCAAAGGAAAATAGACTCCAGCGCAGAACATCGAGATTGATCAGCTTGTAAGCCATGTCCCAATCAGGAGCCACAGAAGAGTTGAAAATGGTACAACCAGGGAAATTCACTGATAGAAGCAGCTCATCAATTTCTCTATAATAGGAGGTAAGCTGACCGTCAGGTAGACGAAGAGTATCAGGTTTACAAACAAAATTCTTCATGGCTTTATTTAGTTTAGCCACCGCCGACAGACTATTAATTTCCTCGCAGAAGTTTAACCACGAAGCTCTATGAGCGGATCTTAAACTTCGTTTATATTCTTTTTGTGCCACCAGAAAACTATGCCAATCAATCTGACGATTGAAGCTTTTTGTTTTGTTTTTATGTTTCCTAGCGGATTTCCTTCACCTTTTAAAATCATAATTCCAAAAGGGTTTGTTTTTAGACTTTTGGTTCGTAATATTTGCGGCTCAAGTGAAGACGCATGTACCTCAATGTCGTTACTCGACCGTATTACTCTCGGTGGGGAAGTAAAGAGGCCAGCTCGAGAGAGAAAAGTCCCCAATTGGTTAATTTCCTGTTACGATAAGGCTTTATAGGTGGTCGTTTAGTGTTAATGTTAAACGAGAATTACAAACTGTTATATTTATTCATTGATTTCAAACTTGTGTTAACTGATTTTCTACCCAAACAACACCAGTACATTTTCTAGGCAATTTGACATATTCTTTTTACTTGCTGATATATAGCTTGCATATCCCGATCGGTCCCAATTTTAAGAAATAAACACATCTTTTATGCGCACATTTGAATGTTCACTGTTTCTGTTTATACTGTATTTTGTACTACATCATGCACGGCAATAACCACAATTAACCCACTTGATGTACATTCCAAATTATAGTGTTTTTTTTAAATCACAAATTTATTCAGTTCAATTTGCAATGCATTTGTTTCACCGTTTTCCAATTTCCATTTATTTTTGTAAAATCGCGCTACTTTCTTACTTTTATTCGTTTTTTTATTGTTTAATGTGATGAAGATGCATCAAACAAGGTCAGATTTGAAAAAAAAACAAAGTTTTCTAAAATTTAAAATTGCAAAACGTTTTTAATGTTAGAGATAAGTCAAAGCGCACCATTTAATCATGGTAAACAAGTATCGTTAACGTTAATATAAACTAACTGTAGCAGTACATTAGGTGCGTATGGACACAATAATTGTTTTAAAACTCGAGCATTGACCTCCTAGCCAGTGACATTTAAGTTTAAACACAATTTGATCCTGTTGGTTTTTCTTTCCCTTCTTAGAAAGGAGTCGTATTCCCTATATACTCATACCTTTATTTTATTTCTATATAGATTCATAAAAATCGTATATTTATTACACAAACAAAATCGACATAAAACCAGTTATTTAAATGACTAATGTAACACATCATTTACAACTTTATATCCATTATTCACCTTATCACAACACAATCTAACATCTTATAACATTAAAATAGTTAAAATTTTCTATCGTATATCTACGAGTCTATATGTATACATGTATGTATGTATATATATTTTTATAAACTATCAAACTGTACGAACATAAACAAGAAATCCATTTAAAGTATTTTCTTTTCATTTAGTTTTGTTCTCTGTCACTCACATACATATGTACGTATATAGTATATGTACATATGTATATGTAGGTACATTTTTATTATTTAATTTATTTAATTTTTATTACAATATTATATTATTATTTTAAATAAAATTGCAAACTAAAATTATCTTTAAGAAAACAAAAAAAAAAAAAAAAAAAAATGGTTTTTAATTGTCTTATTAAGAGCGCGATATAGCTGCATTAAATTTTGATGCCACAAAATAAAATGAAACAGAGAAAAACAAAATAATCTAAGAAATGATACCGTAAAGTAACATTCTTGACCATCAATTTAAAAACATAAATAAATAAATAAAATTCACTGGATTCTGTTTTTTTTTTTGTAATAATAATAAAAAATAAATTCGTTTTTCCTTAAAGATAAAATAAAATAAATTAAAAGTTAACATTTTATGTATTTCATAAAGTTATAAGTTTTGCTCTTATTTATTTTCCTTAGCTTTTAATATCATATTTAATTTTTTTTATTTTATTTATTTATTTATTTTATTATAAATAAATACAAAAAACAAATAAAATAAAAAGAAATTCAAATTAAGAAATTATTTAAGAAAAGCAAACTATTGAATAATATTTGAGACAACAAACAGAAATGTTGTTGAAATGAATACTTACATATGTACTTATGTACATTACTATATTGGTTGCGTATAATTGTTGCTGTAGTTATTACGAACAATATGTGTGTTATGATTTATATGGGTTTAAGTCAAGGACGTGCGGTAAGAAAATGTGCATAAAGTCATTGATCGTTGATTTCAAATTGGAATAGGGTAAAACACATCTGCGGTTGCCACTCAATTCTTAAACGTTTCACTACAAGTGCCGGATATCGTTTAAAAGCGCAGCTGAGTCGTTTCACTGCGGATGTCACTGGTACTAATTCCCAATTAACGTTGAATTTTATTGATTCATTTACTAAACGAACTTCATGTGAATGATGGAACATCCCATCGAACGTCAAAGATTTTATTGAAAGATGCAAAAAAAAGAAAAATTTAAGCACCAGCCAATAAAATAATAAATTTTAATTATCATTTATTATTTTCGTTTTAATTAAATTTATTTTTCACTACCATATCTTTCGTGTTGCTTGAAAAATAAAACTAATCTGAAGATTTTACTACTTCAGTGATTCAGTCTAGTTTTAGCAACAAATAATTTATGTATATACAAGGCCGTAAGATTACATACCTATGTATATGAAGAAAATTGAATTAGTGTGAGAAAACAGTTGGAAAATGAAAAAAAAAAAAACAAAAAAGAATCGTATCATACAAATCATATGGACAATTGGTATTTTTAATTTTGTTTTGTTTACATTTTCTGACGCTTACCTCACACTAATGCAAGTTTTATTCGTTATGGCTCATTGCCGGAGGAGATATCTTGATATCATGTATTGGCAAAATGATTATTTTACAATAATTTTACTTTTTATTCGTTGAATGGTTCAAGTGATTTGAGCATCACCCTGATTATACGGTTGTTCTACAGATTTAAATTGCATTGCAACTATTAGCACATCACTCTCCACCATTAGTATTGCCACCTTGTGAAAAAGCCAGAGAAGGACAGTACAATTAATGTTTTTCATTTGATATTTATAGAAAATCTAAATCACTGAATTAATGCGACCGTTTTAAAAATCAGAGAGCTTTTGAGCACTAAAATGCATTTAATTTAATCATTCAGCTTTTTTAAGATTATTATTTCGAATAATTTTTCTTATAGCAGTTTCTCAAAATGGTCTGCTCTTTTTTTAGTGCTCTTTTTTCACCTACCTCAGCGGTAATTAAAGATAATATGTCAAATTAGTACGGATAATAAGTATTCTATCCCAAATTACTTGTCTTTATCGTACTGTATCGCTCTAGATGTTGAAAATGGGACGATCTTTTGCTCGAAATTAATCATCTCTGGAAATACTTATACTCAAGTACATAACTTCATTTATAACTTTTCAGGGATGTACACACTTGTTTATAATAAAATAAATAAATGATTTCATTATCTGAAAAGTGATTTGTAGAGTCGCCAAAATTAAAATAATTAAATCGTTGAATCTAATTTAATATAACGAGTAAATAAACTTCTCATACATGTATTGAGATTATCCTTAAATTTGTGTTATTTATAGATATTTTTGGCTTAGTATGGTGTAACAACCCACAAAAGAAGAGGGATTTATCACCGAAACTGCAATCTTCATGGAATGGACCGGTCATTGTCTTCAAAAACATAAACTAAATAGTTTACCGGATTAGCAATGGACAGCGAGGAAAACTGAAGATGGTGACTTAGAGCGATTAGCGCTCTACAGGGGAGGTACACTTTTAGGGTAATGACACGATCGTGGCAACATCTTTATTTGAATAGTAAATGTAATCTGTTATAAAGTAGATGTGTCTAGACTATTCAAAAATAGTCTAGATACTCTTAAATATTCTAGTAGGTTAGAATATGTGATATAAATCTCGTATTCATTTTTTTAGGAGTTAGTTAGTTGGGTGTTAACAGTGATAGTGTTAGTAAGAAGTATAATGTGAAATAGTTAGTTGTGTTTTAATTGTGATAGTGCTAGTAGTAATATAAAGGAAAAAGTGAAAGTTGAATTAGTGAATTAATTAAATTAGTGTTTGGTGTAATAATTCGGAAATAAATAAATTTAATTTTAGTTTTATTTACAATCCAGCCATCGAACCTTGTTTGACAAGGACAAAACGTAACATTAATTTAACATCTTCGTGGAGGTTGCTTTTAGTTTTAAATATTAATATTAGAAAATCAAATTTTGCTGAAAACCTAATTCAAGACATTTTTCATCAAACTTAATTTTCAAAGGCTCAGTTATTTAAATTTTCTAGTCTAGTCTGTAATTTATTGAAGCGACGTGTGATTTTTTTAAGTTATATTATTCAAATAAAGCGAATTCGATTTTAACTGCCGTGCGGTTTAGACTTGAAATCGATGTACGTGATAAAATTTAAATGAAATAGTGAAAAAGTGCTGTGTTAGCTTCTTATTTATGCAAAATATAACGATGCTTTCGTCAACTAAAGAAAATCGAACATTAATTACAATCATTCGAGTAAATTTTAACCTAAATCTGTATAAATTGACAATTCCATATAGTCGATTCCTTATACATATATCGTATAAATAAATTCCAAATTTTCTTGGGGAACCCTTTGGAAGCTAACACCACAATGACGTATATTTCAAGATGTCATTGGGTCGAAGATCCGAAAAATATTTAAATTTGGGAAAAAAGTAGTGGACATTTTTGAAGTTTCGGACAAACATGTTTGCTATGACCTCATATAGAAATATATCGAATAGATGTTTTTCTCGGTTAGCTTAAACCGAAAGACATCTTAGCTTCCTAGTATTTTCCCTAGAACTTTGCACACCAACGCATATAAGCAGAAATTGATTTTGTTGCTTTTTAGGAGAGATTTATGATAAATTTTGCATACGTATCACAATCAACGTCAAACTTAACCCAATATAGGAGTGAACAGAAGCGTAAATCTCATAAGACCAACGACCTCTGAAATTTGAACAAGCTAATAAAGTGCTACATTTCGCCAAATGCGCAGCTGCTTGTGAGGGTGGATCAAAAGAAAGATCGCTTCCAATATACTTATAGAAGCCACCATTTGATATTCCATCAAACAATTCCAACTTTCCAAATTATTTCAAAACTGATTGATTGATACAGTCCGTCCATGATTTATTTTCCTGATGGAGGACATTTTTGTCCCTCTGGAGGATAGAGGAAATTTCTTACGAAAGGAAGACTGTCCTCCACCTCCACAAAGGAGGACGGGTGGTAAGTCTATCCACCATGTTCAGTCCCCTCCGACAGAAGTATGTTGTTGCTAGCTAGATTAATTGTTTCACCAAACTAAAACTAATGGTAACTATCAATATATTATTTGTTACATCTTTTCTTTCACAATCTATCTCGCTCAGAGATATTCAATACATTTTTTGACTTTTTCAATGACTGGAAATGATTGGAATATTTTTATCCATTATTATACATATTTGGCAAAACTACCATTTTTTAGTTTTAGTTATTTCCTTGTTGTGGAATTGAGTCGTTTGAAACTCGTCAACTCATTTGGATGAATCGCTAAAATTCGGGGGTTATCTATAGACTTTAAGTTCTATATATCGCACATGTAGAACAAAAGTGACACAAGTCAAAAAACGACATTTGTCAGGAGAAGAAAATAACGCTTTTACCGAATTAACTGGTATTTTTTTAAAATTAAATAAGCTTAGGAAATAAACAAACTATACTACTACGGGTACGAGTCGAATTTTGTGATATTTTAAATCCGTTATCTTAGAAATCTGTCATTTTTGAGTTAATACAGTGTTATGTTTATCTGGACTACAATTATGCTGTATTATTTTAAGTTATGTCACCTTTGAAAAAAATGTCAATAAAAATGATCCAGTTTTGACATTTTTGGTGTGAAGTTCTCATTAGAGGTTTAGAATACTTCTGAATAAAACGACTTTGAGATATCGTAGGACACAGCTGCCGATTTCCAACGCACCACGTTTGCCCTCCGTTTCATTCCAAAAGTAGCAATCTACGTTTTTGGCATTCAGATCGTTAATGGTAAAATTATAGCAGGTTATTTTGCTTTTGCAGTAAAACGAGGAAACTAGCGAGACAAAGTTTTCTCTTTCTGGAGAGATTCTTTTTCTGGTGAACTGTGTAGATAGCATCTTCATCAGCATTTTTAAACGACTCACACAGATCGCATTGATCTTTTTTTGGTACGTAGAAAGATATGTTGTATTCTTCTCTAAATATGCGATTAAACATGCTCACGCATGCACAAATGGAAGGCTTTGTTCCACACGTTGCTGCTTATAGGCACAATATAGATCTGCGATACTTTTGGTACTTTCATTAAACTCCCTCGTGGTTTGGGCTCTTAAATAAAGAGATTCTATCCTGGGAATGCCATTTATGAAATTTTTTACGCTTTCTTTAAGTTCAGGTTCGATTTTAATTTGTTTTCCATGCTTTCCTCTCATTTCGCCCTTTAGGGTTCCTGTGTCGCTTTTCTTTGAAAATTCTGTCCGAATAGGTCGGTCATTGATGTCGAGAGTGGCTTTAAAAAAACTCTTGCAAACTCGTATGCGTTTGTCATCTAAATCGATAAAGAAGGCTGAAATTTCGAAATCTATTTGTGGAGGAATATCGATATTTTGGCTTTATTTGATCTGTGCGTCTTAATATAAATTCTCTCTGACTCTGAAGGTCTGCTAACTTCCAATAGTTGTTGAATATTTTTTCATGGCAGGCAGCATTAATTTTGCTAGTTCAGCTTAACCTACATTTATCTCTACATCCAGGCGCATTTTTTCGCGGGAAAACATTTCTTTGATTTTGAGGCCGAAATATAGGCTTCCCCAAAATTTCTTAACAGTTTTGTCTTTTGACTAATCCAGTTTTCAACCTGCCGTTTCATTTTTCTTCCTTTTTTGGCCACATTTTGTATATCATGTTCATTTTCAGAAGCAAGTTCGTACTGATTTGTATTTTGATTTTCAGAACTGTCCGTTGAATTTGTTCACTCTATATAAAATCAGGATCCTCATCAGAATCATCTATAATATCACTTTCATTGCTGTGTGTGGGTGACTCAAAATGTATTTGATTTAGTTAATCGTATCTTTATGCAGAGTTTTACATAACAGTGTAAACATTATCTTTTAAAACATTATAGTCTCAACTCGTATCGCGGACACACTTATAGGATAGGGTTGAAAATAATATTTATCAATTTCTGATGAGCCCTCATTAAATGATAAAATATTATTTCCATGATTGTTGTCTGTAACAACACCCGGCACATTAACACGTAAACCATTTGCAGCTTGAGTAGCGTCTGAACATCCTGGCTCATTTTTATTAAAGGATTGAAACTTTGATGCCGAATTCATACATTGTGCGTCCAAACTATTTAGATGTTGATTTTTTGCGTTACTATTTGTTGACAGATTTCCATTATTTTTGAAAACTGATGTTGCCATTTGTACCATTTGATTTGCACGATGCGACGTTTTCATTATTATATGCTGTTAGTAGTACTGAAAATAAATTAGTCAAGTTATTCCGACAAAAGTGACACAACTCGAAATATGTTAAAAATAGAAGCCCAACTGAGGTTTTTCAAAAATTTTAGTAATCAACATACCCGCACATTTATATTCTAAAATGGCTCAGTTTAAAATCTAACCGTTTTACAGTCAGTGAAACCGAGAAAAGTAAAAATATCCTTTAACATCAAGAGTGACATAATTCAAAATGCATAATAATGATCGTACGAAAATGACTTAATAAAAAATAATTCAAGTACTTTAATTTATCTTTTCTGACAAAAATGACACAGCTTGATTTACAACCATTTGCGGAATATACTTCACTCAACAAAAACGAATTAACTCGAGGAATATAATTATTTTTTCTTTAAGTTTACGCACTAAAATGACACAACTTAAAATATGACGGTTTTGTTCTTAAATCAGAACGTATTCCTTTGAAGTTTTAATCACAACTGAAGTTGTGTCTCTTTTGTTACAAGTGTTCAAAATGCATTTTAACCTTGAAAAGTCACACAAATATCAGGTGTAGGAAAACAAAACAAATTATTAAATTCTCAATTATGAAGAATTAGAGTAAAACGTTATGATCAATCTGAATATGTTCTTAATGGGAAACCGCGATTTTTTGAGTTGTGTCATATTTGTTCTACATGTGCGGTGAATTATATTGTTTGCCACGAACTATGGCTCTTCTACTATGATTAATAATAAAGTGTATCTACACCAAATAAATACATATATGTTTTATTACCAACGTTAAACATAATTTTGGTGACGATTATAAAAACTAGCAAAGGTGTGCAATTTGCGTTCAACCTGTAAAGATCGAAGCTGCATGTGTAGTTTCTGTGGACTAATGGTCATTTACAGTGAGTCTGTTATTGTTATCCTGCCAATCGTGAGAAGAACAAAACGAAGTCCAAGAAAGTCAAGCAACGTAGAAACTCTGTCAAACCAGTGTTCATGTTTAGCGGTGTGAGAACGGACACAACTGTTATAATCAACAAACTGCCTTGTCATTTTCAAGTCGGAGCAGGGATCAAAGATCTATCTGGAAGTCTCTATCAATTCTTCAAACTTCTGGATTAAATCTGAAAGATTTTCAACAGAACCCGATCTAGATTCTTGACCGCATTAAAGTCGGCGTCGAATACAATGGCCTGTTCGTGGACAAGATTTCATTGTTTGTGACCATCGGAAACAAAACCAATATCTTGACTGGTTCGAGTCACTGGGAATCTCAATCTAAACAATACATTCAATTCGGCCAGCAAATCGAAGAGGAGCTGCAGAAGATGCTAAACCAAGGAATTTTAAAGCTTGTAGACTACAGCGAATGAGCAACACCTTGTTATCAAATCTGACGAAACAGTACGGATTAGCGAGGATTTCAAATTTACCGACAACAAAGCGCTCTCTCCGCTTTCATTTCCTATTCCACCAGCAACTAATTTGTTGTCCATGATTCCTAAAGGTACAATATTTGCTCGATTTAGCTTAATATTTCAATAAAGCTAGATTTAGCCCAAGCATGCCATGATTTAAACTATACCGACACACAAAGGTGCTTTTAAAGTAAAGCGTGTCCAGTTCTCCATTGCCCCTTCTAATGATGAACGTCAACAAAGATTGAGCCAGATTTTCGAACGTCTTGATGATGCGGGATTTATCTTCAGAAGGATTAAATTACAGTTAATTGGGCTCTTGAATTTTGACCACGCATTTGTCAAAGAGAAAGTTACACCAAGTGATTCTGGTCCTCTGCCCAGCCGTTCGACCGATAATGTTCTCAAACCATATACGATAAGACACTTCGTTCTGATGGTCCGTGATGCCTCCCCATATGGCATCGATGTGGTCCTTTCACATAAGGTGGGGTATAATGAACGTCCAATTGTATTCTATTCTAGGACGCTGCAGCAATCGAACGTCGGTATGCCCAAATTTATAATGAGGCTCTGTCAATTAGTGCTAGCATTAAGAAGTTTCACGATGTTGTCTATGGTCGTGAATTTAACTGGTCATGACTGACAAAAATCCGCTCCTGGGATTATTTAGTCCAAATAAATCGACACCGCATATCCAAACGAATGATGCGATGGAGCGAACTCCTAGATGCTTACCATTTCTACCTCATCTACTGGCAGGGAAAGAAAATGGCAACGCAGATGAGGAGATAATTCTAATTGAATCCAGTTGTTCTTGCGGATGACATCACACGGGCGACGAATATAGACTCCGTTATTTCACGATTGCTCTCATTGTGTATGAGGGGATGGCCTAGTAAGATGGAGGACCAATACAAACCATTTTGGATTCGACACAATGAACTGAGCTGCACCAACGATTCTGGGACCATCGCACGATTATTCCGTCGAGGTATCGTCAGAATGTCCTTAATGCGCTGCATGCTGCTGATCCGGGTATATTGTGCAAGAAATTCATGGCCAGGAGCTATGTATTGTGACCGTGATGATGGTTTCCTCCTGTACGCCACGCCAAAAGTCTCGGTATGGGAGCAAAAGAGCCTTGGTCGAGAGTACACATTGATGTCTGCCGTTACGTTAGTCGACTTCTTTTCGTTTTAACATTTTGTGGCTCAATGCAATTAATTCACTTCTCAACTCTTCAGTACTAATTGATGATTGTAAATTTCGAATAAGGTCATATCCATTTTAAACTGAACGAATGAGATTCAGCTTTTCGATGTGCCAGAGCTATAATCACAACTGACTAGGAGTCGCCATCAGTTGAATTTAAACCTGGTTAGCTTAAATTATTTTTAGGGCATAATTGTAATATTTTGATTGTTTCTACGCCCGATACGAATATTGGGGTGTCAGTAGCTATCGCACTGAGTGAGGATAACTCTTATTCTTTCAACAGACTATTACAAAGTTGATGTTATCAGCGTAGGTACAGTTGGAACACTTCACGTTAGAGATGCCTTCGATTGGGACTGTATAGTTCAGGTGTTGGAGATACTTTTTGATTGTATTACAATGGTTGGGTTTGTTTTTGAAATTATTGAAATGCACAATCAGTATGAAATAAAAAAATGAATTTCAATGTAAACGTACAAATTTGTAAACACATTTTTGTAATGTTTTTTAATATTTGCGAAACAAAAATCACAACGCAAACAATTGTAATTAAAAAATCTCGTTGTAATTTTTATTTTAATTTCTAAAAAAACAAGCCAATATAGAAAAATAATCTTAGTGGTACTCCCTGAAAACTGTACTGTAAAACAAAACAAATGAGTTTTATATTAAAAGCAACCGTACGCCTACTATATATACTCGTAAGAAAAATATCTGTATTTGTACCAAATCAATAGAAATTATGTTGATTTTTTTTATCACTAAATGTTGCGTTTTGGCTTCTATCTAATTCATATTATTAATTTGCTCATACATATTTTTGTATATAAACTCTTTTTTAACAGAAATATATTAAAAACTTTTACTTTTGAAATTCATCGTGTTCACCAATTTTGTATTACAAAGCTTCTCTTTGTTCCATATACTGCTTGTGGTTGACTTTTCATAGATTGGCACTTACCCTAGTATAGAAATATTGATCCATTCCGGCACAATTGCATTTCCAACGATTTTGATAGTTCTAATTCCAAAACGCAGCTCAGAAAACAAAACTTGACTTCAGAATTCGTCAGACATTTCCATATAAACTTTTGCTTATAAATGATGTTTATTCTAAATATTATTTCAAAAAACATCAATTTGTAGCACTGCACAAGTCTATATTTTAAATCAATGGGGCATTCTATTGACGATTGGAGCATTACGGATTACACGTAGCGTAATTTTTCGAAAATAAATCTATCTATCCATTGACGTTTAAAAATACACAGCCACCTAATTTCGAATACCCAAACAACACAAACTTCAAATGGATCATTCTTTTAAATAATCATTTTTTCCGCGAGAGGAGCTTAGCCTACTTTTACAATCGCCAATACCATTTTTTTTTGTGTTAGTTCAATTCTCATTCATAGGTGGTTATAGCGTATAAAGGGTATACATTTAGTACTTTGACGTTTAAGCAATTTAAGAATTAAAATTTGCAAACAAAAACAATTTTAAAAACAAATCTTTCTCTTAACTATAAAGATCTTGTTCTGTGCCAAATTGTCGGAATAAATATTCAAAAAATGCTAACATTTAATTCCACCACTTTCCAAATCAACCCTAATTTAAAAAACAATGAATCAAGAAAACAATAGATTAAGAATTGGAAAGACATCAACAAAATGGTCTCAAGTTTGTAACGCTCATTTTTCAGAATATGATTACCAAATATGCAGTTTAGGTGAGTTTAATTTGCCAAGAATAAAATAACAAATAAAATTCGCCCAGAGTTTGTGTCTGTGAACTTAGCAAGAAGAGTTAGCACGAAAAGCACACTGGAAGCTCTAGTGGTTTGAGTCATGGATATTATGGTTTGTGCAAATAAGAAAATTTTTAAGCTAGCACGAAATCAATACAATATACGAGGGCAGATTGAAAATAAAGCTACCTAAGTAGGAAAACAACATTTTTTTTGCCAAAAACCATTTATTTCTCAACATAGTCTCCTTTTACTTCGACACACTTAGTAAGACGATATTCCAACTTTTTTATACCATCTGAATAATACGATTTCGGGAACCCCTCAAAATACGCGTTAGTTTCGGTAATCACTTCGTCGTTTGAGATGAATCTTTGTCCTGCGAGCCATTTTTTCAAGTTTGGAAACAGGAAAAAGTCACTAGGAGCTAAATCTGGACTATAAGATGGATAATCAACCAATTCGAATTGTATTTCACGTAATTTTAGCATCGCATCTAATGCTGTGTGAACCGGTGGGTTGTCTTGAAAAAAGAGCACTTTTTTCTTCTTTAAATGTGGTCGTTTTTCCTTGATTGCATCAACCAATTGATCCAATAATGCACGATAATACTTTCCTGTGATTGTGGATCCTTTTTCAAGATAATCGATGAGCAATATTCCGTGTGCATCCCAAAATACCAGTATAGTCGCCATAACGTTTCATCAACAGTAATTAATCGACGCCAAAAATCAACAGGATTACGCTTTATCATGTCCAAACACCGCTGTGAAGTGGTCTGTCGAACTCGGTTTTGTTCGATACTGAGTAAACGCGGCACCCACCTTGCCGATAGCTTTAACTTAGATGATAAAAGCTCAAACCGGTTTGGGTCTATACTAGTCCGTTGGGACGGGCACCCTGACTTAACCTAAAATTCGTCTTTGATTTCGAGACCAAATCTCATTCAGGTTTGACTTTATTTAGTGTTATACTTTAATAGGACTTAAGTTTAATTATGTTCGATTCATTTGATTTCTGTGAAATTTCGATTCAAATTTTCCAGTCAACTCAACTTGAAAACAAATCCAATTAAGTCAAATTCGAGGTGAAAACCTGGCATTTGTCTTTTATCATTGGACTCTACAGAAAACCTTCAACATGCTATTTTCAAGATCAAAAGTGTGTAACGCAAGTGACTTTATTGGATATGCCTAAAGTTATTTAGATTTGGAGGTAATTGAGCATCAGGTCTAGACACAAATTTAAAGTTTTTCTAGGTTATACAATTTCTATGAAAATTAAAATTAAATAAATTATTTTCACAATATTGAATTAAATGCACATTTCATGTTTGATATTAAAATTTAATAGATCTACAATTATTTACCATATTAATTTTATAAATTCCATTTTCATTGATTTTTTTTAATAGCAATTTTATTGAGCCAACTATTACTTTTGTTAAAATACATTACATCCAATAAACTTTTACAGTCACAATTAGTCATTAAAGCAATATCGTAAAATTAAGATTTTTTAAATCTATTTTCTGTGCTATAAAACAGTATACTCGTATGTATGTACATACATAAGTACATAAATATGTATATACGAGTAACTATGGTTATTTGATGTTGATTAACGTCAACATTCTTTACTATTCCAACCATCAACATCCTACACAAATCTAAATCCAAATGAATAAACTATACACGATGTTCGTACATAACGCATTTCCCTTTACTGCTCGTCGTTTAAAATTAAAGATAAGATTTGCCATATCTTCGATATTTATTTTGCATCAATTATGATTCTAAAAGCACATGATCACAAGGATGCACAAGGAAGTTCCTAATCGTGTGCAACTAAAAATCTAAAACTGAATTTAGAAATAGTTTTGGAAGGAATTGGAACCTATCTTGAAATATCTAAATGTACCATAAACTTATTCTATTACATTGTGGACGTGAAGGTACGAGAAGCAAAAAATAATTCTTCAATTATTAATGAATTGTTTTTATTTAAATGTCACGTGCCGTGTTATTTTAAAGGGTTCACTTTAACGATTCTAAACATACTTTGAAATATTTTTTGTTGCGTTTATCTCTGAAAATTTTGGTTGATCCCAGAATTTTTGAAAAAATAATATGAGATTGGATTGAGTGGTAAAAGGTAACTGTAAAATTATAGCAAATATGTAATGTTCAATATGTACTTGTTAAACTACAGGGTGTTAAAAATGGTTCATCTCGAAATCCTGGTTTACAAAAGTCTGGTTTAGAAAATCCTGGTTTTAAAAATCCTGGTTGCAAAATCATAGTTTTATAAAAAAAGAAGAATGGTTTTAGGAAAGACTGGTTTTCTAAAGTTAGTATTTTTTATATTCGTAAAAATTTCTTTTATTTAAATTATGTTATAGTTGTTCTGAAAACAATGTTTAATAATTCAAGGCTAATTTAAAAAAAACGATATTTACCATATTCCAAAAGACTAGTAATTAGTTAGAAAGAAAAAATTTATCTACCTTTATATTCACTTAAAATATAAACATTATTAAAAGCAATGTTTTGGATATATTCAAGGTTGGTGAAATTATCCCGTTGGTTTATGGTATTCCAAGTAAGTTGATTATTTTTGAATGCCAGGTTTCTTTTTTTGATATAATCCTCCCGCTCTGATTTGCTCAACTCGGATTTTATTCATTATTAATTCTAACTTCCGAAATTAGCTGGTTAACACCGATATGTGCTTTGCGGACTACCACGTTTTATGATCAATGCCATCCTTCTACTGAATTTTGTGCCGTAGGTTAATTATTCTTTGAATTATACCACACAGACCCGAAATTGGTGTTTCCCGTTAAATAATTTTTCTCGAACCATTTGCCGATCCGCCGAGCATCAGGATCGCTTTTTTTTGTAGTTCCTGGTATTATAGAATAATAGCTTCCGCTGGTAAAAAAGCCAAATTTTTTAACATCCTGATTTGCAGGCTGAAATCCTCGTTGCTACCGTATTTCATACCACACTCTTCTGCTTGCACCTTTCTACAGATTATTTGCTCGAAATGAAACAAACAACCCTTATAAGCGGCTTCTGGGAAAAACTATTTCAACGCTTTTACACTAGCCTTTTTGAAATCGGATTTTAACATTTTTGGAAGTAAGCTCCTTCACTTTTTGAACTCATTAATCCAAATACTGGATGATGACAGTGACGCAGTCTCAATGCTGTGTTAAAGTTGAGAACAGGCTATCGACAATTTTTGTAGTTAACTCGGGTGTTCGGCAGGGAGATGCTCTGTCCCTGATACTCTTTAATCTCATGTTGGAGTATATCTTTCGTAAAACTGAAACACCGCAGCGTAACATCTTGTATCGCCACCAATCAGGTGCTTGCATATGCAGATGACATATGCGTGATTGGACTGAATAGCAACGGAGTGAAAGAAATACTTGATCCGCTTGTAGAGTTTTCAGCTTCAGTTGGACTTCAGATCAATGAGTCCAAAACGAAATACCTGATCTCTGGTTTTAGGGACAATGGCACACCAGATTTTAGTAGTGGCCACCACACGTTTGAGGGAGTGAGGAGGTTCAAATTTTTGAGTTCTCTTATCACTCACGATAACAGTGTGGGTGAGGATATTAAAGTGCGGCTGGCAGCTTGCAGTCGTTCTTTGTATCCTCTAAGGCCACTGCTAAAATCTAAACACCTATCAAGTGCCGTGAAGCTGAAGCTTTACAAAGCGTTGATCAGGCCCGTTGTTATGTTTGATTCTAAGGCGACGATGGATCCACGGTGTAGAGAACGACTTGGCCTCTTCAGATTGTCTTAGACAGTATGAAGACCATACCCGGGATCGAAACCGCTGGAGCCAATTAGTTGATTCAGTAAGGGGCCAGTAATGGCCTTTAAAACTGTATAAAAAAAAAAAAATCCAAATACTAAAGTAACAGTTTCACGGCCAATTTTGTGATGTATGGTAAACAATTGATGCGTGAACGCTGGAACCACAATGAGGTGGATCATTATATTGATGTGTCGTCCATTAGCCAACAGTCTGCATCGGCCAATAGTTTTAGATTGAACGGTGTTGCTAATACTTATATAGTGTGATCTTTAAAATCTTTAATAGTCAAAACCAACTGTTCCCCTTATCCTGGAATTTATATATTTTTAATACTAATCGGTTAATCGGCAAATCAACGGGTATTTCTGTGATAGATTCAACAATACTGTTCCGAATATTTTGCGGAGGCTTCAAAGTGTTTATTTTTCGCTGCCATTTTCAAAGTTATTTTGGCTTCGGAAATAGATTTCTCATGTGGCTGTGTGTTGATGTTCCATTTTTAAAATGCATGTTTACTTCAACCACTCTTGTTCATCCCTATTTCACGATAGGTTATATTTATTACAAAACTTTCACAATTTACCAAAACTATTGAAATTTTAAATCACTAATTCAAAAAACACATAATAGGACGATTGATTATGTTAATCCTTTAAGTAAATAGAATTACAAGCGTGAATTAAAATCAAAAACAAAAAAGGAAATTCGATTATTTCATTTAAATAATTAAGTGATTCCCCGAATAGATTTTAAACCAAAAATGCAAAAAATGTGTGTAACTTTTTCCGTGAGGGTGTAAACACCGTGCGTACGTGCATACCGTATTTGTGTGTGTGATAGTGAGTGTGAGGGTATATACATATGTGTGTTTTTTGTATTTGTTTATCGGATAAAGTGAGAAAATCTTCAAGAAAAAGAAGCTTCGATTTCAGCAACAGTGATGGATTTTTACAATCTTAAACGACACACACTTCCATCCATCCTCCATGCGGAACTATCGTTCGTTAGACATTACTTCGCATGGAGGTGACTAGTCCTTAAATTCTTAATTACCTTCAGTGTCTCAACCTAAGATTGAGATTGCCACTACTATCTACTCCAAATATGATTCTCTTCTCTGGCACACTCTAAGCATCTGGGCTCTTTTAGTACCTCTGCATATGGCAGCTTACATCATTACAATTTTCTTCAGACACAAGCATTACATTTAATATGCTTTTTGGTGTTAAGTGCTGCCCGAGGACCTCGGATAGTTCCCTCCGATGTGTTTCGAACCTTGGGCATTGAAAGGAAATGTGCTCCACGTCCTCTTTCGATCCTTTGCAGGCAGGACATTCTGGAGTGTCAGCATGTTTAAATCTGTAAAGGTATGCACCAAAACAGCTATTATCAAATAGCAACTGCGTCAAGTCGTAATTAACTTCGCCGTACCGTCTATTTGTCCACTTTTCGTATTATACATACGATAAGTTCACCAACCTTTCTCGGAGCTATCCCAGCGCATTTGCCATTCTTTCATAGTTGCAACGCGTTCTGATGCTCTGCTTCCTGGTTGTTCTCGATGTAGATACCATTTGTTCCTTTCCCTTGCAAGTAGTTCGATGGGTATCACTCCTGAAATTACGAGTCTCGCATCATCGGATATTGTGCGAAAGTCAAATATCACTCTTAAGGCGCCTAACCCGTATATCGCATCACTCCATATAGGTGATCCATATAGTATAATGGATGTTACCACATTTGCCAGTAGCATCCTACGACTCTGTCTAGACCCTCCAGTTGTGTGTGTGTTGTTATTTTACTACCAAATTTTTTTGTTTTTGTATGGGAAAGTTATGGAACATCTTTGGAAGACGATTCGTCGCTGGGACAAACACCTCAGCAACAGTGGCGGATTTCTACCAGCTAAAAACCACACACGCGCCGCTTTCAGACCCTCCATGCGGGAATATCGTTGGACATTACTTCCATGGAGGTGTCTAGCCATTTGGCTCTTTGTTCTCCCTGTAGCGCCTCAATCTTAGATTGAGTTTGTAAACGCTATCAAATCACGGCATGTTGTTCCTCTCTTGCACGCTCTAAATCACGGCATGTTGTTCTTCTCTTGCAATACCACTGTCGTCATATGGCTTACAGCATTCCATCCTTCCTCAGAGCATTAAATGCGTTGTCAAGCATTATGTATTCTTCGAGTATCGTCGGACCATGGGAGGATCCACCGATACCAATTAGCGTCTATATGAAGTCCATCGCATCACTCCATACAGGCAATGATGGACGATACGACGTTTGCCAGCAGCATTCTACGACACTGTCTAGACCCTCCAGTGTTGGCCATAATACGAGACACAGCTGCAGATACACTGGCAGTTTTCCTGCTCACTATCCTTACGTGCTCCTCTATGTTTAAACGGCCATCTATTTCGACACTCAAATATCGTAATGGAGGCTGACATCAACCACCTTTTTATAGTTATGATTGTCAACCTACTTATCTCTATTATTACATCTGTGGTTTTTGCAACCACTATAACTGCAACGTCGTCAGCAAAACCCACAATTCCTACATCATCAGGTACACGGAGCCTCAGGTTACCATCCTACATAACATTCCACAGTAGCTGCTCCAATACAGATCCTTGAGGTACACCACCCAAAACATTGTATATCTTCACACCGCTATCCGTGTCATACGTCAGCACTCTATCATTAAAGTAGTCTGTGATGAAACTTCTTAAGTACACTGGTACTTATAACGCCTGCAGACACTCAAATATCGTAATGGAGGCTGACATCAACCACCTTTTTATAGTTATGATTGTCAACCTACTTATCTCTATTATTACATCTGTGGTTTTTGCAACCACTATAACTGCAACGTCGTCAGCAAAACCCACAATTCCTACATCATCAGGTACACGGAGCCTCAGGTTACCATCCTACATAACATTCCACAGTAGCTGCTCCAATACAGATCCTTGAGGTACACCACCCAAAACATTGTATATCTTCACACCGCTATCCGTGTCATACGTCAGCACTCTATCATTAAAGTAGTCTGTGATGAAACTTCTTAAGTACACTGGTACTTATAACGCCTGCAGTGCATTTAGGATACAGCTCCGTTTGGCCGAGTTGAAAGCGTTCTTAACATCTAGGGTTACAACAGTACAGTACTTTTTTGAGCCTCCTTTCCATCTGTTGCGTTCTTGGCCATTTCAATGACGTGTTGGATAGCGTCCAGTGTCGATCGAGCCTCCCGAAACCCGTACAGTCTCTCAGTGAGATCTCCAGCGTTTTCCACAGCTTGCTTTCTCCAGTCGGTTGTATATGATTCTCTCTAGCACATTGCCAGCTTGCATAATGGTCGGTAGGAGGATGGTTCACCCGGTTGGTTCTTTTTTTCCAACAGGACCAGGCGCTGTTTCTTCCTTCGTTCCGGAAATACTCCCTCTCTGAGACAGGAACTATATAGTTCCTAAACTCATCCGGTCTGGCTTGTATTGTTGCCTTTAGTGCAATATTAGGGATGTTGTTAGGTCCAGGAGCCTTTGAATTCCCAAAACGTTCAAACGCATTGGTGAGCTCTTCTGTTGATACTGGCAGTATTTCTTTCACGCCAGGTACTCGGATCATGTCAGGGATTACATAATCTTGCTGCGGACACAGAGCAGTTATAATTCTACGTAATATCACTGGGCAGGTGGGAGGCGATTTGCCTTTTCATTTCATTTACCTTTTTTAGCCTTTTCATGACGATTCTGTAGGGTCTATTCTATGGATCACGATCCACTTCTTCACATAGCTCTTTCCAGCATTGGCGTTGCCTCAATGGCCTGCTTAAATTTATTCCGGGCATCCAAATAATTTTGGTGCAGGCTAGAATAGGTTTCTGTACCGCATGCACGTTGATGTTTCCTCCTTGCATTAAGGCATTTCCGTCGCAATTATGCAATCTGCTCAGTCTACCAGTGTGCTAGTGGACGACGATTGTCTAGCAGCATTTCTACCATTGATGCACTGCAGGCGTTGGTATACGTAGTTATAATCTGGGCCGCTTTTGCATTGGCACACCTCGAGAGGATTGGTTTCTCCAATGATAGCATAAATAGATCCTCTTCAAACGTATTTGCCTTCCAGCCCGCCGATTTTTTATATGTTTATTCCGTTTACTTTCCCTACCCAGTTTTATTTTGAAGAGTATGAATACGGAGGAGGAGCCACCTTACCAAAAACATTAAGATGGTTTTAAATTGTGTATGGCGGTAATAAGATTCGTTCAAACAATTTATCCGAACAAAAACTTTATCATGGTTTTCCCATCTTAGTTTGAAAATCCTTTTTAGAAGCTTCTTTATTTATATTAATTCGGACGGCTCGAATTAATCATAAAATAGAGCGGTTTCCAAAAAAAGCAATCTTGATAACCTGGCTTTGGAAATCAGGCTTTTGTACTGGGATTACTTACCAGGTACCTTAAAGTTAAATCTCCTTAACTTCTCAAAAAAAACTTGTTTAAACTGATTGGTTTAGATATTGAAATTGAAAATGATTTACCTATATACACTGTTCACTATACTTACCTATCAGTACACTTCGCCGGTAGTTTTTAAAAGTTACTTTCACAAAAATTCTATTATTAAAATTCAATTTTTCAAAATATGTCCCATCTTCCATGTTTGAATTCTGATAGGTATGTTCCTCGGTTAAAACACAAATTAATAGATTTAGTAGCAGTGATACGGCAAATATTTACATATTTACATTTTGTTATGGATAATTTTAAAATATTATCTGGTGAGCGATAGATAGGATTATCTGATTTTATTGATTGTAAAATTTCTTCTTGCGTTGTAAAATACGCCATTCACTCATTATCTCTTACACAATTTTAAAGTTGTATGTAATTAGTATTTCAGCCAGGACTATAGGTAAAACCAAAAGAACTGTATCTGAGGGAATGAGCTATAAAATATCATAAAATTCAATTTTTATCGAGAGCAGTACAACTACATATGTATACATCATAACTTATATATCTACATCGCCCTCAGCCAAGCGTGACTCGTAATTATTTTCATTGAAAATTTGATTAAGCTTTTATATGAAATTAACCTGCAATGAAACATAATTTATGTACATATATGTATTATACATGGTGACCCAAAAATAAATCGAAAATATCTAGGTACATTTTTTCATAACTCTAACTATAAAATTGAATAATTTGACTGATGAACGAACTACTATTCCGAACGTAATGGACTAAACGCGTATTAATCAAAATTCAATTAATCTATCAAATTATGAAAGATTACACCGTTTTTGGGTGTATTGGATGATGCTTATTAAAGTGGTTGGAAGCACTGTACAGACTAATAGAGAACATTTAAAAGGCCTTCACAAAAAGTTATGTACTATATTCAACAATAACTCAGCAAGCAAATAAATGTTTTCGAACAAATTCAGCAAGCAACAAGCAAATAAATTTAAACAAATATACTCTGTGGTCTAGATATAAAAGGTCATAACTCATTTAATTAGTTATCTAATTTATCTCTATATATGGAAATAAGTACTTAGTTCATAAAAAACTGCATATTGCAATTTTTCCTTTCTCTAGCTTTGTGTAATACTTACGTAGATGTTTAGTAATGCAGAATAAAATCTCAGTTTGGTGTAACTGTTGCAAGGTTTAAATGGTAACAATTAAATAAAAATTATTTTAATAAATCAAACAACAACAGTTGTAAAGAAGATTTAAAACGTTACAAGCCAAATCAATGCAAAGAAATGTTTTTATTTATCCAAAGTTAGGTTTTATTACTTTTTTTGTTCTGTTTGGTTCAAAAGAGAATTAAAATAAATCGAGTTATTACCTTTTATATTTAAAGAATAATTTGAAATTTGAAAATAACTGACTAATTACAATTAGGTTTTAAATGTTAATTATTTAATAGATCATAACTTATATTTTTCCACAAAATTTAGAAACCGTATAAACCAAACTTACCTAGTACTGTGTATCGTGAACTGAACATACCACTGAACATTTGATGAAAATCATTTATTACCTTTTATATAAGTGTAGACCACAAGAAAGAATATGTTAAACGATATCCTGTGTTGCACCAGCTAACAGAACCTGAGCCGAACCGATTAAGAAACACAGAACTGGAACCAGTGTAGATAGAGATGCCATTGAGGCCTTAGAGCACGAGATCAAACCAGTCTTTAAAATAAGTGCTGCGGCAACTGCAAAAATCCAAGACTGCCTTAACGCAGTTGTAGGCGCCGGTCATCTGATGAGCCTAGGGGTGTAGGCGGCCAAGAGTTGAAAGACCTATATCAAAAAACAAAATATCGTACGCACGGACTTAGATAGAAGAAAAAGTAGATAGAACAGAAAAGTTTGAGGACATAAAAGAAGCTATAGTTAAACGAAACATCGAGAAACGTTGTTTCATTACTAAGTCAAAAAATGGCAACATGGGAAATTGTTTCATCGAAGTGTAGCCTAATGCTAGAAATACCTTGGCAAGCAAATTATATCTCCTCTTGTAGAATAACAGATTTTATCAGGCTTACAAGGTGCTATAAATGTTATGCGTTTGGACATATGGCAAAAATCTGTAAAGAAACAAGATCAGATTTGCAGTCATTCCTGTGAGAGTGGTCACAGTCAAAAGAATTGCTCAAGAAGGACCGAAGACGCCAACTACGCTTGCTGCAAGCAAGCAAACAGGTCGATTGACCATTCATTGTGGAGTTAAATATAACGATCTAGAAGTTTTTAAAGTTTCACAGTACTGCGAGTCGTATTGAGTATGTGTAGAACTAAGATCTGCTCTAGGTAGTTTCTATCTGGTCAGTATCTACTTTCAATATTCAGACAAGCTGGAGAAGTATGCAAAGAAGGTAGAATTAAGACTGATCTAAAAAACCATCCGATTATAATCACTGGCCACGTCAATGATATAAGTCAAAACTATAGCACAATAAGGACACAATTGAAATAAAACTTCTCGTTGAAGAAATTATAGCACGAAGTGGCCTCTTTGTTATTAACAAAGATGGTCAGTCAAACACATATTTCTTCCACAATGGCAACTCGAATATTTATCTTACACTTATGATGGGCGATCTGTTAAGAAAATTTATGAATTGGTCGGTCAAAGAAAGCTGGACGACAAACGACTATAATCTTAGGTTCGGAAAACTCGCAAAATTTTAGTACTCGTCGAGGAAGTTACTCGATTGGTGGTGAGTAAGAATGCCAATTGGAAGAAGTTCTACAGCCTATTCAATAGCACTTGGTGAACGACCTAAATATATCAAGCGGAAATGACGTCGATAGAGGTGAGCTAGTTATTTCAAGGTCAATCATCAAAGCCTGTGGTACTAGTTTACCGTGGTGGTGCTCGGAACTAACCGACTAAAAAATGGTGAAAAAGTTCCACATAGTATATGAAAGAGACTTGGTAATCCAGAAACCCGGAAGAGCAAGAAACTTATTAATGTAGCACACTGTAACGCGTATTTATTAGTGACAAAAGTCAAAACATATTAAAATAGTTTATAACAGAGTACGGAAATGCAGAACCGTAGGACTTTGTGTATAAATGTAGCACAGCCAAACTAAAAACAAATGAGGTACTAAGTGTTCTGGTAAGCGATGGTAGACAACCAATAAACGGTTGGGGAAACACCACGAAATGCTTACTTAGTACTTACTACTCGATGACAGTGAGGAAAGTGACTCAGATGTGCAAAGAGTTATCCGCGCACATCGTAATATTGTATTAGGTATACTAAATGTGAGCTACCATTATCACGTGTTTTATGAGTACTTGTCTAAGCAAAGGAATTTTCCCAAAAAGCTTGATAGCATGGCATAGTATTCATTATTAGAAAAAACCAATTGTCAAGGCAATAAACCATGCTGTTGCCAGTCTTAGGTAAACTATTTTAAAAATTAATTACCGGCAGGTTAATGGAAAAATGGCCAATCCCGAAAAATGGCCAATTCAATGAAAAACAGTCTGGTTTCAGAGAAAATTAATCCACCGAGGATAAATGTTCTAAATGATCAGCATTGCAAAAAATCAAATTAAAAGCACAATCTGGAATTTCTCCTATATGTATCTGACGTGATTATTTATGGTGGCCAAGTATCATGATTGAATTAAAGAAAATCAATGACCCTGCAAATATAAAGAACATCATAAACGACTATTTGTATGATAGAACAGCCACTGCAACTACTGAGCTATGGCACACTACAAATGAGTGCCAATAAAAGATGCCCGCAAGGCTTCATTTTAGGCCCAACCTTATGTAATATTGTCTTTAATTTAAACAGTAGTACGTACCATAAAGTTTCTACAGTATATTCGCGGTCGAGAAGGTGCTCTTTGCTGGGAACTCAAGGGAAGGTATTCAAGGAAAAGGGCAATTGGACCTAAACAGAATTGTAGATTGGTACAATAATTACAAGATGGAGTTATGCTCCGCCAAGACAGTTTTAACCCAATTAAAGGGATCACTTGACATTAGAAGATTACCGCTGACCTCCGTAAATGGACAAAGAATGGTAAAATCCGTTAAGTAGCTTGGAGTGGACTCGACTAAAGGCTCGGACTCACTTCACATGTCAAAAGAGTCGTGGAAAATAGTAACTAGGTTTTCGCCGTGGTATAAAGAGTAGCAAAAATATGGGGTCTCAAGCAAAACACTTTATCTACCAAACATGAAAGCCAACTATAAAATAATAAAAAAGTAAAATATGAGATAAAGAATCGTGCAAGTTCTAGGTAATGAAGTGGTACTGAACCACTTGAGATTCAAGAGGCAAACAAGAAAAAGTAAAGTGTCTCTAGCACTATGGCAAGAAATGTGGACACACTTAGCGGAAGAACGGCATCCGATACGTAGCGACTGAGTATCGCAGACTCCAGTACCTGTGAATATGGACAGGGTAAGAATACAATAGATAACACCCTCTACCTATGACTGTGACCTACCTCAATAATCTTAAGATCAACTATGCGTTGACATAACTGTTGAGTAAATTTGCTTTGATGATACCAAACAACCTCAACTCTTATACCGTACTAAACGCTATACAATAATAAGTTCGTTCTTCGGACTATTGTTATATTAAATTAAGCGAGTAAAATAAATATTTAAGGAAATTAAATAATAATAACAGTGTTAAAGGCCATTACTGGCCCCTTACTGAATCAACAATCTGGCTCCAACGGTTTCGATCCTGAGCTTGGTCTTCATACTGTCTTAGACAATCTGAAGAGGCCAAGTCGTTCTCTACATCGTGGAGCCATCGTCGCCTGCAACGACCTCTGCGCCTACCATATGGTGGCTCTCCTTTCAGAGATCGCTGCACAATTCGTTCCGGATCAGCACGCAGAACGTGACCGAGCCAGCGTACTCGCTGAGATCTAACTTCATGTACAATATCGGGGATCTTCATCAGATCTCTGATCTCGAAATTGTACAGAGCTCGGTATGTACCATCTATTTCGCGTTTAGGGCCGTAAATCACACGCATGATTCTTCTCTCAAATGTAAGGAGCCATCTCTCGTACTCATTCGTCAGCGCCCAACTTTCACATCCAAACATAACAACGGGCCTGATCAACGCTTTGTAAAGCTTCAGCTTCACGGCACTTGATAAGTGTTTAGATTTTAGCAGTGGCCTAAGAGGATATAAAGAACGACTGCCAGCTGCCAGCCGCACTTTAATATCCTCACCCACACTGTTATCGTGAGTGATAAGAGAGCCCAAATATTTGAACCTCCTCACTCCCTCAAACGTGTGGTGGCCACTACTAAAATCTGGTGTGCCATTGTCTCTAAAACCAGAGATCAGGTATTTCGTTTTGGACTCATTGATCTGGAGTCCAACAGAAGCTGAAAACTCTACAAGCGGATCAAGTATTTCTTTCACTCCGTTGCTATTCAGTCCAATCACGCATATGTCATCTGCATATGCAAGCACTTGATTGGACTGGCGATATAAGATGTTGCGCTGAGGTGTTTCAGTTTTACGAAAGATGTACTCGAACATGAGATTAAAGAGTATCGGGGACAGAGCATCTCCCTGCCGAACACCCGAGTTAACTGCAAAAATTGTCGATAGCCTGTTCTCAACTTTAACACAGCATTGAGACTGCGTCACTGTCATCCTACACAGTCGTACCAATTTTGTTGGCATTCCTAGGTATTCCAGGGCAGACCACAAACTCTCTCGATTGATCGAGTCGTAGGCCTGCCGGAAATCCAGGAAAACCTGATGTACGGAGATGGATGTCTCATAATATTTAGATAGAATCATCCGCAGCGAAAAGACCTGATCAGTGACTGATCGATTCGGACGAAATCCTCCCTGATAGTCACCAACCAAGCCCTCCGCCAGAGGAGTGATTCTATCCAATAAAATGTATGACAGTAACTTGTATGCTGTGCAAAGGAGAGCTATACCGCGATAATTCTCACACTTCAAGCGGTCTCCCTTCTTGAAGATGGGGCATATCGCGGCCACTTTCCATTCATCAGGCATAACTTCGGTTCGCCATACTAATCGAATAAGGTCGAAAAGACAGTTCCACAAAGTATCCCCTCCGAATATCAAGAGCTCCGAATTAATGCAGTCCACTCCAGGTGAGCGGTTTCGTTTCATTCTCTGCATGGCCTTAGTGAATTCCTCATGGGATGGCTCCTCAGTGCAAATCTCCGCAGACTGTTCTAGAGGTGGCTCAACAACAGTCTGTCACGCATGATGAACATCAAGCAGCTCAGTAAAGTGTCCACTCCATGCGTCAAGTACTGCGTCGATGTTGACACAGAGGTTTCCATCCCGGTCCCGAATAGCGGTTGACGAAGGCCTGAAAGTATGGTGCAATCCAGTAAATCCTTTAAAGAAATTACGTGAACTACGCTCATTGCTGAGTTGTTGTACTTTCAGAACCTCGGCCTTCCACCATTCTCGCTTCTTCCGTCTACAAATCCGCTTAGCTGCCCTTCTTGCAAGAGCTGCCTTGTTTTTCCTTGCGATTGTGAAACGTTGTTGCACTTCATTATGGGCTATATTTTGTTGCTCAACTGCAAGACGACACTCGTCATCAAACCAATCATTCTTGGGTCTGACTTTCACTATACCTAAAGTCTGTTGAGCAGCACTGACAACCGAAGTTTTCAGTACCTCCCAGATAGAGTTCACGCAGTCAGACTGGTAATTAGCTCCCTCAATGTTGTCGCTGACAAGATCCTGATATCGTTTCCTTTGATCTTCATTTATCAGACCTTCACAGTCGAAACGTTCCATCCGTTTCGCTGTGTTCCCCGACCTGTACGAAAACTTCCACTGTAGCTTTGCAGCGACCAAATAATGATCGCTGCCTACGTATTTGGTTGCTGACCGATAAGTTCTCACATCCTGCACAACCCGAGCTCGCCCTTTTGAAATTAACACGTGGTCAATTTGGCTCCGGGATGTTTTGCGAGGATGTGTCCATGTCTCTAGGTGTATCTGTTTGTGAGGGAAGAATGTGCTTGCTACTCTAAGATCATGATCAATTGCAAAGTACATCATTCTCTCACCATTATCGGTCGCAGTTTCGTGTCGGGAGTACGGACCTATGTTTTCACACAAGTCGGCCTGATTTCTGCCAGCTCTAGCATTAAAGTGCCCAATTACCATTCTAACATCGTGTTCGGGTATAGATCCCATCAGATCGTCCAAGTCATTGTAAAATGAGTCTTTATCTTGGGGCTGGCTGACTTCTGTGGGCGCATGTACACAAATTATCGACAGGTTGGCTAACTTCATGCGCAGGCGAAGCATACACAATCGGTTATTGACTGCTTGAAAATCCAAAACAGCCTTCTTTACCTGCGGCCCAAGAAGAAATCCAGCTCCAAGATTTCCGAGGTCATCTCCACTGTAGAACAACGTATAGCCCTGGGACACATGGTCTCCACTTTGAGGCCAGCGAGTTTCTTGAAGAGCAACGAGTTCCAGCCGATACTCTTTCATGCACGTGATTAGACCCTCCAACGCTCCTGGTTTTCTAAGTGATTGCACGTTCCACGTGCCGATCCTAAATCTCGTATCCTGGTACTTGAGCGGGGGTCCGGTGTTGTTTTGGCGGTATCCATTTTTCTTTTTGTTGATTTTATAAACAGTTGATTTTTTTTGCGGGTCGTCAGCCCAGCGATCCAACCGTTTAGTCGCCTTCTACGACAAGCAAAGGATACTGTGGTGGTATTCTTAGGAAACATGTTCGTGCAATTTAGATTTACGAGACATGTGAGTGCCCCCCGACCACAGGGGCCAAGGAAATTATATAAGTGTAAGAAATAGAAGACGAGTATGTGCTGCCACGTGGATGGGATGGACACAAGTAAACCTGTCCAATCATACAGATTAGTAAATAAAGTTAAAAGAAATATAAGGCGTCATATAGGGATGGATTTAGGCTTTGGCTGGGTGCCATATCTGCTACTATGGGATGGTGTAACTACAAAAATTTCTATATCTGGATTACTACTCCAACGATTAGCACGTTACATAGAATCTCAATTAGTAATTATCGATTTCGAACTTCAAATGGTTTGCTTGATATTTCTGCACCTTGCAATAATTTTGTTTTTAACCATGTAAGCGATGAAGCGTAGCTGATGTAGATGAGAATCAAGTTATTCAATAGATTCCCTGTTTAATCTCCATAAGCCGACTCTCTTTTCAAATGACGTCTAGATGATTGTGTTAACATAGTTACATATGTGATATTGTAAATCAATTATCCTTTTTTTTTAAGGACAAATACCATTGAACAGAAGTTTTACAGTAATTCCAATAATTTAAAGTTTAATTCACAGTATAAGTTTTTTAAACCCAAAACTTTCAAAACAATAGCAAATCATTATTAAAACTCGTGATATTTGCGCTGCATGACGCTAATAAATTATTGAATAAGGAACGACGGTTCTGAAAGAAATTCATATTCATACGGTTTAAGAACAATAGATTTGTTGTAAAACTGCAATAATTTAATTTTTTTTTTTCATTTGTTACCGCCTACTATTCACGCAATGAAACGCAGTATACGAGTACTACAATAAAGGTTGGTTTATATTATCCGTTCCGTTCCGCACAGACACGTACCGGCACAGACAAAAAAAATATTGTTTCATACATTTTATATGGAAGTATTTATATTATCCGTACGTTTCCTTTCAGACACGTACCGTACAGACAAATATTGTATAAAAGAATATTTGTCTGAAATGATACGTAAGCGAAAAAATACGAGCAAAACGAAATAACTCGAACTCATAGTATCGTTTCATTATCCATCCGTGCTGAATGCTGATGTATTTTGTATTTTTGTACATGAATTATTTTAGTTTGTTGCGATCAATCGATCATGCAACTGAATAGGTCGAAATATGTATTTATGGATATGTCGGTTACTTTCAGATAATTTTTATTTCAGATTTAAATTATTTTCAGATATGATTATTAAAGTTTTATGATTTCAACATTTTTATTAATTTTTACTATCAATATTACTCTTATAATACTGATATTATCAATTGATTAAATATTTTAATCTAAATATTTAATTTTATTTATTTTGTATTTTTATATTTTTGTTTTTCGTTTGTACTGTACGTAGTTGAGCGGTGACTGTACGTTGTTACGAATATATACGATCGACATATCGAAATAATACGAATGAATGTCTGTACGGAAACGTACGGATAATATAAATACTTGATGTCTGTGTCGGTACGTGTCTGTAAGGAACTGAACGGATAATATAAACCAACCTTAATCCTTTACCAATAATTGACCGAACAGATGAAAAATTATGTGTCTGTCGCCAATAAATCACTGATTAAGGTAGTTTGAAAACAATAGAGTTTTGGTTATCCCTCATATAATTCAAGTTTTAAAAGTGGTTTAAATGCCTTTTTCGTACAATGAAAAAACCAATATTATTGTATTCTAACTTGTATGTTTATTTGGACAGCTAATAGTATGCGGTGAATATTACTCGAAATTACATCTTTTTCATTTCACTATTTATATTATATGTAATCGCTAAATTGACGTGAAATAAAATTGATTTTACTCGCGTATATGGTTTAAAAATAGTAATGTCATGGAGGGCAATTGGGGATATCAGCTGGTATATAAAATTGTAAAAGAAAATACTAAATGTTCTCTCTCAAATATAAAGTTTACTAGAAACTAATCGAAGCCGATCATACTATTATAAACTGATTGAGAATATAAACCATGTAAATGCGATGTAGTTCAAATATCTATGTGTATTTTACTTTGCCAAAGATTTTGTGCGGAAATATTTAGTGTGTTCTGCTACTCAGCTATTATCTCATTCCATTATACATATATAATGTTCATAATTCATTCGTAAAACCTAGGAAAAGGCTTTCACCATCAAATATAATGGGCTAAGCCTATAACCCACAAATTATTATTTGAAGATTAAGTATAGACAAGTGCGTGCCTCGAATACATCTATAAATAACGTATTTAAAAGTCCAAATAATTGTAAACGTTTTAATTGAGGAATGTTAGGGAATCTCGGGCGAAAAAAAACACTGGTAAATAAAATAGATACAATATAAATCTTTAGAAAACTAAACTTTCTAAGTAGGCATGCAGTTTTTGCGTGCAGTTTTTTGTTTTTGTCCCAGTCAAATATTTTGTTCAAATTAGTAATAAATTTGTTATAAATATGAATTATTATAAGAACAGAACAGAAAAAATTATCGATCGTTGTGCTAATTTAAAATGTTGCAGCGGTAAATCATATATCTATATCGAATAAGGAATCAGAGTTATATCAGATTAGAAGAATGAAAGAAAAAGTTATTGTTTTTGTGCATTAAATTCTTAAAGTGAGGTTATGTATCAAAATTGCACCCTTTTGTGGCGTTATTTATTTGTGGCTGGTGTGATCCGCCCAACTTTATTTTTTTTAATCACACATTTATTAAAAATGGATAAGGCTTGAGTACACAGAGCTGCGAAAATATCTTTGTCTAAATAGATGCTGCATACCTGGAATTATAGATTGAATTAATGGAATCCACGTCAAAATGTCAAGCCCACACGAGCAGACACAACACTTGTACTATAAAGGATGAAGTTTCGCAGTATTAATATAATACTAGTAAGTATAAAAATTAAGGCTTACATTTATTATAGCTCATAAAGTACTAGTAGCGCCATTATTTTCGAAGGTGGAAATTTTATAAACTATATATCGTGCTACTTTAATCAAAGTGGGAATTTTTAAATTAAAAATGTATAGTATTTATAGAAATTTCCTTTGCTTTTGAAATTAATGCACTACATATTTTCGCTGTATTGCTTACGCATAATAATTTTATTTATATTTTACAGTGTGCTTAATAAGTTTTTTAATTTTTTTTTAGAAATAACCGACAGTGTACATTATATATAAGAGGAATTTAAGAAGAAAATATATTGTAATAAAATATTATATATTTATCTAAATAATAAATTCGTCTACATAAACTTTTTATTTTTGTAATTGATAGACCTTAGTGGAACTGTAGGGAAAGTATATCTTAAGATATGAGTGGTTCTTTACCAAAACTATAAATACAATACAATTAAATTAAATGCCTGCGTTAATTAGAAGTATTTTATACTTGCGCGGCGAGTATAAAATAATTCTAATTAACGTATATCCCGTCATAGTATGAGTATGAATGTTAATAATATTTGAATATCAACAGAAAATTTTGCTATTTACTAAAATATTTAAAATAAACCGAAAATGTTTATATTCACGTACAGGTTTTGTGCAGAAGGGTCCAATGCTAAACGGCTTTGAGCAGTTCCCAATTTTAGTATGAGTTTGAATGTTAAAAATATTTGAATATCAACGGAAAATTTTGCTATTTACTGAAATATTTATAGATATACCTACAACGAATTAAATTCATCTTAAATTCAGATAAATCTACAACGAATTAAATTCATCTTAAAATCACATATGCATCCAACGAATAAAATTATAAATAAAAATCAAATATTTCAATCTCACATTTTAAATTTGATAGATGAAACTATTTTCATTTCATTACCAATTTTTTTTACCCAAGACACAAACCGTTATTATATCCGGGTAACTCACCAAATGTGGTATTAAGCGTTTATCTACGACACCAACCACAATGGTTCATAAAAAATTCGCCGTATACAAAGTGGCACACAGCCGCTTTATTATTGGTGAGCTATAGTAAATCTATTCCCATTTGATATTATTTTGTTCTCTCAATTTTTTCGGCAACACAGGGAACAACGTATAGTGTTTTCATTAAAAGACGTTCCATGGGCTGACATATTAGCCGTGTTTCTTTTCGTATGATCTGATCCGGATCAGATCATATCTGCTTTCCTTTCATTTGTATAGCCGCGTTTCATGAAATCAACACAAAATTTGTATTATTTTTTGTTTTTAGGTTATTATATTGATCCTAGTAGCATTTTGGTTCAAAATTTTGATACAGAAACAAAAAATAGTACAATTTTTATGTTTATTTCATGAAACACGGCTATATAAATGAAAGGAAAGCAGATATGATCTGATGCGGATCAGGTCATACGCCAAGAAACACGGCTATTATTAAGCTAAGGATAACTGTAGTTTTAAAGGCCAGATTTTGCACTATTTTAAGTGCAAGATAACTGCATTATTAAGGTTAATATTTAAAATGTCTGCAACTATACGTTGATCTTTGTTGTGTCATCGCCTTTTTTTTTTTTTTATTGTAAACACTTTTATTTAACTAAAATCATGTAAGATTTAAAATAACCTTTATTTAGGCATCCGCATCTGGTGATAGACAGCCTACAATATTCACTTCTATTATTATAATCTGGCAACGGTTATTTATGTATGACTTTAAATTCAAACCAGATTTAGTAATACTACGCGTTGTCTGGGCTTTCGTGCATACGATTGACTAGGCGCTTAAATTGTCTTTTATTAGTTATTTTGAGTTTAAATTTGATTTTATGTTTAAATTAAAACAACTTTGCACAATTTTTATTTTTTTCTTAAATTTATTTATTATTAATTTTCTTCTGCATCGTGATAAAAAAATACATCGACAAATCCTAATGTACTCATCGATAAATGTTAGTGGTGATCAACGTTGGCAGTACAAATTTTTTTTGACGTCCACAAATTGACACCGATATGACAGTCGCAGATTGATGAAATGTGTGGTTGGTATTGCGGCAATTAATAGAGAGAATGGTACCGCTGAGAGGAATATTAATTATTTGTGTAGTGTTGTAGTTTTTATGTGTATTTCGAGTAATATACGTGAGGTATTGTAATTTGAAGAATAATTAGGTTCAAAAAATAATATTGCAAATTACCGTGGCTTTCGATAAGCTTGGTTTTGCTTAGAGTTTGAGTTTGAGATCTGAACTTTGAACACAATGGAAAATAGTATAATGTAAGATTAATATTTTGGGATGGCGGAGCCTACTGGCAGACATGCGGTTGATGTTCAGATAACTATAGTGTCTTGTTATTATATTTTAGAGTTGTGCTGTATTTTCATTCATATTCATCACTTTGCGTTAGATCCAGTTTTAAATTATTTTTGTAATTTATACTGATTCAGCTGTAACCATACTTTAGTTAACTAATTCTAATAAATTCTATATATATGTTTAATTTTAGGATGCCAAACTGTTATGGAAGCAGTTTGAATATTAAATTAATAATTAATTATGAGATAGCTTAGACTAATGTTTTAATTGTGTTACTAATTATCGGTTATACCTAAGTATATTTGTCTATAACTGTACCGAGTCAGTCACAATCAATTAAACCCGTCCCATCCTTCGGTTTTGTTATGTGTAAAGAGATAGACATGGTTGTACACTACAATCAATCAACTATTGTTATATGAAATAAAAAAAATATTTTTGTTTAAGTGAATCTTGTTTATCAAATATATGCAAAACTTATTGGAATCAAATCGACTACAAATTTCCGATCTGATGCTTATCTTTCATTATGAAAAATCACATTTTCATCATTGTTTCGACCGAATCTTGGAGGCACAGAAATTTGCGCCTTCTAAGCAATTCTCTATGGCCAAAGCATTGGGATATCGCTGTAATTTTCACTGGAACCTTTTGCTGTTTTGCTTTATCGCATCTGCTACTATTTCTGTGTGTAGGTCACGATGTATGGCCGTATTGCGTACATACCAAGCTGCAATATTTTTGATTGTATTTTCTGAATTTTATTATGTTGGAAGTGGAAGCAGAGCGTCATAATTAAATACCACAAGTTCAAATTAGTTTAAGTTTTTATATAACAAATAGCTTAACTCTGAAAATTTTCTTACTAGAAGGAATAAGTTAACATAATTTGTTGATATTTAGTTTCAATGTGTTTCTTTTATGTCAGCCTTCCATCTAACAATAAACCTACATATTTAGATGTTGCGGAAGATTGATATAACTTTACTGGTACACAGGTGTGTTTACGGAGTGTGAATGGAATATGTACCGATTTGCACTCGTTGACCGGAATTCTTCATTTAGTTAACCATGCTTCAACTGCATGCAATTGTTCTTGCAAATGTCTTGCATTTTGATGCGCAGCTATTATTGCTGTATTTTCCTGGATTTTGATGTGCAGCTATTATTGCTGTATCGTCTGCATGTGGATGTTGATATTTTTACATGTTGGTAATTTTACATAACTTGTAGATTCAAAAATTATTTAATTGATGCATTTTTTCCGTAGTTCTCTGGGTATTTTACCATATATCAAATCAAGTACAGGTGCTTTTTTTTGGATTTATTATGTTTTCCTTAATCATTTTTTGTATGTTGCGCCATTTGTATTTAATTGGTTCGATTCATGATGAGTAATTGGTGGTTTACAACTTGTTGGGTGTAAACACATTGCTGATCTGTTAAGCAAATATTTCCGTTTTATCTACATCGCTTCTTGCCTAATTTCTATCAGTGAGGCGAATGAAACGGCATGAAAGTGCCGGCCTGTTTAGTTTTTTGTAGCTTCCCACAGAGAGTAATGTGTTGTTTCCGCTGCTGTGAGGCCAGTGAGATAGCTCTGGACTTCTTCATCACGTTCTTTTATTAATGCGTTTTACAATTTTTGAAAGCTTTATTTAGTTTTAATTGAAGTGGTCGTTTTATTTGTCATTATCTGCGTATAGAACGTTTTAACATTGAAAGCTGCTGTATGTTCTGTGCTGGTTCATGGTGAGTGTTATTGGGTAGAGCCTTCCATTGTTACTATTTCTTTTAAAATTGTGCCTAGTTTGTATGTTTATTATACAGAAATCTATTATTTTTTTCTGTTGGCCAATAGAAATGTGGTTCAATTTTTCATTTTGTGTACATTCCCACAGTTGTTTTCTTTTATGTATTACAAATCTGGACCCCCATTGAGTATGCTTATAGTTGTAGTCAACTCTTGCAAGAAATTTGTTTCCCAGGGGTTTGAAAAAATTTGGTGGGCAATAAACTGCAGATACGTTGCATTTGCCTGTCCCTTTTTCCAAACATATGGTAGTTGCTTGAATCATCATTAAGCTCTTGGTGTTCATAGTGTCTGATTCATTCTCTTATAATGATAGCTGTTCCACCTTGAGGCTTTCCGCTTGGGTATTTAGTATGGTATATAAATGCTGTATTCTTTAAAATTAAGATAACCCATATCCGTAACCGTGATTTAGAAATTAGCACAATATCAATATTTTGTTCAAAAAGCAGATATTGACAGATATTTCTCTTGACGTCTAGATTCGTTAATATTAGTATTCTGCAAATTTCCACATAGACACACCTGGCAGATTGACCTAGCTCTCGACCCCACAGCTGCAAATTGTTGGCTATTGCTAACCATTTTTGCAAATGTTTCCATCATAAAGTGGTTATATCCAGCAGGAAATTGCCATGGTTTTTGGCAAGATACAATTCTTGACATGGTTTTTGTTTCAAATCTCAAATTTAACGTATACGTTTCGTCATCTATTAAAACACATCCACTAAATTTTATCAAAACTTAATCATAGAGCAGTCTGACACGTTTTTAGTGGAGAAGTTTTGGTTTCTGAACTCGAATTCTTCTTACCATAGAGTGGGATTTATTAAATTTTATGGCGAGAGATCCTCGGATTATTTGTAATGGAAGAGAAAACCTTCTTGTAAAGATTTTTAACAGTAGTGCTATATTTCTGATTTCTGTGATCTTTATTTATATCATTTTATAACGCTATTATATCGTTGGGCAAATTTAATGATTTTGCAATGGAATTTTTTTTATACCTGATGTTGAAGGATTTTTAAAGTATTTCTACACAGCTAGTTTCCAATATTATTTAATTCTATCGTAAATAAGTTTTTATATTAGAATCGAGTTTAACGACGTCTTGGATAATTATAACTCAAAAAAGTAGACAAAATGTTATGTTATGTTATTCCCGATTTTATTTAAACTATTCTTTAGCATAAAAACTAGTTTGCTATATGGCTAATATTTAACCTTACAATAAAAAAGCATTATTAATGCACAACAAAAACAGTTCTCCGTTCACCAAAAAAAACACCTTATACATATAAACAATAAATTGTGCCTAAAATTTACTATTTCCTTTGATAAAGCGTATCACTATTCCTTAAACGATTTAAATTCCAAAGATTTAAAATGTGTATACGAGAAATTTAAAGTTATTTTATTTATTTTAATTTTCTTTCAAAACTTTCAGTTTACAAAAAAATTTTACAATACTGAATAATATTCATGACTTAAATTATGTTGCATTTGAAATTGTTTTAAAAAAACACTTTTGTCTAGTACGGTATAAAAAATCAGCTAAAAAACTATCTTAAATCATCACTAGTATGGTATTATTCCGTTGAAAAAATTGATATTCATTAAATCAAAGCTTTAAGAATTGTAAAATATTATAAAATCTTTTAACTTTCCGGTTGTTTACTGAAAGCTGTCAGATTATTTACATTATTATTTTGTAATATAGTACCTTAAAAGCTTAATTTAAACAATTAAATCTGGCTGAATTAGTAATTTTACTTAAAGGAACGGTATTTATAACGGTTATAATTTTCTAAAAAAAATATTCAATTGAGCTGCTAAACATTGAGTACAGTAAAAAACTCAATTATCCCTCTATTAAGTTTAATATTTTTACAGTTTTTTTAACCCCGTTCATGTCAATAAGAGCTTTCTGATTATAGTGCAACTTGTTAACAAATTCGTTTTCATGTTCCAATAATAGAAGCTCAAAAATTGATATTTTTCACTTAAAAATAAATGTCAAAAAATTTTTTTTTCTTTAGTTTAACTTGTGTTGAAGAAATATGAATAAATAATTCTTAGTTTTCCACCGTTTTTACAATAAAAGATTTCTAACTTTTACCGAATTTTATAGGAGTTAACTAAGGAATTTATAGTAAATGTAATCTATACAAACAAGACACAAGCGTATGAATGAATACAATTCATTTTGACGTAGAATACTTCTTATCTGACCAGGCGAACGTTGTACACCCCAGCTAAAAAATTGCGCGTTACTTCATGGAACCGTTTGAAATTGCAATATCTTCTATTGGACAAATCACGTCCACTTAACTAAATACTAATATCGCCATGTCGACGTAGAAAATAATAGATGACGTATAAACGCCCATACCTGATTGCAATAGTTTCGTGAATGCCTGAATTCTTGACAGTTGGTGCATTGTAGAACAGATTTTCGTTGTTTATGCGGCTCTTCTGCTACAACTTTTCGGTATAACAAATACCTTAAATTATAAATTTCATGTTTTCCTTTCGTTTTGGTTGGCTCAGGTTCTAGATCAACTATAAACATTGCTGGAGGGATTTTATCGCGAATTATAATGTTAATTTAATTTTTTATTATTTTTGGTCAGTTCTTCACCAATTTCTGAAGTTGTCAGTTTGTCACAGTGGGTTCGACATTTTTTATCACAACCGTGATTATTGGCGATTATTATCATATCCTGAATGTATAATAAATTTTATTATTTCCCTCCAGGACAGTAAAAAATTTACCATTTTATTGTTCAGACTGTGTCCGAAACTTGTGATAAAAAATCGTGAATTAATTTTTTGACATTTACTTGAAAATACCGAACACCCCCAAATTAATCGAGTCTATTACTATGATAATATTTGACAGTTATTACGCATGTGCAACGAGTGATTTATACATATGTACATAATAATATAATCTAAAATTATTAATACATATAATTATAATAACGTGACATTAAAAGGATTATTTAAATGGATCCATTATTTTAATATTATCAGTTGTCACAAAAAATTTGAGGTTATGAAATATAAAATTAATATATATGACGTGGGGAAAACACGTATGAGGTGGGGAGATTTATTACACTTTTCGGACAGCATAATAAAAAATCGTGAATGTAGGGGAATAATTATCAAACAAATGTCAACAAATTAATTCACGATTTTTTATCACAGGTTTCGGACACAGTCTCAGTAAGCGCTGCTACATTTTCAACATTTGAGTCACTAGCACTTTTTATTAAATGCGCATTTGGTCTCTTATTTGATTGCCCAGAGGGTTTCGGCTTTGGAGCATTTGCACCAACAACTTAATTCACATTTGATGACCCTACATTTTTAGTTTGGCCAGAGGTCGTTGGTCTTATCAGGTTCACATTTGTGTCGTCACATTTTGCAGATGTATATAAAAATTATGATTATTTCACATGAGTATATTTCAATCAAAACTTAAGGTTAGATCCAAATATTGACAACCAAACAGTTAGTTTGGCGGTATAGAAATAAAAAAGAGTTTGCAAAGAAATTCTAACTATTTTTATAATATAAATACAAAAGTTTGTACTAGAAATTCTCAGTTCTTCAATTTTCACAAATCTTAATTTTTAATTTTACTTAATTTGGCAAACAATGTTTTAGAAAACTTTTAATATTTTATTTACTAGAATTCTTACACTTATAAAATAAAATAAAAAAAACACTTATAGTGATAAGTTGAAGATGAACAAGTAATTTAAAAAACCATTTATAATTTTTATTATTTATTAAACAGGCTGCACCTAACCAGCGCCACAATGATTACAAATTTATTATTTGTTTACAGCCGCGCGCAATTCTGCAAACACATTTAATTATTGTCGGTACATATATTTTATTATATATTTATTTATTCGAATTTATTTACAAATAAAAACAAAACCAGACACAAATTTTCAATTTTATTAAGCGTAACACATTAAGCAACCGACAATTATGTATCCATATTCGTTTAATCATCTTAATGTTATATTGACAAGAGTACCCTTTGATTACAAATTATTCTTCCAGCTTCACTTAGTTTATACATGTATATATAATATACATAGTTATGTATCAGAATTGGTTTGCTTCTGCGCTATCTCATGTTATTTATTTATTATATATATTTTTGTTATTATTATTACTTTATGTTTTTTTTTTTTTGTTAAGTTGAAATTTAACTTTTCTTAATGTAAGATTAAAATACAACAACAATGCAAGAAGAAAATATATATAAAACACGTTTAGTTTTTTTTTTGCATGAATTAAAACTATTTATCATACACTTTTGTGACATTTATAGTAAATATAAAAATTTTATTACAATTTTGCTGTTGCTTTTTAACGTTCTTAACGAAAAAAAAAAAAAAAAATAATAATCATATAAGAATAAGAAAAGAGCAACAAAAGCATACATTGCAAATAGCATTGAGATTGGTGTGTGCATATGTGTGTATGTATGCGTATACATATCTCTAATAAAAACCAGGTACGCGAAAACAACAGATCGCGCAGAATCGCAAAACACAGTATATACTGTATACACAACAACAATAACAACAGTATTAAAACTATAACATAAGTATTTAGGTGTACATATTATTGTTGCATTAAGATTTTTTCGTAATACTGTTTACTTTTCTACATTTATACTTCTTACATATTAGAGTGTCGCGTCCGCGCTCGCAGATTTAAAACACGAACATATCCATACTTATTACTTACAGTAACTATATGCGCGAATAGATAATTATTAGATAAGATTATGTTATGAAATAAAAATTTATATTTCTGTTGATTGACTCTTGCTGGTATGTATATTTATGCATCAAAATTAATAAAGAATTATACGGCTGCATATTGGAACCTTCTTAATAATATTCATATTGAGGTATATGTATATAACGAGACGCGTAAACCGAAAACCTGTTTAAAAATAATTTTTGAAAGCAGAAAAATTTGAAAACTATCGATTCTCGTTCGATTCAATAAAATTAATAAAAAAAACTTAAAAATAATAAAATCTGTGTAGATTCTTTATTCAACATAAATTTTATCTAAGTCGCGTAGATCTTCCCTTGCACCTTTAATTAATTTTAATTTATATAAAAAGAAACTGTAAACGACAAGCAATTTATTATCACAACGAGGAGAATAAATACACCACCTAGAAGTTTTACGATTATAATTTTAAATAAAAAAATTTAAAAAAATAAAAAAATATAATCTTCGTCGTTTTTTTTTTTTTTTTTGTATTGGGAATCTTTGATTTACGTTGTTCAGACGATAGGTGTACGACGTGGTTCCAGCAATAAAACTAAAACAACAAATCGATAATAATGTGTTGGCGTTGCTACGATTATATAGTTTGTTGGTCGCCGCGCAATGAAACTTGAGACTTTCGAAGAAGCGCGCGTTATAAAGAAAAAATTCCGATATGATATACGTGGGATGCGCTTCCAGCTTAGCTCATATACGTTAAGATTCTCAAAATAATTTACGAAATGTTATGGTTTAATTCGGTCATTTAAATATATCGTGTGTACTCCCGCGCCGGAAATGCGATTCAAATATAACCTTTTATCCTCTTTGTGATCTGCACATAAGCCGCGTGTATATGATGCGGTTCTACTGTATTTTACATGTTTTAACAACATAACAAATTTTATTACACTATTAATAGATTTTTCGTAAAGGTTTTGTTAAAATATATGTTCTTCTTTTAACAACTGCCATTGGCTTTATTTTTGAATATTTATTTAAATAGGAAATTAACAAATAATGACTTTATAAATGTCTATAACATAAATATTTTATTAGTTTACTCTTGTTTGTATGAAGTTGCATAATATGTTGTATATGTCTTCTACAAGTACAGTACGTATAACGGAGGGATTTACATTACAATACGCGATCAAATTATTCAATATTTGAGTTTCTGATGATTTTTGCAATATTCATTGAAATTGATTCAGATAAAGAATTTGGAATCAAAAATTGATTCAAAATATGAAACTTTACTCAACTCTGAAAAAAATCGAACAAATCAAAATGTACAACATTTGAATGGCTATGTGGCCGAATGTAAACCACATGACTGACTATATTTTTCAAAATACTGAATAATAAATTTTGAGTAGGAGTATACTCGTATTATATACAAAATCGAAATAAGCTGGAGATGCAAGATGTAATCCTTATCGGGTAGGATTTATTAACAAAACCACGATGCGCAAGCAGGACATAACGACGCAGTTTGCTTTCGAATTTATCCTAATTCTTCATTTTATTCCTGTTGCATCTGTCTTGCGACCAACATATCAAATCGTAAAGTAATTAGCCTGCCAGTACAAGGTGAATAAAATGCTCCCACAACAGAAATAAATCATTAATCTCTATATGCGGAAGATAATCCAACAAATTTAACCAACATTTTGTAATTGAATATAGAAACCAATGCAGGATAGTGTAGGGGACAACCCAAGTACTTCAGCTTATTTTTAAAAATAAATAAATACTTCTCAGTTCATTTTTTATTTTCTCAAGCAATGTTTGCTTCTTTTGTATAAGATTTAAATATAAAATTGGTCGTTACTAGTCATGAGAAACATTCAAAAATGACATCTCTTTAGAAACAATAATAATGTAAACAAAATTCATAAAGCCTACTAATCTACTTTTATTATTACCTTTGATGCATTCTATGGCATACATATACTTACGAGTATGTGTCATCATATCCATCATAATGTAGTTTGAATTGTAGCAACATTTGAGAATATGTATATTTATTTTGTTTTTAATTGTGTACATTACTGAAACTAACCGCCATTTAGAAGTTTCTCGTTGTTTTGCGAATACCGTTAATAGTGCGTGTGTTTCCATAATAGGAAAAATAACAATTAATACGTTTTAAAGCATGTAAGTATTTATTTATGTTTAAGATAAATATATTAACTTCAAAATTATAAAATTGATGTTCCATGATGTAAATCAAGAAGCAAGCATACTTACTACAATTATATAACCAAAAAAGATGTTACTTTTCGTTAGGGTTATAGTAAATATTAGTCTAAATCAGTGGTGTCATATCCAAAATATTTAGATGGGTATTTTCCTTACTTAAAAAGTAGTACAGCGGAGAACGTCAAACAATTGGGTTTGGAATCTTGGATAATACTGTATGATTAAGAATAGTAAATTCTATGTACTCTCTACTTCTTTAAACTCTGTTATTTTTTGTAACTGAATTTTTGACGGTTTTAAGTTATGAATAAAAATAACTTTAAAATTATATATAGATTTTATGATCAATTTTGTTATAAACAATTTTTATTTTTTTTTTTAAATAATTCTTTTCAAAGGCTGTATCCGAAACCTGTGATAAAAAATCGTAAATTAATTTTTTGACAATTGTTTGAAAATTATTCCCCTACATTCACGATTTTTTATTATGCTGTCCGAAATCCGTGTAATAAATCTTCCCACCTAATAAGTTTTTTCCCCACGTAATATATGTCAATTTTAGTTTTCATAACCTCAAATTTTCTGTGACAACTAATAAATTGCACAGAAAATTAAAAAAAATTAATATTAAAATAATGGATGCGGTAATCCTTTTAATGTCGCGTTATTATTATCATATGTATAAATAATTTTAAAATATATTATTATGTATATATGTATAAATCATATGTTGCACATGCGTACACAAATTATTCGATAGCTGTCAAAAAGTATCATAGTAATAGACTCGAATAATTTGGGTGTGTTCGGTATTATCAAGTAAATGTCAAATAATTAATTCACGATTTTTTATCACAGGTTTCGGACACAGTCAAAGTATATACAGTTAAAATTCTCTATAACGGAATCTCACATGACCGGAACAGTTTTCCGTTATAAGAAAATTTCCGTTTAATTGGAGTTTTTCTTAACTGTAGCGGAATTAAAAAACTTTCTAATTTGAAATTCTAAGTTCTAAGTTTATGCCAATTTTGGTTTTATTTCAGTAATTCACTGTTTATTGAATAAAAATATGTATTTATATACTTTTATAATAAAATAAAAAAGTACAATTAATTTAATATCACAAAATATGTATGCAAACTACACACATCCAAATCATACATACGAACAAAACATAAAATTTCAAATTATTTTGAATAACAAATACATATTGGTAAAATCCATTATTCTTATGATTTACGGTTCATATAATCTAAGTACGAAGATTGCTTTACCTTACGTTGAAATGATTCGCTCTCAACATAATATGCTTTTAACCTGCAAACAATGTTTTGAAGGCAGCCCATTTCTCTATTTCCAACATTCTAGTCTTCCGCATCTTAGTAGAGACTAGAGATGATATCATCTAAATCAATTGTGTTTACTTCTTCTGCGCTGCAAATTGCTGAACCATATGCGGTTTGAATAAATTTCCAATTTCTTGTATTTGCAGATTGGGAAGTTGTTCTTCCTCGGATATTGAATCCTCACCGTCAAAACTGAATCAGCAATTCAAAAAACAGTTAGTAATGGTGGATGGCGAAATTGTTTGCCATGGAAATTTAAAAAATTGAATGCCATCTAATATTGTTATTGTTTTGATATGATCGGAAACACTATCACAGCTTCCTTCGAGTAATTGTTGTAACATCAGTTTTTTATAATGGCCTTCATATTGGCAATGATTCCCGAATCAAGTGGCTGAAGCTGCGATGTTGTGTTTGGTGGCAAATACCACAACTGAATATTTGAGAGCTTTAAATTTGGATGCGATGCGGCGTTGTCAAAAACAAAAGGATTTTTCGATTTTCGCATTGCATTTGATTGTTTAATTTCGTTAAATATTGTGTAATTACTGCTCCAGTCATCCATGCTTTTCGACGCCTAGATTGGCCACATTTAAGTTTTTAAAACAAAGAGGCCGTGCGGCCTTTCCAATCAAGAGAGGCCGATTCATTGAACCGTTACCAAATAAAGCCAGCAAAACAGTTACTATTTCTTTAGAAAATTTTCCCCCAAAGCAATTTTCTTCTGCAAAAGTCAGCGTTTTTTTTGAGGAAGAATTCGGAAAAAGCACTGTTTCGTTGTAATTTCCGATATTTTTGAGCTCGTATCCATCACAACGGATGTGAAGTTAGCCCGAAAATTCTTCCCGTAATTAGTTTGTTTCTCAACTAAACAAATATAAGACTAGAACGAAAAAGTATATTGCACTCAACATAAATATTTAAAAAATTATACAGATATAATTATAGAACAGTTATAAGGTCAATAAGCTTTATATATAATATTTATGTACATATGTAAATAAACATGTTAACGCAATAGCGAAAACGTGTATAATTATATTGCTATTAAAAATTGCTCGGATGCCAATAATTATTTCTTAGCTCACAGGGATTGATAGATATAGCGGCCTATGGAAAATAAATGATAGCTCCCTCATCATCGAAAAATTACCACCCCTAAGTTCATTCGATGGCGAGAAAGGTCATTTAAAGAATTAGTTCCATACATGGTGTGAGCTATCGAAAAACGCTCATTTGCCTATAATTCTTTCTTAATTCTGTAGGAATGATATATTTATGTTTCTTATTTTAATGAATTAAAATCAGGCTCACTGAAATATGCATTTCATTAGCAAGAGATGGAACAATTTACTTTGGAGATTATTTATTATTTAAATTATTTATTTTTTCAATGTGATTATCTCGAGAATCTATGGTACATACATAAATGTTTTTCGGAGTTCTGGCGGTAGCGACATATTTTTTTAAATCATCATATTGGCCCCATTTTCCTTTGTATTTTGAATAACTTACAAAATGCCCAGAACTCGTTTCTTTTGAATTAAAATTTTGTGTCAACTGTTCGTAACTTATAAGTCCTGTTAAACTATAAAGAATTTCTTCGAATAATATTGTGGATTCAATATGACTTAATTTAATTTTCAGCTGGTTTTCTATAGATTCAGTATAAATCGGTACTATGGGATGGTACTTATTATTTTGAGGATTCATTTTATTGTGACATACTGGACAGCATTGAGTTGGAAATTCTTCTATACATTTATTTAAATTAGAAAACCCAACTTCTGTAAATGTAAACATAATAACAAAAAGAAAATTTCGTTCTTCTTCAACTATTGTTTCACAATTGTGTCAGTTAAATTGAACAGTTAACCTTGGAAGGCTTTTCAGTATAAACCCTGATACATCTTGAATATTAGAAATAATTCAAATAATTATAGGCAAATGAGCGTTTTTCTTAGGTGAAACACTGTTTCATACAGTGTTTCACCTTTCATTAATTGGCCTTTCTCACCATCTCATGAACATAGGGGTGGTAATTATTCGATGGTGAGGGACCTATTATATATGATCCATATGCCGCTATATCTATCAACCCCTGTGAACTAAGAAACAATTATAGGCAAATGAGCTTTTTTCAATAGCTGTATTAAACACTACACATATTATTGAGTTATTTTAAAATAAAAGAAATTATAAATTTTTATTATAAACTATAAAATATTAAATCATTAGACATTTTATTATCAAAACTGTTTAGATATGAAATTTTTCGGGATGGATTTTCGTTTTACTTCAAATTTTATTATTTTCGTGCTAATAGCTGAGACACCTTTGAGTTTTAGTAAAGAAACATTAGAAAAGTCTTTTTTCGGGATGAGAGTCTTTTTTCGGGATGAAAGTCTTTTTTCGGGCTAACTTCACACATAATATACTGATAAATTGTATATAACATTTGATATTAAATTGACTAAATTTCAAATTCCGTTCCCGTCCACGAATTTCTGTTTACTGGGTTATACTTTCATATAAATAAATGTGATGGGACATTTATTTCCGTTATAGCAAATTTTCCGTAACAATGGTTTCCGGTTTATAGGATTTTCACTGTACATATACTCATACACATCTGGAAATAACATGTCAGTATAGATATCCTAAGTTTTATAAGCAAATTGTTCATACTCTTGTGGAAATTTTACTATACAAAACATAGTGAAATTTTTATTAAGCAGCCAGATGATTTACTTAGGCCTAGTTTAATAAGAAATAAATAGATAATTGGTGTAATTTATAGCAAATTAAAATTTTTGGTGTTTCCGTTCGATGTTACTGTGGTCTTTTAATTTCAATTCGACGCGCATTGCCCGATGTTACTAGGGCTCAAATTAATAATTGGAAATTATTATTTACTTATTATAAAAAAAGTATACAAAATAAACTTAAACGATGTAAATGGAAGTCGTTTGTTAAAATGATAAAAAACATGGACGGATTGAAGGTATATACATCATGGAATTACATTTGTACTATATCATTAAAAATAATGATTTCTTATTATAGACTGTATGTTAAAAAGAGAGTGGCTGAAATTAAGGCAATAATAAATAGGGGTGGGAACAAAGAGTTAGGACGACAAAAATCTTTTATGTCGTTGGTGGAAAGAATAATCAATATCAAGAGGCGAAACTTCATCATCGGTGACACAGATGCTGCATCCTAATCTGGTATATAAATGGCATTAATATAGATACATGTATCTACATTTGTTGTCGAACCACTCGAATGGAAACTATATGTCAAACGTTATGTTAAAATGCCCAGGGACACCACCTCAGTATGTGCGAAATTCAAATACAGCTACCATCCAATCTTTCACAACACCACCTCTAATAAATATATGCCGTCGGCCGATGGCATTAAGATTATGATGGTGCCATTGAAATTTTGGTATTATCTTTCCCACGGTGCAGTGAGTCTAATGTTAAAAATATACTTACCAACAATTTGGCGGTGACTTGGGTATGACGCTTTGAGTAGGGTTTTGAATTTAAAGAGAAGGAAGGATGATAATGAGAACAACTATAATCTTTACTATTAGACTTTTGTGAAATAAAGGAAAAGGTTTATATTGAGATAGCATAAGTCATTTGTAAAACTAGGCGTTAAACAGTTTTATATATATACTTACATCTAGGGCCTTACTATTCGCAAAAATTTATTTTAATGACCCTATTATGGTTATCACCTTACGCAAAAAATACGTCATAAGTATGACTTGAACCCACCAACAATTTTAGGAAACCAAATAATGGTTTGATTTCGACCAGGGTGGTAATAAGAAGAACTATAATGATTTGTTGGAGTACAACGCCGTTAATGCGTCTTTCATATTTACGATACTTTTGTGATGCAAGTAAAAAAATGACTTTTTTTTATTAAATAGCATAGGTTATTTGCAAAACTATGTGTCAAGTAGTTTTACATATAAGTCTTCATCATTTTCTACTAGTATTGGCGTCATATTAGCTATTACACAGCTGGTTGTCCCCGTAAATGAGCCGAAACTTTTAATTAATTCATCTGCGATTTAAACAATCTAAAATAACAATATAGCTTACTTACCAATTAATTTAAACTATCAAAATACATAATATCAACAGCGCACAACTGTCACCAAAATAAAAGCGAGAATCGTATGTAATACCAAATTTGAACTCACTCGACATGAAGTGGCGAGGTGAGTTTCTCGGTGAGGTGAGACCAATAATAAGGATACAAATAAAATATTTCTATTACTTCCTTTAATGAGATGATTGCTGGCTGGTATAGCTATCATGAACATCAGAATAAAATGACCGATATGTCAAAAATAGAATTTTATTTAATATTTCTCTCGATTTAGAACTTGTACTAAAACCAGCATCTCGCAAAAAGAACAAAAATACCAAGTTATGGAATAGGATTATGTGAGTAAACGAAATTCGAGTTGAGGCGTCTATCAAGTTAATCTCACGTTTTGCCCAGCTTGATCGACATAAAACTATAACTCTGGTCATTCATAGAAACGGAACATACACGACTCGTACAAGTATATAACTATATAAATGTAGTCTATCAGAAATAAAGGTTTTCCCATTAGTTAAATTAATCCCAGATTTACCCAGTTTACCTGTATAACATATAACGAACCTCAGGTAAATGACTCCACTTTTCTTTACCATATATGTGAGATCCTGAACATAAGGCCAAATCAAGTACAATTCCACTAAAAGTTTCGATTCTTTTAAAATCTTACACTGAATTTAAAACTTCGAACTAACTTGTTTCAATAACTCGTAATATTGATTAAATCAATTAAATATGCTTACTAATTAATGCACTGCAATATTTTTTAAGTTATGTATGTATGTATATGGCCAAGTAATATTCATATATAAATATTAACTGACCACAAACGTATAGAGTTACGCTTCAACAAATATTATTTATGGTTATCACATTTTTAATTAAACCAACAAATTAAATTTATACCTTTTAATTTACCCGCTGTGAGTAGACCTTATCAACGATGGTGTCTATATTTATTGTATACACACATTTAAAATATTATATTTGATTAAAATATTCCGATAATCTCGTCGCCGAAACGGAAGGGCATGGACATGTGATTCATAAGGTTATAGCTATAGCTCTATGAATGAAATCAATTTGGCTAATATGAACTTCGTATTAAATGTTATGTACAAGTTAATTAATTTGATTTCTATGCGCTGAATCGACAGGCTATATATACTTATGATTTAAGATTTACCCGTTGATTTATTTATTTTAATTAAGGAAACAAACTACACACAAAAATAAATCTTTTCGGTTTTGTTTCCGCTGAGTATTTTTGCCAATTATATTCTTTAACTTTCCTTCCAGAACTACCTATAAAATCACTAACCTTTCTTTGCTAACTGAATTGAATAATTTATTGTAATAATTAAATTTTTTTTTTTTTTTTTGGTTTTTGTGTGTATTATTTAAATGTTCAGGCGCGCAAGTGATTCATTCATTAGGTCACAGCGTGATGTCTCATTTCTTATTTACGAATGTAGTTTTTATTTTTGTGAATACTTTTATCTAGATATTGTAAAGATTATAATATTATTTGAAAAATAACATCTAGATACATATGTAAATTTACCATGCTATCTCCGATGTATGTACGTACATATGTTTCCATATATGAACATGCGTTAAAATGCAACAGAACTTCGACTTATTTTATTAATTAAATATATTCGGTGGAGCTCATGAACCGTGAAATTTTTGACATATTTATCTTCCGAATAATCGCGTGCCATTTAAATAGAAAGTTTATGGTGCGCGAGGTGCCAACAAAATAATTTTGTTGTATTTACGCGCGTAGTGTTGTTGTAGAACATTAAAAAATATATCGAACCCATCTATTTCGAAAAAAAAAACAACTAAAAAGTGATAGAATAATTCTCATCATTTCTTATAATTTATAATTCATTGTTCTATAAAAATAATAAAAATAAAACGTTAAGCTCAACTAATAAAAAATGAAAAAAAATTTTTTTTTATAAACTTTAATTTATATTCTTATTAAAATCAAATAAGAAACGGGCTTTATCGTATTAAAATTAATGGGAATATGTTTCAAAAGAACAGATTTAAACATTAAAAAAAAAAAAAATTGTGATAACTTATTATGGTTTATGTCTATAATTTGTTATGCAGCATAAATTGTTAAGAAGTTGATACTCTAATATGGGTGTATGTGTCTGTATGTAATCTAATTGAATGTAAAAACAATATTGTTCAGTCATATTGCGGTGGAAACATACTTAAAATATATATTACGTACGTGTATTAGAGGAAGGTTAAATACCATTAGGCCATCAGATAGGGTAATTACTAATTAGTATTAGATGTTCTGTATATGTACATATGTACATTGTACATATGGTAGCAGTTTAAATCGTGCTAGTTAATAAATTATGAATTAGTGACATTTTATAAAAATTAAGAATTATGATTACATATTTTATATAGCCGGCAGTCTATATAGTGATAAATAAATATTATAGTTTTAAAACTAACAGAATTATGATAGGTAATATATCATTTCAAATTGTACTGCAAAACTATAATATGCTTTGATCGGATCAAATAATTATATGTACAAACTGTGTGGGTCGGTGAGATAGATCGATATTTACAATTTTTAGTTGTAATATGACATGTTGTAAATGTTGAGTGATCTATTTATTATTGCCACTTATATATTTATTTAAAAAGATGAAATCCCGTTATTTCCATATTGCATGGATTTTGTGTATAATTAGAAATATTTCTATAATATAGACAATATTGTAAATAAATCATTTTTATGATGACACTTGAACGGAACATTTAAAAAAGTTAATCTACAACGCAGTGGTCAGACGTCGATCCAGCTATTTCTGTTAGGGGGCTCATTTTACGAAGCGGAAGCTAAGTATGAAACAAATGTTCAAAAACAATCCATATTTTATTAGAAATAGAGGAAACTTAAATCCTACAATTAAACAATAAAACATTAAATTAAAATCATTCTCAGTTTCATAATATACTACCTATGTAACACTACAAGAGTTACAATATGAAATTAATGATAGCTAAAATCTCTAAAAATCTAAAAAAAATTCAGGATACGACTTAATTGCGCAGGACAATTAATTAAGGCATTACCTGAAGAAGGTTCCCAAAAACTACTTCATATATTCAGACTTAAACATGCCCGCTTCGATGTATCCGGCAGAAGTAATCATGATACCAAAACCAAATAAACTTTCTAACGACAGAAAATCGTATAGGCTGAACAAAGTTGTACAATCTTACAATCTTAAAAACTATACGTATACTCGCATAAATTTTTGTTCAAACACTTTTTTTTGTCCAAAAACTACACACCGGTAGTTTGAGAACATAACAACAATTTAGGGTGGAGGTGGTATGGTCCAATGCCCCTCTCTGGATTCTCGCTTGGTGGAACTTTACATTACATAAAATATGAGTCCGGAACATATTGTAAGAATTTTTTCTTAATTTGGCATGGTGATTTTACCCGGGATGCGAAGTGTTTCAAAAAAAAAAAAAATACTTAAGGAGCATCAATTCTTCATTTAGACTGACTACTAACAATATTAATTTTCCCTATTCACAAAAACCAAATTTGTTACACATTTGGACTACAAAATTCTAGTTTTAAAAATTAAGAGCAAGTTAAATGTTTAAGAAATTGAAAAATTTCCTAAACCATACCACTTATACACGAGATTTGGGATTCTTATTGTGATTCTTCAAATTTAAAACTGTTAAATTCACTTGGAAGAGGAACATCAGGCTTTAATTAGCGTTCTAAATTAAAGAGGTTTTAGTTAAATAAAAAGTCCGGTCAAACATGAATTTCATGGACCGAGATTTCAGTGAGCAGGGTACTTTTCAATTGTAATAATAAATTTTGTTTTCAAATATTTGTTTTATTTGTTTTAAATTATAGAAATCAATTCGGAATCTCAACCATAACTGCTTGTGATGAATAAAGATCTTGAATATTCTCTCTATTGGTAAGCATACAATCTATACCGATCATGATCCGCGTTGTGCATCCCCATAGAATCGAGATATCAATCCTTTATTTTAAAAATATGTAATGAGTTGGTTATTAGGATGTTAAACGAAATCTATATTGAAATCTTCCATCACGATAACTGCTGATATATGTAGATGTTGGTGTTCTTCGACTCGAGAGGTCCATATTCAATAAAATCATTACTTGAACTTGTTCTGCTAAAATAACCGCAACATTCTTGTATGACTAGGCCGTCTACATCTGACTTTACGTTTGGTATTGATGCCTACCCTAGATTACCTTCAGTCGTTGAAGTGCCGTTACTCTTCGTTATTTCCGAAAAACCCCCGCATACATTTCCCCCACATTCTAAATATATTTAGAATCGTTAAAGTGACCTAACGAGTTCTACTCTTTACAAATTATAGTTCAAAAGTTAGGTATGAGCCTGTGACTAGACGGAATGAGACCATAAGGGATCCGTTTTACATTTTATGTTGGGAAACCTAAAAAGTAGACTAAAGTGAAACATTACCTGAATGAAATTGAAAGGTATATTTGAATTGGCTGATTGAATTTTTAGAAAACTATAATTCAAAGAGATATTCATATTACATTATATCATTTGAAAAGTTCGAAGTTACTATATATTCCTATCTTCAGATTTGTGCATTGCAGAGTTGCATATTCCTACCTACCTCCCCTACCTCCTTACATTTGAGTACTCTTAACTATTTTTTATTAATTTGCAAATTTTCCAGTCTGATTCCAAATTCCTTAAGAACACTTAAATTGTTAAAATTCAAAATCTTACAAATTTAGGACAGGAAAATCCCTGTCCTTCGAATCAATTTTACTAGATTATCGTTTTCGAGTTTTTGAATCTTCCATGATTGTTAGGCGCATTTTATCAAAATATGAATACCACATTTGAAAATACCATGAATTTCCAATTTTAAATTTGATTTTTGAATATTTCTATAAATTAGAAAGGAATTAGAAAGTAAGTACTGTTCTGCAAGATTTCTAAACATTGTTCAAACTTTCGATAATGTATGACATAAAGGACTTATAAATAGATTAGAGTGTGTGTGTATTACCGGCATTTCAACAATACTCGCATTTGATAAAATTCTAACAAAAATGTAATTTTAACAAAAATAATATACATATGATATTGCAAAAACTAGTTCGACCGTTACCTATCTAGAATCTGCCCTTCTGTGTGGCCAAAGAGGATTCAATTATGAAGAACTTTTGAACGGTTTTTAAAGTTTTATACCGCCGATCGTACATATACCTCAGCCAAACTTCTATATCTTTATACTGGACCTACTCGTAATGTGATTTACTATTTTTTGTAGAATGTGACTTTGAATAATTTTTTAATCTTTTCAAAATTGGATTTGTGGTTATTTTTACTAATTGAAAATCAAACAAAAACTTCAAGAGAAAAAATTATTGGTCACAGCTTTTGATGAATTGGATTGTGTCAACTTGACTAAGTGAAATCGATTTGCCATTTAGTGTAAGATTTTTGGTTAGTTAAAATTTAAGTAAATTGTAATAATTTTTGATATGCAATTTTGCGTAATAATGCAAATACTAGATTGTTTTGTAAATTAAATAGAAAAATATCGGAATTCCGTTGTACACCAATACCTTGTTTTGCGTCCGAGATGCGGACCATAAAGTATCGACACAAAAACTTCGAATAACGAATCAATTATTTTCATTTTATTTCAGAATCTTATATGTAAATAATCCTTTTCAAATAAAATGAAACAGTTAATTTCTTTAATAAGTACCTATAACATTTTATTAAAAAAATTATAATCCTCAAGTTAAACATAAAAAATAATAATTTAAACAATTCAATAAACAAATATCAACATAAAATTCCTTAAATTTTTTTATCACGTTTGAAATTAAAATCCTGCAAAGGCTTTGGTTTGACTCCCAGTTGCTTCAGTAACTTAATGTTTGCTCTTCTTCTAAAAGATCTTTTGATACTGTTTCAAAAAATTTATCTAGAGCTAATTGAGTAGCTGGTCGTTCAGGTTAAGATACAAATCACTATAACGCTTCAAATGAAATGAAAATATATTAATTGCAACTCAATAAGTTTTAAAGCTTTTGATAGCATGTTTCTCAGCAACATCGTCTTCTTCATTAATAGAAGGAGGTGCCATTGACTCTTCCAAATCTTCATTATAAATTCATGTGAAAACTATTTCCTACATATCCGAGATCCACATCTCTTCAAAATTAACTGCCGTAGCTACTTCCACAATTTCTGTACGAGTAAGAAAAATGTATTTAATTAATTTTCTATATCTAAATTGCTTGTAGCCAATTCAGGCCACAAAGTTTTCCAATAACCGTTCATACACGACTGTTTTTCATCTCTTCCCATGATTCAATTATATTTCACATTGCATTTAAAATGTTGTAATTGGTCCATCCTTTCATGCTGGCGTTTTCATCAGTGTCTGTTACAAATATAAATTGAATATATTCGGACAATCCGTTAATATAATACTGCGGATGACTTGGAAAATTTTCGATTGTTATTAATGTTTTGGAACTTAGATTTTCCTTAGACCAATATTTGATTACCGGAACACCATAATTTTGTACTCAGTCATTGAATAAAGAAGCCGTCATCCGCCCTTTTGTTTTATCAACATTCTTCATCGCACGTGGATTTTCCAATTGCAAAATTAATTTTTTTTTAGTTTACAGTCTCCTTTCTTTACATGGCTTTGTTACCGGAAGCTGATTTCTCGACCTTAGATATGAATGGTCTGGTAGGCATCCATTTCCAGTGAAGCCCGGTTTCATCAACATTGAACTTGTTTCGAATTAAACCCACCTTCTTCAACTACAGGTTTCAATTCTAAAATAATACGATTAGCAACGATCACATCCTCACTAGCACCTACTTGCTTCATTGCAATATTATGGATATTGCATCGGTTTTTTTCAAATTTCTGAAACCATAGCTTTAAATTGAACTTCACTTGAAAAATCGATTTGGCCTTCACTTGTAGGACCATTGGCATTTTTAATAAAGGTCAATGGAAAGCCATGCTAAATTATTCTATTAAAAGAGATTCAGGTGATCAGAATCTTGACAATAAACTAAAACCGCGGTGTCACTGTTCACTGTCTGAAAAATAGTTTGTGATGAAATGCCACTCCATTTAAGACGAACACAGAATCATTCGAAATTTTTAAATTATTTTGGTTTTTGTCTTGGACAGAAAAAAGAAACATGGTGAATTTAGATAAGCAAAGAACGAGACAAAGAAGGGAGTGTTCTATTACATCAAACTGTGCGTTTTACACAATCAAGTATTTTTTGAAAATTGCATCAAATTTGTGCACCTGTAAGGCAATGTAAACAAAATATTTCAGTGTTCACACTAAACGTCGCACAAGGTACAATTTTCAAATAGATCCAAAATAAAAAATCTAAATATAAAAAATGATCCGAAAAGCAACTGCTGAACTGCTCATATCCAAGAAAAGTCAGAAACTATTTTTCACAAAATTAGCAAAAATGGAATCGACTGACAACCTTTAACTTAGCAAATAATACCTGGAACCAAAAATAATATTACTCTTGTGTCATTAACAATTTTTAGTATTACATTTGATGATATGAATTTCAAAAACAAAATTATAAAGAGAAAGAAGGGCAATATATTGGCCTTTACGTTTTGCTTATAGACCTAAACCAAATGTGTCGTTGTAATATTATAAAACGAAGATATTATTTTTTATAGCACGAGGCTGAAGGAGGACTGGGATCAAATGAGTTTGGTTCATTCATAAGCAATATTTTATTATTCGATGTTATTCTAAATTTAATAAACAATGCGTCTATGATTGTATTTTACAACGACGGGTGCACATATCAAAATAAGTAACATTATTCTTTCCAATGTTTCTTTTAATATATCCGTTGAAGGATTTTTGGAAAAGAACCACCCAAATTGACGCAGACCCGATTGATTCAATAATAGAGCGATAAATAACGTCGATTATGTGGAAGATTTTCGAAATATAAGAGCACAAACAAAGCCTTATCAAGTTAAATATTTAAACCAAACATTTTTTAAAACTATGATGGTATCTAAGAAAATCTCACACAAAGATTGCCGTTTGTCATATACATAATTTATTGTAAGATTGTGCTGCGAATAGTGTCAAACACCTCATTAGAACCCGCATATTCTTTTTCGAACTATTCAATACTTACTTTAATTTGGAGCTCATTGGTTAATAATTTGGTTAACACAAATTCATATGACCGTTTATCAAATTTTGATTATCTGACGATACTTCTGTGCTATAAATTAGAAAGTTTTCATTAAATTAGAAATATATACATACTATCAAAGTAATTATAAAACTCATTTAGTTGTGAACACAGACATTAAGTTGTGAATTTAACTTTATTGTAGTATACATATGTAGAACACGCAATTTGTATTGGTATAGAACATTACCAATCAGGCCTAACAAACATTCCATACGAGTTTAAAGATTTTAAATCATTGAACCTAAATTTAGTGAGCCGAAATCTATTTTTTTTCTTACATTTTGGAATTCATTACAGGCATCAAAAAAAGGAATGTATGCAAACAATCTGACTATAGCCAAATTTAGAAAATCTTGCATGTTAAATAGTAAGTCTAAAATAAACGTTTTCTAAAACTTTAAAATGGTCCTGAGTGAGTTTTGAATAAAAGGTGGATTTCAATTTAATTGTACAATATGTCAATTGATTTAAAATTAATTGGAAAACTGGAATTGACTTGTATTAAATTTGAACAAAGTTTAATAACTTCAATTGGATTGTTACGCTTTTCATAGCCACTCTCTACTTTTTATATTCTTGGTAGTATCTATATTCGAATTGAAACATGTACACAGATAGACAGACAGCCGAAGTACGGATAGAATATAATCTTTTGCAAAGTACACTATTCAATACAAAAGCTAAAAAGAAATGCGCATTTTCAATTGAATAAACACTGCAAAAGTATATACTCTGGTATGGTTTAGCTGTTGAAGATGGCAAAAACATTTTCTCACACTATCTGTTTAAATAATAAATTAATGTATTCAAATTTTTGCGTTAATGTTTACTATAGTTAATAACTTTACATGTTTTAAAATGTACACGCTCATTTTTGAACGTATCACAAGTGAGACCATCCAGAAAATTTTTGTAAATCGAAAACGCAAACTTTAACAGCTAAGTACAAACAAGTTTAATACATACATATTATATACACTCAGCTAATAAGTTATAACCAAACATTATTAAAATTAAATTTAAAATACATATTTAATAATTGTATAAGCTATATTAAAATACCTACAAATATTTACTTAAATCATAATAATAACACTCAATACTTAATATAGTTAAATATTGACTTACGTGTGTTAGACTTACAAGAAAGCTCAATGTACCGAATGTATAAAAAAAAAGAACATTACTAGAATCATGCGCGCGTTTTATCGACAAATCTTATATCTATTGACTTTTATTTCAAGGCTATTGAACTATGTATATAACATTTTGAATGGAATTAAATGGTGTTGCTCAAATCACACCTTACAATTGAATATTTCGGGCGACTCTTATTATTAACTTTATATATTGTGTACAATGTTTAAATCAATATAAAATATTTGCAAGATTAATAATGATTTCATAAGGATACCTAGATAATTTTGCATATTCAACACTATATACATATATCCTGTTATTGTAAAATGAATTCAAAATTATTCCACTTATAATTTTTCTACCTTTAAAAAATGATCAAGCTCATGTTTCAATCGCCTAAAGCTACTCGAATCTCAATAAAATATTATCAATATTTTTGAAACTGTTAGGCATTTTTTAAACACTGCTTTTACTTTATACCAGCATCGTATCAATTGACTATCGAAATGGTCCACCATGGCTTTCAAAAATCAATCTTTCAAAACAATTATTTTTAAACTGCATTTTGCACTCATTAATCAATATATACATGATTAAACCAGCAGCGAATCCATCTAAAATTTTGTTCGCAAGGAACTTGTGTACGATTACAATTTCTTACAAACCCAAGGCTAATATAATTTAAAATTTCATTTCAAATTTCATTCAAACTACTTTAAATATCTTATAATATCGCATATCCATCCATCAATTCACGAAATGCAACCCAAAATGCCTTATCCTGTTTTTATGAAATACTACGATCCTAAAACCTTTCGGTCTTACTGACTACCATAAGCTGACCTCAGAAGCACGTAAAAGCAAAAAAAAAAAAAATGTTTTGTAGGAAAAAGTTCATTATAGAACAACCTCAATTTGCATTGGATTAAAATGTTTAATTTCTTTTTTAATCCAAGGAGTCTTCAAAATCTTAAACCACGGAGTGCTGATTAATAAATGAGTTGAGCTGAAAAGCGAAGCAATTGGTATTGTGAACTACAGATAACTGCAACTTTAAACTAACCCGACAAAACATTTCACGATTTTCCTCTTCCCCTCTTCTTATGGAAAAGACTTCTCATGTTAATAAGAAACGAAGTGCCTGCACTTAATTTCATATCAAAACGAGAATTAGAATTAGTGCAGTCGAGAACTAAGAATTTTGATCGGGATTATACGATCGAATACTGCAACTTTTCTATAGACTACTCGTAATTTAATTTATATGTTTAGGTTTGTCGATGCCTCTCAGGCAGCGAGAAAAAGATCTTTTTGCGTATAGTTAAAGCTAAATACTTTGTCCCTTTTTTAATGAACTGAATCCAATTTAGGTCAATTTCACTGGAATACAATTCCACTCGGCACAATTTCACTCGGTACAGTTTCACTATGGGGTCAATTTAACTCACGCAGTTTAATTTTTTATGGGCAAAGACAGTTTTAAGTGTTGTAAATCGCGCGAGTTTCAATTCTAATTATACGTTTGACTTGACCATAAAATCTTAAATTAATAATTATTAATAAAAAAATTATTTCAAACACTTAAGAAATGCAGTTTTTTTTATTAATATTATCTATTAAACTAAGAAAAGCAATTAGCAACACTAATAAATGGATTAACAAATCAGATTGTTTATTAGACCAACTCAATTCTTGTTATTGCTGCGATACATGTATTCAAGAGTTCATAAATATTTATTTGTTACCCGAGATAAATATTCGGAAATAATTTTTGTATTTCTTTTTTATCTGGGACCCCCTTTGCCATTAATTTTGCGAGCAGATCGATGACAAATTCCAAATCATCTAGTTTTTTTTTCTAATCCTTGAATAAATTGTCATATGTTTGAACCAGAAATATAAAGGGTGTCCCAAAATTAACGCAAGATTTGAATTTGCCGCCATTTGTGCAGTAAAGTGTTGGCAACCCCAAAAATAAATTAATTTGACAGCTGAGAGGTTAGGGTTACTAAAAATGTGGCGTTACACGATAGAACAACGTATTTTCATTATTGAAGAATATCTTAAAAATAATGAAAGTTTGGCAGTCGCATACTCAGCCAGTATACTCACTAAAGATCTGTGTCTTCATGCTTACAAAATTCAATTAACACAATAACTGAAGCCTAATGACCATGCACAGCGAAGAGAGTTCGTGGACTGGATTGTTGAGCATCAACAAGTGGATGCTGATTTTTCGATCAAAACTAACTGTTACTGGTGCTCGATATCGCGACATGATAACACACTTCTTTCTGTCTCAGTTAGATGATATTGACATAGACGACATGTGGGTTCAACAACATTGTGCCACAAGCCATACAGCCCGTGAAACAATTCAATTGCTGCATGAGACATTTCCTAGTCGTGGAGTACTCTCTCGTTTCGGTGATCAGAATTGGGCCCCTAGATCTTGTGATTTAACACCATTAGATTTCTTTTTATGGGGTTATTTGAAGTCAAAAGTCTATGTCAACAACCCCACAACCACCCGTGCATTACAGGAGGAAATTAAACGCTGCCTCAACGAAATTCAGCCACATTTATGCAAAAAGGTCATGGAGAATTTCGATAAAAGAGTGCGTATGTGCCAGCAAAGCTGTGGAGGCCATTTGCTGGATGTGATATTCCATAAATAACCCTATCCTATGTATTTTCCTATCACAATCTGAAGACTAAAAACTGTGTTTTCTATTTAATTTAAATCTTGCGTTAATTTTAGGACACCCTTTATTAAGTGGTTTAACGTGTTGTTGAAGCCTTCTTCCATATCTCCCTTTAGATGGTTATATTCTTAGTAAATATTTCATAGCAATTTTCTTGATGATTGATTAGATCAAATGCTAGAGATATTAACGTTTTCATCTCAAAGGAAAAATGAACACTCCTATCATATTTTTTTGGGGTATTTATCAAACATTTTCGTATATACATATTTTACTAGTTTCCTTTTTATAAATAAATGCATACTAATGGTAATGCTTCATAAGAACCGTGAAAAATTTGTAGCTGTAAAAATATTTTTCGGTGAGATTTAAAAGTTTCACCATTAAAATATTGATCGCAACGACTCTGAATTCTAACATTTTCATTTGTTTCGAATAAACTTATGGTCGTTTCCACACGAGTTGCGCTCACGGTGTTGCATTTCTTCGTCTCTTACCTCTTTGGACTCTTTTTGCCTATAAACTAAATTTTGGAGTGGGGATTATCTGTTGCATCTCGTTGCCAACAAAATTATTTGATTTTCGATTTGCATTACTAACACAAACAAAGAAACAAAACAAAAATTCAAGTCAAGTCAAAATATAATACGAAAATGAAATATTTCACACATACATAAACAAAAAAACAGTTTTCGGGTAAAATGCAACAATCGTGTGGAAACGTTTTTTACTTGTTCATGATATCATGAATGCGACTCGTGTGGAAACGACCAATGAGATTTTTGCTTGTATCATCCGCACCATTGTATTTTTTAAAAACCAAATCACATTTATTCCTGAATTTCTATTTTTCTGATATGATTAAATCATTAAACCAAAGTGGAATAGGCTCATTAATATCAGTTTCCTTTTGTGGTTGCGTAGACCGTTTAGACAGTTGGTTGCGTAGACCGTTTAAACTGCAACATCGATAATGATGTTTAATATAGTATAATGTATTCGAAATAATTGTACAATTTCTGGGCCAAGTGCAAAATATAAATTGTCCAGCAACCAACCCAACCACAATAACTACTGAAATATGTTGCTTATTATTTTATAAGCAACACAAACATTTTGTATGTCAAATTGAATTAAAATGAATTAATTTTATTTTTTGACATCAAAAATTGAGCAAAACCTTCAATAACGAATAATAAAGAAAATTATTTCGAAAGTGTCAAAATTATTAAACATAGCTGCTGTAATTATATGGTTGCATACAAAATTCTGCCATAATTATTATTGTAAAAATAATCACAGAAGTCGGACACGGTTTTATAAATATGTATTTAAATGAATATTCTTTTGGTTGAATTCAAATTTCTGCCAGCGAAACAAAAATGGAAAGCCTACTTAAATTATGTGAACTAATGAACTAGTCTACTGAGAAGAGGGGACGGAGAAGCGTTCAGCCACCATGCATTCTGTTTTGCACAAAAAAATGACAGGCAGCCGGTATGTGCAAAAATAAGGTTCCTATTTGCTGACTGTGTGCTATAAGAAAATTTGCAAACTTTAGCTAAAAATTAATCAAAACAGTAATAATGTCAAATTCTAAATTGTTTTATTACCATACTGCAGTGCATATACTCCTAGGTGGAGTATATATGCACTGCAAACAATAGCTCGAGTATTTAAATAAAAATCAATCTTAGCAGTTAGATTGTTAGCTATTTCATAGTTAAATGTTGTTATAAAATTGAGCACAATAGGATTCTATAATCAGAGGTGTTAGACTTAATTTTGTACAATTCTAACCGTTTTCAAGCTATTCTTACAGTCCTCCAAATGACTGATTGAAATTACTAAAGAATTCCCATGGAAGTATATAATTTTTGAGCGATTCCACACTCAATATCTGATTTGGACCACACTACAATATCTGAACATATTAACTCAAATTAAAATTGCCCACTCAGATATATTAAGGTAAATTGCAACCTTTGTTTCACTTTCCTAAACAATATTGGCATTGAAAAAATGGTGTATGATGATCTAATGGATTAAAATGTGAATGAGATTGAAAAAAGAAGTCCTTCCATAATTTGCAATACTATTTCCAAATCTATGACTCTCCACATATTGTTGAATTTATCGGCTTCCAACTGTGGAGAGGAACGTTGTAAGACCCTTTTTTCACCTAACATACGTACATTTGACCTAACTTTCCTCTATATCCTTTGTATTTTGCTATTCTGATTTTTAATTTTACCAAATGATTGTAAGTGAACAAGTTCGTCAATTTTCTAATAAGGTAATACTAAATTTCATCCACCCATGTACCAGTTAAAGGGTTCTAATATAATATATACATAAATATACTTATATGTAAGTTTATGATAAGCACGAATAAAATAAATGACTGAAATAAATTCCGCCATCAAAAACTTTTTCCAAGACAGGAAGTGACAAAATTGTTTAAAATGTTTAATTTAATACAACAACCAAAAAGACAAAACATTTTCCAATTTGATTTGATGAATAACCAATGCTTTTGATAGGTCAAAATTCAAATCTCATCAGAATTCATCTCTTTTATTGTAAAACAAATGTTGCTTGAAACTTGCATTGTGTTAAAGTATCTTTTGATTAATCGCATTTAGATAAGTAGCACACTACTTATACAGTTCGCTTGATTTTGAGGCCATAGTAATTCGACCTATCCAAAACAGTCATAAATATGATCTTATACGAAATGCAAACACACATTAGTTCTCTAGTATCATGTGGCCGAAACCTAATCGAAAGGTAAAATAATTGGATCGGATTATTTTAAAACAAAGTCGAAGCGTGTTTAATCAGTGTGTCCAAAATTAGTAAAACTGCCTTATAACTTATACCGTAAGTGTTATAAAAAAAACGTGGTTAGGACCACAAGAAGAGAAAATCCGTGCGTCAACAATTGTGCAAAAAAAAAAACTCAGTTATATGTATAATGTGCATTAACACTAAGTATATAGTTTCGATTGCCTATGCCAGCAACGAAAAAAATGAATGTTAATTGTTACAAGACCCACACGTAATCGAACTCTACTAATTTTTATAAACCTTATGGCTACAATATTTGCCATCCATTCAACATCTTGATCAGAATAAACTACCAGCGTCACATTCAGAATCGAGCAATCAGCAGCTGTACCATCGGCATCATAATTATGTATGCGTATATATGTACATACATATATAATTAGAAATATGTAATGTAAGATTTGGTTACGTTACTATACAATACCAAACGACATACATATAATCATGTTCATCTTTAACACCATCACATCAATTGAATCCGTTTAAACAGCAACATCATAATCAATCATCAAATTAAACCTGTACAACTCTAAGATAATCAAAATTGAAAATTTCATAGGTAAATTAATTATTCTAATATACAATTTAACCAATTTCTAATTAAAAAATTTTCAAATTTTTATGTTTTGGTAAATTATTATTTTGGCGAGCTCAATTACATACGGTCATAGAAGAGAACATCATTCCACTTACGTTCGAGGAAAATTGTATACAACAATAATGAAGGAAATATTAAAGAAACCGTGAGTAATATTTTGAGTAGTAATTTATATATGTCTAATTCAGAAAGTACAACTCATTCTGAGTTAAATACATTTAATTTTGATTTTAATGATTCTTCTAACTCTGCTGATTCTGTAAAATCTGAGATTCACCAACGTTCAAATCAATCTAAGTGGTTGGAAGCTAATAAACCAAAACCTTGATCATGTTTTAAAGTTAGTTCCCGATTTTGATGGTTCAACTAATTTACTATACAAATATATACACGTTTGTGAAATTATTTACACTCCTCTAACCAAAGAAAATGATAAAACCTTGTTTTTACAAATAGTTCAGTCCAAACTTTCTGGTCGAGTTTACGAACTAACCTAATATAAAACCATAGAAACATACCAACAACTAAAAAAAGAGTTGATATCGATATTCGAAGATTCTCGTTCTGTCGAACAATTACTGATTGAATTGATCAAACTCTTTCAGGGTGCAAACGAAGATGTTCGTACGTTCGCCCACAAAGTTGAACAAACTCTTACAGCTCTAAGCAGTTCATGTATTTGTCGAGAAGGTGAAGATCTAAAGATGTCATAAGAAATCTGAATGAAGCAACTGCATTACGATCATTCCAAGATGGCTTGCATCATTCAATTTCTACTAAAATGAAAGCTTGTCGATTCACAACTCTAAAGGATGCCGTGGATAAAGTGATAGAAGAAGAGACGTCTCTGTTGCACAAACCTAGATTTCAATTAGCATCGAAGATTAACAGGAATTATTTAAAATGTCAACTGTGTTTCAAACCTGCGGTCACTCAGCTAAAAATTGTTTTCAGCACAACAAGCCAAGTACTTGATATACAGCTAATTCGTCAGCTAATTTTTCTAAATTATCAACACCCGTCAACTGTAGATGTAAAACCAACTTCTAAGGATTTTAAAAACACAAATCCTATTCGATGTCTATATTGCAAAAATCTGGGCCATATTCTGAAAGATTGTAGAAAGCGAATATACAATAACCAGCGAAGAGGGAATATTAACCAGCCTATTACAAATAATGTACATGTTTCGGAAAACTCTATTTAACTCGCTCAAGCATAAAACAGAATACAGTTGTCCGAGTTCAAGATCTATAAATCTGTATTTTGCCGTTTGTACCTCAACTTATCCACACATTAAATTATCGATATATTTTTTAGAAATAAAAGTGATGAAAAAATGTTCGAAAATAAAACTGATTCTACTAATTCTACTTCTAACTTTGTCAATGAAAATTCCGATTTACCATTTACTGTCTCTCCTAATAATGTAATAACAGATGTCACTCAATCAAAAAATAATAAGTTATCAACAATTCCATGTCAGTCGTCAAATAATCAATTAACCGCAGCCAATACTAAATTTGTAAATATTAAATTAGACATATCAGAAACTCCCAACTTATATTTTCTTATCAACACTGGAGCAGACGTTAGCTTAATAAAAAAATCCTCAGTAAACCCAAAAACAATTTGTTCACCTGAACATCAAAAGCATTACATCCGACAAAATCGAAACGTTAGCACTGTACCATGGTAAAATATTATTAGGCGATTCAAATATTAACCAAACATTTCAATTGGTTCCAGACTCATTCCCAATCCAGTCGGACGGTATTTTGGGAAAAGATTTTTTACAAGGAATTAAATGTGTTATTGACTACGATAAATCCATTATTGAAGTATCGAGTCATGCATTGCAATATCAGTTACCGATTTGTAATTTACCCAAATTGTTTGTTGAGCTTGAGATTCCTGATTATTTACTTCCCGAACGAGTTGAAAAAATTATTCACATACCTAATTCATATCAAATTCAAAACGAATATGTTTGTCTTTCGCATGAAATAGCAAGTGGTGTTTACGTACCTAGTTCACTCGTCAGTTTTTTTTCAAGATACAATCCTAGTAAGTTTAGTATTTCTAATGATTATGCAGTCAATGTCGGTGAAATGAAATTAAACTTTGAATCAGCTATAGTTGCTACGAAATATTAAATCTTGAAAAATGAAATCCAAACATAGAAGGAAGATTGGCAAACCTTAATAAAAATCTTAATCTCAGTCACTTGAACGAAAAAGGAAAAAATTCGATATTGGAAATTTGTCGAAAGTTCAATGTCTTTTATTTAGAAGGCGATACTCTGTCTACCACAAATGCGTGTTACCATAATATTCCTATACAGTTCAAAATTCACAAGCTATCCATATATAAAACAATATCGTCTTCCCAAAGCTGCAATGAATGAGATTAATAAACATGTCGAAACCCTGCTATAAATGATAATATTATTGAACCAAGTACTAGTCCGTGGAATTCTCCCCTATTGATCGTACCCAAGAAATCTTCAGCTGTTGAACGAAAATGGCGTTTAGTTGTAGATTTTCGGAGACTAAATAACATTACAGTCGATCAATTTTATCCTTTGCCGAATATAACGGAAATTTTAGACCAATTGGGCAAAGCAATGTATTTTTCAACCCTTGATTTGGCAAACGGGTATCATCAAGTTAAATTACACGATGATGATAAAGAAAAGACTGCATTTAGTACCCAATCTGGACATTATCATTTTCTACGAAATGGCACGGTATCATCCATACCACCTTTGCTTGCAAAATTTATCAAATTGGATAGTCCAATGAATCAGATCTGCTGACTGCGATTGAAATAAATTTATGGAACATTATTTTGTAACCATTGTTGATTTTGCCTTGTTGAAATGTGAACGGATAATTTTGGAAATGTTTTCTGGTTCATGGTAAAAATTAAAGCGTTATTTAAAACCAACCTTTCATAAATATCGGCGATGATTTTCATGTTAGGTGGCAAACTATCACCTGTGCTGCACCTTGTTTTCGTCTGACTCTCAAATGCATTATCTCCGGTACCGTCTTTTTAACCAAACACGATGAGAAATTGTTTAATGCATACTGTTTTTTCATCCGAAAATCCCAAATTTGGCAAATTTTCATGAGCCAGCAAACGAAGTAATTATTTTAATCTTGTTTAATTCATTTGCTATTATTGCAGAACTTGGCGCTGGATTACGATGCAACCGAGTACGCACTCTGCTTACGTTTTCTCGACTATGGTTGTAGTGCACCGACAATCACCACCATAGTGTTTGATAGTTTAATGGTACCAAAACTCTCTTCGAATTTCGAAATTTGCTTTCCCAATGAAATGTTGCAACAATTAAATGTAACGCATCTTTTCCCCAAAGAATAATTATTACTACTGAAAACAATATGTCAAGCACGTATTGGCAGATTTGTCAAATTTGAGTATGGCTAGATAAGCGGTTTGACAGCGATTTAAATTTTACGGACTCTTCCAATTGTCGGACCCGATATTTTGATATGCACCTATAATTATTCCGGCTGCCCCAAGTACCACTTATCCTAGCAGTTAAATATATTGCTCTTAATTTATTGTAACCAGCATTTTTTGTTAAATCTCTTTGTTTCGCCCTCCAGAATGCTGATTCTTTTTTAAGTCCATCGTATGTGACTGACTGTCAATGATGATTGACACTGTATGCACTTTGCAAACAATTTAAATTGAAAATTAATTTTATATCGCCGCAAAATTACTAAAAGTCATAAATGCGGAAATTGCCTCGTAAAACGACAAAATACATAAATAAAAATAAGAAACCATTTACTTTTATGTTATTTTATTGTGCAGTGAAAGTTATGTTTAGTTTTGGTTGTTAAAAAATTTATATTTTGACATTTTAATTTGCTTAACAAATTATTTCATTTGTTTTTGTTCTTAAGAAACAGAAAACACGTGTTTTTTCGTTATAAGTAAACGCGAAACGAATAAAGTACATTTTACAATTTTTATTTTTTATTTGGTGTTACTCATGTTCAATCAATTGATCTTTGGATTTGTTTCGGAATTATATTTGTGTCTGCCTTATGCACACACATAAATATTATTTTGAACGATTCGCGCCCCAGTATCTATGCGGTTGGTTTTAGGATTTTGTTATTTTGTGTGTGTACGCTTATAAGCTTAATTTATTAGTTTCCTGTATACGTGTGGAATCTTAACAATAAATATTCGACCATTTTGTGCACGCCCTATATACCAAAAGGATATAAACACCATCTGCATTTTAGTTTAATTTGATTTTCCTAACCCAACAATAACTCCATATGTATATAAAAATGTAAATTCAAACCAATTATCCGACGAAAATACAAAAAAAACGAATAAATTGTGTGGTCTCATCGCGCGCATCACATAATCAGATTACATTACAAAACTAAATAATGTAGAACAATTTTATATTCGTTTATGTAAGATCTGCAGGTACCTATAATAATAGTATAATTTGTCGGTAAGCGCGCATCCATAAAACCTTATGTAGCATATAGGAAAGAAAGTACACACAATGTTTATTCTTTACCTGTATTATACAGTATATGTATAGAATAGTTTAGAACCGCAAACAAAACTACACATAAAAATCTATAAAACGAGACAAATCAAGAAGAAAGAACATAAAATAAGCGTATCTACCTTTCATAAAAATAAATCAACCGTTTTATTACAGTGAGAAAAGTGAAATAACCGTAGAATTTTTATAAGTTCTGTGTGTAGTTATACGTAACGTATATAATATATAAGACGCGCGCAAGTTGGGTACGCAAAACGTACAATTTAATAAAGTCAGGTGAATAAGTTATATTTTATGTCTTCCATTATATCTTTATTGTGTACCGAGAGGTCCACGTATATTGTTGTAACATATATAAATGTGGACCAATTACTTAAATATTATAACAATATACGAATAGATCATCAATTAAGAAAACGGTTAAATTTTGAATTGCAGTCATATAACGATATGGCATGTGTGAGGAGGTATGTGTGATAGATGTTAAGAAATTAATAAGATGATGATAAGTAATTTTTTTTATGTTTTCGTTTTATTTTCGCTGGGTTGGGATAAAATTAAAAAAAAATTTTTTTTTTTAAAAACATCAGAAAAAGGCAGTAGCTAAATAACGCGCGTCGGCTACAACACAAATCGATTTATTATAATTAATAATATTGGATGTATGGTGCACTAATATGTATAGGTGTCAAATACGTAGCCAACGTCCGACGCAAGTATTATAGATATACACATTTCTTATTTTGTTTTTTAGCCGCCTGAAATTTGAATATCACGTACTTTGTGATTCGTTTGTAACTAAACAACAGTGATCCTAAATAATTTTTAAGAAATCGGTAGTCACGAAGCTTAATATTATCAGATTCCGAAATTAAGAAATAACTTGTATTAATTCTGATTAAAGTGAAACCAGGTAAGTGCACTTAAGCAATTTTATTATTTGAAATATGCAATGCACTGAAAATAACTAAATCGCTTATGTGCTGGTATTATGTAGTTATGATTTTGAAGGTATCGGTTTGAATTTATACCACAGCTGACAAGTAGCCTATAGAAGCAGCGATTTATTCATATTGAAAAAAAACTTTGCATGTGTAAAATAAATAATGCCTATAAGTGATGTTTCTCTTTTCAATTTGTTGATTTTTAAAATTGGTTAGTTCGTAGACATAGATGTGTTAAAAAATTAATTCTTATGTAATATACATAAGTTATATTTTCAATTCAAAGTCAATTAAACGATTTCTAACAATTTAGTACAAAGTGAATATCGGAAGCTAATAAAGTGTTCAAAGTGTTCGTTTAACGAAATGTAAAAAGAAGTGAGTTTGTTCCTGGGCAAATCGAATTAGGCCTATGCTTATTATTAGAAATTTAGAAATACATTGACAGATAACAGAAGTATGCCAAAAGTGCTTTTGAATTACGTTTAATGTCACTGAAAGTTACATAAAAACGTTCGGCTACAAATCGAAAGGCAATAAGGATATTTCTAAATAAAATCGAAATTAAAAGCCTTACACCTTTGATTTTCAACTAGGGTTTGCAATACCAGGACCAAATCTTAAATACCGGCATAGATTTGCAATTAGGGCTTGCAATACCAGGAGATAAGATTACGAAATCTTAAATACCGGTATATCGGTATTTTTCCTCAACAATACTGATATTACAGTATTTTATATTTTAAAAGGAATTTTATTGTTGAAATTTAATATAAAGCCATTTTGGGCATATTATTAAATAACAAAATGTCAAATCAATAAAACGTTAATTCCAAATACCCAAGATTCAATTCCAAATACATATTCAATTTTTTTAAATTACGAGTGCTTCCTATTCCTTTTAAGTGAAGCCCCATATATTAATATAGAAATAATTATTAAATTTTGAAATTATATCAAATTCTAAAGGTTTTTGAAAATTCTAAATTAAAATTGAAATTCCACAATCAAGACGAACTAGATCGAATTTAAAATTTGGGATTTTTTTAAATTCCTCAACTCTGATCAATTCAAAAGTATCTTGTATTATTCAAATTTTCTAATTTATATTTGAGAATATGTTTCAGAATTAAATCTCAACGTACACAATGATTGTAGATTAACCGCTTTATAGTCATTGTAATGGAATTTAGTTAACCAATTTAGGATAGCACTGATATAGGGTCGGGTTGTTTGAATGTTACTTGTGTATAAAACCGCCATTGACTTGAGATCATTGTTTTGGAAAGAATCAATGTTATGTCGATTTCCAGAAATTTCAACCTCGACCTAGAAAATAATCGTTTTAAAATCTTTATCAAATAAAGTGAATAAGATGACAGGTTCAGAAGGTCCTACACGATATGATATATTGACCGATGTATTAACAATTTCACCAAATTGTTAAAAAAAACATCATTATAGCCACTCTATATGAGATTAAACAGGTCAAAATTCGTTTCAAAACTACAATCAAATGAATATTTTAATAGTTGAACCTGAATTAAAATTTGGGTAACAATTGAATTGAATTTATAGGATGGAATTGTGAAGTACTGAGAAAAATGGTCCAAACTCCGCTGTAGAAATCTGGAACGATGATTTTTTTTCACTTAATACACAGATAATGACATTGTTGCGTAATGTTTCATGTAAATAAATTTTATCATGTCGTCATTATCTGTGCTTAATATTTAAAATTTACTCATAATTTCCGTGGTTATTGAAAACTGTTTGCTAGCATTATGGCAGCTTTTCCATTCTCTTCAAAAATGAGGAGTATATTCCGGAGGTAGACATTACCGCTTTCAAAATTTACGTATTAAGTAATTTCAAAGAAATTGTTGCATGGATCTGAATAGGTCTACTTAGCATAGTCATGATGAAGTATAACATCTTTGATTATCATTTATGTTGAATTTGTGCATATATTCAAAATATTATACTGTTATAAAATATTATGTGCGGTCTTTACCAAACAATATAATCATAATTTTATATAATTTATTTCGACAATACCGAAATACTGATATTTGGGACTGAAATAATTGTGTACTTAAATATAGCATACAATCCACAATTATAATACTAATGAGCCCGTGTTTTATATGTGGCATGAAGCAATGGGAATCCAAGAAGGAAATGACATCGTTCCATGTTCGCTCAATAATGGCTATATATTGGCGTTAATGAAATGTAAATATTCTATTTGTCTTTTCTTCTAATCTTCAACTATTTTGAATGAAAACTCGTAAACATATGCCCACAAGCTATATCGAGTTTTCCTAGAAATAATAGAAGATAGGGCTTGCAGAATGATATTTATTTCTGTTTTCAGCCACTAGATCGCTATAGTGTCAGTCAAGGATAGAATGAAATTTTGTTATGAATGTTTACGGCTATCGTTTTGCTATAGTAGGCAAAGGAAGAAAAAGGTAAACAATAGTAAATTTGTAATATTGTTTACCTTTTTCTTCCTTTGCCTACTATAAACTACTTTGGTTGTTATACATATTAGAAGGAATCGAGAATTTCGTAACACAAATAGTATACACGATGCTGAGTGGTATTTTATAAACATTTAGAAAAAGGTAGATTGAACCTCAAGTGAGTTTGCTGACCAGCTTTTTGTGTCATTACATCCTTTTATCAACAATTTTATGATAATGCTTATCTACACCACAATGTTAACGGGTTGGTTTTCCATCATGTCTCTGAGTGTGCTTATATCGCACCTATTGGAAAAATATTTAAACCGCTTACCTTCATTGATGTCAGACCTATAAAAGTTTTGCTCGGTTTGTTGACGGTTTAAGTTAGACGATCTCTGAAACAAAATTTCGCTATAAACCACATTAAATCGAAGACGATGATTATAACTCCCAATAAATTTCGTTTAGGGCAGTTTTTTGTTGTCATTATTGATGACGATAATACTGATTTTGTAGATAAATTGTAAGAATCTCAGTTCAATAATAAATAACAGACTTTCTTGGGATGTTCACATATTCTAATATAGATGCTACGTTTCATCAACTCATGTCAGTGTGTAGCTTGTGAGTGGTTAAATTAAAATTAATGCAAGTTACTCGGAATTCCGTATCTAGTGTATTGTGCAACTGTTTATTCAGGATTTTCTAAAACAACTTTTCGTACGCTGAGTGTAGTGTTTAGTATCTGTGCTCGTTTAATTTACAATAAAACGAATTTAGGCAAAATATTCAGAATGATAACTGATATGCAATGATAACAGCCACACCAAAACCTAACACTAATAAAAATAAAACCAAAGCTTGCGTGAACAAAATGTAGCAACAGTCCTATGATAATTATATTACAGAGTAAAGAGTGCCTAGCGAGCATATAGTTTTTACATCAGCTAGAGGCGGTCGGAAGAAACATGCAACCTTCAAATTGTAAAAATACATAGTTATAGCTTTAAGGTGAGTTCGTGAGGTCCGATAATCAGTTTAGCTATTTACATCCGACCATAATATAAAAATATTTATCATAGAAAAACGTTCACGTGAAGCATTCAAAGAAGAAACTCCAAGAACTGGATAGCTAAGATCTAAATGAGGATTAAATTAATTTCATAATGTAAAGTATTGTGGTACTGATCAATGGGTTTCATTCCTCTATACAAAATATGAAATAGATAAATTACTTGGTAACTTAGATTTGTAAGTTAGCCCGAATTAGTAAACTGGAGATAGATATTTCTCAAAATTGAAAGCTATCTTAAATCTAAAACCACAATATAGCACCAACGAGGAGGAATTGTACTCACCATAGAAAAAATCAAAATATTGTTGTATTTGATATCGCTTTTGACAAGGCTTGGATAGTTGTACTATTAAAGAATTTGTTGAAAACCATCTCCGTTAGTGATGGTCCAGGTTAAACAAAATGGAGCAACTACCAGTTGCAGAGCAGTATTATGCTGTGAGTTGGCAATTTATCTGTTACCAACAAACATTATTTGCATTACACAAAAATTGCCAAACTGCCTCAAGCGAATAGTTCAAATCTTGTTAAAACTGATATTTATTCATAAAATAGAAATGAATGAATTAGAATGCGAACAAATGCTTATCATATAGTTTTCTACAACGAAAAAATTTCGTAAAAGCATATAATTGGGTTCAAACAGAGATAGGGTTTGATAGGTCTAATGAATATGATCTTTTCTAAGAATCCGTTATGTCTATAATATATACAATGTCACCACTTTATCGATGTGTATCGACACATGAAATACGGATATTTTCGAGATAAGATTGTCTTACCAAAATTTATTTCATTTTTATGTTCAGAAATAAATAAACCAATTTTGTCTGCCGCAGGTATAACAGCTAGTTGTGTTGTCTGCTGTCTTATTTATTAAGTTTTTTTATTTTTTATTTCTTCTTCTTATATTTCATCGTGGATGACACACTTTATAAATTATATATAATTAAATAATGATATATTTTTATTTTAACTGTGCGATTACTTAAAAATACATAACGCCCATTTTAGATGTATGATACAAAACAAAAATAGGAATGGTTTGATAGAGTTTTAATAACAGATGGAACCAAAGTATATTAGAGAATCAAATTTTTTTTATTGAAAATTGAAATGAATTGAAATAATATTCAAAATATAAGAAGAATTAAAATAGCGGATAGTGAAATGTTTTACGATAACGAACCGTATTATTGGGGTTCGATAAATTTGAAAGTAAAATTATTTCAATTTGAGTTAACAAAATTTATATATATACACGATATACACGAAATGAAGAGAAAGCCAAATTCCTCTGATCAATATGTATGGAACCAAATTAAATTTGATTTGTCTTTCGAAAGGTGTTTCCAGACGAACTATTTTGGGACATATTCGCCTACAATTAATTGCCAGATTGGTTATAACAATGGATTTTAGTCGACAATATGATTTTAAAAACATTGTGTATAATCTTCTGGGATATTATAGTGATGCATCCGGCTCGACATTCAACCCAAATGCGATGCGATTTTTTTTTTTGTTTTTCGATGTTTTTTTGATTACTTAAATTGAATTGAATATGGACATAATGCTAATTATTTCACGAATTCTACGTGGAGTTAGTTGGAAGCCTAAATAAAGCATCGCTTTAAAGAAAACCGGTTGTTGTTACAGGATGTCGGTTGTTGTTACAATATGACTTGCAGATTTATTTTAATGAACATTAAAAAACTTGTACAACTCACTGTAACGGAACTAACGGGTAATTTGTAATTGAGTAATTTTGGAAAAGGAACCTACAAATGTCATTTGGTGATTCATGGAAAAAAATGAAATCAACCAAAAAAATACGTGTGGAGAAATGTGGCTGAAAAAAAGTTTAATTGAGCAACTCACCGAATGAGAAATTTCAACATAAAATTTGTAAAATAATTAATGCGAAGATCAAAAGTTATGGTTACATTGCTAAATTACTTTCATATGTGTTTGAAAAGTAATATTCGAGTACGATTTTAACTACCCAAACGTCAAAATTATAAACTAATTCTTCTTACTGGACAATTGTTTATTGCAAAGGTCTATTTTCTAAAAATTCTAAATGTTTATATTATAATTGAAATTACTCCACACAAACTGGACAGCCGTAGAAGTATGCGTTATCTATACATAACTCATTAACATTATTGCTTGCAATATTTAGATGCAGTTGCAGAAACAATTAACTACATCGGACGCAATGAACAACTTTGTTTATTACACAATTCATTCAATGTCGACTATAATTTTCGCACACACGAAACCGAACTGGTAATGTGGTATAACGAGACTAACGAACAATTATTTCTTTTTAGGTTTTCCATCAGCATATTCTAGACTAATTTCTTTCTTGTTTGATCAATTGCTATGTATTTCGACTTGTAGCCTCGGCCTTATACTGCCTTTGAAGAAATTAAGGTATTTTTAATTAATTTATTACCACTACTGACAGAATATATCTAGTGTCGTAATGCTAGTTTCTTAACATATGGCTCTTAAATTAAATAAAACGTGGCCAAATAACAAGTTTAGTAGTTTGAAATGGTATATGAATGCTAACTGTTAATATATCTTCTACGCCTTTTCTCTAAATATGATCATTGTGTGTATGATTTCTCATTTCGCACTGGTTACCACACTGGTTGGGCGACTAGTGTACAAGGAAAATGTATTAATTTCCAAGCCTGATTTAAATTTATAATCTGCAACCAATTACATGCTTTCGCTTAGTTTAGTGTAAGCACCATGTTAAAATTTTATAAGCGTATTACAATAAATCTTGATTTTACCAATAAATTAGTGATGATGCACTAATAAAGCATTAATAAAGGAAACTGTCGCATTTTAGCTACTGAAAATCCAAGTGGGATTATTGAAAAACCGCTATATCCACAGAGAAGTTATTGTTTGGTGCGATTTTTGAATTAGATAATTCATTGTATCGTTTTTTCCGCATTATATCAAGAAAAAGATTATTTTGGATTATTTTCTTTGAGGATTTTTAAAATCACAAGTATACATATATCAATAATCCCCAAAAAATCCAGGACGATATATCACGGTATATTTAGGAGATTGCGAGCGAATTATACCGAAAAGTTATTCATCTGGCAGATATTGTGTTTCACATGTAACTGAATGCAATTTAATTAATAAAAATCATAAGAATCCTCTTTTATACATTGGATTGTGTGTCATTTATAAAAACATCCTAAATTCCTTATTTGGACGATCAACGATTCTCAAACTATTTATTATTGCGAGCTCTTTTTTTAAATAACATTTTTTTTTCTACACAAACCTAATACGAATTCAAATGTTGACCATAAAGAAATGGGGTTAAACCAAATTTGGGAGAATATTTATACTAAAAAATACATTTTTCAAAAAACACTACACCTTTGTAGGAGATTTTAAAATCGCTATCGGGCAGTATATAAGGTGTAATTTTTGCGAATGTTGGCTATCGCACATTGCTCGGAGAGTTACAATCGTAGCTTCAATCTGTAAGTGACAGAAATTCATAATTATATTCCCGATGAACGAAATTAGTTGATGGACAATATTGAAAACTTATTTCTTAGTGAGTCAGTTGCCGAAACTTGTCGGTTGCGTACACAATTTGGTAGAAATGAAGCCCCAACGGAGAACAGTGTGAGGAAATTTGTGAATAAAGTACGTTCTACTGGCATGTGAAAAGACAATACACACGTTCCGCATCGCCGTCTAGCTCGTTCGATGGAAAATATGGCTGTTAGGGGTGGAATATGGTTCGAAATTTGAAAAAGTATCGGAAAATTGGGTCTACAGAATAGGGTTTTTCAGATCCAGCTGAGGCAGTCATTTGGTTGAAATAGTAATCCGTTATAAATCGGAAGGTGTACTCTCGAGTACTAACCATTTGAAAATATTTGTTGCAATTTTATTTAATATACATTTTTAAAACGAACTAAACGTTTCTGCGCCCTATATAATAAGTAAAATGACGATCTAAATTGAAAAAAAACTTCGAGAGGAGACATTTACCTAATCGCCTGATGGTGAGTAGAATAATGATATTTTGAAATGAATGTAACTGTGCGTGTGGCAGTTTTAAACATTTTTAAATTTCACATAATTTGTTACATCGATATTAATGGATTTTGAAGAATCAAAATGTTTAAATGGAAAAATAGAAAAAAAAATTTAAAAATTCAAATTTTCAGTACCTACTACGAACGTATACAAACGTTTGATTGAGATTATAAATTTAAAATTAGTAAAAGGCCTTAGATTTGAATTTTCAAAGCGTTCATAACATTTTAAAACCCGTAAATACTTTAAATTGAAAACTGTAAGCTTAATTGATTAAACTGTGCCGAAATTTAATATTTGACAAAATCCAAAATTTTCAATAGTTAAAATTATAAAGTTAAAATTGTTCCTAACTTTAATCAAAATTAAACTCATGATTATTAACTTTATACTTTCCAACATTCGAATTTAAATTTTCAATGCTGAATTTTACACGTGAGGGCCTAAAAATCAAAAATTTCATTTAAATTTTGAAGTTGGAAAAGTGAAAAAGTACAAGAATTTTTATGGTTCGCGATCAATAGTTTAAGAATAGGTGCTTAAGAGTGATTCATTATTGTGAATTTGTGATTCATGTAAAAAACAACAATCCAGAATAAATCCGCCATGTTACTTGTTATTTATGCGCAAAACAAGAACATTTTCATGTAACCTGTAGAAGGTAGAGTGTTTGGAAATTCTACGTTATGTTTGCGCTATGTGCATAAGAACGCAACGAAATAAGATAAAATAACTCTAATGGTGAAAATTTGATTCGTTCTATTCCCAATTCCGACTTTTCACAAATATAGTTAATAGTCCATATATTACCAAAATAACTCAACCTAAAATATAAATGTAAATTTTTGGCTTTGTCAATATCTGGGAAACATTAAATTCTGAAAATTAGTATCAGCTAAAACTGGATAAATTCTATTACTTCGCTTTTTCAAAGTAATACAAAGACTGGGTTGCCAACCATTCGATTGTTAGTAATATAAACAAGTTTACTACTCAATAATGCAACTCGGATGGGATCGTAATCAGTTCCAGGCTCTTTTGACGGTTAATATTTGTTGCACAGTGCAAAAGTTACAAATGCAACAATAATTCGGGGTATACTGACAACGTTCTTACACAGAAGTACACGAAAAAATCTACTTATGGTTCAACCATATACCATGTGTCGCATGTAAAATTAAATTAAGGTTTCAAAATTGTTGGTCTAAATCTTTAAAATAAAAAAATGAATGGATTTATTGTACACACCATCAATGATAACGCGGTATCATGTGTGTTGCTGTGCATATCAAACGATTTTATCATTTGTTCAAAACAAAAATCATGTTTGATAAAACAATTTAAGATCACGGATTTTTGATATTTATCTTATCTGTTCTGGAACTGAATATATAACAAAGAGATACAAATAGTTGTTCAATTTCAATTGATACATAGATAGATTTACTATGTAGAATCGTTGTGAAAATTTAACATTTGATATGGAGGATACGGATCCAAAAATTTTGCAAAATTTGCCACACCTGAAGCAGTTTGGATATCTTAATGGTGTAGTACTCGTTTGGCAACCGTATAGCATTTAGATGTGTTTTATCCTGTCATAATTAGCCGGGAAAATTTTCAAAAATATGTAACATCTAAATTATTACCTAAATGTTTTCTGTTATCCACTACATTTGAACCAATATAAATTTTGGAGCCCAGGGGACTACGCTATGCGACTAAAGTAGAAAGGAACCATAAAAATTGTGTAAGATCTCCTCTTCAAGAGGCGGATGCTATAAGATAAGGCCACATTTGCCCTGGAATAGGATTACGTAATGTGGATTTATTTATGATTGACTACAACTGCACCAAGTTATGCCAAAATCAAATAGTCAAAATAATTACTTAAGGTTTCATTTTAAATTACTTCAAGTTTTGCTCAAATTCGAGTGCCCTATATAGGTTCAAAATGTGGGACAAATTGAGATACATACTATATTGAAATATTGTTTCCAAACACTAACCTAACCTTATGTATGAGTACCGCGTATTCCATATATCCACCTTAAAGTTGATTATCAAATTGAATATTAGAGAGGCTCATTATTGGAGGATAATTATTTCGAAATAAATATTCGAAATTATTTTACACCTATGTACCTTCGTAAATCCGATCGCTTATTTAGTTTCATCAATTACTTAGCTCAATTAGTAAATTTGAAATAATATCGAGTTGAATTTATCGTGCAGTCCAAATTCATAAATTCCTTCTTAATTCTAAAATCCAAAAGTCTAAAGTTTAATTAAGAATGTAGTTTTAAATAAAACATCAAATAAGAATCCAGCTGAATTTAGAATCAGAAATTTGCCTCTTGAAATATTATAGTAGGTCACTATACTTGCTTTCGCTTTACCCGAATTTGAATTTTTAATTCATTAATTCTTCAAAGCATTTCGTCGAGAGAAAAATGTTAATCTTGTATTTGTTACTTATGCTGCTGGGATGTGGTCCAATGCAACTGGCATACAATTTAATATTAGTTTGTATAAAACCATTTTACCGTGGTTTACATACTTTGCGTTTAGCGATCGGAGGTTTATGGTCCGTTACTATGCACCAGGATCTTACCGCTAAATTCTAGGTACTGTACACATCACGTCATTTATGAATTAACTCAATGACATTTACTATTCTAAAATACACATTAATTTTACAAAAAACCTAGCCTGGCTGCGTTTTTATAATTTTTAAGAAAATACCTAAATAGCGTTTGTTTTTTTCTCGCATCATTTGTTTAATTTCATAGGACATTTTACAGTTAGTTTTTAGTTGATTTACAGTAATTGTTGAAGTTTATTGTGGTAAAAGATTTATCTTAAGAAATATAAAGTTTGTGGTGATAAATACATTAAAAATGGCAAAGAATAGTATTTTACCCGAATAGGTAACGGCGAGTATTTCAGTATACTATTTTGAAGGCACAAAAATTAAGTCAAACAGTGCTCATCAGTTATTGAAACAACAGGAATATAGTAAAGCTACAAAATGCGCATTGCAAATCTCTTCTAAGGAATTCTGCTAAACATTTGCAGGGGCCCAAACTTAACAAAACACCTCTCTTAAATGCAACACGTAAGTTATAATATTTGGAATTCACAACAGAATCATGTGTTGGAGTGTTTGGTTTGATAAAGAAAATCTCGCATACAATTTACGAAAATGGACGTCAATATGAAGATGTACGGGGAAATTAATATAGCAATTTGGTTTAAACAAATGGTGCGAAAAGAACATATGATTTAATTTTTTTAAAATAAAAAAACAAAACTTTATATACGCGCAGCCAACCTAGTTTTTTTTATAAAATTAATGTTTGTTACTTAAACTTTAGAACATAGTAAAACAAATTGTCTATCTAAAATTTATATAAATGACGGGGAATGTATGTTAAATATATATATGAACTATTGGAGCACGTGTCAAGATATGTATATAGATCATTTGCCTATCGTTTTTGCAGGAATGGGATTGACAATATTCCCGACATTGGGAACCTATGTATGGAAATATTATATATCGATGTAGTTTACGGAAATCAAGTTTTGCTTAATTTCGAATTTGGGAATTTATCCAATTATGAAACTTTGAAAAAATGTTTAATTAGAAATTTCAATTCTATATATAATTTGAAAAACGTAGTTTTCTAATACAACAACATAAGCTGCGTTTCTTTATTAATAGAACTTCAAGTCATCGGGAACAATACTGGGAAATTTAATTTAATTTAACCAATATATTTTATTTAAGTTTAAAAAATATTGTTTAATTGAGAACATTGAGAAATAAAGTTAAATTTAATGAACAATATGATTTATAATAAAATAAAACAGTTAAATTTAATTATCGGTAAAACAACAGAAAATACAAGAGAAATTATTAAATAATTGCGTATCCGACGGCATCACGCATTTGCAACAAAACTATATACATATACGTAGTGGAGTATGTATATGTATGTATATAAATATTATATACTAAAATTTTATTTTTGCAGAATTTATGATTGGATTAAAAATATTGACCAATAGTTATTTAGTGAAAAAGAGAGATAACCCATCCATCTACATATACACCTCTATACTCGACTATATATAGTTATATAATTTATGCTAATGAAAATATAAAAAAAAAATTAATTCACATCTTTGTCATGAAATAATACGAAACAAGAAAAGAGTCGAGTCTACAAAAAATGTCTAATTTTTAATAAATTTTAAAGAATTATTAAAATCTATTTATTAAATATAATAAAATTTCTCACCAGTGTTGTTTATATTTCGCAATCGTAAAAACATCATATATATTTTTAATGTTGCTGTTTTTATGGTACGAGTATATATGTATATACATAATTATATATACTCGAATATATGCAGTTAACAGTAGAAATACTTGCCGATTTTCCACCGTAGTTTATAAATATGTAATCCAAATCGCATTTTAATAATAGTAATAATCATAAAAAAAAAAAATAGTAATAATTATTTTATCTCTATTATCAATATATTTATATACGTATTTACACACTTTCTTGTTATTAATTTACACAATTTTTTAAATTTTATTTTTATTTTATAAGCATATTATTTATAATAGATAATATTAATTAATTAATTACGAATAATAATAATAATAATATTTATTGATTTATTTATATATAATTACAAAAAAAAAATTATTAATATATTTATTTATTTAACTTTTTTTTTTAATTTTTTTTATTTTATATAAAAATAATTTTTGGTATCAAACTTTAAAGTGTTTTTTATTTTATATTTTTATTCTTGATCACATTTTATATTTTAGTCAAAAGTCATGACTTAATTTTCATCTTATATACTATATTATATTTGTGAAGATCAAACCAAAAAAAAAAAAATAATAAAATAAAATAAAATAAAATAATAATAATAATAATAATTTAAACTTTTTTTTCCATCGTTTTAACAAAATATTTATATAACAACAACAAAGTAACAATTTATTTTTAGTTTTTTTGTATCTATATAGAGAGTTTATTATCGGCTTGAGAATTGATCACGACATTTTTGTACTTGTCCCAAGACACGATCGATGCGATCGTTTAAAATTTTTATTGATTTTTCCGGTAGTGGTGGAAGGACATCACGTATTATCGTTGTTGTGGATTTTTCAAAAATTTCCTGAAGTTTTTCGCCTACCCCTTCGACCCGTAACGATTGCAGCGCATTTATTGTTGATTTACGAAATATGCATAGATTGTCGAGCAACAGGCCATGATAGGCTTCGTATTTTTTGAGCAGCCGATAACCATGCAGCAATCCCGATTCATTATCGAGGAAGATAAGCAGCTCGGTATCACCCTGTTTGGCGAGATTATGTGCAGGCGCCGCCATTATATCTGCATTCCATTGATAATTATACAAATTATTCACGACTCGATCGAGATTCGCGATCAAATAGTCGAACACAATTAGATCAGACCATTGTGCTAATTCGACTAGTTTACTATATTCTAGTGTTATATTTTTGATATCGAATTTATTGAGATGACGTTCGAGCGGTTGAAATGATACGGGAATACCGGCCGGCTCTAAATCTGGTATCCATTTTGTGATCACCACGGGTCGTGCCGATTTCCATTGTGCACTCGCTATATCAACGCCGGCCGTTGACCATAAATTTAAATTTAAATCGATTATTGAGGTGGTGGTCGGCGCTAAATTGGTCAAATTTAATAATTGCCCCAAATAAAAACTAAATATTTCGCCCTGTATTTGATCCGTATTTTGACGATATCGGGCACATGCTCGTTTGCCATCCGCAAACACAACCATTCGATTTTGCATACGACCACAGCCGGTTTCAAGTCGAACGATAACACCATTCTCGGTTATATATTTGTTCCAAGTGTCCGAGTGCTCTTTTTTATAGCCGTGCGGTAAACGGCTTTCGACCGTCGGTCCCCAATATATATCATTATCGATAACGCCTTTAAGTATTTTATCGTCATCGTTACGTTTTTGCATAAAATCTATGCTCGCCGTCGATTCAACTTTTTTCATAAATTTCTCTTTCGAATCGAACATTAATTTATCGCTCGCCTTCGTATCGTATGGCGTTAGTAAATTATTCGATACGCTCGTATCCAATTTTACGGCATCGTTGGCGACAAATGTTACAGCATTCCGATATAATTTATGAAGTGGTTCGGGCTGTTGTATTTGTGACGATGACGTTGGCGAATCAATTGCGGTCGATGATATTCCAATTAGTGGAATGAATGCGCCTATAAGTAATCCTAATGTGAATGCACACATAACGCCCATTAAACAAGTTTTACGTTGAAATGTTCTTTTACGACTTGATGTAATTAACATGACACTTTTTACTTCCAGTTTACTATCAGCATTGCCTTTTTCTAATGAGTGAATATCGATCATCTTTAGATGAAAAATCCAAAGATATCGCGTATAAGTTGTTTTGTTTTTATTATTTTATTTTATTTTATAACGGTTTTGTTATTTATCTATATAGATTTGTTTGAACTATTTGTTATATTTGAAGATATCTATATAGATTTGTTTGTGTTATTCATTTATTTAATATTCATCACAACACTGTTACAATTCATTTTGCTTTATTTGTTTAAATTCTTTCTTTCCTTTTTTTTTTTTGCTTAATTTAATTATTACACACTTTTTATTCTTATGGATTCTTTAAGTAACTTTATTTTAACTTGATTTTTGAAGACACTATTCCATTATAATTTTTTAACTTCTTTTTGGTAATTTGTTAAAAACACCAAAATCACATAAGATTTCTTTTTTGTATTTTAAATATTTTCACACCCACTGCTGAGATTATTTACCTATTATATGAGATATATTTATATATAAGTAAATATATATATATATATATATATATATATATATATATATATATATATATATATATATATATATCCACAAACAACACTATATATTATTTATATAATAAAAACCAGAATTATTAAAAACGCGAATAAAAAAAATTAAATTTATAATCAAAAATCATATATACATTTAATATTATAATAAAAGATTCAATGGCTCAAATTAAAAATCATTGTTATAAGACGACGAGAGCTTAACTAAAAAAAAAACTCTTATAACACACAAAACAAAAAAACGACTTAAGAAAAAAAAACTTTTTAAGAAATTCTTTTTTTTAATTTTTTTTATTTTATATTCTTAACACACAGAGCACACAAAAAACGAACTGACCGGTACAAAAGTAAGAACTATACTAAAGTTGTATTTTGTGAGATTGTCGTTTGTCGCACCTTGTCGACGACGACGACGACGGTATAGTACGTATATAAAAAAATAAAAAACTAATGAAAAATAAAAATAATAATATCTTGTATTGTTTCTGTTAAGTTCCTCTCCCAAACAAACATAACATAAGTTTTTTTTTCTTTAAGATTTGATTGAGTTTGCTGAAATGGCAGGTAAAATGGGTATTTAAGAACAAATGTAAAAGAAAAATAACATATAAAAAAACAAATGAATATATATTGTGTATACATAAGTATATGTATATAAATATAAGACCGAGAGGGAGAGAATATTTGGTCTATATTATAGAGAGTAAAGAAATTCTTCTTTGATTCGTCTTAAGTCGTATACAATACAAGCACAATAACCCGCACAAATACCAATATGATTTTTAGATATATAATTTTTTTTTTTTGACAGACCGAATAGTTTTGTGCAAAATCATGCTCTAGCGCCTCTATATGCGTTGATTGAAGCACATGGGTTTGACGCAATCCGAGCCGTCGACGCATCAGATTCGTTGTGTGTGTATATCGATATGAAAATACCTTGATTTGATTTTTTATTCTTTTATAATTTTTATTTTTTATTTTTTTAAATCTTATTGATGAGATATTTTATCAATAATAATATTTGTGTGTTTCGAACAGGTTTTGTATGTATTTTGAATTTTTAAATTTTGTTTAATATTTTTTTTTAAACGCGTTACACTTGTACATATTAGATTCGAGTAGATTACCGCGGTCACCATTAGTAATAACACCATCAAAAAAAAAATCTTTTTTTTTTGGTGTGTGTTATGTTATGTGTGGTGTGTCTACTTCTTCGTCTTCATTTTATATATGTACATATATACATATAGATAGATAGATTGGGTTGATTTATACAACTAATTAATTTATATTGGTTTTGGCGCATTAAAAACCGTCATAGACAATATGTTATATGAAAAAGCAATTTGTAGGTTTTCTAATTTTGTTTTGTTTTTTTTTGTTGGTGTTATTTATTTATACATATTAAATAAGATGACGCGACCCGATCTCTATTTGATTTGTTTGGTGTGACAAATATAATTGAATTTTGGGATTTGGAAAGTGTATCTCGCCGCGCTTATACTCGTATATATACATAATATATACATATTATTTTAATAGGTGAAAGGCAAAACTAACTAACTATAATAGAACAATAAAAATTTAGAGGAGTTGATTATAAGTGACACATGATTAATGAAAAAGAACTTCTAAAATAATATTATATGTATATATGCTATAGATGATTAGCGGGTCAAGAGATCAACGAATATAAATACATTTGTGGCTGGATTTATATTTAACATTTAATTTACTTGTTTTACTAGCGATTTTGTCTGTTTGATCGTTGATGAAAAGGATTAACAAGATTTTGTTGTCTGCGCGGCTTGCATTCGAAATAGATTCATTTATCAATATTATAGTTAAAGCTTATTTTTTAACATTGATCTTTCTCATGTCAACTCCGTATAATGCCATTATAAAATTGTAAAAAAGAGAGATTATTCCGTCGGCTGGATTTATGTTTCATAACTTTTCTAGATTTATAATACTAATAATTCTAAAAATAGAGTATTCGAAAAGAAAATAATTTCAACAATGTAATAGATTATACGTGCCAAAAAAAAATACTAAAATTATTAAACTAAAAATTTATTAAATCAAAAGATTTCAATCGTTTTTCATATGAATATATATAGTAAGCAACGAACCTAAATTTTTATGTAAAAATAGTGATAATTTTATTTGTTTTTCGATATAAACATATATGTAGTACCTTTTGTCTCTACATCATTCATCAGCTTGATCAAGTGTATAGAAGTGAAATCATACTGGTTTGTATATAGAATTTTCAATTTTTCTAATGTGCAATTTCCGAACGAATACCTGTGAGCAGCTCTTAATATTTTTAAGAATTTATATATCTGTTACCCGTTTGGTAGCATGTTTGTAAAACTTATGTTACCATGTTTGTGCGAAGCTTCTTTATTTATGGTACATCGATGATATTTCAATGTATGTGAAATTTGTCCTAAACCTATCCTAAAAGCAACGTCAACAAAATAACTATGCATGTGTGTCAGTGTAAATATTATAATGAAAGTCTCGTTATAAAGAATATTTACATTTTTAATGTGAGTATTTAAATTAAGTGAAATTAGTTTTTTTATATTAACTTTATGGTTTCACTTTTAAATTAATTTTAATATTAATTAAAGTTCTACCACAGTAATGTTCAACTTTTTAAAATCTGCGACTTACTTACGACTATTTCAATTTATTTATCGGGCTTCTGCTGCATGACAAATTTTAAACAAATTACAATTAATGCAATACTTATTGGACCGTACAATCTGGCAGTATTTTTATTTAGCAGCCATAAAAAAATTATAATCACAGGCGTAGTAGTGGCCAATAGGGTCTCAATCGATTTGAGTTGAGAAATAGGTGTCCGTACAAAAGCTTGGGCAAATGATTTTAATTACCATTAAAATCTTTGCAAACATGTATTTATATATGTAGTGGCCATTCAATATTATCCAAAAATCCAAAAAGCCATCCCTGCTAAAGGTGGGACATGTTATTTGTTTTTCCATTTATTTACATTGAAAACGTAAATAAATGTATGTAACTCAATCGCTAAGAGAAAGTACCCGTCCAGCAGATTTTTTTTTTATAGAATTAAACTAATCGTATATATATCAGTGCGTTCACCGAGCAACCAAATTTTACAAAAAGGTTTATTTTTTATCTTAGGATTCTATTAAATATTATTATAGTTTTAGATGGTATACTAAAAACTTGATAGAAATTGATGATAATATACTATACTAACTATAGTATACTATATATGTATACTAGACCAAATGAGACAGTAGGGTTGTACTATTATTCAAAACCTGATTCCCTAAAAAAAAATTTATGTCGTTCCAAAGATAGCCCTTATAATCCAATATTTATTTATAGAAGTGCGCTTATATAAATAAATATTGGATTAATGTCCTATAATTTACTAACATTATTTTAGCAGAAAAATTAGATTGGTATCACAATGCCACATAATGGCGTTGATAGACGCGATAAAACACTATAAGTACCTGAGGCTCTAAGGAACAACTAAATTTATAAAGAAAACTCAACTGAACTTAGCGAACAATATTATAAATTTATTTAGCAGCAATGGAAGTTTACATCGATTAAGCAAAAATAATCGAAATACAAAGATGTTTAAAAAGCAGGAAACAGTAACGGAGTACCGAAGGTAGCCAATCTTAAAGGTTATAGATAAATTGGAAACGCATTTATTTCAAATATTTTTCTTTATTTAATTTTAAATGTAAATATGTATATTCAAATACTAATGCATATAAAATTAAAATGTATAATGAAATCTAATATTTTCCATCATTCGATTTCTCACAGAAATTCTAGATCTTATGGAAGTTTAGGGTAGTGTAAAGTCCACAGAATTATTTCGAGCTACATGTTCTTCCCCTTCGTTTATATAATGTTTAAATCAGAAAAATCTGTACATATATTGTGTAGCACACTTGCTGCAAGGATGGTCCAAACATCTTAATCTTCGGAAGCAACCAATGAATAGAGTAAAGCTTGTCTCAATAACTTGCCTTAAATGATTTAAAACAAGTAGTTTACTAAAAATAAAAAGTAAATAAGAATTAGTTGCCCGCACGTGAATTTCATTTCCACATAGCATCATTTTGTTAGAATTGTGTGAATTTCTAAAAATACGGTTATCGTGCACCGAACTATAGGATAACCAATAAAACAACCGATGTACCTTATTTTGTGGTCACAAATGGTTGGAAGGTAACTGCTGTAAACATTTTTTTATTTGTGTATGCCACTTTTTGGTCCGCTGGTACTGTACATGGAACATAAGTTCTAACAACTGCCCGTACTATTCCTTTTAGGTTATTTTGTGCTTCAAAGTAGGTTTTAATTTTTATTTTTCGATCACGGTCCGGAAATTTAGTAAATATATTTGCGTCTTTATGTTAAAAATCTGTAATTTGAAAATATATTTTTGATAATGTATAGATTTTGCTAAATTAAACCTCTCACCAATTGATCTATATATGAATCAGGCGTAGCCAAGATCCAAATCACAGCGAGCAATTGCTTCGAAGGTGATATTTTTAAATATTTGTAAATTTACATTGAAAAAACTATGCAATTTCTTAAACGCTTCTCTCAACATGCGGAAATTCTGTTGGAACTCGATGCTGTTATAATTCGCAACAATTCCTTCCACATATAAATGAACTCGTGGTGGGTTTTCTTTTACTCTTGCAATTAAAATAATTTCATCGTCCTCAGAGTCCGACAACTCATACGAAACGGTACTTGTATTTTTTAGAATATCGCTAAAAAACCATAAAAACTTATTGCCATGGTCCACCACAATGTTTCCATTATAATACCTTTTTTTATTTATTTATGTTATGTATGTTTTACTTTACTTTTTAAATCACAAAACAAAATTTCTTTGAGACAAAATGACAATATATGTTGTTCTCTGGGTGAAAATGTTACTCGACTAACACCGATCGTATCTCAGCAAAAATATTATCACGAGTAATTAACATTGAATGATAGCTATAAAATTTGCGTGCAGTCAACGAAATAGGCCCACGTGCATATAATTTAGTCTTGCAATTTGGTAACTCGTATTTGCTTTCGTTTAACATGAATGACAAGATGTGCTTTAGACTATAAGGGTTATATTTATATAGTAAATTATCGATCTTTGGTGAAATTTGTTGTCTGATAAGTTGATTTGTTGCAGGACATTGTTATTGTTCGGTATAGTTCTTTCGTGTTGAGAGACGCTGATTCCTGTTGAAATAGTCACATCAGATCGGAATAAATCACCACCCATCAATTTTTATTTATATTTAATCGAGGTGACGTAAATACTGACAGCTCTAACTGCTATATTTTTAATTCGGTTAACGGATATGCTTAAAGTGTGACAACGGTAAATAACTTCTCTTACAACAGGATTTAGTAACTTAGTGCAGTGCGGGGCTTGAAACAGTTTCATGCACGAGACCAATCTCGTTGATTCATATTTGTGCGATTGCGCTTAAGTTATCTTTATGACAATGTTATCGTTACCCAAATAATATCGTTTTTTGAAATATTGAATTGTGACACAAAATATTTTATGTGATTGTTTATTTATTTTTGTTTAACTTATTTGTTTGATCACTGTCCACTGTGCACTGTACATAATTATAGCGTTTTATTTTATTTTTTTATAAACAATTTTATGGAATACCATGCTGAATTGTTTATTCAATTTTGCACACACTTGAAATTTTATTATAGCGAGCCGTAAATATTTATGCATGTGTATATTGTACATATAAATGTATACTTTTTATGCGAATTTACTTTTGCACTTTAATGTCTTTTTTTGCGTGATTTTCTTCTGTGCCCGCGGAGGAATTTTTACCTCGATTAATACCATTGATTTTTGAATACTGTTTAATTAGTGCAAACGATCAATATTTGGAATATAAGCGGCGCGTTATAAATATTTTTGCTACGGTTATGTTAAAAATGTTAAATAATAGGATATTATGGTATATTACGGCAAGTGCAAAATGCGGCTTTGCAGTCAATGTTCTACTCGGATAAAAGCGTCTATCGGATCAAAATGTATCAACAAAAGAAACGGTTTGAGCCCAAAACTTATTTGATCAGTTAATTTTAACAAATATTTCTTAAAACAATAATTTCAAGAAGTTTCTTGTCGTACTTTTGTACGAGTAGAAGGCGAAAAGCCTTACATAATCGCGTCTGGTCGTTATTTCAAAAACCTGAAACCTCTAATGCTTACATAATCGACCGCTGGGCTGGGACTTTTTTTAAGAACAAAATAAATCGCTATTTCGTATTCAATTCGGCAATTTCTATTTAGATCATGATCTGCTCAATTTTATTGGGAGTACAAATACATCGTTGTACAAAATATGGCTTTAGGAAGTAAATGAAATGAGGAAATTTTACATCAAAAACGTCATACGGCAACTATGACTTAGGCATCTGTCTAAAACATCACATGAAAATATTAGTGATTTGGTAGATATATCGTTCATTTTTATTTATATATAATGTTTTTAGGCCAAATAAGCGGCATTCGCGGGGAGCTTTATTTTTCCGCTTCAATTACGTATCCAACTCCATTCTGTAACTTAGTTGGAAAATTTCCATTAGAAAAAAAGATTCCATTGGAATTAATTTTGCTATTCTATATTTCGTTGGACTGGAAATTTCTGTTGTTTTTTTTTTTTTGTAGTATTGTCAGATCTTTTTCCGGAGTGTAAATGCGAAAATACCACTGGCTACTGTCAAATAGGGGGAAAAAATGACATTTGATAAATTTTATTTAAAAAACAGAAACAGAACTTTTCAAAAATGTAATACAATTATTTTTGGTTAGTCCGATTTTGCTTGACTTGTTTTTTTTCTTGTTTTTTTTCGTGTACTCTAGGGCAAGGTCAGGATTCTCCGACAGTAAATCCAACAATGTTTATTGTTGTAATTTATTTATTGTTTTCGAAATAGCAAAGGTTTAGATTACCGAAATACCAAAATAGTACAAACACTATACTAAGGTTAAACACAATTAAGCAATTGAGTTTATTATACCTGAGTCACTCGTGAATAGTAGTTATCCAAAAAAATACCGTTGACCGACCATTTTTCATTTTCAACGAACAACCCTAACATTTATAAAAATTACGCATTTACAAATTTTTTTAAACTTAATAAAAAATGCACTTGTGAGTGTAGGCTATAAAAAATGTATTAAAAGAGCTAAAATATCGTCTATTGTCTAATGGCGAAATCACCGAGAAAAAATTGCTAACCGTGATTACAATTTTTCGAATTTTTGTCATGTATTTTTACCTCGACCAATTTTTATGTATTTTAGCAAATATAAAAATTGAAGAGGGTAAAGAAAGAAAAAAGATGAATTCACTATGAGCAAATTACCGTCTATTGGAGGATTGGTATAATGTGGTTTGGTGGCAAATTTCTATTGCAGGTATATTTAAAAAATTTTTGCTAGACCATCTTTAACTATCTCGTGAGCCCTGGCGTACGATTTTTATTGTTCCGGCAATATATTACTTGATATATTACTGAGAGAGGGAGTTGCAAATTTTGAGCTACGATGAAGGCAAGACGTGAGCTACGGCAACTTTCAAATTTTAGGAAATCAGATAAGTCAACATCTGAGCTCACGAAAGAAATAAACATGAAAACGTCTGTAGCATAATGGCAAGAAAGGTGGACTAATTCGACGGGCGGCAGGATAACTTTTAGTTGCCAAACATTGAGCAAAGATTCGAGAAATAAAGCTAGTCTTAAGTGCACCGTTAGCACAGATGTTAACGCCTAACGGGTCACGGCAAAATAGCCTCCTATACTTTCATAGAATGAATATAACGCAAAACCGCACCTGTGAATATGGTTATTTAGAGGAGACAGTAGACCACGCGCTATTTTACTGTGCACTAGGCGATGAAGCTAGGGAACAATTAAGAATGGAACTGACGGCAGTATGACCGGCAAGTAAACAGATTAGCATGTTGCCACACCACATAAACTAATTTAGAAGATTCTGTGTTACTGTTATAAGTCGAAGGTTAATTCAAGTTACTTTTATGAAAAGTTTTAACGATCTTAATGTATAACGCAAAGTTCTACAACCTGCAGCCATTGTAAATATTTTAAAGTAGTATTAAACATTTTACTCACTGAACGCAAGGTTTTTAACTTGCAGGTAAATATTGCCTCGGCAATATTTCAAAATATTCCGACACATAGCGCAAAACTAACTTAATTGACGAATATAAATACATATACATATCTCGGAATATTTTTTATAATATTTTTATAACTATACAATAAAAATTTGCCGCCAACGACAATAAAACTCGCCAAAGCAAATAATGTCATATATGTATATTGTTAAAGCAAACCATGTATTATTCACAAAAAATGAATTTTCAAAGTATTTACAAAAAATTCCACCACAAATTTTTGACGGATATATATCTACAAAAATATTTAAAAAAATTCCAATAAAATCAAGTTACATAATAGCAAAATTCGAATGCGTTGGAATTCTGTAATGGAGTTTTTTCCAGTGGAATTGAGTTACAGAATAGGCAATAAGCATGATTTAGTTTTTATTTAAATTGCATCATAAATTATATTATATTGAGTTGAAGTAAGTCGCATGAATTATATCTACTTCATGTTCGAACAGGTCACATAAAGGGTTTATTAAATTTTAAGTTTAATTTTTATTCTAATTATTGTATATTTATTTATTTTCAAAATTTTATTAAGCAAAAAAAAAAAAAAGTTACATAAAACAGTATTTTGTAAAAAGCAGAATTTTTTAAAACTTTATTAATTACCAATCCTTTTTATAAAATATCAGTAGTTAAAGTGAACTGACGATGAGCGAAACTCGAAACCGGTCTTCTGTTTTTAATTTTAAATATCACGGACAAGGAAATGTTTTAAGTTTAACTCGTACCACATACCGGGTGTTTTTTTTAAACTGAGACGATCAAATATCTCGAAAAATAGCCACTCTACGGAAAAAATGTCCATAATCAAAATTTAATCATACCGCGGGGGAAATACATTAGTGCAAAAAAAAAAGTCCCCCCACCCCCGCTTTGTAGGTGGGGCGGGGGTAACTTTTAAACTAAGATAGGAAGCCATATTTTTTATTGCAGATACGGATTCTACGACTAAAAGTACGTATGATTTGAATAAAATATTTTGTTCGGTTCATGATAGATGGCGTTGCAATCGACGAAATTCAATTTTTTCAATTTCTCCTTCTTAGAACACACGCATTCGATTCTGCAATACGTTTGAAATAAAAAACATCACGTGTTCATTGGAAATACTCGAAATTCGTCATCAAAACAATTTATTCAGTTTTGTAAATCTAAATAAGTGTTCAAAATTAATTTCAAGTTTTATTATTAAATTTCAAAAATACAAAATTCAGGCCATCATTTTGAACACTTATTTAGATTTACAAAACTGAATAAATTGTTTTTATGACGAATTTCGAGTATTTCCAATGAAAACGTGATGTTTTTTATTTCAAACGTATTGCAGAATCGAATGCGTGTGTTCTAAGAAGGAGAAATTGAAAAAATTGAATTTCGTCGATTGCAACGCCATCTATCATGAACCGAACAAAATATTTTATTCAAATCATACGTACTTTTAGTCGTAGAATCCGTATCTGCAATAAAAAATATGGCTTCCTATCTTAGTTTAAAAGTTACCCCCGCCCCACCTACAAAGCGGGGGTGGGGGGACTTTTTTTTTTGCACTAATGTATTTCCCCCGCGGTATGATTAAATTTTGATTATGGACATTTTTTCCGTAGAGTGGCTATTTTTCGAGATATTTGATCGTCTCAGTTTAAAAAAAACACCCGGTATATGTCTATGTATTTAATTTAATTTATTTATTATATGTCATATTATGTGACTGATTAAATAAATCTATAAAGTGTTAACCAAAAATATGAGAATAATTAATGTTGAATTGTGTGTTTATAAAATATCGTTATATAATTTTTTAAAGTGGCACGCAACAAGCAAATGGCAACCAATGGTTTCCATCTTCAATTTGTTGCATAACGAAGAACTGCTCCAAACATTGGCATCGTGACTTCTTACGGGAGTGAGGACACCCCGTAACATTAGGGGAGCAAGCTGCGGAATCATCTTCCTAGCAATTTATTGATTTTATTTTATTTTAGTGTACATATAAGGATTCATCCTCTGAAGGCCACTTAATGTAGTTTATAGGCTACTCGATTACCTGCTTGTATATATAAATAACACATTTGACCAAATTCCCATGTGTTCAACGGGTCATAATCCATTTTTGAACGTCCTAGACATGGTTCTTTAAAGTTATTGAACAAAATTTAAAATTTTGTTTTATTAGGTAATTTTTCTTTATCACAAATTTACTCATAAACGTATTTTCAAAGTATTGATGAACGGTGACAATATAATTACTACTAAATTTCGATGTTGACGTATTTTTTAATAATGTTCTGATATAGCTCGCGAACTTACAACATTAGGTCAAGTAGCTATTTACGACATTATTACGACAAATGAAGACAAAGAAGAAATAAAAAATCATGCGAAGAAACACTTACATCGTCTAAGTCAGTACCAAAATGATAAACCCAGTAAGAAATCTTCAAAGAAAAAAGCCACAGGAACTATTCAATGTAAATATTACTGGGACTAATCCTACAAAAACGAACAAAATAAGATAGATAAATTACTAGATGATTTGTAAATCAGTTGTAATATTATAAATAAATAAAATAAAATTGTATAATTGAAATTGATTTGATTTTTATGACACATTAACACAATTGTCCTAGAAATTCTATCATATGTCAAATTTTTGTCATTCTACAAGTAAACTGCAAATCTGATAAAAATGCAGCCTAAATATGTTAACTAACAAAACCAACAATGCTTTATAAAGATCGAAATTATTTGCTAAGTGCAATAAAAGAAAACTGCCAAACTGCCATCATGGCAAATATAAAATGTAGCTAGCTTCGAATTGTAAATTTAAAGCTCGATTAAAAAACGCCCGATCTATCTCTGAAGCTTAACACAAACTCAAACACCAATTCTTTTTCGAATATTTTCCAATTTTTCTCACATTATTAACACAACAACAATTTTATTTTTTCAATTGTTAAACTAATAATTTCTATAAAAAACTATTTAATGTTCTTTGAACACAAACTTTTAAAATAAATTTACTGTTCAATTTCAAATAATTTGAATTATTGATAATTGATCAAACAAACCAAACATAAACTCTTTTTATGACAAATTCTCGCGTGTCAGACTTAACCAACTCGAAATTTCTCCAAAAACTAAAACCAATTTTAAAATTTAAAAAACAATGAAATTACATAAAAACTAAGAAGATATGATTGAAACAAAATTTTTTTGTAACTACATATGTAGTATTATATTGTAGTTTCCCGCTAAACAATTTTACGAATTCGCAAAATACGAAGCAAAAACGAACTATAAATGAACTTTTTTTTATTCTTTTATACTACCACATTCACATACATTTACATTAACGCTATAGGTACGTACTACGTAGTACGATTTACGATATTATAATAGAAAATATTATTATTATCGTGATTCTACCGAAGTAGTCGCCATTCCACGCCATTTTCCGAGTAATTTCTTGTAAATTAAAATAGTAGATATAAAATTTGTGTCAATAAAATTCATAATATTGATGATAATATTTAGTGTTAATATTTAGTAAATCAAGTAAGTTTAATTTTTGAATTAATATATTTGAATTGGACTAATTTGTGCGAGCATGCCTAAAACTCATTATTTCAGACCCAGCTACACATTTCACTTGGTTTGGCCGACATGAAAACTGCGTTGGAACAGTTTCACATTATGGTTTTAATTAAAGGTATACACAATATAGTTAAAGTTAGCCGAAGCCATTTTTTTTCTAGCTGCTAATTAATACATACATATATTTTTAATACTACTACAGAACGTGCAATGCGGAAATTTCCAACATGCAAAAATCCAGGAATAGTCTTCGTAATTAAAAATCGGTTTCAATACACCAAGGACCGCGTAAAGGACCGGAATAATTAAATGTATTCCATAAATGGATTTAGATTAAGTTTAAATGAATCTTTAGTTTAATATTTTACTTTATTTATTAATGAATTTATATTAGACGTTAGATATTAATTAATTTTTTGATATTGGTTAACATATTTTTAACAAATGAATTTTTAAAATATATAAATATAACAATTTAAATATGCATATTTATTTATAAACTATACATTTGTTCCAACGTTAGTATATCGCAAAATTATTGCATTAATGAATCGCTAAGGTGTTACGGTAACGTACCACTTCTTATGATACATAAATAATTCACCAAAAACGGCACGTTAACGTATCGCTAAAAGTGAACTTTTTGCTAACTACCAATACATTCACCACACTTCGTTAAAAATTCTAATTATCATGTTACTGGAACATCATAAATGGTTCTTTATTAAGACGCAGAAATGTTTCGTTTGCGAAGTGTTGTATGAAGAGCAATCTTCGTTTATGGTTCGGAAACGGTTCACCTTGTTTAGAGGGTTAGTATGAAATTGAAGTAAGGCTGTTTCCGAAACCTATACTTATTTCAAACTTATTTACTTGTTTGTCGCCATCTTAAATAAGTAAGAAAAGTCATCCGAATTGATTTCATTTACTTATGTCGTTTTCGATTCACTTTTTACCCCTCTTTCAAAAATCAATCTGGATTCGAAGGAGAATCGAACAAGAAAATCAAGTAATCCATTTTATATATGTATGTGTGTGTTTTGAAGTTTGAAAAATAATACAATATTTGTTACCGTTTTGAAAACACATATTTCTGTATCAATATGGCCGTGTCAATAGATTTAAATTATTTCAGGGTAGTAATTGATTCCAGTGGATGTGTGACGATGAATGAGGGGCTGGTTGTGTTAAAAAATTTGCAAAGTAAGAATACTTTTTAATTTATAATTTAAATTTATTTTATGTATTATAATGTTAATATATGTATATGCCACGAACCATTAACACAAGCCAATTTATGTTGCAGGTAATGAACATGTATATGCGGAATTGTCGGACGTGGCCGAATTTTATAATTTAACAACCTCGTATGTTGCTGAAGGAAGTGGTGGTATCCTAAATAGTATTGAAGCAGAGCCGGCATGTGAACCGCCTGAACTCAGAAATTTTGAACAAACAGGTAATATTCCAATTTAATTATTTTTAATGTTAAGTTTATTTGTGCTTCTAGTAGATGATAGTCAGAGCTTCAAGTGGTCGGACGACCAAACGAGATTTTTATTAGATCAATATTCTGATCTCATTCGTCATGTCGGCCCACTAAAACGATATAAAAATAAAAAGCTAATGTGGCAGTTTCTCGCCCAGAAAATTACAAAAAAATTCGGGATCATAGTTAACAATGTCCAGGTAGAAACTAGATTTAAAACGGTGATGAAAAGGAAGAAAAAAAGCATCGACAACAACACTACCAGTGGGACATCACGTATTGAACCCGAATTTGAGGCTGAAATTGGGCATATCGTCGCAATGGACGATTCTATTCAGCCGGAAATCATAATGAGTCCTACGTGTTTTATTAGGAAAAATAATGAACCAGCATCAACGGTTGTAAGTCATACCTCGACCTCTACAACCGAAAGTCCGAGTCCATCATTTACAGAGGATGCAAGCCCCAGCCCAAGCCAAATTAGAAAAACCAAACATAAGAAAACATCACAAGAAAAAATTGTGGAGCAGTTCTTCGAGCTTCGGAAGCAGCGTCATGCCGAAAAGGATGAAGAAAGAAGACAAAGATGGGAATTTCAAGAGAAACTGAAAAAGGAGAGGCATGACGAAAAAATGATTATGTTTAAAAAATATTTAAAAAAAAAATAATTATTAATTTTTTAATACAATTTAGTAATTTGACTGTGATTATTTGACTGATTATTATTAATTAAATTTAAATTAAATGTTTAATTCTAAATTTATCATTTATTTAAATTAAAATAAAATTTATATTAACAAAATTATAATGTTTCTACTATTCTAATTCGTTTTAAAACTCCTAAATGTTTTAGGACAGCGTCGGAAACCGTCTCTGCATCCGAAGTTCCAGCAGATGAGAATTCTGGTAGCGAACTTGGTTCAGATGTTCGACCTTCTTCATCATCCCACAAATCAATTTCGTCGATGCATAGATTATGTAAAACGCAACACCCCATTACAAATTTACACATTTTTTCGACTGAAAAAAAATCCAATCTTATAAGTTGTCTGAATCTTTGTTTTAATAGTCCAAATGCATTTTCGATCTTCACGCGTGTCTGGCAGTGCTTTTTGTTGTAATTTATTTCCCGTTCCGTCAAATTCCCGTAGTCTCTGTAGGGTGTCATTAAATATTCCCTTACAGGATACGCCGCATCGCCTAATATATGGTATTGGTCACCACATATCGTCGGAATCTCTTTGGAGATAAAGGAGAGTTTAAATATACGAGAATCGTGAATCTTGCTAGGTGAGCCAAGAAACACGTCGATGAATTTTTTATCCGCATCACATATGCCTTGCATTGTGATAGAAATTAGTCCGTGACGGTTTACATACGTCGATCGGATCTTGTGTGATGGTTTTCTTATATACATATAGCATCCATCTATACATCCAATTGTATTGGGGATACCTCCTATCTGGAATGCAAAAATTAATATAAATTATAGAACTTTTTAAAAAACAATTAATATTTTTGTTAAAATACCTGTGTAAACCCGTCTGCGGTTTGTTTTTTTTCTTCTTCGGTCTTCGGAAATTTTATGTAATTTTTCGAAATGTTGTATAAAAATTCAATAAAATTTCCGAGATGCCTGTGAGCCGTCGATATCGACATGTCGAATAAATTAGCGACTTCTCGGTAGGTTTCTTTGTTACCTGCAAACCTGAAAATAGATACAAATATAAATAAGAATAAGTACAAATTCAAAGATTATAAACAAAATTTATTACCATAAGAATGCCAAACACTGTGTTTTGGCTGATATTTCTGGCCTTCCTCCATGTGCGATTTTAAAATAGGTTGAGTTTTCAAATATTCCAATTAATTTATCTGCCGTTTCCCTGGACACTCGGAAATTTCGACGGAACTTTAACAATAAAATATATGGTATGTTAGGTATAGCTTTTATGTAAAGATATTTATTTTAAAACCTCAATATCTGAATATTGGGAAACAACATGTGTCAGGAAATTGGTGATTCTATGCCTTTTGGCTCGAGTAAATAATAACTTTTGCAGCTCCATAAATTCTTCGTCGTCTGAAGACGAAGACGATGTTGACTCAAATGATGATGACGAGTCAAGTAACAAATTTAGCATAATATCATCTTCCATTATAATTATTTATTTTAAACAATATTAAACCGAATGAAAAATATCTGATGTTGAAAGATTTAAATAATTTCCGGGTAGTAATTGATTCCAGTGGATGTGTGACGATGAATTTTAATTTATTAATAGTTTTTAATTTAAATTTATTTTATTTAAAATGACAGCAAAATACTATTGTTGGTATACAGGAAAATGACAACACGAAATGACAACAACTTGACAGTACTAGTTGTTGGTATTAGTAAAAGAGGGGTAAATCTGTAAAAAAATCTAGATTTGTGACCGAGCAAAAATTTTGCTCGATCGGAGATTTTTTTTAGGTGAATCGAACAGTTTGACAGCAGAAAAATCAATCTATTACGTCAGAGATTGATTTTTTGGAGTGAATCGAAAACGACATTATTTTTGTGCTTCTATTGATAAAAATTTTGTTTGTATTATTTAATATAAACAGAACAAATATTAATAGAATATAGATAATTTATAAAAATTGTTGCTTTTAAATTAAATGACGAACAAAAACGTTAAATTGTCCTTAAAATTAATTAAAAGTGATAATGAACTATTGCGATTGCTTGAGCGACGTGAAATGCGAAGAGTATGTTATAAAAATAATCTATTTTTTTGTATAAATATAAACTAATTTAAAAATTGCAGGGCTTAAAGTATTGCTGTAACACTAACCGTCTAAAGCTAAACATTATTTTGAAAAGAGATAAGGTGAAAAGAACATATGCGAGTAACTGTTCAAGCATGCCAAAAATTGATTGAACTTTCCCCAGTTAAGCATCACGGTGGATCTGATTTTGCCCTTAATACAAAAAATTATTGTTTAGCCGAAACAGGAAGAGTACGAAAGGGTCGCCTTAAAATTTGTGGGCCGCGCGGGATCTCCTATTTTTAATAAAGCCATAGGCGCCATCTGGATGGATCTCACATTATAATAAAATGTTCAACTAACTGGCATGATGAGTATATTAACCGGAAGTTGGACTACAGCATTCAGCTGCAAGGCATACATTAATACCAAAATTGTAAATATATATATTGAAATAATTTATTTATTCTAGCTATTTGTGATGCTGATCACAAAATTTTGAATGAAAAAAAAAATACTTATTTTCGACGGTTTCCTGGGAATGGTACATATTCTGTAGCATATTCAATAAGCGGGAATATTGATGTCCACCCCGCTGTTTATTATAAAAGGAGCGGTTATATTATGTTTTGTAGCCATGAAGTCACTACTTGCTGGGAAAAAATGGCCAGTTTGAGGAATTTATGATCGATAGGGCTGTTCCAGTTTTCGGGTCTTTCAAGCGTTTGAAGAGATCCATCAAATTGTTCCATTTTTTGGAACATCCTTGTCTCGTTCTACTAGCTAGTTCTCGGCGTGATGATTGTATTATTCTATACAAATAGAAGCATATTATATACTATACGAAAAAGGCATATACATTTTATCTGAAAATTGGCTGGATTTTTTTTTTAATTCACTATCATGTGTAGCACTTGCTTCTATAAGAGCAAAAGTTTCGTCTTCACTTCTTAAGACACCCAAAATCAATTAAAATGTATTTAATTTAAGTAAATCGTTATTTTAAAGTTGGTATACGAAATACTACAAAAACATACTAAAATTTTATTTCTATTCTTGTACTTACATCGGGTACTGAACATTTTTGCTTTCGCGTCATTATCTATATATTATATTTGTTCTTTAATAATAATATATTCTTTAATTTTCTTTAACTAATTATGTATAAATTTACTAAAAGGTAATTTTAATTTGATGTTGGATATTCAACAAGAACAACAAAAAATTTAGAACTAATTTAGATTTTCTTTCACGAAATAAGTTACCTCGCGAAGAACCTTATTTGAATAAGTTAGGTTCCACAAATAAGTTTTGGTTTCGGAAACAGCCTAAGGCTGTTTTCCAAACGAATACTTATTGACTTATTTGATGCCATCTTAAATAAGTAATTTCAACCGTTCTAATTGATTTCATTTACTTATTTTGACAGCCACGTCAAAATAACAAAAATTTAGTTATTCACATGTTGTAGCATAGTTGTAGACAAGAAATCAAATGACATTGATACAAACAATTATAAAAGCTATTGCTGTTTGCCTCATATAAGTTTGCAGATTCAGAAAATAAATGGAACAATGACAAACTGACAACAAATTTTAAAATGATGAACGTCGCCTTTTATATTTGAAAATCAACAAACACTCTTTTGAATTTTGTGATCATGTTTAAAATGCAAAGAAGAGACTCAAGCCGTTCCAATTGTTTGTACGTACTTATTTTGACAGCCACGGCAAAAAAACAACAAATATCTATGTCAACACTTAAAAAAACACGAGGGAAAATACCTATAACATATCTATATATCAAACTTTTGTGCAAATGAAGACAAGAAATCAATATAAACAATTGTATAAAAGTAATTGCTGTTTTCCGCATGATGGCTTGAGCAAGTTGAAAATTAATGGAACAAAAATCAACTAACTAGCTAACATCAAGAAGCAGTCAAGCACTTGTAAATTTTGTGACTATATGTGCGGAAATTTAAAGATGATTGATTTTATAATTTATAATAAATATTTACTAAAACAATTTTAATTTTCTTTAAAGACTAAACAAATATATATAGTAATTTTCGGGAGTCTTATTGCTCAACAATTTTGTAAATAAATTAATTATTTATGTTGAATGTAATTTTCAGTTTATTATGCCAATTTAATTTCAAATTTTTATCTTTAAACGTAATTTGTAATGATTTCACAACATGTATTTACTGATTTAAGTTTTATATGCATTATACATAGTTCTATATCATGAGAGATAATGGATACTATCACTTGTATTACCTGATGAACATTTTTTATTTTTCTGGGATATAATTCTGGGATAACTTTTTATACGTCGCTTATACGTTAAAATTAATTTAATAGTTTGCGCGTTCTCTTTTCTTATAATGTACAACAGATGAATTCAGGTGGTACATCAGATCGCGGGTATAAACAATCTTTGTATCTGTAAAACAAAACACATTAATTTGTTGGAAGACGTGTAAATACATATAACAAAATCAATGTGACCTTGGGGTTCGATTTGAGATTTTTTTTAAATTACTTTATTAAATAATAACAATCTGAATCTCTCTTCTTTGTATAGACATTTTAATTAATAAATGAACTAAAGTTCATTTTTTATTTGGCATAAAATGCTTCCTTAATTTCAGGTAAATTACATATTTTTTTAAATTTAAATTGCGAATGAAGTCACACCAAAGTTTATTAAACTATGTATGCTAATTCGACATTCAAAGAAATTGTTGAGGTCTCGGATTATTACAATGAATAGAGTTAATAAAATTAATATAAGCTTTCATTACCACGCACATACATGCGAAGTGTTTACTGCCTTACAGCTGGTTAATAATCATTTTGAGTGATATTCACTTCAAGCCCAATAAAGGAGCCTTTTTTGAGTAACTCGCATGCTATTTGGGATTAAACCAGCGGCGAGCATATTTCTACATGAAATGAAAAAGTTATGATATTTTATTGTGAATTTTACAGATCGTTGTAAGAGGCTGCATTAAAATTGGGAAACGTTTTTTAATGACATCAATCAATAATATTCTATCTCTAAACCATAATATTAAACGATGTACATTATATCAATTTAATCTAAAAAAATCTAATAAAATGGCAGTAAGCCAAACTTAATAAAAAGGCCTAGCGAGAAGTTTCTACCAACATTCTAACAAACGGATTAAATATCAAAAATTCTGTCAAATAATTGAATAATACTAATTTTAAGTATTACAAATTAAATATATTACATATTTTATCAAAAGTATCGAGACACCAGACAACTGAATTTTTTTGGAATTTATCGACCTGGAATATAAATAGTTTCTATATTATTGAAATTGGAAACAGTATTTTAGGGAACTATTATATTATTTCTGTAGAAATAAGCAAGCTCATTCAACTAATTTTGTTTTGAAATCTGTATTTAATAACATTAAACTAGAGAGTTTGAAACTATAGAAAATATTTTAAACATATTGTTTGCTTTCGATAAGAAACTAAAAAATACAGTTTTTAGTAATCAAACATTTTAATAAAAAGTTATTGCTATATAGGATCTGCAACCCATATTTTCTATGTATTGATCGCATTGGCTATTGGGTTTGTAGTTAAATTAAACCTAAATCTAAACAGGCGTCAAATTTAAATTTGAACATTTAATGTATACTTGTGGATTCTTCAGTGAGGTACGTAGAAAATGGATTTGCAATTTGGTTGGGCGTTTAGACCTCTAATACAAATTTCGTATTGAGCTGACGCGCATATATATACGTGTATGTATATATGACAGATATTCATATATATGAAATATTAAGTCACATAATTAAGTGTCATTAAATAGAGAAAAATATCAATATGAATCTGTTAAGGAAGCATAAGCTGAATAAGATTCACGCAGGGCAAATACCAAACAGAGGTTCAGGCAAGTAAATCCCTACTTTTTCTAATATTTGCTCCAACATTTTGTTAATTATCATGACAATGCTGATTCAATTGAGAATTATCTTCGAGCCAAAACAAATGGTATAAAAATAATTGGTCCTTCTCCTGAACCAGAAATTTTACTTCAGCAATTATTAGGTTCGGTTTTAAATCTTTGACAATAAGACGTATTCGAAATCCATTATACATAAACCACTTTTGGAGTTCAGGCCTCTAAGAAGAATTACAATCGCTTTCAGTTTAAGGTTTAATTTATGTGAGGGCCGGTCACTTGGTGTTACAGCATTAAAAATTCCCTCTCAATAAGATTCAAAACATCTTCATTATCACGATCAATGTCACAAATGTTACAGTATTTAGAATTAGGATATAACAAAGATGTGCCGACCCAGTGACTCTCCAGACAAATAGTGTTTAGAAATTGTCTATAAACGCATCTACATAATCATCGACAAAAATATTCATAAACGCATCATCGACAAAAAGTTTCAACATCAAAATGAATAGCGGAACATTTAGAGTAGAAGAACAGCGTAATTCATAGAAGTTAAGCGAAGAGCATTTTTTGAGTTTTCATTCAATTCGCATTAATATTTTTCAACAAAGGGAGAATCAGAATTGGCTATGGCAGAAGTAGTTGCGGTAGTATGATTGATATCGTTGTTCGTATCATCATTTTGAGGAATTTGTCTATATCGATTAAGTTGCCGTTATTCTCGTCGTTGTGTCAATCATAAATGGATAACAATCGCACAACGCACTTTTTACATAGCATTTCTCAAAACAAATGAATACGGTACCCCGCTACGGGAGTACCCCGCTACTTAAAAATTAAATCAAATCTGCGACAAATAAAATAAAAGAAAAACGGTTGTATGCAGTGCAATAAATAAATGAAAATATGTCTCTCAGTTTATATGTAGGATGCTTTGAAAATATCATTTTTGTTTGCTTTTGTTCACACTCTACAGAAGATATAGGGCTAAAATACATTGCCTATATGTCATTCCCAGCTATAAATGCTGTGTAACAGCGAATTTGCCATCTATGATAGCTTCATAATTCAGGTGTTTTACTGTAAATGTTTGTAATTACTGGCTGAAGATCCATCCGCCTTCAGATAGACCAACAACGGAGAAACAGCCACCAATCTATTTGAGGGAGGAATCAAATAGAGTAAAACTAATGAAACAATAATCGAGGAAACTTTTCAATTTCCAGTGTTAACAGGAGAACTATTAAATAAACCAAAATACAACCGCTTTGTTTGCTGATTTTATACGTATCAATTAAAAAGTCAAAAAGGCTTGGTGGTGATTTAAAGGAATTGAGAGATTTGTGGACATCAACGAAATCCATGCAGCTTTCACTGCTGCAGGTTTCCACGCCAAATAAATATCTAATATAATAATAGAGATAAGGTATGTTCCGTCTCGAATTAGAACCCAACGATAAAAAAGCTAAAGGACGCCATATTTACTAAAAGCTAAACAAGCATGTATCATCATATATTCATCAATAAACAATCTGTCATATTGTCGGGTTCCAGTAATTAGGTATGAAGCCATCGTTTTCTCCTTAATACAAAGAGCGAAAACTTCAGGTTTGAGATCAACAAGACCTTTCTCAGTGGTTTAGAAGACAAGATAACAACCTGGTTTATGAGTGGTTATGAGGTGGATTTCCACAGCCGACCCTGGACACCAATAATGGTAGGCTGCATGATGTTGTCCACTGAAAAGATGGGATACAAATTAGTATACATACGTCAGGAATCGAGCATAACTTCAGTGCCAGCAGAGCAGAAAATGTATCTATGTGATGTCAAGAAAGATTTTGTGGATTCACAACATTTAATTATAGGTCTTCCCCATCAAACGGAAACTGATTATTAGTTGTAGGTCCCTCAAGGTATTTACTGTTTAGGTTATAAAATATAAAGATGATATAATCGATAATAAAAACGAGGCAGCGAACGGCATCAAATTAATGTATTAGCTAAACTAGTATTGGAGGTGGCTTTTAATGAAACTAAAAGTTTTATATAAAACATTATTTCCATTACATGGCAGTCTTTGTTTGAAGTAGGAATCCGCGCTAGTATATCAGCGCAAAAATGGAGGAGATGCCATTGATGTATTGTTCTTAAAAGTAGACTTCAAAAACTTGCTTGTTTCACCGGTAATCCAACGTGATGATAAAGCGCTTTCCAAAGGTATTAACTAAACTGTGCAGCACCCATTTCATATTGGGGCATGAAATTAAGGACCAGATTGGATTTATGTACGTAGCAATTAATGTCAAGCTTGAGGATATCTGATTCCCGTTTATATTTTAAATATGACTTTAAAGTACCTACCACGTAGATTAAACCAGTGCAGTTAGTTTTACCTTGATTTGAAACAACAATAACGGATACACCTTCAATTATGTATTCAGCGTTAATGTATGCGGCGTTAATTGATTTAGTACAGCAGTTTCTCAGTTTCACTTTTTTTTTGTTAAAAATGCTTTTATTTGACATTTGCCTATATAGTTTGGCTTACATAGACACGTAAATTGTGACAGAAGAAGATGGTAAATAATTCCCATTTATCCAAGTGAAAATTTAGGTTTGACATAATTTAATGATTTAGGAGGAATCTGTTTAATGAAATCATATTCGTTTGCAAAATTCTCATGGTAAACAGTTTTGCTACTCTATTTGGGTAATAAATTGAATTTTAATCATTTAAGGAATGATTTATTCGTAGATTGAGTCGAAATAATTTCCTCTTCGATCTGAGTTCTACTATTCTGGGGGCCTATTATGGTATTTTCGATAGTGTTTGTTTTCGATAATATCGAACATTTCGATAACGTCGAAAATAGCTATTATGAAAGTTTCGATAGTGTTTTACTTCGATAATATCGAGTGTTTCGATAGTTTCGAAAATATCTATTATGAAATTTTCGAAATCAAAAAAAAACCGTAATGAAAATACAGATGTGTTTTGTTTGTTTAGAGGTGAACTTATTGAAAACACTTAATAATTTTTTAAATTTATTAAAATTAGTCAACTATTAATAATTAAAATTCATTTATATTATGGAATCGAGCATAGGATTTTTTTTACAATCGAGTGATGATGAATTAGAAGATGAAGTGACACCGGTCTATATTCAACGAAAAAGATTACGTGATTGTTCAAACGCGTTCGACATGCCAAATAAAAGGTAATAAATACAATACAATCTTTATAATTAATCCATTTCAAACAATCATTTGTGTATATTTTTAGTTTCATCAAATTATTCAGAATATCGAAGCAATTGTTCAGTGATATTTTAAGTAATGTTGAATCTCATTTTTCTGAGCCAAAAAGGATAGATGCCATACCGCCCATTTTAAAGCTTTTGGCCACTTTACGGTTTTTAGCAGAAGGATCGTATCAGCGGGGGGTGGGACAAGATTTTTTTATTGCAATGGCTCAATCCACCGTATTCGTAGTGATGGCCGAAACATTACAGATATTAGAATCTAATTTATGTAGTAAATACATAATTTTCCAACAATCTGATGAGGAAAAAATGAAATCGAAGGAATATTTCTTAAATAAATATGGGTTTCAAGGCGTCATAAGTTGTGTGGATGGTACGCACATAAATATTGTACGTCCAGAAAAAAATGAGCATCATTTTTTCAATAGGAAGGGTACTCATAGTTTAAACGTAATGATCGTACGTATCTTAATGTGTATATTACTTTTAGTCTAAGATAAAGAATGTTATATATACTTGTTAACGGTATCTATATTATTAATGATATTATACCTATATTAAAAATATATGTTTTGTCTTCATTTTTGTATAGACATGCGACTATAAAGAAGAAGTAACTTCGGTTGATCCATGTTATGGCGGTGCCTCGCACGATTCGGTTATTTGGAGTATGAGTGCGATTCGGAGAATTATGGAGCAGAATTGGAGACGAGGGGATAAGACCTCTTGGCTTTTAGGTAATTTATATCAATCGATCTCAATTGTAGCTTATACTATCACTAATTCAATACTAAATTAAATTATATTATTATAAATAGGCGATTCCGGTTACACTTTGGAGCCATGGATGATGACTCCTTATAGGAAAACAATTGAAAGGTCCTTGGAATCTCAATACAATACGGCTCATGCCAAAGCTCGTTCAATAATTGAGCGCGTATTTGGTGTAATAAAGGGAAGGTGGAGATGTTTGCTGCATGCGAGAGAGCTGCACTATCAACCTGAAAAGGTTGCACGAATTATAAATGTGTGCTGCGCACTCCATAACCTATGTACAAGATACCACGTCCCAATCCAAGAAAATGATGTGGTGCGAGATGCGAGCGAGGATATTCAAAATTCCATTGAAGACAATGAACATAACGAAAATATCGCGCAAGAAGCCAGAAGGATAAGAGATCAGATAAGAGATAATTTATGAATAACATATATATAGATCGAAAATAAATTTGTTTAAGACAAAAAATACTTATAATTATGATTCCATTTATTCAATAAACAGTTTTCAAATAAAATTATGATTTCATTTATTCAATTAAATTAAAGATATTAAAAACAGAAAGATTAACAAATAATTTTAGTTCTGAACATCCAATTCTCTTTGTCGCAAATCCAACTCCCACTTCTTCAACTGCAATTCCTCGTATTTTTGTTTAATTTGTTCTGCCAACATTGATTGTTTTGTTTTCCATTTATCCTTTTCAAATTTAAGGTTATCTTTTAAGGCATTGATTAGCTCTTTCCTTTGCCTTTTGGATGTATTATAATATTTATCTTGCTGTTCAGTTTGCTTTTTTAATAGCGATTTTGCAGTTTCTCTTGGTCGTTTTACAGTTCTCTCCCTATTTCCATTAACTGTTGCTGTTGACGGTTCAGATTGGATGATTATGGTATTTGTCAAGTTATTATTATTATTATTCATTGTTCCAGGTTCATTATCAGTACTATTCGGTGTATGTGGTTCGGTGCTTTCCAAATTGTTAGTAATGTAGGTGTTATGTACCATTTGGGTTGAACTGCCTGGGTTTGATGTTGTATTTTCTAACCCACATCCAAATTTGTTTGCATTAACGCCTTCCAATTCTTCATTATAATTAAGCAATTTGCTTACCCTCTCCTCGTTGGTACTCAATCGTTTAACTCTACATGGGCCTCCACCCGTTCCTGAAATTGATTTTTTGTTGGTTCTCATTTTGTTTTTCGTATTATATTTAAAATCTTTCCAAACCTAAAGAAAGTATATATTAATAAAGCTATTAAATATTTATTTTGTAATATATCCTCACTTTTTTCCAACCTTCTACGGTTTTCTCTGGGGGGCCTACAGCATTCAATTGCTCCATCACTTCACGCCACTTTTTATTGATTGAATCCTTAAATTGAAGCGTATTTAAGAAGTTCTTCGCTATACCATCGTTTGTTTCCATGAAACCAATCAAAATATCAAACTGCTCACTGTTTGTAGCTGTCCTATATTAGAAAAATTAAAAAAATTATATTAAAACAACACATATTTAATATTAATATAAAATTTATTTTACATAAAATTTATAACTCACATTTTTGTAACGGTATATAAGCACGTCGTTATTTGATTAAATTCAAAAACAATATTCGCCATTGTTCGCCACATAAAAAGTAGTCGTAAATTATCGATATTATCGAAAAAAATCGAAATCGAAAAATTCCATAATAGCTCATTCTCGTTATTATCGAAAAAAAACGAAATCGAATATTACCATAATAGCTCATTTTCGATAATATCGATAAAAAAACGCGTTCGAAAAATTTCATAATAGGCCATTTTCGATAATATCGAGAAAAAAACGCTATCGAAAATACCATAATAGGCCCCCAGGGTAAAAACCTTTTTATATTCTTTGGTGTATGAAAAGTAGATTAATCTTATTGGTGGATTCACGTCACAAGCGCATTACTTAAATTAGTAGAAGGTTCCGATTGCATTAAAGAAAGGCAATTTTTCCACATAGTTTGAGCATGATTTGCATATTCTTCATTTGTGTCAAAGGTAATGGTATTTTTTATATCCATACGAGAAATCATATGGTTTGCCTCGTGATTATCCCCGTTAACCGAAAATAATTATTTTTCCTAGTTAATTCGAACTTTTTAATAATTTGGGCGGCCAAAGTGTAGCATTTTTTAGGGTGGTAAATGTTTCATCATCAACCCTAAGTCGATAAGATACATATTCATACTGACCGCCATTTCTAGACTTTGAAACCATCCTAATTGCATTAACACTCTTGTTGGAAATTACAATTTATAAAGCCTTTGAAATGTTCATTAGTAACAGATGAATGTATCCTAGTAATAATATAATAATTTCCATCGTCTTGGTTTAACAACGCTGGTTGTATTACTATTGTTAGCACCATAAGGAAAATATGAAATTTTAGAGATGGATGTTGATGATGCACTCATGGTGACGTCGAATATTGTGTTAATGGTAAATCATTATTATCGTTTATCACTTCGGTAGCATATGTTTAACAATTTTATATAACTTAATACGTTTGTTATTAACCTCCGGGGTAGATAATTAACCATGAGATCGGGTTATTAGACCTTCTTTAATATGACAGGGTATTACTTTGTGATGGTTCACTATGGTAATTTTATCGACAATTTATGAGGCACATTATTTAATTGGATGTTTAATAACGATAATAATAAACAGTTGTTAAAGGCCATTACTGGCTCCCTTGTTTCAACAAAGTGGCTCCAGCGGCTTCGATCCTGAGCTTGATCTTCATACTCTCCTAGACAACCTGAAGAAGCCAAGTCATTTCTAACACCGTGGAGCCATCGTTACCTTCAACGACCTATGCGGCTGCCATATGGTAACTCTCCTTTCAGAGATCGCTGAACAATTTATTCTGGATCAACATACAGAACGTGATCGAGCCAGCGTACTCGCTTCACGTACCATATCGGGGATCTTCATCAGATCTCTGATCTCGATATTGTACAGAGCTCGGTATGTACCATCTATACTTCGCGTTTTGGGCCGTAAATCACACGCATGATCCTTCTCTCAAACGTAAGGGGCCATTTATCGTACTCATCCGTCAGCGCCGAACTTTCACATTCATACATAACAACGGGACTAATCAACGCTTTGTAAAGTTTCAGCTTTACGGAACTTGATAGGTGTTTAGATTTTAGCAGGGGCCTTAGATAAAGCCTTAGATTTTAGCAGGGGCCTTCAAGCAGTTTCCCTTCCTGTAGATAGGATATATCGCATCCTTTTTCCATTCGTCAGGCATAACATCGGTTTGCCATAATAATCGAAAAAGGTCGAAAAGACAGTTCTACAAAGTCTCCCCTCCAAATATCAAGATCTCCGAAGTAATGCAGTGAGGTGAGGTGACTTATCTACAGTCTGAGACGCATGATTAACACCAAGCAGGTCGGTAAAGTGTCCACTCCATGCGTCGAGTACTGCGTTGATGTTGACACAGAGGTTTCCATCCCGGTACCAAATGACGATTGACACAGGCTTGAAAGCATGGTGTAATCCAGTAACTCTTTTAATGAAATTTCACACCATTCCTGCTTTTTCCGTCCACGATTCCGTTTAAATGAACAATATTGTAGAGATTTTAGCAGAGGCCTTCAAGCAGTTTCCCTTCCTGTAGATAGGATATATTGCGTCCTTTTTCCATTCGTCAGGCATAACTTCGGTTTGCCATAATAATCGAATAAGGTCGAAAAGACAGTTCCACAAAGTATCGCCTCCAAATATCAAGAGCTCCGAAGTAATGCAGTGAGGGGAGGTGACTTATCTACAGTCTGAGATGCATGATGAACACCAAGCAGGTCGGTAAAGTGTCCACTCCATGCGTCGAGTACTGCGTTGATGTTATACAGAGGTTTCCATCCCGGTACCAAATGGCGATTGACACTGGCCTGAAAGCATGGTGTAATCCAGTAACTCTTTTAATGAAATTCCACACCATTCCTGCTTTTTCCGTCTACGATTCCGTTTAAATGAACAATATTGTAGAGATGTGTGGGTAGTAACTATTCGGTATTTTATACTCGTTACTTGCAACTATGCCAAGTAACGATTACTAATCGTTATTTAATGCTTTTACTCTTTCTTTTATGAGAGTAAGTATTACCATACAAATTTTTGGATAGTTAATTTAATAATTTCCTTTTCTATTGACATTACTTTATTTGTCAATATGTTTCTATAATATTTACAAAAGTGAGATAAACTGGTAGCAATTACAAGGATATACTAAATTTTATTTTGTTAGAGAAGAACAAATATTGTGTGTCACTCAAAGTTTTCATGGTGTTAGAAGAACAAAATATATACATATACATACACACTGTCTAATCACCTGTTTCTGATGCATCAAATACAAATATATACCTTCGAGTTCTTCAGCTAGCACATTCACTATATGCCTTCAACGTCAGTGATTTGGAATGCTCTAGTTCTAATGCAAGTATAATTGAAAATGTATCTTGTGTGCCAAGATCATCAGGATAGTTGCGACCACATACAATTGCACGACAGTAAAAATTAAATAATTTAGTTTTAAATATGATTATAAAAGACATGCAACCATTTTCAATTGTTGAAGACGTTGGATTTCAAGAGCTTTTGGCTGGTTTTGATCCCCCGCCTATATTTTACCTCATCGGACCATTCTAAGCCGACAATTATTACCATCATTATATGACAATTCCGTTGAAACGATTAAAGTAATTTTAAATAATGCGGAATATGTTTTGCGCATACGCAGAACTTAACTGTCCAAGACGCTATAAAGTCGATAAACGAAATTCATGTAAAACCCAAAATCATCGTTGAGTTTTTTAACCTAAGCACTAATGCAGCAGCGAAGCTTAAATACTACCAGGAACAACTAAAAAATGATAGTCACCAGATGGAATTCTACATTCCATATGTTTCTGCGGATGGGACAGTTGAAAGAATGCATTAATGCTGTTGCATTGGATGTTCTGAATGGTTCAACTGAAAGATTAACTTCAGATGAATGGGTAATTCTGAATGAATTATGTAAATTACTTGAACTATTCGAGTTAGTAACTGTTGAGCTGAGTGCAGAACAAAACGTAACGCTATCAAAAGTGACTGTGCTCGTTAATGGTCTCACGAGGACTCTACTAAAAATAAAACTAGGCATGCATAGTGCTTCTGGTAAAACATTATTTGCATTATTTGATCGCTGGTATAAACAAACGATTTGATAAAATCGATTTCAATTTAATTGTCAGCAAACCAACACTTTTAGATCCCAGATTTAAGAAGCAGAACTTTTCAAATGTCGCAGTTTACACTAAAGTGAAAGACTCGGTGATTGCGAATGGACGAAAATAATCAGCCGCAACCCAAAATTCAGGTAGCATTGAATGATGTTGAACAGAAAAATGTAATATGGGACGATTTCGACAACCGAAATCAAACACGTTTGCCGATATTGTGAAGAACCGGATGTAGACCGGGAGAAAGACCCTTTAAAATGGTGGTAATTAAGGGAACTAGTTTACCCCCGGTTAGCAAGGTTGGCCAAAAAGCACCTCTCAATAGTGGCACCTTCTGTGCTTTCGGAAAGGATATTTTCCAAAAGTGGACAGATATTATCTGACAGGATTAGTCGTCTTAAATCCGAAAAAATTATATTTTTGAATGCAAACCAAAATTTGGTCTTGTAATAAATATTGTTTTTTATCTATGTACATATATATTTAATTCTAGGCTGTGAAATGTTCCTAACAAGTTAATTTTTATTTTATTATTTTTCAAATCTTAAATTTCTTAATGAAAAATTGAAAATATATTCAAAAATCAACATGGTATATAAGTTAACAACACCAGTATTCCGTAATCATTATACGGTTAGGTAGGTACTCGTATTATTTCGAATTTTTATTTAACAAGTGCTATGATTACTTTGTAACGAATATAAAGTAACGAGTATTTGCATCAAAAGTAACGAGTATTCAAAGTACCGAAATTGCACATCTCTACATTATTGTTGCTTCCTGCTGGGAACGTGGCAAATACATTTCGAATTACTGAACTATATATAGATATTTACGAGAATTATTTAATTGAATTGCGCGCCAGCATATTTGATGACTCACCATAAGCGAAGCATTTAATTGCTTGTCAGTTATAATATTATACAAACAATAAATGAAAACTTACGTACTAGTAAATGCATCTCGCGCTTTAACGATTCACATTTCACAAAAATAATATAATAATATTTTGACACCTACAAAATTTTTACATATCACATATTCACACACACACACACATGTTCGTGGTTTTAAAAATACAAGAAATAAAACTTGCAAAACACCACAATAATAATAATTTAAAAAAAAATAATAAATCATGCTTCAATTAAATATTATGCAACCATTAATTCTGCGCGCAATGAACATATGTATATACAATCGCGGATATGTATGTAAATATATATTTACAATAAAATAAATGCGAAATCCTCTCGTGCGCGCGCGCGCATCTCTCAATCGAACCGATATATATCTACATATATATATACCATACGCGGTTGTATATATATATTTGTTTGTATTACATTACAATTTTTCAACATTGATTTACTGAACATTAATATTGCCTTATAGTGATGAAAACTGAAAACTAATGAAGTCAATACTATCTTTATGGTGTGTCATTTTCTATATTAATGTTTACCTTTGTGATATGCAGAATTTTTTTCTTTATTAATTCTGTTGTTATTTTCAATTCTTATATACGAACGTTCATGTATGTATATATACTATAAGACGCTTTGTGCAAAATGAATGGAAATAAATTAATTTTTATCAAACTTTTTCGTCTTTAATTGATCGTATTTGTGTGAATTTTTTATTTTTATTATATTGGTAATCTTCAAATTTAAAAAGAATAAGCAAAAAAAATCAATTTTAAAAATCCATTAAAGCAATATGCATATATATATACGAATATATAATACATACTTTGTTGTGGTCGTTGTTGTTGAGATATTTGAAAAGATTTTAAAGTGTATCAGTTGGTCAGCATTACAATAATGCCAGTTTAGTATCACAGTATAATACTCGATTTTATTGTGGCATCATCGACAAGAAATTAATGATCTGATATATAAGATCATCAAATGAAGTTTTTGACTCAAAAATTTAAGCAAGCGCACGCGGTATCACATTCACTGATCAATATTGATTATAATCACATCATAAAACTTAAAAATCAAATTTGAAAATAACATATCACTACTGCATTGCGACGAAACGTTTAGAATCCTTATCGAGATATCGAAATTTTTAGAATCCGATCGAAATCAAATATTACAATAACTATATTCGAAACCGAAACCAGTCTCAAACATTGATGTACCAAGATCACCCCTATAAAATCAACAAAAATAAAAAACATTTTAAAATACCGCACCAATATTTTGAAATCAACATTTTAAATGCGATAATTGCGTTGGCAAGTTTAAATCACTAATTAAATTGTTGCCATCCTGATGGTTTTTAAGCCGTATAGTTTTGATACTAGATATCGTGGCTTTCTCATAAGCTGGTTAGGTCTGGATTATAGTTATCGCGTGTTTTCTATAGAAGGTGGTGTTTTTGTATCTCTGAAGTTGGTATTCCTACCAGACAACATCAAGCAATTGCCTGCGCTCGTTATTAGGTCTCCACTATCTCCATCTTTTTTCACTGAGACCTAATATTTCAATGTTTTAAGAAATTAAGAAAATTCATAGTTTCTGCTTATCGATTCATTGGAATATTGGAGGAAACATTAAATCCCAAAAATTACTTTTCATAATTGGTTTATAATTAAATACTGAAATTCTTTAATTTAAAATGTTCAGTAAATATGAACCCTTTACTTTAACCTAGATTTCTTTTTTCAAAATTGTATGAACCCCATATATAGAGCAGAATGTAAAGACTTATAAATTCGGCATATATTTTACGTTTCCACAAAATGCTAAAGATCGTGAGATAGATAATATTTTACTTTAAATATTTGTAGAAACAATAATTATTATACTACATAATTGGTTAATTAAAATAAATATAAAAATTTTAAAATTCAAAAGACTTCAACCGCCCGCTATGTTAATTGCTTAGGTAAACGTCAGGCGACAAACCCGAATAATGTCATAGAGAAAACCAAAAATTAAAGATACTTTCGTTTTCAAAAATTATAAACAGCGTATTGCACTACGTGGGAAAAAAATTATAAAACCGAGAACTAAAACAACTTATTAATAATATTGTTGCTGGTAATGAAGTGTTACCAACTTATCTAGTTCAGCATATAGTACAGTAAGTAAAATTGATTTGAACTATTGTATACATATGTATGTACATATATCATTCATTAGCGTATATAGCCTGCCTCAGAACTACAGGATTAACAAAAACTTGCCGAAGCTGCGATGGATGCATTCCTAAAACTAAAAAAGTTAAACCGGGTTATTCTTGATCCGCCAATCCTTTGGGAATTTCATGCGGATTATTCGATTGAATGACGGCCAGCAGAAACTTCTACAAACTTTTTTGTATGGTATTGCCAGAAGGCATGGTCAAACTTGAAAGATGGCCAATCTTATGGATGGCTCAAAGTTCTTTCATCTTAAAGTCAAGGCCAGAGCTTAAAGTATATATAGTTGCATGTCTCATTAAGTTATCACCTTAATAATATTGGCTTATCAAAACGACCGACAAATGCTGCATCGTCTGTGATATGCAACTGAAATTAGGTAAACTGCAGGTAAAATAATATTCAATGTATAGATTGCTCATTCCAGACACCGGCCGGGAACATTCTTGGCTTCATTAAAAGCCTGGACCTATACTGCAGCCTAATTCTATAACGAATAAAAATTAAAATTGGATTAACCTAACTTTTTATTTAGGTGTATTATTTCACGAGGAAGATGAGCAAGTGCAGAACAAAAAGTGGCTTTGTCTTCTTATTAATATATAAATGTTGCCATGAAAGGTAAACTACATAGTTTATTTCTATTTACACATATATGTGTTGCTATAAAACTATCATGAATAGTTTAATAGGTTCGAATGTGATGCGGGTGTGAATTCCCAAAAATGCAATAGGGGGTAAACTTTAAAAACTTCAGAACAATGGAAGCAATTTTGGAGAGACTTCATGTAAAGATATAAAACATAGTTTTTAGTTTTAGATTTTTAATTTGAATTAATTTATGAACTTGTTCCAATATTAAAAGAAGTGTAAAAGCTGAAGCTGCTGAGGAAAGCGACAAATCGAGGCGTCTGGCATAAATGGTATGAAAAAAAAACGTAACATCTAACCTCAATACCGACCAAAATTTTCATGAAAATATTGATCCATTGATTGATGTGATTATACACTAATTTTTATAAAAAATTTATTTAATTTAAATTTAGTACAGGTAGAATAAAATTTGTCCGGAGCAAATTATTCTGAATTTAAAAATTCATATTATTTACAATTACCTGATTTTTCTATAATTTACACACAGTTTATTACAAACGCGATTAAACTTTTTAATGATGCACATCAAAGCAACTGACATTTTTCAATAAAAATTGCTGTGGGAAACGTGTAGAGATTTAATAGAGGCATCTTAATTCTAATAGGAAAATTTCAATTTAGTGTTAGCCAGATAAACCGCGTACCTACTACAAAATGAAATTCAACCGTGAAATTTTTGTGTCATTTTTGAAAGAAAATTCGTTTTTCGCACTCCTAATGGTATAAAACGCACTCTACAATTCGAATCACCAAACTATTGTTTGTATAGACTGTACATATAGAGTTTGGCAGATAGGAAAAAATGTTGAATATTTGTCGAGTAGTCGATATTGGTATAAAACATTTCAGCCGTGTTCCTAAATTGTATCCAAAAACAACGAATACATACATATTAATAATGTCATACAGTCATTTACAATAACCACATTCTTTTATATTTACTAAGAATAATAGTTTTCTACTAGCATGTTACTGTATCATAATCGACACAACCGAGAAAAATTATTGTAATTAAATTTACTTCCGGTCAGTGCGAAACTTTGAAATTCCATAACTCACGAAGGCGGGAATTTTTCGACCTGATCTTTCCGGCAATGAAATTTTCTAGAGTGGCACATCATATAACTTTAAAAAATGAACGCAATATTCTAAAATATAAAATATGTTTTCATGTTTGTTGCTTGATCAAGTTCATTACTGTTCACGTACAATCTAAATTTTCTCATTTAATATGCTTATTTTAATGTTTTTGTTTAACTATAATAATAAATATAAATTATAAATTGAATAGTGCGCACTTTTCCCTTCTTCCTGTTACTCATTTCTGTTCCATTCACGAAATTAGTCCCATACCGAGAGATAAGATGTTACACATCAAAAATAAAAATACTATAGATGAATTCGAAGGGCGAGCAATATCGATCATGACAATACATGTTATTGATGGTGACGGGGTCAGCCAAGAAAGAGGATTTAGTAATCTAAAAGTACGCAGATATTTTATAAATCTATTTAGATGGTGTCATATTAAGAGGTGATGGATTTAACTACACCAACTACAGAAAACAACATTCAGCCATCTTATTCGGGGACAGCCGATACAAATTACTCACCGGTTATTATTGCTTTGAGTCTTTGACAGAGGGATCACGTAGTACTCTGTCATAGGAGTGATAGGCTAATAAGCGATAATGTTCATGAAATCGGCAAACTAGAAAAAATGAAAAATGATTTGAAAAGGGAAATATTTGAATATAATAACACACTAGAACACCGTGAGGAGGTACAATTGGAAAAACGAAAGACCAATACCCTATAGAATACCCTAATGTAGAGGAGAAATAATTTAACACAAATGGAATAGTTTTAAATATTATGCAAATGGGTTTTATGTGATATATTTGAATGAATTTCAACTTAGTTTACATATAAAAAATTAATGAATTTTGAAATTAAATTAATTTTTTTTAATTATTACATTAATATATTCCCCAAATAATCATTGTCTTACGATAATTCCTCTTTGATGGTATACATAGGTGCAGTCACTGTTATGGTCTCGTCTTCATCAACTACGTCATCTTCTTCAATATATATGTATATATATATATATATATATATATATATATATATATATATATATATATATATATATATATATATATATATATATATATATATATATATATATATATATATATATATATATATATATATATATATATATGGCACATTTGTTTGTACCATTATATTATGTAGTACAACGCACGCATTGATGAGGGGGCCACTCTTTTGCGGGAATAACTTAATATCGTGTCATTTCCCAAAATTTTAAACTTTCCTTCCAAGACTCCGGTGCATCACTCTACACAATTTCGCGCCTTTCTATGATCATTGTAAGCATTTTCAGACGCATTATTACTGAGTCTTATAGGAATCATCAACCAAGGGTGCTGCTCATAACCACTATCAGTTGCTCCATACCTAAAATTTATAATCTATAATTTATTTGAAAAACATATTTTATTCGTTTAAATTAAAATAGACTAGTAAATTTTAAGTGCATGCCCCATTTCTCCCGGACAAATTTAAAAGATAAAACGAATTTCACTTTGAATATAAAACAAAATATACATATAGTTTACATCGATTTGTTTGAGGAAATATAAAGCGTATTCGATTGTGATGAGTTAGCTGTGTGCTGAGATGTTCTAACATCACATCGATTCGCTTCTATAGACATTTGTGTCTCTTTTTTCCCGAACAAAATTGTATTCTAATTCGCAATTTATATTGTGATCATGGCCTACTCGATTCTATTTCTATAAATTCATTCGATAAAATATCACCAATATTTTTATTTTCGATGGCAAGTGAAAAGAGGAAAAAACAGATAGTTTGCAAATATATTCTACAGGCTTTGTTCATAAAAAAAGAGACACAAATGTTTATCGAAGTGAATCGAAGTGATGATAGAGTATCTGAATTTGATGAAGTGAATCGAATGTTTTGCTATGATTCATTTCAGTTAAAATATTGAGCTACTGAATTATCAGAATAGGTATTTTGCTTGTGTAGTTAATTCAGATTTGTTGTTTTTGGCATTTATTTCGAAAACTTTATTTTCTAATCGTTGTGATTTTGAACAAACATAAACTATTTTATAAAACAGAAATTTGTGGCAATTAAAAATGATTTGTACTCGTATATATGATATACGTATATTCAAAAATTGACTTATACTATATATAAAAATATAAACTGGCCAAAAATAATAATAAATTGAATTTAATTTTAAATAATATTAAAATGGAGGACAACATAATATGTGGTTTTTGAAAATGAGCAGGAATTTTTAAGTGGAACTTCAGCTGAACTCCCAAGTAAACCAAAATAGAACGAATCATATAGAAATGTATATTATGTAATATGAATGTAGTTATAGATACATACATATATGTGTAATTAATGTTTTCTTACAGTAAAATCTTCAACCTAGAGCAGAGCGGAGACTTTACAGTTGATTTCACCAGTATAAAGAAAGCTTTATTTCCGTCAAGCAGCGCAAACATGCCTGGGAAATGATCCACACTCATCTTCAGGCGCTGGATGGAATGGGGATTTGGGAAATCATAATTTTTAACCATTTGTAAATTAATTGGCTTAGAGGTCAGCTTCGAAGAGGTGCTTCGTCAGCAGAAAATGAAACCCTAGCACCAACTCCAAAACCAAATAAGCGTCGCTTGACTCTAAAGGAGGCATAAATAAAAATAAAAATGGAAAGGGTAATTAAAAAAACTAAATTAGATGAAGAATTTCTTTTAATTGAAAGAGAAAAATTAAAATTACCTAAAAAAATAGCTGATAAATTGTAAATCGTGCTTACTATAAAGTTAGAAAGAATAGTAGGTTTAAGTTTGTAAATAAAACATTTATTGAAGAAGATGTGTATGTATTTATATATAAAAATGAATTTTGTGCAGATGAAATATATTTAACATGAACTAAATTTATTCTTAATAGTTTTAGTTGAAGTTTCGAAATAGCTGCTCAAATGCTTGTTGTCGTCTACTTGTAGGTGCATCTACACCAATGTCTTCTGGCTCATAATACTGAGGTTGATTTACAGTTTCAATCACAATATTACCTTCATCATTTTGCATGCAATACGATGAACTCACAGTAGCTTTTATGATAAACATTCTGTTTGTATTCTGTTGAACTCTAGCAATCTCCGAAACCTCCCTTTAAGCATTCCAAATAGGTTTTCTACACGACCTCGTAAAGAGGAATGAATATAATTAAACCTATGTTCTTGGGTGGTTAAATTCCCGTTATCTTTAAACAGTGTTACTAATCAATACTGAGACATAGAAGCAGAATCGCCTAAAAGAAAATATCCATCCATGAGGGATGCATTTTTTTGTACCTATTTAATTTCATTTTATATAGTTGACAACGCTTTGTAATAGTATGTTGGAGTACCCTCTCCTGTTAATATAGTCGTAATTATCTTCTAAATTTAGAGTATAGTAATATGGGAGCCATCAATACATCCCATGACGTTTCCTTAAACTTAATAAATTTTGGTGAATGTAGGTATAATAGCTCAACTACTTGATTTATTACCTCACGAGCTGTTATTTGCGACACTTTAAATAGATTGTCTACTTGCCTGAAGCTGTCTTGGTTTACTAAGTAGTAAATCGTCATTAGCACCTTTTTATTAAGCGGAACCATATTTCTTCCTAATGCGTATGCTGGGTTGGTTTCCATCATTAGTGGCTCCATGAACTCTTTATAAATATATATTATTTATTAATTATAAGTTTTATAAAATTCTTCAAAACTGTGAAGACCTACACATAAGGGAATTAAAAGCAATCTTCTCTAGGCGAACATTTAATTTAAATTCGGTATCACTGTATGTCTGAACTTTCAAAACTATATTATAAACTGGTATCTTGTAAAAACCCGCGTCTAAAATATTTTTAAGATATAACACGTAGAAATAATATTTAATTTTTTTTATTTGGTTTATTTACCATTAACCTGCTTAGCTGCTTGGATAATTCTGTATAAAGTTCAACATGATTATTTAAAAGATAATAAATTTTATTTAATATCACAATATACAATTTATTTATAACTTTATTAAAACACATGTTTTATTTTCAAGAGAAAATTACAAAGATCTAAACATTGACCAAATAAAAATCTCGCATATGGTCCAGTTAATAATGATAATATCGCATTCGTTAAATTCATTTTGTGTAGAGACGCCACTCAAATATCTATCTATACAATGGCTTCTAATCGGTGTTCCACACGAAATTCAAAAATTGTAAATAAAAAAGTTTTGAAAATTAATTAAAGATTCATTTCAAAATAGAATATGATTATGAAATAACAGTATATGGCACGACTGATATACGAATACATAGTATGAGGTACGGAACAGTATATTTCTAGTATTCCTACTCAGTAAACTATTTATTAATCGATTCACTTAACAGTGGCTTTTCAATCGAACATCACAAGTACTTAGGTTTGTGTCCCTGTTTATAAAAAATACTCTTAGCTGCTTTTAATAAAATGTAAGAGCAGCTACGAGTAGTTTATTATAGGCAAAGAAACAACCTAAATACTAATTAGTTTGACATGTTTAATGGAAATGAGATTCTAAAATTATTACTTCGTAAGTTAATAATAGAACTATTCTATCTTGAAAGAAGTCTATGAAAGAATTACCTACTTAAAGCATTAGCGGAACTTAATTACAATTTTAAAAAAAATCAAATAATAGGTCAACTGAGGTCAACCTCAAATATCCCCAGTACTACTTAAGTGATAAAACAAAATACAAAAAGTATATTTTACAATATCTGGATAATACATCTTAGATGCATAAATTTTTATAAAATCAGCGGCTGCCAAAAGAGTAAATGTGTGTCTAGCACATTTTAAATGATGGGGTTGTCTTATTGGCGCTTCTGATTCTACGTAGCTAGTTGAATTTGATAAATTAATTTGCTCTGAATTCATAAGAGAGTGCTCTGATGGTGATATAGATCATTGTCGGAGTCAAAATCTACAGAAAACAATAATAACTTTTAAAAAGTTAAATTAATTACAACAGACTAGCATATCATGGTTACCATTGTCTTTAATATTTGCTGGTTCGATTTTAAAATCATTGTTACAACCAAACTCAATAAAGGCTATGACAAAATTGAACCCGCCGTTCGAGACTGTTGATCAGGGAAGGGCAGTTACGCGTCATCTCAACTCGTCGACAACGTAGACAATGTCAACAACATAGAAAATGACGATAATTTAGACGAATCATACAATGATTTTGTGAACTAGCTCTAAAGTACGATGACCAGATTTCTTTAGGATTAATGCGATATCTTTGAATCTATTTCGCTCATCGGTTCATTAAGCCCTATCAATGAAACACCCTTTCCACGTTGTCAAGGACAGACAGCTCAAAAGAATCTAAATTATAAAAATTACTTAAACTTTTACAAACATACAGTGCCTTGCAGAGCGACTATGAGGCGTACATAAGGTACTGAACATTTTGGAAGGTTGTAAGAAATTATTTAATTTCACCGAAATCCAGAAAAACTGGGTTTCCAATAATTTAATTATAAAAAAACCAAATTTTGAGGATCCCAAAATTACGAAATAGTTACTTAGAAGTTCGACTTAGGCTGCGGTGATCAAATTCTTGAATTGATCCGCAGCCTGAATCCAGAAAATTTCGATTATTATAGTTCTGTGTTCTTCCCTGGGTTGCCAACGATTTTCCGTATTCAGGAAATGAAAATTGCTCAAAATAATAAAATTATTTTCTTCTACGAATGAGCGTAAACTTTAATAAAAGTTCAGCTTAATGCAAATATTTCCATTTTCTAGGTTTCCAATATGAACACTGCTTCAAAAAGTCAAAATTCTTTGGAGTTCGAGGCTCTGCAGTTGCGAGGGAATTTGGCTTAAAAAATTAATTTGTTGTGCTTGCTTATGTTTCTTTCGGTTATAGTTATCTCAGCTGGTTCTTCTGCAGAGATGTGTGCTACGTTAGTTAGTTTTTAATTAGACTAGTTTCGTTTTCTAATGATTTAAAAGAGAGCAAAAAAGAAAATTATTTACGGGAAAAACAATTTGTTCTAAAGAAGAACATTTCTTACATCTGGCAGCTTTAATTTTGGTCAAGTATTGAAAACAAAGATCTGATGTTTTACGAAGCTTACTGAAAAGTATTTCATTTTTCGATTGCAACAAATACTTCAGCCATTTATCACTCGATAATAATCTTAGATGTTCTGGGGCTTTACTATGCAATTCGCTTACTGTTTTCGACGGCTATCGTTTTGCAAAACTAAGTAAAAGAAGTAAATGGTTAACAATCGTAAAAAAAATTATTTTCCTTTTCTTCCTTGTATACTATTATAAAACGACAACCGTCGAATTTCAAGAGTAAACAAGACCAGGGTGATAAAAGAGAACATGTTCTCCTTTAAAGAGACATTCTGATCACCTTGAAGGTTGCTTCACGTGAACGCATATTCACTCTCGCTTTTATACATTCTAGCCCCAAACCAATTAAATCGTTTAAAATAGCCCAACAAATTCATTCATTTCCGCTCTTTCAGGTTGGTTCGCGAGTTCGGATATAAACCCGACCTATTTCCATCCGACCATAAGATCAAAATATTTTAAATTGATAGAGTTGGAAAGGGATAATTTGTTTTGGTTATTGATGAATTATTTTGATAGTTTTAATTGATTTAGAGCTTGGATATAAATAGCTAGGCTAAATATATCCGTCCTCATGAATCAATCTTCAATACAATTTTTCTAACTTACCATCTCAGAAAAACAAGTTAGGTTAGAAATATTTAAAAAAAATCAATGTAGTCTCAATACTCATACAGTTCGCATACTTAGTTTATTATCTGTTATACTCGTACATACTGTGTATTTCACAAACTATAGGGAAGATCAACGGGTATTAACGGATCAACGGGACGGATAAACCTAAAACTGTCAAATTATTATTTATCAATTTCTATCAGTGTTTCTAACAATTTGCACCGAACTGGTGCATTTGATTTCAAATCGCTATAACATCACAAGTTATTGACATCATCGTCTTAATTGTCGACGTTGACATAAAATATTGCCAATTATCTACGTAATATTTTACGTGGCGAAAACCGCGTAGATTACTGGACAGTAATTCGCAAATTAGACTGCCCAACTTCAAACGGCAATCAGTATATGCCACCTAGCACACTTGCTGACCGACATAGTGAAAGCATAGAAGTTTTCGGAACTAGCACATACAGTTAGGTTCAAAATAATCTGGAAGACGAAGGCAATGAGAAACACCACAATTATCATCACCAAAAAATCATAGAATAAGTCGATAACTTCGAATATCTTGGTTGTATTGTAGCAAATAACCACATATGCTTTCCAATAAATGGGACAAGCAGATTTCCGATATTTATGAACATATACTTAAGATGACACGATCACGACTTCTGCAGCAAACGAAATAAACTGCATCAGTCATAGAGAAAAACAGCAATATAAACAGAATGCTATTATAATGGAAACTACAAGGGAAAAGAATAGTACAAAGATCACCAATCACCTAGAAGAAAGTGGTGCTAATGGGAACGAAATATGGATCTGGATAAATCCTGGAAGTCTAGTAGACGAAAATAACAAACAAAACAAAATTCAAATGATGTTTTGCTAAAATTTAATTGTGAAAATCTCCAAATTTCTAATATACCTCGCAAGTTTTCAAAATATGTATTTAGTAAATTAGTCAAAAATATATTTTTCGAACAACTGTTGCATAAATTATAAAATTATAATAATTTCAAAAATTATTTTTTGCTATAATCTTCATCTTAAATAAATACGGTAAATAGTATTCGAATTAAATTTGATCGTAAACGAATGCTTTAAGTACAAAATCAATACATATATCCATTGAGCGTTTCGAAAGACAAAAATATAAAATTTCAATTTTAAATTATAATATCTTAAAAACAACAACCAAAAAGTCACAGATACTGTAACAGTGATTTGACCTGCAATTAATTGTGGTACACGCAAGAACAAGGCAATTAATACGATTTGAAAAATCCGATCTCGATTGTAATTCAATAATACGATATTGTAATACCATGTCTGGTAGTACTGGTAACACAACATTACATAGCGGCACTGTAACCTTTAGTTTAAGCATATTAAGATAACACTTAAAATTAAAGATTATTCCAATCAATTTCGCAATAAGTGATAATACAAAAGCAGAGAAGAGAAAATAACGAAACAAAACAAAAATCCAAGAAAATAAAAAGGTTATAACCAAACGATTATACATTAACATATTTAATCTTTCTGCAAAAGTTTTTTTTTCTTGCACATATGCTAATTTTTGTTTTTTTTCGATGCTAAAAAATTTGTGAATAAATTTATTACCAAAAATTACATAAAATTTGTCAACTTAAAATTAATATAAAAACCTAAATTTATTTATTTATTTGAGAGAATATTTTTTTTTACTTTTTTTATTATTTTTTGTTGTCTTTTTATTTTTGGTTTTTAAGACATAAGTAAGACAAAAATATATCGACTTCTTGGATGCATGTGTGTGTGTGTGTGCCCGTGTCTCTTTCATATTGGTTCTGGTTATATGCGCGATTTAATACTGTGACTGACTGTATATTGAATATACATATATATGAATTTTTTTTTATACATAAAATACAGTATGTAGACAAATGTATATGACTGTGTAAATCGTAGGCGTTGTTAACAAAACCTTTAAGAAGAAAAAAAAATGAGAAAAGATATTTATATTAATCAGATAAATAAAAATAAATCAATAAAAAGCAAGAAAAATACCAAAAAAAAAACTAAAATAAGAAAAAAAAGTAAATAAATAATAAAGAAACAGCAAAAAGGAAGGCAGCCGCGCAAAGCAAATTGTCTTGCACAAATTTCTCAACGGGCTAACCGATGATGAATGGATTTTAAATAAAAATAATTGAATGTATAAACAGACATAAGCATGCATGTGATATTTACAGGGTGACCTTGGTGAACATGTTGTGTCTGCGGAATGTTATTTAAGTACACAAAATAGATTAAAAGGATATGCGGGGGCGCGCAATCTCATGGAAAGATTCATATCGAGCGCACAGTAGTATTCATAGAACTACATATTATATATACGTACATACATATATATATATATATATATATACATATATTGAAATAACCTTCATGAAGCGATAAATATCCACGTCTAAAATATCACAATTTCTCTACAATATTATAGTAATAAATGCTGACACGTGGGAAGACATGTACCATGTAAATACAATAATTTGACCACATAACACACAAGACAATAGACCAAAATATATACTAAAAAACTTAAAATATATGTGACTGTCTACAGTTTGGTCGCGTTATATTATTCGGTTGATATATGAGTACAATATGGGTATACGGTTTACAATTTATTTATATTTTCAAACACGTTTTGAAAATAGAAATTTCGCCTTTACATATGTTGTAAGCCTACTGAGATTTTACTGTTTAGTATTATGAAATGATCGGCTAAAAGTTTTAACAATCTTGTAACAGAGTTTAAATTGAATAATGCATCATATAACGATGACAGAAAATAGTAATGTCTAAGTTTTTGGCTGGTAGTCGGCCTTGAGACAGAAACGAGCAAAAGTGTCCGGTGCCATATAATTGGAACCACTCGCGGCTAAGCAATATTTATTCAAGTAATTTATTTAGTGTGGCCTCACTAATTAATTAGTTAATGAAATATAACATTGGGGTGGTCGGGATCCTAGAAGCGACGTGTTAAAGGAAGCTTTTATTTTTGTTATTAGTTTTTGCTTAGGGAGTCTACCTATATGTATATGCTAATGCTTCCAGCACCCGTAGGGGTGGCGCTAGCTCGATAATTGATCTCACATGGATTAGCGAGTTGGAAAGTTAGTGAGCAATATACACATAGTGATCATCAGGCTATTATCAGACGTAATATAACTAGTGGTCCGCTTATTATCGATAATTTTTTTTAAATGTCACGAATGCGTATCCCAGCGACGAAAATGCAACGAGTGCGCAGCACGAGTTGCATTTACTAAAGCTTGGGATACGCATGAGTGACATTTGGAAAAAATTATCGATTCTTAAGAGGACCACGAGTTATATTTGGGTGGAGAATATAATGAATTGGTGTGAAAGATAAAACTTAAATTCACAACATGAAAGATTATATTTGTAATAACAATTATTTATTATGCAAGAATACCATTGAAACATATTATATTTAGAACTGACAGTTGTTGAAGGTACAATTTTCAAATCGGAATTGGCCTTCATTTTTGTTGTTAATTTTAGATGAAACGATTGGGTTTACAGCTTTTGACGGCTCAGCAGAACTTCCTCGCATCTTTTCTAGAATATTGTTGTGTTGCTCTGGCTGCATATTTAAATATGGCTGAATTGAATTAGCACTGCTATGGCCGGTTATTTTAATCAATTGTTGATCTGAAATACCCGCATTTGCCATTATAGTAACCGCAGTTGATCTATGACTATGATTGGTGATTTTATTATTTTGCACATCAATTCCAATTGCCTGGGCCGTTTGTTTGGTCCATTTTGATAATTCATTGACACATACAGGAAGATTTTTATACCGCCTTCCAGTTGATTTTTTCCAGAAAGGATTGGGTGTAAGAAACAATCTTTCGGAGGTTACATGATTTGGCCGTTTATTCATTAATTTATTGAATAATCGTACGGGACAAACGTTGATATTATTCACATTTTGCGTGAGCCACTTACTATTAGCACAACGGCTTGCACCTCCTTGTGTAGTTTGGTGAATATAGGGTTATATTCAATTCGGTCCGTATCATTACCGAAATGGTCTGTAATCCTCTTAAAATAATGAGTTAAAGCAAACGCGGCTTCGTTACCACGCCACGCTAATTCTGTCGCAACAATGTTGAAGAATTTCTTTTGAAGTCCATAAGGGTTATCTTCATCCCAATACGTTTGCATACAAGTAGATTCATTTGACGTAAAAGCTACAGCACTTAATTTCCGTTTGTTCGGTTCACGTTTGGTTCGGTTGTTTGAAGTTGTTTCCGTTTTGAGTTTGCACATCTCGCCTGTTTAAACTCAATATCACGAAATGGATCAAATTTTATTTTAAATTCTGCATAATATTTTTCTTGAAGCATTTTAGCTAGCGTATTCCAAATAGTTTTAATTACAGTTTCCTTGTAATTTTCTCCGTTAGACTTACGCATATTGCATGCATAATCTTTTAAATATGACGCGAGCATATCAATTGATGTGTCTCGCTCAATTGTGTATTGACGTGTTGCACAAAAATCCATAAACTGTTTCCAAATACTTTTCTTATTTCGTTCCGTGTTTAAAGGAACACTATTGAGTATTAACTCTTCGATTTTTTTATTTGTACACTCTCCCCATCTTTGATTATCACAATTATCCATCTTTGTATCAAGCAGTAATCAATACTGATTCACAAATATTTTGTAATTGCATAAGTTGACAGATAGTTATATAAGAATTTTGTTTTTGTTGTGTGTTACTTTGATTCTAATGAATTTATTTTTATTAATAAAAATCGCCAAAAATAATAAATAGTAGGCTATTGCCATAACAACGTTTTTCCTACAGCGACAATACAACAGTGTTGTATTATCACTTATTAATAACAAAAATAACAAAAAAATTTCATAGTGAAATAGATGATTTTTAGGTATGAATTATATTCTCTGTGAAATAAACGATGGAAGACCAGGAAAGGTTCTTTCAGAATCGACAAAAATGATTATTAAGTGGAAGCAAACGTTATTTGATGAAAAGAAAGTTATTTGTCTATATGCTGGGGGACCTTACTGTATCCGGAACTGCGGATAGCAAAAGTGAATCAAATCGTAAACCATATCACAAGAGCTTGTGATGCAGCAATGCCACGGAAATCGAAGGATAATCGGAAAAAAGCAGTGTTTTGGTGGACAGAGGAAATAGCTCAGCTTTGTAGAGAATGCCTTCGAGCTAGACGGTTATACCAACGTGCAAGATTGGAAACTAGGGACGACCTACGCAAATAGTACTGTGTCGCCCGCTCTATTCTCAAGTGTGCAATTAAAGCAAGCAAACCAATATGTTTTCACCGAGCAAATAGCGCAGTGGTTTAAAGCTGCGACGTTTGGATCGGGAGGTACCGGGTTCGAATCCCAACAGAGGCGGGATGCAACAGTGATCCAGGAATCACTGTCCAGGGTGACATGGAGCTATGCAATGCGCAGGTGATATACTGTACTTATCTGAATGGGATGAATGGGGTGAATGAATGTTAGTGTGAATGTGGGTATTGCACCGTGGGCCCAATAGTGGCATTGAGTGCTGGAGTAAAATCCGCCCAATTTTAATTAAAAAATTAATTAAGATATTTTCAAGAATTGTGTGAAGAATTTGATCGGGACCCCTGGGGTAGACCTTATAAAAAGGTTATGGGTGCATATGAACCGTGCCCACGAGCGTTATCGTTAAAATATCGTCATGTCACTGTTTCCATACAACAACCAGATTGCACGTTTAATATCGAACGAAAAGGCAGCGGGGAAATATTCCCATTAATTACAACGGAGGAGGTGCTTAAAGCATGTAGCAAATTGAAGAATAACAAGGCTCCGGGCCTGATAAAATTCTCAATATTGCAATTAAATCAGCGGTCCGCTCATACCCAGAGTTGGGAACTTATATTCAACTCATACATAGAGGCAGGAGTATTCCCAAAGCAATGGAAATTACAACGGTTGATATTATTGCCCAAATCGAAGAAGGTGTAAGATGATCCATCTTCCTACCGGCCAATCTGCTTGCTAGATACTGCAGGTTAATTATTTGAGATAATCATATGTGAGAGACTGGAAGCCATTAAAAACAAAGGGGACATGGCGGAGAACCAACATGGGTTCCGTAAAGCTCGCTCTACAATTGAATCGTATAACTCGTATTGGATACGGCGCGAGAGGCAATACCTGGTGATAGAAAGAAAGGAGCTTCTATAGTTATTGTGCGCTGAGTTTTGATATTTGAAACCAATAAAGGTACTAAATACTATCACATTTCTGGAGGTGTACCATAGGGGCCTGTGTTGGAACGCACATTGTGGAATGCCATGTACGATAACATTTTTAGACTGCCGATACCAGAAGAAGCAATGGTGGTTGGTTTTGCTGATGATGTTGCGATTGTAGTTGTTGCGAAGTACAAAGAAGAGGTGGAAGAAATCTGCAATTGGAGTATAAGAGTAATTCAGTATTGGTTATCATCTGTGGGTTTATACAGTTGGCTGAGCACAAAACAGAAGCAGTGCTAATCACCAGTAGGAAAAGGTTGGAATTCATGACGGTAGAAGTTGATGGTCAACTGATGTATTTTTTGACTGCCCGCGCTTCGAGGAAGAAAGATTGAAACTATATAGGTCTGTGGGAAATGACTTATCACCGTTTACCTTTGTTTGTGTGTAAAATGAGTGCAAGGATTGTTTAGAAACTGAGAAGACTAGAAAAATTAGACAACGACAACAAAGTTAGATGGCAGCTAAGGCTGTGGGTGTTCTCGCGAAGTAATACATAGCAGTAGTTCCACGAGACAACTATAGAATTTGGGGGTTAGGGTTTGTCGGTAAGAATTCGATACTCTTACATGTTTATGGATTAGGTTCACATATGAGGTTTTATGAAAATTCCCTCTCCACCACAAAAAAATTATAAAATGCTTTCAGCACAGAGATAACCTTTCTCCACACCTTGATGGAATCATTTGTTAACATCATCTTTTTCGTCCATGGGTAAACATAGTTTCATTTTCGAACGCTTGAAATTTCCCCTTCTGTTAGTAACATTAAAGTAAGTAACTCACACATTGTTATCTTCACCTGAATAGATCAATATTGATCCAGGTATTTTTCAAAATCGGAAGCTCATCAAAGAATTGTTCATTTTAGACTTTCCAGTTGTAGATAATGGTCCACATTTTTGCAGATCAGCTTTGTTCAATCTATTGCTCACTATAAAGCGACACACATATGCCATAACACTTTGTAATCAACCATATGACTTGTAAAATTTGGTAGATCTGATGCAGTAAATTGTACATGATGAAGTGAGGCTTACAATTCTTTTTGCCTCCGGTAAATCCCTCGACAATTTATTGACAACAATTGTGGAGTCTTAGACCTAACCTAACCTATTCAGTTCTTGCCTGTTGGCTTCATCATTTGAGCAAGTATAGTCGGGGTCGCACATAATTCTAAACGTGACAATGTAGTATTACATAGAAGGGAAACTCGAGATTTGGCAAAAAGTAGCGACGTTCAAAATTTTCCATGAGGTAAGCAACATCTTGTGTAGATTATAGCACCTTAGGCCTTTTCAAATGGTACCATACAAGTGTCGCGAAATGTGAAAGGATTTTAAATTATAGGTATACGAGAAATGAAAAGTTATGAGTTTATGACTAATTACTTGAAGCAGCGAGTAACAAGAAATGGTTCAGTTGCCGTACTGTTGTATTGTAACTGAACACAGTTAAAAAAATTCCAGTTCATCGCTTGACTTGTCACGCCACAAATCTAATTAGAAATTGGTGTCATCGGTATGAAACTCAATTTGTCAATACATCTGCATTGATATGTCTGTACTAAAAACATATTGATGAAATCTGAAGCGAACTGAAATTGTGAACAGGTCCTACCATTAAAATTTCACTGAAATTTCGAATTTCACTTAGATTTTCCACACGTAGATGTTGCAGGCCCATTAAAGACTATGCGTAGTGTGGTTGGTGAGCTGTCCGGCTTCAGGTCACAATGATGAGGGAAAATGTAGTTAAGAAGTGGCACACTATCTGAAGAAATTAACACCACATGACTCAATTTATGATATTCGTCCCTAATTTGGATTGCGCTCTAATTTTTTTTCCAAATTAAAAAATCGACGGTGTGCCAACGAAAATTAATTTTCCAAGACCGACGGAAACTCTTTGAATGGAAGACGTACAATAAACTTCCCTGCCTCATAATTGCTTGTAACAGTCGAATAATAAATCCGAAGTTGATGACATAAAGGCCCGTGGGCAACCTAACCAAATACAGTATTAAGAATACTGTATTGGAGATCAGCAGGCCAAATATGCTCATCTAATAACAAGGAACAACATATTTCAGCTCCCAGTAATAAGCCGATGTGTTGTGGTTGATTGAAATTTGCATCTGCCAAATTAATATTGGATAAGATTTTCCATTTCCAGGATAACAACAGAAATTACTTGTTGTGGGTGTGCAGTTATCGTTATCAATTGAACAATTATAGCGATGTAATTATATTGTTGTTAAATTTGTGATTGTACCACAAACTTTATGTATGTTAATTCTGGCTGTTTCTACCCAACACCTTAACAGTTGGAAATATAGCGACGTGAAAATCATAGGGATTTTCATACAACCTTGAAGAGTACAACCTTGAAGTTGACACGATGATCCTGAAGTTGGAGTAGGTTGTGGTGTAGACGTAATTTGTAGTAGTTGTGGTTGGAGCGATAGGTGAAATTGATTGATTGATACGTTAGGATAGGGTTGCTGTCCTAAGGGACTTTACTTATCGATCCATCCTGAGCTTTCCAAGAAGCCTTGAACAACTCTGACACCGATCTTGCTAAGATCTTTCAGGACATAAAAATAAGAAGCTTCCTTAAGTTTGATTCTACTGTACGCCAGACGAGGGCAGGTACAGAGCAGGTGGAATACTGCCACCTCCTCCTCCTCCTCGTCACCGGAGTTGCGAAAGAAATTATTTGTAGGGACGCTCAGTCTATCGGCGTGTTTACCTATGAAACAATGTACCGTTATAGCTCCTACAACCATAGTAATTTGGTGTCGCCGAAGCGATATCAACTGGTCGAATTTGGACCAGATTTGGCGTTAAATCATCTGTCGCTTGCTTCTTCCATGGCTTCCTCCTGAAGAAGCAATTTATATGAAGCAAGTGGTATCTTAACATCCAGCCTGCTTTCTGAAATGAGGCGTGCTGGGGCCTAACTGGCAAGCTCATCTAACCTTTTATTCCCTGCGATGTTGAAATATACAGGCACCTACGTCAACGGATTTTGAACTGATCAGCCATCTCATTTATAGATGCCAGACAATTCTGATAGATTGATACTAGGTTGCAGTTTGTGGATTGATTCTTTGAACACGCACGATATGATGTTAAATCAGGACACTTTGTGGCGAGGTAATGATTTAGGAATTACCTGAACTGATGTGCATCAAGTTTATGATAATTTATTACTTCGAATGACATTAATTCTTGAAATGCTTAAAGTTGCTCGGGCGAGTCAGCTACTAACTATTTGAATCGTGGTTCTGAGTCCAGTATAGTCCAGTTTCATGTTTTATTGTATTGGGTGATCTATGTGATTTAAAATTATCAACCATTTCTAGAAATGTCTTTGATGAAGGCTTATTGATTGGTTTGTAGTTGAACATTTATCGAATATGTCCTTCACATATAAATTTCTCATTGTCAAATCTTTATACTAATAATTCAATTGGCCGCCCTCGTTGACACAGTATGTATCGTCTCGTTTTTATACACAAATTTTAATTGATTGACTGACCAATGATGAAGTGATGGTTTCCAAAAAGTTCCAATTCCAAACTACAATTAAAAATGCCCTCGTATATACCGCACATCCAAATTCAATATGCGTTAGAGTTACAGTATTTAGAAGATGAATTGCGATACATATCGTTCGATGTTGTTTCTAAGCACGTTCAATGAAGACTTCCAATTTCAACGCAAATAAAACAGCATTTTTAAATGAATATAGTTTTTACACAGATTGTCTTGTCTATGCAGACCGATTCTAAGATTTTCCTTACACCACGCGATAAGGCCACATGATAAAACCCCGATATAACACGAAAATGAATAAGCCAGAAACTAACAATGGTAGGTTACAGGAAAATTAGTTCATTGTGTTGAGTAAACAGTAGAAGATAAGTTAGACATTTTGCAATATCGATAATAATAATAACAGTTTTTAAATGCCATTACTTGCCCCTAACTGAATCAACAATTCGGCTCCAGCGGTTTCGATCCCGCGCATGGTCTTCATACTGTCTAAGACAATCTGAAGAGGCCAAGTCGTTCTCTACACCGTGGAGCCATCGTCGCCTGCAACGACCTCTGCGCCTACCATATGGTGGCTCTCCTTTCAGAGATCGCTGCACAATTCGTTCCGGATCAGCACACAGAACATGAATGTGAACTTGGCTGCAGAATATTTTTGGGGAGTTTTGTAATGAACTTGACAATAAGTGAACATATGCAGCCGGAAATTAAGTAATCCAGGACTTAATGATGAGGCTTTTATTATAATTGAAAACTGATTACACAAAAAACAAAAATTATGGAATCAACAAAATTGACCTCTTCTTCGTTGGTTCGACATTTTTAATTAAATATTAAATTAATTTGATTTTTACTGTTGGCATAAGTTTAACTATTTATATGTAAGAAAATATACACAATGCTTTTCTTAATTTTTAACAATTATTTCTGAAGTTAAGAAATATTTTTGATTTAACGAACTCTTTAAAAAGTATTTCTCTTATAAGTAGTTGTGTTTTTTTCTACACATTTTAATTTTTTTATCACAGGAAGACGGGTCACTCAGGGGCTGGATATCAAATGCTTAGAGGAAGGATCATGACAACTTGAGTGGGGAGTCTATCGGCAGATATGTGAGTAGAGGGACATCGCAAGTAGGGGTTTAATCCCCCTTATTTGAAATTTGATCATTTATGACCTGTTATTAAACCTCGAAAGACCAAACTTCCAAGTTCAGAGTGCTTGCACGCTGGGTGAGCGCATGCAGAGTAAGCAAGCAGCTGCGAACTGAACGCAAACCACAGAAAAAGGAGCTAGTCCTCTTTATCAATTAGCACAAACGTCTTCAGTGTGACCCGCCAATATTAAATGGTACTCGCTTGATCTTTACGGATATAGCGAAATACCTCGGACTAATTTTGGACAGCAAGTTAAGCTGGAAACCAAACATCTTACAGAGAGTAATGAAAGGTACTATAGTGCCCTATTCCTGTAAAAATGCCATTGGAAAGAGATGGGGCATGAAGCCTTACATAGTACACTCACGTCTCAGTGGTAAAAGCTATACTGCAGTAGTGGGTTGTCGTTTAGGGGCCAGCGTTAACATTTATGGCTAACCGGAAACTATTGATAGAAGTTCAAAGAACCGCCTGCTTGTGTATAAATGGGCACCCTCAGGGGCATACCTACCCAAGCCTTGGAGATTCTCTTTCATCTCATTCCCTTGGATCTTGCGGCCGAGCAGCTTGCATCTTGCACCGCTCTCCGGCTCAAATTCATAACTATGTTGCCCTGTAACAACATATGGCACTCATCAATCCTATGCAACAGGAATATTCCTGAAACTATCGACTAGGCTATCCCTACGCCATCTGTTGAGATCACATTCCAAACTGAGTTTCCCACCAGAGAGAACTGGATGAATGAGACGGTTATGAACAATGGGGCGCTAAGTTTCTTCACGGATGGATTATAAAGGGATAGAGAGGTTGGCTGTGGGGTATTCTGCTAGGTACTAGGAGCAACCTCTCTTTTCATTTTCCGGACTTTTGCGGTGTTTTTCAAGGTGAACTTATCGCGATAATGGAAGTCATGGGCTGGTTGAAGTATAATGTAATATACATATATGAGGGATATTTGTATTTTTACGAACAGCCTGGCTTCGATTAAAACGCTACAAACACACTCTTTGGCGTTGAAAGCACCCCATGTTTGGCATATTTAAATGAGATGGCTGATCAGTTTAATATCCGCTTGACATGGGTGCCAGGGCACCTCAATATCGTAGGGAATGTAAAGGCAGATGAGCTGGCCCTCAAGGAAACAGCACGCCATATATCACAAAGCAGGCTGGATATAAAGGTACCGCTTGCTTCGTATCAACTGCTGCTCCAGGAAGCAGCCATAACAGATTTATGTCTATACTAGTTCATTAGGACAGCCACCCTAACCTAACCGAACCTATTTGTGTATAGATATTAACATGAGATATAAGCAAAACCTAAAATCGACTTATTAATTTTAAATGTCATTTAATATTTAAATAATGGAATTGACTACGTACTACGTAATACACCAAAACAAAACGGAATTGTAATCTCCATAAAAATAAAATTATAAATGTTTGGCCTACGCTACTTACCTCAGGAGTAATTTAGGTAATTTAAGCTCACTATATCACAGTAAATATTGAAAATGGAGAAAACGATAAAAAATTTGTGCAATTTACCGCCTAGTTCTTTATTAACATGAAATGTAATTACCACTCGAGTTGAGAGGTTTTTTGTTTTGAAAAGAAAAGAATTCATATTGAGAAACAATTTCTTATATTTAAAAAATCTTATCTAGGGTTGAGAAATTTTAGTTTAATCGACAATATAATATGATAATATATCCTTATCTACAGGAATATCCTCAATTTTAAACATCAAGGGAGAACTCGCACCGTAAAGTTGGGGCTCCTTCGATAATACCAGAGAGGGTCGACTCCAGGGCACCAAAGCCAGGGACAAGCAGAACCCAAGGTAAATCTAGTGCTGCCGAAACAGGATCGACTAACGTGCCTCCGACAAAGCGGCGTTATAGGAATAGACGATCGGCGGCTTTCAGGATTCTGGCCAGGTGGGTTGCAACCCCTGAGGCCCGGGCAACTTACGGCAAGTGCGAGATATACTATGCTACATATGTAGCTCAAACTGGTTTACATAAGGGTAACAGGGATGTAAGATCCTGTGGTAACACAACGAACCGTCACAGGTCTAAGTGTGCCGTAGCAGCCATTCAACCTAGCCTAACCTGTTGTAAGGTACATATATTGCTCATAATAAGTAAAACAATTGATGCTCTCATGATGTTAAGTTCTAGTCCATCTTTTCTCGATAACGATTCTACGCTCATAAACTGACTTCAATTCCAAACTTCATTGCACTCTTGATACAACGTGTAAACAACAAATGTTTACTCAATGAGATCATTTTGGGTGACTCACCTGCGATTATCATGATATTCCGGCCTTTATATAATCTCACAGAAATTGACAAATTTAATCCTATTTGGCTATTATTATCCTCTCTAAGTTCAACAAAATTATACCAATTTAAATTTCTGAAGAAGTTGTATCTGTAATACGTCTATTTTATGGTGCGCGTTTTTCTTAAGGTTACAGTTCCAGAGTAAAATACCTGAATACCATACTGGCTGACGTGTTCTTATATATATATCGACACAAGAATTTTGTGTTATTACTCCTACCATCTGTCGGTGTTATTTACATATGTGTATACCATCGTGTATTATACCAATAATAATAAAAATGTTATATCTAATCGTTAAAATCACATCAAAACAAATTTTTTGGATAATACAATTTTGTGGTGTCATAAAATTATGATATGCAAATTAAGATAATTTAGTTCTCGGTTATATTTATATAATCCGGATGAATCATAACACCCATAAAATCAAGAGAAAAAAAAACAATTCAAGCTCATTAAAGATTCACTTTTAATGTTGTTAATTGTATAATTTGTTTGAACTATATACTTATATACATACACATACGTATATACAGATATACGAAATATCTTACAAGCGATGTGCTCCCGACCGACTATACGCAAAGGAAAGCACCGATATTATTTTTAATTTTATCGCTATTTGATGGCTATATTTTCATATTTTTTAATTGTTTTCATAATTTCATAACAATATATGGAATCACATTAAAAAAATATTTTTTAATTTTTATTGCCTGTTTGAAAAATTGTGTGATAACTTTATTACTACACATATGTATACCTATATATACCAAAATCAAGTTTTGAGAACATACATATATTCTAGTCTTGTATAGACTATCTTATTGACTATTTTTGTGACTAAATTTCACTTTAATCGTAGTAATTCGTAAATAGTCTTTGTATAAACACTTTTAGTACCGTTTGGATAGCTTTTCTTAATAATATTTCCAAAACCTTTACTGTTAGTGGTAGCGCAGTGTTATCAACTTAGTGATTTTGACGCTAATTTTTGCGTTTTTTTCCAATGGGCTGCGATAATTTTTTGAATATGCCGCTAAAGGGTTTTCTTAGTGATATTTCTTTTTATGTCAGCGAGATTTAGCGGCAAAGCGTGATTTAAGAATTTTACATTCAAATTATAAACTTTCGTATCATGTAGATTTAAGTTTATTTTCAACTCTTCCCTATTATTAGTAGAGTTCTATGAGCATTATAAAAACACATTTTATTGTGTTTTGCATTTGCCTGCCCTGCACTTTCCCTGTTATTCATGTTTGCGCTTTGTATTGTATGTATTGTGTGTTCGTGTGAGTTAATTGTCATCGCATGCTCATAGTCAATTGGAAAGTGGGGGCAAAATTTGAATTTACTAAATTTGTAATACTGAATAGTATTCAACGAGATAAAAACGTGTATATTTTGGATTTATTACCAGTAAATAAAATTCCGGAGTATATTATACAATAATAATATCATTTCACCTAAGGCGACGTCTAACAAGAAAAAATAACCGTTTCGTTAATTTATAGTGTTTGCGATATCGTATTGAACAGAGTTCGATTCTAAAATTTAATCTGTGAGTTGAATCTGAATATTACTAATTCTGAATGGTTAGTGCAATGAATTACTAGACCAAATTAGCAACGATAAAAAGTCTGTAATATTCGTATTACTTAATTCCTTTTTCTAATTATGTTTTAGATGACGATTTAAGGGAGTGGCTAACATGTGTTCATGTGCCACCGGATGATACGAAGCCAAACGTAAATATTGCCATACAATTTTAAGAAATCGATTTTCAGATTTAAAAACTCATTCGACAAGGTCTACACATATTAAAGTTATTGGCATGTTGGCAATGCAAAAAACCATACCATTTAAAACATTTTCAGAGCTAAACGCTACCAAATTAGCCGAGGCAATGATTTCGCTGTTTATTGCGGAACATTGCTCAATTTTGTGCGTCGACCATCTCGGTAGTCCAGCCAAAACTGCATTTAAAGATTCCAAAGCCGCTGACACATTTTTACTACACAAAACGAAATGTGCAGCTATTATTATAAATGTTTTGGAGCCACACTTCAAATTACGATTGCTGGACGATATTAGGGATTCTCAATGTAGCCTTTTAATCGACGAGAGCAAGGACATTAGTGTCAATAAATATCTCGGAGTTGTAATAATTTATTACAGTAAATCTAAAAATCGCACGGAAACTATCTTCCTCGATTTAGTGCCAATAGAAAATGGAACAGCACAAACAATCGCTGATGCAATCGTGGAATGTTTACAACGGTTTAATAATTCCAATGTTATGATTGGGGGAAATGCAGGAGTGATAGAATTATTAAAAGCCAAATGTCCTCAAATAATACTGATTCCCTGTGTTTGTCATTCACTGCAACTGGCTGTTTCATTTGCTGTCAAAGAATCAATTTCAAAGGCCTTAGAATTTTTAGTGGCAGAGACATACAATTGGTTCGCTAGGTTTTTTGCTCGTCAAATAGAATACAAAAAAACATACAACCGAAGTTGAAGGAATCGTTAAAACTTTTGAAAGTAATACTGCGGATCATAATTTCCGTAACAAAGGTTTTGAAACATCTTAAGCAACCCAGTACCGATCACTTAGTGGAATTTAAATTTTCTCGAGAAAAAACCACAAAATTCGAGAGCCAATATGACAGTATTATTTTAGTTAAATGGACAGAAAGAAATGATACGAAGAAATTCTGGTCAGAAATGAATAATTATAAAGATGCAGGAGATAATAATCCATTTACAAATATCGTAGATTTCACTAAGGCTTGTTTGGTTATGCCAATATCAAACGCAGACGTGGAAAGAGTATTTTCATCTATGAACGTTATTAAAACAAAGACTAAATATGTAATGAAGACAAAACTACTACAGTGTTTATTAACACTTCGATTTGGATTAAAGGAATCTTGGGAAAATTGCCACACCTATAAAATCCTAAAAAAAGTCGTAGAGAAAATTGGTACTATTGTATCATATAATGGAAAGTTGGTGGATCTGGACTATCTAATCGAAATATAAATGCGTAATTTAACATTGTGAATTTTGCTTATTAGTTATCTATAATTATTTATTTGTTGTTATATTTCTTTTATTAGTATATGTATTTTTGTTAGTTTATTGTAGTGGAAATCATCGAACCAATATTAAGACTGAATGTCCAGTTCCCCTGAGGTATGATATTCATTCGGTTAGCTCATGTGGTTTGGTTTGTTTTAGCCGCCGTTTACTTAGTTTGTACTATCCAGAAGTTGTATTTCCTCAACGTTGGTGTGGATGAGAAGCCTCTTCTCATGTTTGATGGCACTTTCGCGGATGACGTCAACAATCAATTGTATTTGTAAATCATTGTGTATTTCCCTATTAGTCACAAATCGGTAAGCGTTGGTGACCATTCGTAGAAATTTATTTTGGCTACGTTGAATATTGCATCTATTGGATTTATGAGTATAACCCCATACCTGCGCACCATACATCCATATTAGTTTGAAGATAGTCTGGTAAATTAGTCTTTTGTATACAGGTTCATTTTGGAACGATGTCCAAATAACCAGTACATTTGACGTGGTTTTAATCGTATCAGTTTAGCTTTTTGTCAAACGTGATGTTTCTAGTTTAGCCTTGAGTTTAAATGGAGACTAAGGTATTTGGCCGATTCAGCCTGCGGCATTTGTACCCCGTTGAGGTATATGTGTTGGTTCATATTTTTAGCTCGGATCGTAAATGTCAAATGTGTTGATTTAAGCTCAAAAAGCGCGATTTTCCAAGCAATCGTTCAATTAGTATCGTTGTTCATTGCTCGTCAGCAAACGTACCGATGTAGTTATGTCTGCAGTGTAAAGGAGGTAGAGGAGAAGTCCTAATACGCTTCCCTGCGGAACTCCCGCTACCGTCGGATAAAAACCAAAACATGTTCCTTCATGGATGGCTACAGGTCGTTTAAATTTTCTGGTGGCTTTTCATAACCAGTAGTCTTTATCTATTTCTGGACCTAGCTCGCTTAAGTAGTTGTCGAAGCAATCTTGTTTAAAGTTTTTGAATAGCCTATTGACTTTGTTACTTGTCCGATTGAAGGCTGTTTTGTCAATGAGATTTCTGGTGAGATGCCATATTCTCCTTGCTTTTCTTCTTTCCTTGATTTGTTCCCTGATCTCAGAAGGGTATTTGACTTCCATGTTCGCTTTTTCCTTTAATTCTGGAGTAGCGAGGCTGGCGGCCTTTATCAGTAGAGCATATTTTTATACTTCATGTCCCATTTTTTCTAAGTCTGCTTTAATTTCATCATGACCAATGGATGATGGTAGGCCGTTGATAACCACTCTATAATCCTTTTCACTCTTCAGCTGCTAGGTGTGATATTCAATGTTTTCTAGTTGGTTTCTGGGTTCATTTTTTAATTCTTCCAATAGTTTTTTGACTTTTCTGTAGTCATTTTCATTTTGAACGATAATTTTAATGTCGCTGTTTGAAAGCACCTTAAAATTAGTTGGTTCACTCGTGGTTTTTATTATTTTTCGAAATTGTTCGAAATTGTTGATGTTGCTCACGTTAATGGGTGGAGGCAGTGGTATTTTTTTGTTTTTCTGTTCAGTGTTATTGTTCACACTTTGTGTAGTATGTTTTGAAGACGTTTTTTTGTGCGCCTACGTTTTTTTGGTATTTCTGTTATCAGCACTACCAACTTCGTTTTCCAGTTCTTCCTCATCTGTGCAATATCTCTCTTGACTCAGAGCATTGAATCTATTATTCTGTTGAAAAACTGGAAATTGCCGCAGCAACCAGTTGGAATTATTTGATTGATTATGTTGAATGGTTGATGGCTGAATATGGTTAGAAGACAGATTTTTAACTCGTGCTGAATCCTCAGCATCGTTATTTCTAACCTATTCTTTTAGTGTAGAGTTTTCTCTCTACTGAACCACAGCACCCCTTTTCCAAAAATTCTATATTTTTCTCTTTTTAAATTACCATCAATGAAGAAATGCCCTATCAATTTGTCGCCAATGATGGCACACCAACGTTCAAGCTCCACGTTCTTCGAGTTTCTACTTCGTGCAACCACTGGAAATTTTCTACAGATACCTATCCATAATACAATTATAAATAAATGTTGTAGTTTTGCAATAGGGAATTGACAAAATGCGATACGATTTTGAAAATCATTTGTCTGAGTTCCGTGATGTGCGTGTTTGGATGAAATTTATTTCGTGATATTCCATAATCATCAGAAATTACACAAGTACTCACGTGGGGATTAAAAGCGACTGCGGCTAATATGACCTTTCGATTTTCTCCGCGATATTTAAGTAATGCATTACTAAATACTCGACTGTGTAGGATGACAGTGACGCAGTCTCAATGCTGTGTTAAAGTTGAGAACAGGCTATCGACAATTTTTGCAGTTAACTCGGGTGTTCGGCAGGGAGATGCTCTGTTCCCGATACTCTTTAATCTCATGTTGGAGTACATCTTTCGTAAAACTGAAACACCTCAGCGCAACTCTTATATCGCCAGTCCAATCAAGTGCTTGCATATGCAGATGACATATGCGTGATTGGACTGAATAGCAACGGAGTGAAAGAAATACTTGATCCGCTTGTAGAGTTTTCAGCTTCTGTTGGACTCCAGATCAATGAGTCCAAAACGAAATACCTGATCTCTGGTTTTAGAGACAATGGCACACCAGATTTTAGTAGTGGCCACCACACGTTTGAGGGAGTGAGGAGGTTCAAATATTTGGGCTCTCTTATCACTCACGATAACAGTGTGGGTGAGGATATTAAAGTGCGGCTGGCAGCTGGCAGTCGTTCTTTATATCCTCTAAGGCCACTGCTAAAATCTAAACACTTATCAAGTGCCGTGAAGCTGAAGCTTTACAAAGCGTTGATCAGGCCCGTTGTTATGTTTGGATGTGAAAGTTGGGCGCTGACGGATGAGTACGAGAGATGGCTCCTTACATTTGAGAGAAGAATCATGCGTGTGATTTATGGCCCTAAACGCGAAATAGATGGTACATACCGAGCTCTGTACAATTTCGAGATCAGAGATCTGATGAAGATCCCCGATATTGTACATGAAGTTAGATCTCAGCGAGTACGCTGGCTCGGTCACGTTCTGCGTGCTGATCCGGAACGAATTGTGCAGCGATCTCTGAAAGGAGAGCCACCATATGGTAGGCGCAGAGGTCGTTGCAGGCGACGATGGCTCCACGATGTAGAGGACGACTTGGCCTCTTCAGATTGTCTAAGACAGTATGAAGACCAAGCTCAGGATCGAAGCCGTTGGAGCCAGATTGTTGATTCAGTAAGGGGCCAGTAATGGCCTTTAACACTGTTATTATTATTACTAAATACTGATTGACTAACCAACGAGTGTAACTCGTACACCTACGTTGCTACAGATTATTTTTGTTTGAGAAATATCAATTTATTGGGTTTGCTGAGGTGGATTTATAACTGACATCCAAGCCAAAACTTTCAGGCCAAAACAAATTGAAACCTGTTACCACCTTACCCGCTCTAATATTTTTAAAATGCCATTTTCATCAAATTTCATAACTTTGCTACAATTATCATAATAAAACTTGATTTATCTAGTCTGCCTTGAAAAACAAATTAACGCACAAGTCAATTTTTCTATTATAAATGACAACCAGCGGCAGCGAGTTCGTAACAAATTTAAGTATGAATGTGGTATATGGAATGTCGGTACATATTAGTGACCACCGAGTCTTTAAGAGCTGAACGAAAAATTTCGTCTGTAGGTTTGACTACATAGGATAAGAACATTCATATACTCGTATGCACGAGCTTATATAAAATTTGTGAAAATTGTGATATGGAACTCAATTTTTGTAAACATAACCTCAATCAGTGTGATTAAATTAAAAAATTAATATTAAAATTAAATTATTTCATTCTAGAATAAACAAAAACAATAAAATCGATTTCACAAATTTAATAAGCGCGATAGAAGCCTATAAATGTGTGTACGACAAAACCGATACAAATTATAAAAAGTTAATAATAAAGGGAAACTCATGGGTGAAATTCCTAGTAAGTAAATACATATTTAAATACATAAGTGTGGTTATGTATTAAGTTCTTACGTACCAATGACAAATATTTCTTTGTTTTTAATGTAGAAGACAAGTGTAAGAAACTGGAAAAATTCAACAAGGTAATTAAAAAACGGAACCATCCTTTTGGAAGATCGATGACATTCGAAGATGAATGGCCCTAAAGACCTAAAGGACTTTATTCAGCCGAGCAAGTAAGTAATTTTTATAACGAAATCATATAATTTTTGCGAAATGTCTGAAGAAACTCAAGATCCTTGAACACCAAAACGGTCACAACCGCACCCTTGCAGTGTATTCAACGACATTTTAGTGTCGATTAGATTTTAAAGAGGGGCATAGAGTACTCGAGCCACCAGACGTCGACTACCAGTGACTTAAAGCATTGTTAATGTTATTGAAAGATTTACCCGAATCCGTCAAAAACACGGCTCGAGCCATTATTTTTACTTTTAATCGTAAATGAATTGTAAACCTCACTTAAATGACTATGATTCAATGAACTTACCTATATTTTTTTAAATTATAAGATGAGTTTACTTATTTGAAGTTTGTTGTTAGTGTATCCATTGTAGTGTAAATATCCATTTATATATTTTGTCTATGACAAGTAATGTGATAAATATAAAATGTTATAGACTTAAGCTGAATTTTTCAAATGAAACTTTTTGTTGAAATATAGGTATTTCAGATTAAATGAAATCATTTCTTCTTCAAGAGAAACATTTTACAATTGGAACCTTTCTCAATTGGAATGAAATCGATTTGAATTGGAATGAAACCTTTGATAATGAAATGAAACCCTTTTCAGTTACATTTTAATTGCTAATATTTTCATTTAATTTGTAACAGGTTTGATTCCAATTGAAAAAAAAAATTTCATTCTAATTGCAAACTGCCAATGCAAAAAAATTGCAAAAAATTGTATAATGGGATTTTTTCTGCATTGGATGGCAATATGTTTACCATCTATGGTTCCAGTAAAAATTGGTAAATTCCAAAGCACCTCAAAATCCTTTGCGATTGTTGTGGTATCATTTGGATTCGGTTCTGTGATATATAACCGTCCAAGAACGTTCCAAAGTACATCGCATATCTCGTATACTATGATACCTACCGATTATTTTCCCAGTTTCCAGCTCCACGAAAATGTCTGGAATGAGCATCCTTGCGAAAGGTATCTGTAAGTGTATATAAATAAATACTTACAATATTTTAAAATAAGGTTTATGAATGCAAACTTATAGTAAGGTTAACACAAGTTTATATATCCAAGTGAGGGGTTAATGTTGGACAAATGTCTAGTCAACGTACATCAAATTACAGTATAACCTACTTTAGTAATATTATTGTTGTTGTTAAAACCGTTTGGGTGCTGTTTCTATACTAGTTCACAAACGAGCACTGCTTGCAATCCTTCACAAGTTTGGGAATGGCAAGGGATTATTGAATAAACTGAGCACTGCTTTGCTATCAGTAAACAGCCCGAACAATTTCCAACCAGACCAATGACAGTAGATTTCACATCCAGCGCTAAGATTAGAGTGAGATTCATCTGAAAAGTAGTTCCAAAAAAGACGGTATGGTAAAGAAGCAATGGACCCCATAGTAAGAAGAGGAGTTGAGGATAAGCTATTAATATAAAACATTAAGTTTGGCCATAGAAGCCAATTTCTCCAGATATATCTCAAAATCTCATTAACATTGCAAGAATATGACGACAGTTTTTTGAAGTTTGCTATCAAGATAATATTTCCAGTAGAGTTTACTTTCTACTAGATAATGAAAAAGGTTCTTGATGTGGTCACATCTGCCATAGAGTAAAACAACAGGTACGAAACAAATGTATTTACAGCAATTGTGCACATTTTGAGTATGCCTTTATCTTTTGGATTAAGTTATAAGGTCCGGTGGAACCTGTAACCATGGAACTCTGGTATTTATTTACCATACAAATAGCGCAGTGGTCAAGACTACGACGTTTGCATCGGGAGGTACCGGATTCGAATCCCAACAAAATCAGGATGCAAAAAGGATTTTACATCTCCCGATTCAACTTTTATCAGGGTGGTTTGATAAAATATTAAACCAGATTTTTTATTGAAATTTTCGATTAAGTGACAAATTAAGCTGTTATGTTTTACAGCTATTATGTTTTCACACAACAATCAATCTTCAGTCAAACTGAATCAAGAGAATTGCTCAAGATCACTTATACAAAATTGAGAATACAAAGAACGAGGCGGATAAAAGAGAATGTAAACAAATCAACGCACATGTCATTTACGTTAAATAAACTTACATGTCTAGCGGCGAAATTAAACAATGTCACCATTCCTCAACAAACAAACGTTAAATACTTGGGTCTTCATCTTGATAGAAGATTGACATGGAGAAAGCACATTGAATCAAAGCGCAATCAAATAAAAATATAATTTTCATATATGTACTGGATGATTGGAAAAAATCAAAACTATCGCTTGAGTGCAAGGTTATACTACACAAAGCGATCCTAATCCCTACATATGGACACATGGAATTCAGCTATAGGGCTGCGTACAAGCGCATCAAATATAGATCTTTTGCAAGAACGCGATCAAAACTATTTCGCTGTATTTCAACTGTTTCGTGGTATATCCGAAATCGCAACATTCATAGGTACCTTGGGATGAAAAGATGATACACATTTTGCAGACTATTCGAAACTGGAAACACATCCCATTGAATTAGCTATAGACAACTGTTAAGGCAACAATTATTATGCCTGCATACTAACAATAATTATTTAACATAGGTTAAGGACTTAGATCATATATTTACACTTCCTGTTAGTTTCGTTTACAAAAACATTTAAGAATAAAGCCATTGGCAGTTAAAAAAAATACTCATTTTGATGGGTCCATTGCCGCATTGTAAGACAATTTGTTGAAATGTTGTATCGTACATGTATTCTAAAAATTCAATAAATGTAACCGTTGCACAGTAACATTTTATGAGATTTGTAAATTTTGGAAAAACAGCAGATTTCGAATTCGTGAAAACATTTTTTGCTTAATTAAAATCTAGATCATCAATGTTATGGTCATGGACGTGATCAGCAACAATGAAATATTCAAAAAATTGATTGGAATACATTTGTTGATAAAATTAAAACAGATACGATCAAAAATAATATAACTTATTTATATATGCGGGTCACATATTATAACTTATCCGCGGGCTACCAGTTGGGCAGCACTGCGATATTACAATAAATTGTTATTTTTCTTTTGGTTTAATTACTTACAAAGCTATTATTCTTGGTATATATGTATGTGTAAGAAACATTGTAAAAGCAAGACAATTTTAAGTTTGGTATAATGACTTTTGCCGCTTTTGGCCAAATACTCAAGAAAATACCAAAGTATATTTCCGGATATTTTGCTTTTTTAATTGTTCTGAAAATTAATGAGGTGATGGTATTTCATGATAGCTATAATGTTTTGAACTTTTGGAGCAGCATACTCAAATTGTAGGCTGGATTGCATATGAAAGTTGAAATTTTTCAATTCTGAAACGGGACTGAGGAGGCTCAGGGCTATTGAATGAAAGCTAACGTGGCGCGAAAATGCTGGACCAATAGAAACAACTGGGAATGAAACTAATGAAAATGCATTGCGTCTTAAGGCAAGATTGAAAAAAAATGTTAATTAAAATGTTTTCAGTAGTCGATTTTGGTCGTTTTATCGATGTTCCATTTTGTTTCTTTTTTTAAATTCAGTTTCAAATATGGCGTTCACCACAGAATCACAGATTATCATGTTTAAAGTTTTGGAAGAAAAAATCGGATTCTTTTGTTATTAAAAATCACAAATCAACATTTTATCTCTCAAAACTTCATAAGATACACGGAAGAGAGTGTTCTTCAAATCACATCGGAAGATTGCCACTTGGAAAAAAAAAATTTAATTATCGGTTATCATAATGTCGACTAACACCATTGAGAATTTGTTTGGGGTTCTGTCTTAAAGGTTTAGAATTTTCAGAAGCGGTCTACACAATTAGATGGTCGATGAAACCACTAGGTATATCACCCGTGAACTGCTATGCATGTATGTTGGGAACGAAAAATCGTTTGGGACAATGGGATATTGAGTTTCACATGCCATCAATTTTTCAGAGTAGGCACAAATATTTCGACTGCTCTAATACATTTTGGATTCGGTTAATTGTCTTGTAACTTCACTCTAATAATTGAACTCACACAGAGCACATCTGAAAGGTCAGCGGCCCAATTCTTCAATTCATTTTAGACAATATTGTTTATGTTTGGCTTGTCAACGAAACGTAAAATTAACAGAACTTTGTTTGTGGATATAATGAAGTGAATACCTGTGAATACTAATAATAATACAATTTTTGTCATTAAGAAATTAAATGGCCGGATTACATGAATTCAGCATTAAATTCGCGAATGCCGCAGTGAAGCAATCTGAAGAAATTAACCGCACGGTTTGGCAACCATGAGATTGTTTCGATTTGTCTGTAACCAAATATATACAATTATTTAGAATAAATAAATGCATTGGGATGAACTCGTCAGTAATTTGAGCCGTTTTATGGTAGAACTTTTCCGCATACGTATACATACTCAATCGGAAATATTCCCATGGAATTCAAAAATACGTCATTTACAATTTCCGACCGTTTTTTGAATTTTAACAGAAGTCTATATGTGGAAAATAGATGTGGAATTCAAGAATAAAATTGCCGAGGGTCGATCATAAATTCATCATTGAGTTATTGGGTTAATCAAGTCGCCTAACCACTTGGGTTTATCAAAACAGGGTTGAAAATAATTAAATAACAATACACAATTATGTACTTATACTCTTGACCTATGAACAGTTTTATTTTGTCTCTCTTCGTCCGTGGTCTTTAGGTAGGTGCATAATATATAAAGGGTTTTCTAATAAGGGCTTGACAACTTTTTTTTAAATAAAACGCAAACCATTTGAAATATCTCGAAAATTTTATTATTGGCTTGAAGTACAATCAAAACATTTATGTATGGAATTTGACATCGTCCATATGTCCACCAATTTTCGATGTCTAGCTCATGCAATTGACCAAAGACATAACGTGGCAATATATGTTTCTGTAGCGATCGCCATTATCTGTAACGTGGCGATCATTTTCAGCAACGAACAAAAAAACACTAATGACACCACCAGCATGAAAACCACACCTTACAGTTATTTTTTATGGATGATGTGGTGTTTCTTGAAGCACATGAGATTTTTCACATGACCAATAACGCATATTTGGTTTGTTGACGAAACCGTTTAGCCAAAAATGCGCTTCATCACTGAAGTTGATTTTGTGATGAATTTGGTCATCTTTTTCCAACATTTCCAAAGCCCAATCCGACAACGTGCGTCGCTTCATATGATCGAATGGCTTTAGTTCTTGTGTTAACTTGGTCGTATAAGAGTGCATCCACGATACTTTCGCAAAATTCGCCAAAGTATGGTCTGATTGACTGTTTTGGTTCAAGGAACGCTTGAACGGCAGCAATATTCTCGGCACTTCGACCAACCCGTTGTCTCACTGGCATGGGAGCATCCAGCAGCGAATATTTAGACTCAATTTTTTCACTAGACTATGAGTTGCTTGTCTACTGAGACAACAATTACGACCAATAATTGAAATTAACGCTCTTGAAGTTGCAGTCACCGACTCGTAATTTTTGTAGTAAATTTTAATTATTTGCAAACGTTGTTCGTTGGTGAAGTACACCACCAAGATGAAAATAGTAATAGTCTTTACTGAATGTTTTGACACTGACAGTTTGGTAATTTGTTTAACCCTTGTATATAAGGGTGTTTCGAAAAATCGAAAATTTTTGCAGTTAACTCGGGTGTTCGGCAGGGAGATGCTCTGTCCCCGATACTCTTTAATCTCATGTTGGAGTACATCTTTCGTAAAACTGAAACACCTCAGCGCAACATCTTATATCGCCAGTCCAATCAAGTGCTTGCATATGCAGATGACATATGCGTGATTGGACTGAATAGCAACGGAGTGAAAGAAATACTTGATCCGCTTGTAGAGTTTTCAGCTTCAGTTGGACTCCAGATCAATGAGTCTAAAACGAAATACCTGATCTCTGGTTTTAGAGACAATGGCACTCCAGATTTTAGTAGTGGCCACCACACGTTTGAGGGAGTGAGGAGGTTCAAATATTTGGGCTCTCTTATCACTCACGATAACAGTGTGGGTGAGGATATTAAAGTGCGGCTGGCAGCTGGCAGTCGTTCTTTGTATCCTCTAAGGCCACTGCTAAAATCTAAACACTTATCAAGTGCCGTGAAGCTGAAGCTTTACAAAGCGTTGATCAGACCCGTTGTTATGTTTGGATGTGAAAGTTGGGCGCTGACGGATGAGTGCGAGAGATGGCTCCTTACATTTGAGAGAAGAATCATGCGTGTGATTTACGGCCCTAAACGCGAAATAGATGGTACATACCGAGCTCTGTACAATTTCGAGATCAGAGATCTGATGAAGATCCCCGATATTGTACATGAAGTTAGATCCCAGCGAGTGCGCTGGCTCGGTCACGTTCTGCGTGTTGATCCGGAACGAATTGTGCAGCGATCTCTGAAAGGAGAGCCACCATATGGTAGGCGCAGAGGTCGTTGCAGGCGACGATGGCTCCACGATGTAGAGAACGACTTGGCCTCTTCTGATTGTCTTAGACAGTATGAAGACCAAGCTCAGGATCGAAACCGTTGGAGCCAAATTGTTGATTCAGTAAGGGGCCAGTAATGGCCTTTAACACTGTTAATTATTATATAAGGGTGTTTCAACAGGTGCGCTTCAATTTTTTTTCGATAGGGACGACGAACGACGCCATATTTTTTATTGTTCTTTTGTCATTTGGAAACTTCATTAGTATACATTTCATCATGGAACGCTACACACTTGAACAGCGATTGCAAATAATCGTTCTGTTGCTGCTACTTTAAGAGCATTACGGCCATTTTACGGTCCATTTAACAAGCCAGCCCGTTCGACAATCGACCGTATAGTGGCAAAATTTGAGTCTACGTTTTCGCTACATAATGTTCCGGTGCCCTCGAGAGCAAGAAGTGCTCGAAGTGTTGAAAACATCGCAGCCGCCAGGTCTTCAGTTCAAGAAGACGCGAATGTGTCGCTCACACGACGTTCGCAACAATTGGGCCTTTCTGTGACATCATTGTGGCGAATTTTACGTAAAGATCTTGGCCTACATCCGTCTAAGATCCAGCTGACACAACAACTAAAGCCGTTTGACCATTTCGCCGATTCGTAAATTGGGCTCAAGAGCAAATCGAAAATGATGCAGATTTTCACCGAATAATCATCTTCAGCGATGAGGCTCACTTTTGGCTAAATGGATTTGTCAACAAGCAAAACATGCGTTACTGGGCAGGAAGCAACCCACACGTGATTCTTGAGGCACCGTATACCACGGTAGTTGTTACACAGTTTAACCGATCGCTGTTTCTATTAAGGTGGCGCCTTTCACACTTCAGCGATTTAATCTGTAAACCCAAATTGTTAAAAAGAGATCACACGTCATAAGAGTCATGATGGATGAAACATGCGGTAAGAGTCCACAGCCCTTTATCCTCGGTTCTCTTAAATGTTGAATGACTGTTGTTTGTGACATTGTAGTCGTTGTGAGCTTGACTTGTCCTTTGTGATCAATTTCGTTGACGATGTGTAATCCTGTTTCCGAATGGTATACCCGTATACAATCATCGTCAAACCAAAGATTCTTAGGTTTTGTAATATATGATCTAACGTGAATACTTGGGTATCGGTTACCACCGCTTTAATGATATACCTTTGTTCCTGCACCGAGCCAAGAAGTGCTATAGTTGTACCAAATCCATGATACTATGTATTCTAGAAGGGGATGATGGTGTTCCAAATTTTAATTCAACAATTACCAGAAAGTGGACAAAATTGAGAAATTCTTTAAAAAACGAAACGATAGTACTTAGCCCGATAGTAGCTCGATATATACTCAGCACTTCCAATTTAGGAATTCAAGTCATCCAAATCGGTTTGGTTGTCATGTTGGAGAGTTTTAAAATTTTAGAATTTTAACTTTTGGTCAAAACGGTAATTTAAATTTTTAGGACTAAAGAAGGACATATTAAATAAAATCATTTTACAAACAAACAAGCGGGTTTGACCCGTAAAATAATAATAAATACTATCAAATACGCTTAAAGGTATCAACAATACAAAATTCCAAAGTGCTAGTCAAAACTAACGATACCTTCAAATGATTTGGCAAACAACCAGATGCAGTGGAAAGGTGGTGTACTATGCATTGTTTATTTTAATTTCACGGTCACACATATTTTCTTCATAAAATTCAGAGTAATAGATTAATAGATCATCCATTAAAAATAAAACCTACGTCAACCTATGACAATTTGAGTCACATTATAAGTCGTATATATACCAAAGATTATATTACTAAATTACCTAATATGTATGTATACGGATATAAATATTAAGTAAATGATTTCAATTTTATTACAATCATCTTCGTGAAGTAAAAGTATTATTAAGTTTGAATGCCGCATGCATACAGACATACAAACAACATAATGTACTTTCTACCAAAAACAATTTTTTTTTATGTATTTGCCGACGGTTAAATACTGTATTAAAAACCAACAGACACCTTATAGTTTTATTGTGTGTATGGATATAAAAACGTTAAAGTTTCTAATTTTTATTTTATTTATTTTATCTTTTTATCTTCGTATATGTATATATATATACCTTTACCTTGGCTACATAACTATACTTTATATTTTTATGACAGAATTTCTGAAAATAATTTTTATTTTTTTTTGATTTATTTTCGAAAAAAAAAATACTAATAATAATAACATTAATAATAACACAAATATTTTATTTTGAAGTTTTTTTTTTCTTTTTCTTGATTCCAGTCGTCGATCATTTGATCGATTTTTCTCTTTTAGATCAAACAAAGAATTATAAATAATATAAATACGAACGAAATTCCATTTGACTTGATCTCTTGAGTTTTTTATTTTTTTATTTTTCTTCTTATATTTCAACGTTATTTCTTTAATTATAGAAATATTAGGACATAATAGTTTCACTATACAATGTTAAGCATTACGATGTCTCAGTGTTTAACCGAATAACCGTTCAAAAAAAACTAAAATCGAAGAATCGATTTTTTTTTTTTTTTACTTAACTTCATTTTGTTTGTTTTGATGATTAATGATGTGAGATCAATGACGAATATTGAATATTATATTATGTATCAAGTCTATAAATTCTAAAAAACCAACCATTAATTTTCAATATTCAATTTTCATTGATTATTATTGTTATGTACATACAAAAAAAAAATAAAAATTTGGTAATTGTTCATTGATTAGCATTTATATATATTCTGTATACATATGTATATATCTATTTGACGGTTTCTAATGTGAACACGATCGATGCCAATCCTCACACTATATTATAGTAACAATAAAACGACACCACGCAAAAATCGATTAAAAACAAAAACGCGCGACTTTTTTTAACAATTCATTTGATCATGTAGAAGTTTCACATACTTAACGAGTTTAGTATTTGTGTATGTACATATAAACGTATGTTTGTATTTAATTGCGGAACAGTTAACAGTTTCTTTTTTTAATTTTATTTACAAAATCTAATTAAAATCAATTGGATCTAAGCGCTTAAATGCGCGAAATAAAATACATAAAAAAATACGCGATTTATTCACCCAGATAACGACACAAACCGATGAATGAAGAGATTTCGTAAAATCACCCAAAAAAAAAATCGTTTAGATGGTCGGTGGTCACACAAATGTCTCTATACATTTACATATACATATACATCTATATAAAAAGATCTAACATTTAGAAAATCACAAAAAACAAACCAATAAAACACTAAAATTGCACTTCCAACTGTTCCTTTATAATGTATAGCTATAATACCTTTCTATAAATTCAATAAATTTGCTAAAAAATTTCTTAACCATGAGTCATCAGATTTTATAAAGAAAAAGGTATGTAAACACAAATTCTTGTTCACGCAGTCTTAAAATTAGAATAACAGGAATTCAAATTCACATATACAGTATTAGATTATTGAGAAGATCGATTGCATTTTTTTTTAGTTCGGTATCGCGGGCACAATATTATAGGTATAGGATTTTTAAGGAATGAGGTCAGCACGGTAGCTCAATAGTTTATAATTCGATATGGTTCTAATTTTTGTTTTACCAAATAACCTTATAGGTAAAATTTAATAAATTGATGTCATAATTGAATTGATTTATTTATGGGAGAATTATGATAATATTTATAGGTAGAATTTAGAGAAATATTGATCTGTAGACTAGCGTTTGGTAATAAATTACCTTTTATAATATGATTGTTTAGTAAGCTGTAAATAATGTTAAGTAAATAAAGAAATTATGTGGAAAGATGGTACTTTTCCTGAACATTTGCTCGTTTTTAACAAGATTTTCCTCATTTTTATCCTATTTTGTCAGAAAACCCGAAATTATATGGAAATTAAATCATATAAAATAAATTCTCGTGTGGAGATGCCGAACTCCCATCGAGAGCGTTCTCAGGTGGTGGATCGGGAAATTCCCTACTACTCGTGGACCAAATCTGACTAGGGGAAGGCACCCCGAATAATAAACCAGCCGTGAAGGATCGGGAGAAGTATAATGCGTTGGTGCAGGGATTAGGATACTCAGTATTGGCGAACGGGCTTTCAGTCGTCGACATCCAGCGACCGCAATGCTTGAGTAGTGGTAACCATAGCTACTACAATAGAAGTATAAGCTTCCTAGCTCTAATAGATTACAAACACTCACTATATTAGACCAAAGACACCGTCTGCGACAAGACAGGAATGAAATGACTTCAAAATTTGTCTCGCTTGATCACCAGTATAATGAACTAAGGATAAAATGACAGCAATATGAGGTGCAATGTATTAAATATCAAGATATTATAGTAAACTTACAATGCAAAATTGAAACACTAGAGAGGCAAATGAAACCTTCTATGTCTACTAATGTTAGAAGCCAGAGCCTACAAAATCTCAACAGTAAATATTTTACGGATGAGGAGGATGTTGAGAAAGAAGTTACTCAACCCAGATAAAATAAAGTAAATGTAAATAAAAAGAGAAGACTCCAAAACATCATCCCCAAGCGTATCTCTACCGAAATCTAATGAAATATCAAAACAACCACAACCTGCTCCCCGGAATCGTTACCACCACCAATCAATGTGAGCAATGTTAGAGATTTCAATATACTCAGAGTTCAAGTATTGACAGTGACAGAGGAAGCTGCTCAGTTCAAGCAATATCCAATAATGATATCAAAATACGCAGTCTGAAAATGACTACCGTAAAATTAAAAAACTACTCAGCGATATAAAAGAAACTGAATCGGATAACAAGGGTAGTACATTCTATAAAATGGAATATCATACTTATCAGCTCAAAAGTGAAAGATGGTATCAAGTCGTAATACGAGGTTCCCGTCTTCTACCGATCGTTAGGCACTTTCCATTATTTTACGTAGACCTGTTGCAGGGAAAAAACAATAGACATATACGTAATTAAGAACTTGCTATATTGCAAGGTGTCTATTGAACCACGAAAAAAGGTAACAGGTATACCTCAGTGTACAAATTGCCAAGGACACACGAAGAATTTCCGCAATAGGCAAGCCAAATGTGTCAAACGTGCAGAGAATCATCAAACAAAACGATATCAAAAGGAGAAAAAGGTCATCCGTAGTAGTTCAACGCCTATACAGCAAAAGCCAAACAAACAATATGATACTATTAGAGAAGAGCTCTCCTACGCCCGGGTGACCAAAATCTTAAATAACAATCAAAATTAGGAAATCAGGCCGAAACCTGGGCCCAATGAAGATGCTCGCCGAATTTCTGGCTGAAATGAGACAAAATTTCAGCCAGCTCTCTTACAAGTAGAAACACTATAGAAGATAATTTCAAGCCACCAAACAAAATGCTAAAAAAAGTTAAAAACTATATGACTGTAACGTTCCTACGTATAATAGCCTGGAACGTTAACGGGCTTAATGCAAGAACCCAAGAACTAGAAGTATTTCTAAGAATCAACAACATAGACATAGCTTTAATATCAGAGACGCACTCTACAGAGGAAAACTTTATAAAAATTATGGGATATAAAGCCTATTGGACATTGCATCCCATTGGTCGTGATCGAGGAGGGACAGCAATCTTAATCATAATAATCCTGCATTTCCAACAAGAGGAAATTAAAGAGCCATTTATGCAAGCTACCATAATAACGATGAACCATGGTGGTGCTGAACTAAGTCTAAGGGCGATCTACTGTCCACCAAGACATAATATCGCAAGAAATCAATATGGCATTTTTAATAAATATGGGCCAAGGTTTATTATAGGAGGTGACTACAACGTGAAACACTGCGTGGGTATCACGACGCATTGCACCAGGAAAAGGAAAAGAACTCCTAAGTGCAATAGAAATATCAGGTTGTGAATATCACTCATCGCGTAAGCCAATTTATTGGCTGGCCTACAGACATCAATAAAGTTCCTGATTTGATTGGCTTTTACATCTCGAAAGGAATAGCCTTTCAATTACATTGAAGTTGAAGGTATTGAAGACCTTAGGCATTAAACAGAAAAGGAAACTTAACCATATTAATAAATCCACGGATTGGGAGTTATTTAAAGAGAAACTGCACAATCAAATTGAGTTAAAAGTTTGTCTCAAAACTAAACAAGAACATGATATACAAGCTGGATATTTTATTAACTCTATGCGTGAAACAGCAGAGATCAACTACCCCCTGGAGATTAGAGAACTGATCAAAGAAAGGCGTAGGAAAAGACGCATATGACATACAACCAAAAATATTAATGACAAAAGAGAATTTCATTGAGTAAGTAATAAAGTTAAACGATTAGTTAAAGAACATAAAGAAGCTTGTACTGAAAATTATCTGAAAGGACTGGGTCTCGAAGCTGACAAAAACTATTCTCTTTGGAAAGATACTAAAATATATAAGAGGTCAATAACCCAAGTGCCACCTATAAGGAACACAAATGGAGAATGAATGCGCCGTAACGATGAAAAAGCCGAACTATTTGCATCACACCTGGCATCAGTAATTCAACCACACGATACACAATCTATAGGATTGATCCTAAACCAGCCGATACATCTCCATTAAACATCAATGGTTTCCCCCCACTAGAAGTCGCATAAAAAATAGATATGAATTTGAATCCCAAAAAGTCACTTAGAATTAACGAAATTTCGCTAAGGCTGTTTAAGGAGTTATCAAAAAGAGAGCAGTCATATGTAAACCAGTTGAGCAAATCACATCTTACAGGCCGATCTCTGTGTTACCAACTATCTCAAAGCTGTTTGAGAAGTTTTTTTTTGAAGCGACTAAAACCAATGATCATTATACCTGATTTCCAGTTTGGGTTCAGGGATAAACATTCGAAGAACAAGCATTTGAAAAGAAGAAATATTGTCCTGTCGTTTTTCTAGATGTATCTGATGTTAGTAATAAATTATCATGTGATAAGATTTTACACGTATTTGCAAGTCCAAGAGCGAGATCGTGAATTGCACTTTAACTTGATGGCATTTGGATTATGTAATGGCACCTCTATTTTTGATCGATTTATGGAACGCATGCTAAAATGATTAGATTGGAAGATATGCCTCGTATATTTTGACGAGATCTTAGTGATGGGAACGAACACTTGAGAAATTTGTCAGAGGTATGGGAGCAATTGCAGTCCACCGATTAAAATTAAATCCGAAAAAGCGCTCTCTATTTAGAACGGAGGTGAACCTTTTGGGGCTCAAGGTAGCGACCAGGACACGATGTCTGCGGTAAAGGACTGGCCAAGTCCTACACATTTACTGGAATTACGAAGTTTCCTTGGAATGTGCATTTATTGTAGGCAATTTGTGCCAAGATTTATCAACGTGGCAAAGAGTTTGCATGATTTGACCCGGAAAGACTATTGTGTAACTCGTAAGGAGTTTTTAGCTATATAGTGGAATACGCCAAATAAGTACCATTTTCATAAGTACCTCTTTGTCCAAAAATCCCATATACGGACGGACCATGGCGTATTACATTAGGTGCTACAATTCAAGAATCCGGAAGGGAAAGTAGCACGGTGGATCAAACGGCCATATCAAGTAGATTGCAAGCATTGATCGAAAAATAGAACGGCAAAGTGAAACAAGCAGTAAAAGTGGTGTACATGTAGCGTAATTGACGAAATATTTAAGGAGTATCACGGAGGAATAAGCGAGGGCCTTCTAGGAATTAGTAAAACACTAGCCTTCTGAGTCAGTTGAATTTCAGGAGGTCATAAATAAAACACGAACAATGAATATTTGGCAAAAATCGTGGATAGTAATCAACGCAACTGGGATCGGCATATTCCGGTGTCCCTGATGGCATATCGATCAGTAGTACATGACTCAACTGGGATGCTACTAGTTTGGAGCTGTTCCGTCATCAGTTTTCTGTGGGCAGAATTATGTTCGTCAGATGAGAGAACTCGACGAGATACACCAGTTTGTACGAGGGAAGATGCGAGTGAACGGATGAAGGCCCGATATGACATACGAGAAAATAATAAAGGTTTCGAAGAAGGAGATTTAGTATGGCTTTACAACTCACAATCGAAGAAGAATATATTATCGAAGCTGCAACCTTCAGGAAAGGACCGTACGCCATCGCCAAGATAAACGACGTGGTTTACCGGATTAAGAAAGGGGAGTGAGGAAAACTGAAAGTGGTGCACTTAGAGCGACTAGCACTCTACAGGGGAGATTAATTGAATCCTGTTCGGGATGTATCAGGATTAGGGGGGGGAGGGAGGAAAATGTTACTCTTGTGGCCACATCTTAGAAGTTCGTTAGTTGTGTTTTAACCGTGATAGTTCTAGTGTATAGTAGTAAAAAGGAAAAAATGAAAGTTAAGTTTTATTAAAGTGTAATAAAGTGATTATTGCGAAATAAAGTAAATACATATGTACGTGAATTAAGTAAATTAAGTGTTTTGTATAATAATTCAGATATAAATAAATTTGTGTCATCTAGAATTTAAATTGTGTGTTTTTTTACAATCCAGTGATCGAACCTTGTTTGACAAGACTAAAACGTACAATAAAAGTACACGTATAATTTACAAATTATATATTAACGTAAATTAACTCTAAGTTTAGCGCAACAATTAGTATAAATTTATAAATTTTATTGCGTGAGATCGTCGATAGATATAATTTCTATAATTTTATTGTTTGTACCATTTTACTGTGTTTACAAAACCTATATGTTTAAAAATAACATTATTGAAAAAGTTTAAAAATGCAATGATCATAAATTGATAAACCAGAGAAAGTAAAATGGATATTTAAATAGACTATAAAATTAACAATTGCAATTGTTTTCAATTAATGTCTTGAGAAAGTATGAAATTAAAAAATTGACATTTGATAACACAATTACGTATATACTATATATACATACATATGTATGAACACTAGATTAGTAAGCAGGCAATATTTCAAGCTGTGTGCATGATTTTGCATATTTAGGAATATAAGTCGGTACGCAGTCTCGCATTGAAATTAAATTTTCCATATAAAAATTACACAAGCGAAATCATAAATGAAATTTACACCGTTAAGTTTCACTCTGTAGTACGTACAACGCAGTTTAGCTAGGAAAATTGCTGTTTTTCGTATTACCCTACATTTGAGTGTTTATTTCTTCTCTGCACATTATTCACAGCGTTTTAATCGTTTTAAGCGATGTATAAATTAATATTATCTGAGTTCAATTATTTAAATTTTACGACTCTAGAAAACCCATTATTTTGAACCATTCCCGCAAGATAATATTTCCGCTTAGTTAAATGTTTCGATAATCTAATTTACATTCGCATCTAGTTAGCTTTGCGTTTCGAATATGCCAACTGTTTTTTGAGTGGAAACATTAAAATTTCTGTCAGCAATTATTTTTAGTGTCGACTCATTCATTTTACGCTAAATATTCTTTTGTTCGTAATATCATGTTTTATATGATTTTAATTTACGGCAAGTGTCAAATTACCAATAATAATAAATAATTCCCGTTATACCATATACCACAGAAAAAAAAACAATTATCTACATAGATACGTTTAGTATAATTGACTAAACTAGTTAAACCAATATGCGAAGATTTTTATTGATAAAATGCAAATGATTTGTATTTATTTTTTGATATAATTATTTGTTTTGTGTGTTGAAAAGGAGTTTACTTCTTGTAGCAGGTATTCAAACAAAAAATCGAATTAATATTTACAAATACAATTTTGTTTTCGATTCATTCCATTTTCTGCTAGAGCAGCTTGAATTTCATTTGAGTCCAAGAAGCTTTGTCAATACGTTTAATTACAATACTAAGACTTTCTTGACATATTTAAATGGTTGATCAAACCTATATTTATGAACATTAATATTTAAGGGTTGGATTATTGACGCCAGAAATATAAAAGTATAATAAATATATTTCAATTGCTCCAGTTTATTTGCAAATTCGAGCAAACGCAGATCTAGAATCTGTGTGTTTGTTCTTGTGTTTTCACCAGATCGACCAGTTTGTACAAGATTTTGTTTTCCATTTGTTATACATATATGTTTTAATGGTATTTTTAAACTAAGCTACATCACTATTTAAATTAATGTAACATAACTCACTTACTGACGATGCACTTTCTTCTTTTCATCAATTTATTATTTGCAATTTTTATTATTTTCATATCTTTTATTAAATTTACGGTTGTCGCAGTTATTTCGCCACATCATTTTTTCAATCTGAGATGTTTTTATTGAACTGTGTTGTACCCATTCTTGATGAGGGAATTAACAAGACATTGATTGATAATGCAATTGTTGTGATTGACGCGGATGTCTCCGGCATTAGTAGGGAAACTCTTGACAATTGGATATCCCTTCATATCACTGTTGAACATTATCAATGATGAAATTGGAGTGGTTAGTGTATCTGGATTTATGTGAGTTTTAAAAACCGTAGTTTCTACATATTAATGACGTTATAAAATTTGTTTAGAAATACATGCCCAAAATTCGAAAATAACTTCATTCGAAATGAGGAAAGGAGGGTATGATACGTTATCACGTAACTACTGAATTCCGTAGTTCTAAATCCCGCCTAACTATATTTGTGGCAATGTTGATTTTTCTCATTTTTCGGCCCAGTACCTAAACTAACTATTTTCAATGTTTCAAAAAAATTATCTCTTCCTTAAAATACAAATTTAATTTTGAAATAGTTTTTACAACTAAATTAGCAAATTCCAACTTATAGTTCACGAAATTTATTCGATGTCCTTATACAAAATATATTTCTTCAAATTCAAATAACACAACTCTACTATACCAAACGGAAATTCAAAAACAAGTGGTGCTCAGTATACAGTACGCAAGTATACCAAAATGGCTAAACAAATTTGTCGGCGTTCTCGTCTATATCTGATGAAATCGATATAAACGAGAGCTTGTTTCTCATCGAGTAAGTTTTTATAAAATTGGTCTAAATTAGGGTTAATAATCAATCCAATATAGCACGTTTCAATATCACATGTGGTTTTTAATAAGAGAGACAAGTTTAAAAAATGCTCTTGATTCATTTTAATTACATGAAATTTATTTTTAGATCTAATAGCCCTGACGAAATTATACCAATCATGCAGATGATGAATATGTGATGTTGAATTTTAATATTTTTTAATATATAAAAGGAGTGTGGGTTAAGGTGTCTAAAGTAATTGTTCCAAATCGAACGTACACACATAACCGGAATCGTTTTGTTTTGTGATCTCCTTGTCTCGTTCTTCGGTTGAGTACGATTCGTCGCCATGTTTTTGTTGCTAAAAGTAGTTTTCTTTGGCAGTTGCAAGTCAATTTTGGTTTTAAGCATATAACATTTGTTACAGGTATTTTTTGAAGATTTTAATTTCAAATTAAATTCCTTAAATACTTCGGAATATTTAGTCAACCACAAATGATTTCCGTATGTTTCAGTATTCAGGCGATACATTTTATTATTCAAGTCACTACTTCAGTCCAGGTTTATTCACTATTCCCTTTCAACTGTTTCAATTTCCTATTATCTCGCCCCTGGTCTAAATTGGTTTCGATTAACCGGTCTAATGGCTGGTTTACATTTAATCTTTAATCTATTTCCCAAATCAAATATGTAAATAAAAGAAGATAGATATACGCTTATAAATAGAATAAATTAATAGGTAGGTGAGGAAATGTCAACTATGTGTTATAAAAAAAATTCACAATTTGGTTGCGAACTTTACAAAAAATAATGAAAAGACGAACCCGTTCATCTTTGTTGTTTTGAAGAAGAAGATTATTTAAAAAAAAAAAGATGAACGGGTTCGTTTTATTTCATTATTTTTTGTAAAGTTTGCAGCCAAATTGTGAATTTTTTTTATAACATAGTTGTCTTTTCCACACCTATTAATTTTGTCCAATTATAAGCGTATATCTATCTTCTTTTATTTACATATTTGATTTAGGAATAGAATTGGAAAAAAGATTAAAGATTGAATGTAAACCAGCCATAACTAATGAAAATCATCAATATCTTCAAATTTATTACTTGAGTTTCGTTAGGTGGATATGTGAATTCCGGATCGACATCACTGTCGTATTTCCCCATATGTGTATTAATACTCGATACTAAAAGTAAATTGTTGAAAAATTTATAATACATGACCAATAACGCATTTTCTGTTTGTTGACGAAACCGTTTAGCCAAAAATGCAATATAAAAATGGTCATTAAATCAATCATTTTAATATAAGGAGACTTGTGCCACTGTGTACCTATATATTATTACCACAGCTATTTTACCATAATTAGGAAATCCTTTATTCGAAAAGCTAATTCAAGTGACAAAAAATTAATTGATTGTCATAATATTAATAGAAAGACCGCAACTACTAATTATTTGGAGTGCAACAAATGAAAAAGCCATCATTGCAAAGATCTAGTTGTGTCTCAATTAATGTAAGGCAAGCGTGAAATCTCCATACTTTTTCACTACACATGAGCTTCGAACACATGAGAAGAACCTTTGCGTATTATAATGCTGCTTTGGAATTTTAAAGTTTCAGAAAGACTTTACATTTTCTGAATCTGGGAAATTATTTTATATTTACCCTGACGTCATTATCAATCATAAATTGGTTGTCTTTTATATTATTTAATTCGAGATAGTTTTCAAGCTCTATCACATTTCAACTTGAACATATGGTTCTAAATAACCAACAAACTACTTAGCATCAATTTCGTACTGCAGCAACTAAATGATCATAATTTGACAGTTTTTATTACTATAATTAAAGATCCTATTTACTCGTGATTAATTAGAATAAATTTATTCTTCAGTAAAATGCATACGAGGCTATTTTACAACCCTTTATGTTGCTACAAAATTCAATTAAAGATACAATTGATTATGGCGTCAAGTCATACCTAGGTATTTGTGTAAGAAAATTATAATGTTTCGGATAAGTAATGATGAAATTCATTTTTTTTTATTGAGAATTCTTAAATATATTTTTAAATCTACACTTTAATTGTCAATTTACCTAAAAATACTATAATATAAAACTTTATCATATTTGCGAATTAATTGCCATCTGTCGATGGTTTTGGGCCTTAAGGATCAATTTAAAAATTTAAAAAAAAAAATAACTTTCTTATTTATAGAATTTAGTGTGGGGTCTAGTTTTCATTTTATCAAATTTTTAAGTAGGATTCTATAATTCTAAATAGTTGAAAATTAGATTATGTAGTTTAAGAATTTAACATTTTTTGTTTAAGTTTTGTTGTCAATTTTTTTTTTTAAGCCAAAATTTCTTTTTCCATTTTTTTAAATCAAAATTATAAAGAACGGGTCTGGTTAATTTGAATGTGATATAAATGTGTTTATATTTAAAAGTTTTCTATTCATATAGCGAAAATTGTTAAAACTAACCGAAACATAATTCAATTTCAATAGCTTAGCGTACTATCAGCCGACCACTGAATGAAAACTTACTTATAGACAAATAAAATTGGTTTGATCAAAATAGTCAAAATAGACGTAATAAAAATATCAACTTAATGGATACATTTCAGTTATTGACTTTTACATGCTATTAGCAATGTACATTAATAATGAATATATCATATATGTCCACACTTCACGATCATCATAAATGAATTAATTACACGATCGAATTGATCACCGCAGATAAAAACAAATTATACATGTTTTTAAAACAATTATATAGATTTTGTACTTGAAGCATACTTAAACGGGTAATTTACCGTATAAGATCGTAGAATAATTTAAATTCATAATTATATTTCATATTTATTTATTTTATTATTATATTGTACTCGTATTTTAATTCAAAACTAGTTATTATTTGTCATTTTACTCATCTAGATATCCGTTTATTTGGAGTCCCAATAATTAGTGTATCTTAGATCCAAACCGATAAAGGCAAATTAATACGCAACTACGACTATATAGTGTCTGTTTTTGGTATTTTGAAACCACATTAAAGTGTCGATTTTAATTGACGTTTAGTACCGATTTTTTTCGGAAATACATATACTTTTTGTTGTTTTTGTTTATTAATGAAAGCAACGTCATTGTCAAATAATAATTATTGGTTTTTGGTGTTATTTTGTATGTTATTTCAAATTACGAAACAGAAAGTAGTCAGTGGGTGCCAGTTCTGCAAGCCACAGTCCTTTAATGTAGTTTAAGCAACATTAGCCTTGTGCACTGGTGCATTGCCGTGAAGAAGTGAGTTTTTTTTCTAACTTTCTTGTGAACGTGGTTATGTAATATGGTATTAGGTACCATATGAAAGGGACAGTCTCCACGCTAACCGCGAAACAGAAATACGGCGGTCCTCCAATACAACTGAATCTGCCAAAATTACGTTTTCATGGTTAATAGAATCTGTGGGACGGCCAGGACAGTTGTCGTCTTCTAATGACTCCCGACCAACAATTTTACCCACCTTCTGTGGAATATGATGGTGCAGATTCGCTGTAAGTTTTTGATATATAATTGAATATATAAATTGCATTTCGTCCATTTTTCCAGAAAAATTTAATAACGCTCCGATAATCAATTTCGTTTATTTTAGAATATTTTCAAAAGTCGTGTTACTAGATTGAAGAAAACAAACGAACTGTAAAATTTAATTCAACATTTTTTTCTTTAACTTTCATCGGGACAACAAATTTAAAAAAATATATATATAGTGGTCTCACTCACTCTTTTTTTTTTTCATATTGTATGATATTGCAAGGCATTGTGATTCACTCTCGTATTAAAAAAACTTAAGTCATGATTGATCTGGAAATACTATCGTCCTTCTCTGATGATTTTGATTATCGTTTGAAGAATGTTAAATATAAAATGGAACGTGTTATTTAAGAGAGGATTGACGAAAATTACTACTCGGATGATGAGTTCAAAACCGCTTTTGAAAAAACAAACAAAATACACACTTCATTTTTGGAGAAGTTGGTTGAAAAAGATCTTCCAAACGTCGAAATTTGAGGATTTCTCTTAACAGTTAAATAAATTATGCTACGCAGGATGCTTCCAAACCGTTTCTGGTGATTTGATTGGTGTTAAGCTATCAACAGCATGTATCGAAAAAAACGGCCCTTCGCTGGACTATCCAGGCAATTTATAAGAATGCCTAACTCTGAAGCCAAGCAAACAAAATTATAACAACAAAAAATTCATCGGTGTATAGGCTGTATAGATGGATGCCAAATTCTGACTAAATCACTAAGAGGAGAAACTTCGAAAATTTATCGAAACCGTAAGGGATATTTTTCGATAAATGTACAGGCTATGTGTGATTCCAAGTGTACATTTATCAAATAAATTGCTAGGAAAAAGGGTTTTGAATATATTAATCTAACAAAATTTCTCAAACACCACAAAAGACGGCTTATAATAGAGCGTTATGTTCTATCCGTGCTTGTTTTGAGCGCACATTTGGAATGTCTATAATCTTCATTCTTATTTGTTTTTTATAGCATAACAAATTCGTCTTGATAAGTTACTGCCTATCATTGTTGTAACTGCAGTGTTGCATAACATAACAATAGATTTGGGAGATGAAATCGTGGAAGATGATGATAAAATAGGAATAATAATAAATCTTTTTATTTAATTTATTCTAATTATATTTAATTTATTACTGAATTCATTCACAGTCGCCATTATCATATGCAGATGGACACACATTTTTATAATGAAAGTACTGAGCTCTCGCGGCTTTTTATTTAATTTTGGTGAGCTTAATCTTTTCTTCGAGGGCTTTTAATTGCTTTTCGTTAATTTTATTATCTATTGGAACACTACGCGTGCGGTTTCTAGTTCTGCGAGAAATTTGTTATGGGACGGTGATAATAAACGGGAAGGTGTTATCATTATTTTGCGGTTCAGTCAGTAAGTTACTCCATGATTAAATGTTGGACATAAGAGGAATTGCTTCAGGTGATGATTGAGATTCATTGCAATTAGGAAGTTTGTGTCATAAAAATCCAAATATCAGTTTCCATTTGGCACTAATACTTACTAGAATACCTACACAGATATACCTCAAAAACGTATAAAACATAGTTTTTATTTATATCGTTGCTATCCTCATCATCGAAACGGTTAGATTGTGGGGTAATATAGGGTGCTATCAGGTTAAAGAGTAAACCTTTGGATTCATCTAGGGCTGGTAAGGCAGGACCGCCACCGATGCCTACTATATACTAGTTATATTGTTTGCTATACTTTTACGGAGTTTCCCTTTCATATTTATGCCGCTTTGATGTGTAAAATAGTTTTATCGCCGTAATACTCTGTGCAAAATTATGTTGTGAATTGAATCATAATTTTTTCCAACAATTTTTTTTAATCGTTTCGATACGAAATCGTTTTTTTTTATTTTAGTTTTATTTTGTTATTATAGTTTTTAAAAAACGTGATTTAACTTATATTTTTACATCGAAATAGTATCTATCTATAGTAGCAAAATTTGCTTTGTTTGTATGAATGACAAGAGAAGCTCTGAAAGGAAGAACAGATCCTGGAAGATAGAAATAGATGAATGATCGAGACAAAAAATATGGTACGAGCATACTAGAAAGCATAATAAAACTATTTAACTTCATTTAACGGTGAAGAACACAGCAAACCGAGTTTGTCATCTCCAGCACCTTAGTATAATTGAGAGGTACATTATGAGTTCAACCATGAATGAGGACAATCGAATTCTAAATCAGGTTTGGGTTTATCTATATATTCAATTCAAAGTACATTTCAAGTTAAAGCCTATGTTTCAAAAATACTATTATTCGAAATCAAGAAACTAGAGTCAAAACTGCTTTCCCATTCAATTTTCACAAAATCAAAGACTGAATATACGATCTGCATATACTTATTGTAAAACAATCATGCATCCAAATTGTTGACACACAGTAACCCGCTTTTCATCTATAATAACATAAATTAGAGACTTGAACTTTCCATTTCGACTACCTACTGTCATACTCGGCTGTCGTACAATTTACCGAACACATGTTTAGGCTAATATAGTATAGTGATTTACATCAAACTACACATCTTGATATGAACTGAGACAGAAGAAACCTAAAAATCTAATATTTCGGCTATTCAGGTAATTTTGATATCAAAATGATTGATGTCATTTCCTATACATATAAGCTTGTATATATACAAACGGCGCCGTTTGACATCTATGATAGTTACCCTTATTGTTTTTTTTTTTTTTTTTTTTTTGGGATCGAGAGGATTAATTCTTATTTCATTCCATATAATATATTTAGCTCGTATTACAATAATGAAATGTCTATATATCGACTTCACAAAACTGAAGAATTAAAAAAAAAAAAAAAACTCGAATAAACATGTTCGCATTCCAACCTTCTTAAAATTCACATCAAACATTGGTTTAAAAATAAATAAAAAATGAAAAATGTTTTTCAAATTCATATCGTAACAATCATATGCCTAAACACGTTTTAAAACATGAAAATGTATTATGATGATGCGATGCGCGATGATGAAAAGACTACCGATTTTATTTTAAATTATTTCCAATTATTTCCGGTATATGTACATATGCGAGTATATCTCTATATACATATAGATATATGTATAACGTTATAACCTTTTAAAATGCAACTATGCTTTGCTCTTATTTAGGTAAATCTAATTTCCTCTCAATTGTGTGTGCGTCTGTGCGAGTGATTGAACTATATCGATAAATTATCATTTGATTGTAAACCTAACTGAATATCATCGTATCATTTTTGTAAACATTACTTTAATTTGTGGAAAGTTCAGTTTCTTAGATTCACTATTAAATGTTAACCGCTTGGCTAGTCACTAATATAATAATTGATTCACAATTCAAAATGTTCAATGGAATCGTTTATCCTTGTGCACTGTCTCAGATTTCCAGCAAAACGATTTTTGATAAACAATTGTGCCATTTTTTCAAGCTTTTAGAAAAACACTTTTATTCAGACAAGTTTTCATGAAGTTTGTGATACTGGGCGCTATAATAAGTCACACTTTTACCTTTATAAATAGGCATGATTGGCCAATGTATTCTCTAAAATATCACTCAGGTGACACTCGTTTTCGCATTTCCATACTCCGTGGTGAACTTTTTCAAGCTATTTATTTATTTATTTTATTTATTTATTAATATTCACAATGAACAACAACATATTATCCAGTGGATTGATTGAAGCTATAAAGGCTTTTATCATTTATACTTTGGAAATACGCATTACATCGTGCTACATAGGAACGACATTTGTTCTTCCGGGTTTCAATAATATCATCCTTTTGATATATTTTTTTTATCGGTTAACTCAAAGTTACACCAAGGCAATTTGCTTTTTCGAGTACGTTTACGAGATATGCTTTTGCCACAAACCATGGTGATAGAGCATGCTGATGATTTCAGTAGCTCAATTCACGTTATTCAACAGGCTATACCGCTTCAACTCAATATGCTGTAGAACTTCTTCCAAATGGCATGCACAAACACATAACAAACTAAGGCGGGGACAGTTGTTCTGTCAGCTTTCCATGACCAACCAATTGATAACTCATCTTCATCCGCCATAAGTGTTAGATCATCATTCCACTGACCATTATGAAAATATGTGCTTAGCAACATATACGTAAACATCTATGATGATGACAAAAAGGGAATATATAAAGCTATAGAAATTCTTTCACGAAACTTTTCTCTCATTTGCGACCATGTTAACCGCGTATGTTTCTTGCATGCGCTTCTTCTAATATCTAATTTCATGCCCCAATGTTTTTTCATTTTGATTGAGTTGGACATCTTTAATCAACAAGTATTTTTCATTTTAACTATCATATACAGTTTTTTCCATCATTAGGCTTAAAGCCGTTCTGTATCAAGTGCATATTACCCACGCGAGGAGTCAAACTTAAAATTCCTGTAGGTGATGCTACCACTCGAGCATTTGCAATTTCATGTTCGCTAGCTAGGAAAGATTCAACATCTTCCTTTCTACAAGCTTTGATTAGAATCCATTTCATTAGGAACCAGCTATGATGCTGCTGACCTCCTTAATTGATATATTTGCCACTGACAATGTCAGAGTTTTAAGAAAAATTAAATTACGAAAAAGATGTCTTTTCTGGGTTGTGTTAAACATGGCAAACATTTTGTTTAAATATATTAATTTTTCCACAAATACGAGATTTTAAAACACGAGATTTTGAGCCGCTTGATTGTTCATCAAACAGATCATCACCTTCACGTTATGTAAATGATAAATGTAGCGGTAATTCAAACGAAAGGTAAAATAATAATATTTACTGTAATCACGAAGAACATTTTTGATTGTTAATTTTGATTTTTCACAACACTATGGTTACACGAGTTATTAATTTTTTTATTATGATCAAATTTTTCTATATGAACAAATGTTTCTTCGCGTAGTGGGGTAAGAGATGAATAATTTTTAGAGTCCAATATAATTCATGGTAAAACCTACAAAATTAAAATTTTCACTTTAAAGTAAAAATAATTTTTAAAAAAAACTAATCAATCGCAAAACCATTTGTAAAAAAATTAGGTTATTTCATATACTAAGTGAGCGTAGACATACGAGTATTAGTGTTTACAAAAGGTTTAAACAATTATCTTTGCCATCCTTAGTTTCCCCAATAAGTCCGTTGGTAATAAATTTACGGATTTTTTAAAATTTCATTGACTTATAATTCACTTGGCGCAAACTTTCAATTTATCTGATATAACCATTTGAACATGTTTGCCTTGTTACATACCCCAAATGCCGAATGTAATTTATAACAAATACTACATATTGTACTTGATGTGATATTTCATCTTTCTGCTTTCTACTCACCATTATAAGTCCCTCAGGTTTATACCATCTTGTGTGTAACTCTTCAGAGATATGACCATTACTCCATATGCCTATTTCGACCATATGTCGGTTGGTAATTTGTTACAATTTTTCCTTCCCTTACCGGCAACACTAAATACCAAGAGATAATAATTCTCTTAGCAACCTCATATGAAATTAAAAATTATCAAAATAATCTTGTTGCTGTTTACCACCAAAAGTAGTTCTTAAATTCTTCACAACTGCTATTTGTCGATGTAGGACAAATACCCTCTTTGTATTGGTTTTGATTAGCTAAAACACATATTTCTTTAACGTATTTTAAATGAAAACATGTTTGGTAATATTATAACCATGAACCGACCTCATATATCAGGTCGCAGGATGTAATGACCAGGGGTGCGATTCTGGTTCGATGATATAATAATGAAAAAAAAAAGATATCATCGGACTTAATTTCATTGGCTTTTATCATTCTATTTTATCATCAACACGTAAAACGCGATTCCGATTTACCTAATGATAAAAACAAACTAATTCAAATAATTGACGTCTGATGTCACGGCAAACTGTTTATGATGTTCAGTTCAGTGATTATGTTAGAATAAAACCAATGTCAAAAATTGTATTTTTGTTTTTTTACTAACTTGTGTTTTGCCTGCTCGTGAAAATAATAAAAATAAAATAATACAGTTGTCGCATTGCAAAGACCAACGAAACTTTATAGGATATAGTATAACTCATAATTACAAAGTAAAATTAGAAAAACTTGGTTTTCATTTTTCATTTACTTAAAACGATGGGATGCCTGCATAATTATACGTGACTATTTGAGAAGGCGGAGAATGCGTAGGCGATTGTAAGTTTATAAATATCAGTTGGTCGTGTCATGGTTATAAAAATTATTTAATTTTAGGATTTATTTACGCCAAATTCGACGGTCATTGAGGGATACCCAAAATTCATTCGATATTCTTGATCAACAGTTTATTGACATGTATCGTTTAACTAAGGAAATTTGTTTCAATGTTCTAGAACAAATTTCAACATTTTTAGAACCAAGATCCAAAATCTACAATCTACGATTTTTTGCAACCGGTAAGTTACATCTTAGAGGTAAGCTTAGCTAAAAGTTCCGGGTGTTCTTCCAAAATGAAATATGTACTCCAAAAATTATGTGTATTTGTATTTGTAATGTTAGCACCGCTTACATAAAATTTTCTAGAGAGTTGAAAAAATTTCAACATTTTAGGTTACCATTCCAGTTATATAATATTCGGAACTTCTGAAAATATTCTGTTGATTCAAGATTCATACCAACGCTCAGTTGAACAAGATTTTTTTATTATGTATCACAAACCACTGTCAGCGTGTGTTAGAGAGATGGCGCTAGCATTACAAAATATCGGCAGAGACTACATCAAACTACCTGACAATTTTGCTAGGACCAAACAGAGGTAAACTTATAGAAGATTATAATTTAGTTATGAAATGTTTGATATTATATTTGTATAATAGATTTTTTGAACTACACGGCTTTCCCGGAATAATTGGGTTGATCCATGGAACCCACAACAAAATAAAAGCTCCGTCAAGGGAAATTGAGCATGTCTATTATTGCCGGAAAGGTGGACATTCCAAAAATGTTCAGTTGTAAGTATATTTTTTAATGTTATTCGGAAGTTTAAAATATTGGCTTAACTTACAGATTTGCAGATCGGATTTGGAAGAATGTTTTGCAGTACGGCACATGACTCCTACATTTGGAGATGCAGTCAAATGAAGGTGTCATTAGAGCGAAAATACAATAACCGGGAGAGAAATTTTTGGCTGTTAGGACACAGCTGATATCCTCTTGAGCCATGGCTAATGGCGCCCATCCAAGATGAATCCATGGACGGAATGAAACGGTACAACGTTTCACACAAAAAGACCCGACAAACAGTAGAAAGGACTATCGGTGTCTTAAAATCTGCTTTTCGATGCCTCCTTCATCAAAGAGTATTATGCTATTTTCCATCGACTGCTGGGCATATTGTAAATAGTTGTGCCATATTACGTAATATGAGTATAGCAACAAATTTACCATTCCCCAGCGATGTCATAATGGACAATGAAGAGAGTATTCTGGAAGATAGTGAAATGATCACATCGGATAGAATAATGTGGGAAGGTCAAAGGACGAGGATAATTCTATAGTTACCAATTATTTTTGTGGGTAAATTCAAACAACACATATACTCATTTATAATTTTGAATTCATTTTTTTAGGTACATAAATAAACATACATTAATAAACAATAATAAAAATTAAAGTAGAATATTTCATAAAATTGTATTTTGTGTTATTTGTTAATATTTTATTATAGCCTCCTTCAGATTGTTTGTTGCGTTGATTTTAGCTGCGTCCTGCTGTTTTGCTATTTTCTCCATTAACTCTAGTTTTTTTTGTTTGTACTCCTTTTGATGTTGTAATTTCCTTTCCTCTAATTGTAAAAATTTGTTGAATTGTCTTCTTCATTTCGGGAAGCTTTTCTTTTTTTGTATGAATTTGATCGGCCAGTATTTGGGGTTGGCTGTTGTTCAGTAAGTCCAGTTAAAAATGGTGTATAGACGGCTTTGGATTAGTTGAGCTGACGGGCAGCGGATTTCAGAACATTATATGAAATTGGGTCTTCAGCAGTTGGCACTATGGTCGCTGACAAAGGTAGCTCATCAATAATTGGCAAATTTATCTATAAAGAAAAATTGTTGTTACTCTTTCTTCGTATTCAGAGAGCGCTTTTATCTTAGTATGTACGCCTATTTTGTTTTTTGCTGAATTAATTAAGGATTAAATTATATATAACTCATTAATTTTATACTTTGTTCCTGCCAATATTTGCGCCATTTCTCGCTGGTTTTGTTCGCATTCATGGAATCAATCCGAACGGCCAAATCACTCCACTGCTACCTTTGCACGTGAACGAATTGATGACTCATACCTTAGAATATTAAAAATTTCGTACATAATCTTTGTACATACATATATTAAAATATTCTTGGATCTCTTCAATTTCTGATTCTGAATCTGATCCCATGAAGTATGTTGATGGTATTTTGGCCAGGAAGCACCCGATTTCATTTTTTGTAGAACATTCAGTAGATATTTTCTTCCTGTTATAAAAACAATCAAATTTATAAGTATTTATAACGTATAAAATGAGAAAATTGCCGTTATTTTATAAAACAAAGAATCATGCGCCATATTCCTAGTTATTTCGTTTGAAATCATCCAAAAAACCGGTAGTTTGTATTATATTCGTACACTGACATTAGCAACTCGAAAATATGACTACTCGATTAATTCTACCATGCAAATTTGAATTTAAATACAATTTTTTTCAAATCTTTATTTGTTTTTGGAGTTGTTTAGTACAAAATAAAAACATTGCCATGACTTTTGAATCGCAAATAAAACCCAGGATGTCATGACAATTAACATTAAAGATAAAAATTGAGTTGCAACGCGCTTATTTTTTCATATAAAAAATGTTTATTTTCGACCCGATCGAGGTTATGCCTCGGCTAATCAGTTGGTTTGCTAATCAATTTTGTATGACAGCAGCCCTATTTTAATTGATGAAATGGCGGCCATCGGGTTAAATAGTGAAGAATTTTATTTTGAGTTTTTGAATTTATCTACTTTTCGCCGTTTTCAAGTTTTCGTCGTAGAACAAAGTTCTTGGTTTTCGTTTTTTTTGGCGACTGCACAGAAATTTATTTTGACAATTTAAAAACTTTAAATTAACATTAAGAAATTTCCAAACAAAACGGTTATGGTTAAATTTAAATGAACTCGTTTTTTACGGGAAACAGCGTTTTACCAAAACGCAAATAGCAAAGATATTCATGGGTAACCAGAGCATTAGAATCACGAGTTTGGTAGATGCTCATGATGATCGTGAGTTTGGTAGATTCAGCCAATGAGTTTAATAAATATTTCGTGAGTATAGATCAATTGTTGGTTTCAATTTTCGCAGAGGAAAGTCGTGTGTTGTGATCGTGTTATGGTTTTATTTGTGTTGTGTGTGTGTGGAAAAATGTGATTAACAAATTTGATTGTTTTTATTTATTATTGGAAAATTTGTAAAAAATAAATACAAGAAAAAATGTGTCAGCGAAAACAGTAAAAACCGTTCTTTGTATGTGTGTTGATGTGATTATTGTGATATTATGGCGGTCGAATGGGGGTGTAAACTAGGGAGAAATTTTAACGGATATCCCAGATAAAACGTTAATAGATATATTTATAGCGTTTTGGTTGGCAAAATAGGATAACTCGATATGTTTGTGTGATTAAATATGATACGCATTAAATTCTTAAATATAGATGTCCTGCTCAGGTGGTAAGTAGGAAAAATTGAATTTTTTTTTTGAACTGTGGAAAATAATGATGTGTTCCTTAAGTGCAACCCGTGAAAAACGTCATTATCTGTAAAAAAAAAAGTGTCAGAGTTAGTAGGTGCTGTGTAAAAAAAAAAAAAAAAACTAGCATATGTATATATATGGCCAAACCGTGCTACGCAATAGTTAACTTTATCGAAAATATGTGTTTCCGCCTAATGGACACTTCCTGTTAGGAGATAGTGGCTACAAACGCTCAAATAGAAAGTAAATTTAACCATGTCCACAGGAAAGCCTGTACCATAAAATATCGATGGTGTTCGATTTTTTTTGAAATCGCTCGAAGTAGAACTCGAAAATTGTGTTAAAGTCATAACGGCATGTTGTGTTATGCACAATGTATATTTGTGCCGCCCTAGGTGGCACAGTTAATAGCGTGCTTACTGTGGTATTCGAGGGTCGCGGGTTCGATTCCTAATGGTAATCAACAATCACGGTTGGGTGTTTTTAATGTGTAAGTATGTGTGTTTGTCCGGGTACTGCACCGTTGGCCCATTTGTGGCATTAAGTGCTGGAGTGATCCCCCCATTTTTTTTTTATTTTTTAAATCGCCGCTGCCTGATAGTTGAGATATATTTTATATGTATATACTATATATATTTGTGGCTTTTTTTAATAATTTCAATTGTTTGGGTTCCTCTTCTTTATTATTGTAGTTACGTTTTCGTTTCCGGCCTGCCGATGGCGCGCTATCATTTGATATAGCACTGCCTGATGCCGATGAAATATTTCAATCTAGGTCATCAATCCCTTGTATTAACAACTAGAGGCGGGTTAATATTGTTCGTTTCGGTATATGTAATAAGTATGGATGCTTTCAACGTAGGGCCGAGTATAGCAGATTTTGGTCCCACATGTTCCGTTTCTAGACCGGTTGGTGGAAACATTATTCGGCCATAATGTTACCCCAATTTTGGCTTTACGTCAGTCATCTAATTGCAATTCCGCTTCTAATACAACTATTTTCTATAAATAAATTTGTACATTTGCCGATTAACAAATCTTCAAATAATTCGAGCGTTGATGAATCGCGCGGTTTCATCTTGTGTCCCTTTATACATCCATATAAAAATAAATTCCATTGAATTATTATCAAATTTGTTTATACGTAATAGTGTAACTTACATCGAATCGAATAAATTCGTTTAATATATTATTATTTATTGTAGACTTAACCTTCATCTTTTCTCAAAATAAATCACAATAAAGACACTCGGGTCCATTTTGATCCATAACGGTTTACTCCAAAACAGTTATCAGATGTTTTTGATTTAAATTTATTTATTAAAAAGAAAGAAAACGAAAGCTTTTTTATATTGTAGGTGGCAGTTTTGCATTTAAACTTGTTGGCACAGTAAGTAGCGTCCTTGCTTTCTTATTCGATGGTATTGGGTTCGATTCCCAAATTTTGGTGGTGACCAAAAATCACGGTTGGGTGTTTTTAATTTGTAAGTATTTGTGTTTGTCCAGGTATTACACCGTCGGCCCATTTTAGTGGCCTTGAGTGCTGGAGTAATTCACCTAACTTTAATTTCTTTTTTATAATAAAGTGGTACAAATGCCAAAAATCAAATTATAATGCAGGGATCTCTCCAAATATATGCTTAGCTATATTTTACTATATATACTACGGCAGGGTCCATTTAGACCAAATGATCTCTAGCGTTACTTTTTCTATAGCAATGTAACAGTTAATCGGAAACTACTAAATTTTTTAGTAATGTTTATTTAGAACATATATAGTAAATAAAGTCACGAAATTTGAGAGGCTTATAGTTTTCAACATAATTAAAAACAAATTTTGATTTGGGTCGAAAATGGCCCGAGGGACGGATGAAGGTTAAACAACAAAACCATGAAATAACAAAATAAAAGATCGTCGAAAGTCACCCCACAAATCGTCTATTTTCAATAGACTAGGGAGCTGTAGTCACAGCTTCAAAATTAAGTAGTTTAGTCGATTTAGTCGCTTCAGGCACACTGTCTTCAATTGAATGTCCAAATGTTGAAATCGCGCTGGTGGTTATATCTAAAATATTAAAAATGTTTTTTGGCGAGAGCGGTATCACCATTTTATCAATATTAAATGAATTGAAAGAATTAAAACTATCAAAATAAAATAAAAATACATTATGATCATAACACATACATTTTGATGATGGATGCGATACTGGATTGTTATGACTGTATCTTCCACGCATAATTCTAATTGGTTTACTCGAATTTGTCCTACATGGTAAGATGGTTCAAGTTCTTTGGACTAAAACCTGGGTCACCAAATTTGAATCCTTCAATGTAACTCCTCACTGCATGATTCGTTCAGTCATAATTTAGACTATATAGATATCAAAAATACGTAAAAAGGTTAACAAAGAAATCATCAATCATCTTACCGCTGGGATCCTTTATATCATTATATTCATTTTGGTTTATTTAATGAATGTCACAGGGATGACTTGCATTATATAGTATTTCGTTAATAATAATATCCTTTTGACATATATTTTTAAAGACGATTTATGTTTGTACAAAATGGTAGCCGATGATGATGAGCAAGTTCCTTTTTGTCGGTATACAATTATTCATTATCCCATAGTAAATTTAAACAATTGAATCTAATTTAACACTACCTAATGCTATATAGTGGATTCCTACATACGTAGTGACGGCATATGTTCCAGGGTTTCGATATCGATATATTTTAGTGGTTTGAAAAATTATAACTACTTAACCGTAACTGCATCATGTAAACAAAAAAAAACTATTTTGATGTTACTCTAGCAATAAAGGAAGGAAAGAAATGAACAAAACAAAAACAAAACTCGACGAAAACTCAAAAAAATACCTACAAACGAGATAAGAGATGAGCGAGCACACTGAACAACAAAACCATCACGTTTATTGTTTAAAATTTTTATTGAAAATATTTTTTCGAAGTTTTTTTTTAGGGTAAGTTTTTGTAGTATGTACTTATATTACCGAGAGATAAAAATATATAATAATATTAAGTTTTAATGAAAAAATCCAAACTATTTCTTTTCATTTCTTGTATTTATATATAAACGTATATATGTGTATATATGAAATGGTAAGAGTATATATAAGAAAAAAATCTCAAAAATAATAAAAAAAAAATCGAAAAGAAAAAGAATTAAAATGACTATTTCAAATTCCAAAGACCTGTATAAAATATTCATGTTTATTTATATGAAAAATGTGTGTAGGACAGATTTAAGTTTTGTTAACACACTGCACTCTCCGCAACAAATTGAATTATAAATTCGTTCGTATTTCAAACGATTGATTGTCTCTCCTATGCGCACGATCGCGATAAAAGCTGATGTTGATCATTGTGAATTAGTGTGTATGTACCTACATATAGTATGGAAAGACGCGCAAAATATACCAACAACAAATTATATTCGCGCTATATCCGTTTGATTGGTGGTTTATAGTGTGTGCGAGGGTATTATATTTCATCTTGATATTCATCAACACAGTCTTTATATATTATAAAGATATATGTATATAGAGGCTAAAAATGAATTGCAGATTCTTCTTAAACAAGTCTCTATTGTTATATTATGTGTGTTTTGATATTTTGGTATACACTTTCAATTTCATTGTGCATATTGTTTACATGATAGTCCTTACATGATTCATGATGATAAGAACTAAATAAGTAAATTACATTTTGTGAACAATTGCACATCAGATACTCCATTTACTGACCAAATTATAAAACAGTGGATATTTTTGAAATTCCACTTTATTTGATGTGGAGTTTTGACTATATTGTTGTGGTTATTTAAAAAAACAAAATCCGATTTTAAAACTTTGGTTTGAGCGAGAGGTTTGTTAAATTTATAGAACTGAACCAGTTCCAGACACTAAGTGGTCAATAATTAGTCAAAATTGTTAGTAAAATATAATGTAAAACAATACAATTCGGCGTAGACCAGCGACTTCACATATCCCCATAGAAAAAAATCCAAAGTAACATTCTGGCCGAGCATATTTTTTTCACTCTAAATGCGTCAATTTTTCTTGTTGACGTAGTCATTCATCAATTATGAGTGTGAGGTGATTGACATAAGTTGGTGCTCTACGTCTATCATTGATTTAATTTTTCATTGAGGGTCACGGATGATGTTCCCACCTCGTATCACAGGTGCCCTCGTTTAACATTATCTAAAGCCATATGTTAACAGAAAATGAACCGATTGGGGATTTTCTCTTTCGAGCTGGCTTCTTTACTTACCCCACTTAGAGAAATTCAGTAGAGTAACCACATTGAGGTACTTGGGTGAGATGGCAATATCAACTGCTTTCGAAATTTTTTATCCTCTTATTACGAACTGAAAGACCCAAAAATTCTGACCTTAAAAGGTTAAGAAAATCCGCTAGGAAAATAAAAAAATAAAACAAAAATGTCAGTCAGTATAAGATCCCCTCACAGAGGGCCGTCGCTCGACTAAATAAAGTCTGTCGGCCGTCGCTAGACTAAATAAAGCTTTGGCTAGGAATGGTGTCTGTAGACTTGATACTCTACCTGACGCTCAGCTTACCTCCTGTTATAGAGAAGTTGGTGAGCTACTTCTGTTTGTTCAGTTTCCTGGCTGTGACTTTGTCAACTCAGATGATGTTACAATACTACCGAATTGTCCAAGATATCTTCTGCGGCTCTTGATTGGGACTTGGTTCATAACTTGATATGTTCTCCGCCGGAGTCTATTCTCCTTTGCAAATATAAGGCCGGTGGGCGGGATGGTATTTTCCTTGCTGAATTACATCACGGGTTTCCTTTCATTCAGGACCATTTTGGCACTGTTCCAAAATCGTGGAGTAGGAATAGATTTTTTATAACGAAGGCTGGCAAACCCAATTATGCCAAGTCTTTTCGGCCTATTGTCGTTAAATTTTTTAAAACTTTAGAATGAATCGTTGACAAATTTATTAAAAGAGACAATCACTTAATTACCGCCCCACTCGGTAACTTGCAACATGCTTACAGAGTTAGTAGGTGCTGTGAAACTGCTCTGCATAAACTAGTAACTAAGAATAAAAGATCCCTCAATAGTAAGAACTTTCTTGTAAGTACGTTTGTGGATATGTTGCTGTAATAATTTTGATATTATACACACCTTTGTTAAATGAATTGAATACATGCTTAAGTCTCGAATTACCGAGGCTGAGATGGATGGCGTCTCAGTTGATGCAAAGTTGCCAAAGGCTGTCCCCAGAGAGATAAGTTATCTCCTCTGTTGTAGCTTTTGGTTATTGACGGTTTACTGGTTAAGCTGCAGCAATCTGGCTGCATTGTACAATGTTATGCTGATGATCTTGTCTTCAGACAGAAAGTTTCAGACAGACACCTGAATGTCTGATTTAGCGCAATATGCCTTAACTATCTTGGATGCATGTGGCATTGGGAAGGGTCTACACGTAAACCCGTCTAAGACTGATTCAATTATTTTACTAGGCGTAATATTTAATATTTCTATAGGCGTAGGAGTTGTGTGGATCAATTCGTTCCTTTCTTTTAAGGAGTGCGATTACCAGATGTGACCAAGTCAAGCACCTTGGTGTTATCTTAGATAGCAAACTCTTCTGGAATTATTATCTTGATTGCAAACTACAAAATGCTACTGCGATTTTATGGCAATGTAGTAGAAATCTTTTGGCACCATTTCAAAACCTGTCAAGGATTGCAAACATTTCATTCACCTTCTTTGTTTCAACAATACCGTTACGGTAATGTGGATGCCACAAATTGTGACATCGAAGGTAATGACGGTTCCCAGTTAGTTAAAGTTATAAAGAACTACGCTTTTTAGATCTAAGGCTACAGTGACTTGGTAATTCTAGTTGTAGTTTGGCAAAGTACTTCATTAGCGAGCCCAATCTGAGTTCAACTAAGTATACTCTATCTTTGAAAAAGGACAAGCTAAGAATTTTGATTGCCATTGTAATGTAAGTCAGTTGTCTTCCATACCATGTTTAAAACGTACCGTTTGCTAAGGATATGCAGTGCACCACTGTAAATTAAGGTGCTTTTCCATGGACTGGGTTGCTGATTTACTGGAAAACGAAAGGATTAAAGTAATCCAAATATAGCTGTTGCAATATGTATTCAAGGGAATCGGCGGCATTAAACTTACACAACACCCCAAATTCTAATTTATTCGGATATATGATATTTCCAATTGGAAAAATAACCTAATTTAAAAGTGTAACTTTTTTTTTCGTATTAACTTCACAGACCTAAACAAACACTCCAATTTGATTTGTTTCAGAAATTGATAAATGACTTGAATGTAAAAACTTAAGTATAGCCATTTTGTAACATTACTAAACTTATCGAACAGTCATATCTGTGACAGTTGTATCTGCATTGATAGCGGAAAGTTCAGTAACAATGATTATTAAATTAACATTTAAGAGAAACTTACGGAACAGTCCAATTTATAGTATCGAAAGTGTGATTACATAATACCGCCTCTAGTAGACATTAACATAAAATAATTTTAATTTTTAATAATAAATCAATAATAATAATTTTGTATATTTGTATTAATTATTTTATTATTTTAATAGCGTTAGTTTTATTTTTTTAATAAGTTAATGTTTTTTTTTATAGTTTATGTGTTTAATATGTTTAATCTTTATAGTTAGGTTGGATTAACATTAATATTACATAGCAACTTAAGGTTTAGATTTATTTTTTAATTATGTCCGAGAGTGATAGTGAAATGAACGATAAAATGGTTATAATTTTGTATAACGAAGAACATAAAAATATTATAAGCTTTGAAAATGTAATCGGAAATTACACAGATTCAGGTTGTCTAGAAGCATTCTTCAAATAGTTGTTGGTATAGGTATTCGATAAATAAACCATAAATAATTTCTATTACTTACATAATAATATTTATTGTTTTATTACAGATCGAATCGCTATATAGAAAAAAAATGTCTACGCCTAATACCAAAACTGCAAGTGTACTCGTTTGTTTGGTAATTAGCCAATACGAAATGGTTTCATTAGATAGAAAATCGTTAATAAAAAAATTTCTAAAGTAGCAATCACTACATTATAGCTTGCGGTTTCGAATTTATATGTAACATTAAAATTGTGTTATTTAAGCCATAGAAATTCCGAAACCGAAACACCATGCAGAAGACAGGAACTATGTTGTACTAGTCTTCTTAATGGTGTTCCGGAAGCAGTGGTGCGGATCATACAAATATGTACTAGTATATTCGTGAATTATACAAGTCATTAAAAGGCTCAATTCTATAAGCTGCCATTTCATAGATGTGATCACTTGTCATCATCCAGTGCTGGGATGTTCTATCACCACTTCGATTCGCTTCGATAGACAATTGTGTCTCTTTTTTTACGAACAAAATTGTGCTCCATTGCGTTTTTTGAATTACGTTTTGTCTATTGCGATCTCAGCCTGTTAGAATAAATTTGCAAACTATCTCTTTTTCCTCTTTTCACTTGCCATCGAAAATAAAAATATTGGTGATATTTTATCGAATGAATTTATAGAAATAGAATCGAGTAGGCCATGATCACAATATAAATTGCGAAATAGAATACAATTTTGTTCGTAAAAAAAAAGAGACACAAATGTCTATCGAAACGAATCGAAGTGATGATAGAACATCCCAGCACTGATCAAAATCGCCTATTAGAATTCGAACGTGGCAAATCTCAATTGAAATTAATGTTCCGGTTCAGTTCCTGATTGAAGCTCTGATTAGGTCGAAGTATTACAAGACAAAAGATGAACTGTCATCAGAGATGATTGAAAATGTTATAAAATAAAGACTTTGAAATATAAAAATATATTTTATTATAATAAAAACTTAAAATACAGTTGTACTATTGTTAAACGAACTGGATATCAAGCTGTTGTATTTATTTGTTCTGCCGCCAGTATCTTGAGCGTCTTTCAGAGTTGAGTTGGACTGGTCTATCATGGAAAATGTTACTAATCTTTTCGAAATATTGCAATGTGGAATGACATTGTTCACTTGTTCTAATTGTATATTTGCGTATTTTATATTTTATAATTTTAACAAATTCTGCGACATATTCTTCATTTGCGCCGTTGCATAATTCTATAGTAAAATATTTAAATCGTGTTTCAACGATTCCACATGTCAAATGTACTAAACCTTGGTTTGGTTCACTATAATATAAACTGCAGTACAAGATATGCACTATACGATGTCCACTATACAATGTGCACTAAAGAAAGAGCACTAAACAAGCTGGAGTAAACAAAGATCAGTAAACCAAGTACACTAAACGTAAATATGACGGATTATGAGGATTTTTAGATGAGGATCTGAGATATGATGAAACTCGACATGTTGGATAACAATGAGATTATAAAATGATTTTTGTATATAATTCGGGGATATAGTTAACTGGAACAGAATTAGGCTATTTATATCCGTTGGGAGAAATATATCCGTTCAGAAATCTATCTAGAAATGGTATTTAAGCGATTTTTAAAATTTTTTTTTTAAAAATTTCTTCTTGTATAATAACTGTCTCGCGCCTAATGTCATTAGTTAGTTTTAAAATGTCTCGTTTCATACCATGTACAATTTTGTATGAAAATATGTTTTCAACCGGGAACGGTAATATTGTGTTCATTTTTGTTTTGCTGTGTTATTTATAAAAGCCTTTTAAAATTAAATAAGCTTAAATGGGTTAAAAAAAATTAAAACCCTAGATGTTATTTTAATTGTGAATTCAAAATTTGTGTTTCTAACAGCGTTCGTACTTAGCACACTGATTAACCTCCAGATAGTAGCATTTTTCCTTGACGAATCACCACAAATAATAGTCGAATGGACTCAGATCGCAGCTCCTAGACGACCAGTTGACATCGCCATTTCAGCTGAAAATGTGATTTCCGAAAATAGGGTGAAGCGAAAAATGGATGGACAACAGCCTCCAATTCTTGAAACAATTGGCCTTTGAAGACCTGCTTACCGAGATGTCTATGTACAATTCTTCGCCAAGTCCTATCGCTGATGCTCAATTTTCGTGAACGGTGGAAGGTTGAGGTGGTTCGACTTCCAGCTACAGCAGCAGTATTTTCCATCGAACGAGCCGGACGGCAATGCGGAACGAGAGTGTTGTCTATTAACATTCCAGTTAAAAGAAATTAACTTTCGAATTTCCTCACATTGTTCTCATTTGGCCCTTCATTTTTTCTAAATTTTGTAAGCAATTTCCGGTTATTGCTTTGAAAATAAGTTTTCAATATTTTCTAACGTTGGTTAAGCGACTCATTTCGTTCACCGGGAATTGAAATTTTTTTTATTTTATTTTTTTAGGAAGGACGTGGCATAGACACTTTTTTCGTTTTTAGTCCATAGCCTTACTTTACATTCACACAACATTCATTCAACCCATTCATTTATCCCATTCACACAAGTACAGTATACCACCTGCGCATTGCATAGCTCCATGTCACCCTCCTGTACAGAGACATGGAAGATGGGTCGGCCCATGAGTTCTACATTCCAACAGAGGTTCATAGAGGTTTTCAATTTAATCACCGATCGTAATCCCTTTTGCATCCCGCCTCTGTTGGAATTCGAACGCGGTACCTCCCGATCCAAACGTCCCAGCTTTAACCACTGCGCTATTTGCTCGGTTTCACCGTAAATAAAATACTGAATTTTTATTTCACTTAACAGATGACATTATAGCATTAGCTATGAGCGGCGAAATAGTTCAAAATCGAACTGAAAGATTAGAAATCACTCCCATCAAACAGGTCGAGTTTCATCATAATCCGCCAAGGAATGGCCTAGTTTGTTTAGTGTATATTATTATATGCACACTGTTTAGTGTATATCGTATAGTGCAGATCACGTAGTAGTTTTTGTATTCTATTTTAACCATTGTTGCCTCTTTTAGCCATCATGCACTATATAATCAGAGACTGCATATTTTTATTATCTCGCTAGCGCTTATACAACTACCTTTTCAAAATATAGCGTTGTAATTCGGTTAATTTATGAATGCTTTCATCGACTTCTTTAAATTCTCCTGGCATATTACGATCTTTGATTTTAGCCAATTCCGTATTATTAGAGGATTTTGAGTTACGGTTATTGTGTCAGTATACTAAACCGGTAAACGATTAATTGATGTTCTGTTGAAACACCGGTAATTATTTTTATAATTTATCGCTAATTCGGTCAGTTGGTCACACTAAAAATAATTGATTAAATAATTGTTTAATTATTAATTTAATTTAACTTAATTTTAACATGTTTTTAATAACAATTTAACTGAATTTGGTTATGCCATCTGTTGTTGAGAATATTAGTAAAATATTCAAGATTAAGCAGAGTATACAAGGTAACTCTTAATGCTTTATCCAACCTTCTTTATATTTATTTCCTGTCATCGGTGAAATAGAAATATTATATTTTCATCCACTGCAAAAAATTTGGTTATTTAAAATATTATAATAATTGGATAAACCTCTGGAACGGAATATAAAATAAAAGGTAAGTGGTATTGTGAAAACCATTAAAAAAAAGAAAAACAATCAGTCAAATTTTTTCGCCGTGTATTTAAATTATGTATTTTTTTAGCCATGTAGCTGGTGACTGAATACAATACCAACAAAAGTTAAACACATAATTTTGACAGTACTCTATATGCATCAAGGGAAATATATAGCCAAATCTAAAAAATGCAATAGAATTTTAAAATGTAGTGGAGGCTCTATGAGTATTGAGTGGATCTAAAAAGTCAGCATAGTATTAATTTATAAAAACGAAATGATGATGCTGATATACCGTTTTCTTCTACATCTTCCAAGACGGAAGTTCATAAAAAATTGGCTTAGTTATCAATGTTAGAATAAGAATTGACGGATCTTTATCTGCTGTAATTTATAGAATGGTTGCAAGGGACACACCATCATTCAGCAAGTTTTGAAATGACATAAGAAAACTATTAGAGTCAAAGGATTTACAATACCGAAATCACCAAACTCAATTAAACAAATTGTACTGAATTATGGAGATAAAATGCAAAATCAGTGAACATTGGTGACAAATTTAGTCTCACTTTCGACGAACTGACGTCTATTAAAAATCGACATTAATATTCTTGTTGAAAAAACTTACTGGAATTTAGGACTTTTTAGAATTCATGGCTCAATGCCTGCGAATATACATATGTATTGAGCTATTGGGAAGTACATTTTGGGATTAACTTTAATAATATTGTTGGAATAACAACAGATGGTGCAGCTATTATGAAAAAAGTTCGATCTGACCTAGCCTAACCAACATCCATCAATTGTGTTTCGCACATGGAATCCAGCTAGCAGTAATTCAAATTTGTATGTAAACAGTATGTAAAATATTCTGAATTAAGCAAGAACTTTATTTGACGATGAATCGAATAATGAAGATTTTGACAATGCTGATTCTGAAGCAGATTTGCATATGGCGTTTGCAGGTGATTTATTGATTAATAATAATGGCACTGATATCTCGTACAACGATTTAAATGTTGTTGTTGCCAAAATATTTCGACTATCTCCCATAAAAAATGAAATTAATTAAAATTTTGAATTAATAGCGAATAGAATATTCTGATATTTTACAATGTTTACACCATCCCACAGAGTACAAAAAGTTGAATGAGAAAGATCTTAATGGAATTTTCAATAAATTAAGTAAAGTTATGATAATACAATTTATTGTTGTTTTGGGTGTATGATAACTTAGACGGACCTTGGTCAACAGATTTGGATCGAAATGAACTGTCAGATGATGAAATCGAAACACCGGTAAGCAATAACTTTATTTGAGGTGGACAAAGTAAGAGGCAAATATTGGGAACTATCGTTCAAATATTTATTAGCCATCAACCCAATAAGTGTCGAATCTGAAAGAGCTTTTACATCTGCAAGTCAAATGCTGTGCTATTTTAAAGATTTGGTTTTTAAAGAACTTTTAATTTTATTATGGATAATTTGTTTTCAATACAAAGACTGTGTCCGAAACGTGTAATAAATATTTTTTATTACGGAATTTTGACATTATTTGAGAATTATTCCCCTACATTCACAATTTTTTGTTATGCTGCCCGAAATGTGTAATAAATCTCCCCACCTCAAATGCCTTTTCCCCACGTTATATGTGGTTTTTTTAAACGTCAAATTGAAAATTGCGTAAAGACCGTGGTTGCATGCTGTGTGTTCCACAATATATGTATTATTCTATTACCGCAAACGATAATATCATCATAGATTGATTAACGCTGGAAGAACCGGAACCAGAAATTTATCAACCTCTAAACGAAGTTATTGTGGAAAAGATCCATCCGCCATTTTATATGTATACACATTTTTTTCTATTGCTCGGCCCACAACACAATGATATAATTTATTTGCACGGATCTGTCAAAAATTATGATAGCGATAGACTATAATAATTTGGGTGTATGAGGTTTTTGCATATAAATGTCAAAATTCTGTACTAAAAAATATTTATTACAGGTTTCGGACACAAATTCAAAAAAATTAATTGTTTACCGATAACACTTTTTTTAAATTATTATCGTTTACCGGTAAATGATTCTGTACTAAAAAATATTTATTACAGGTTTCGGACACAAATTCAAAAAAATTAATTGTTTACCGATAACACTTTTTTTAAATTATTATCGTTTACCGGTAAATGAAATTTTCGGTAAATTTACATGCCAGTAGTATCGAACTTTTTGTCTACGTGACAAGTATTTTGTACTGGAATCTACTGTAAGACTGCCTTTGAAATTTGTCCCATTTTTGTTTAAACTGAGTGGAGCTGATTCTGTCAAAATATACAGGTCCCAAATAAAAATTACAATGATCAAGAATATACATAAAATATATTAGAGTTGCGGTAACAGATGGTTTTTAGCAAGCAAGCAGCTATATGTGTATCGACGTATTCGAACATTTATCGATAGAAAATACCAATAGAATTAAATAAGTCCGACCATCGTCCGTCCAAGTTATGCATTTAAATAAATAAGATATAGTAATTGAAAAGCACTCACATAGCACTGATGCAAGCCAATTTTTCATAAGATTTGCTATGTGTGTGCTGGGAAAGATCGGTGAAAATTTAGCATGCAGAGTTTAATATTTTTTTTATTGTTATTGTATTTTCATATACTTCTCGACAACTCGTAAATAACGTAGACAACGTCGACAAATTATACAACTGCACTGGTGATTTTATGAACTAGTTTTAAACTACGGGGACCAGATTTCTTTAGGATCAATGCGATAGGGTCGGTGACAGTTTTGGAATATCCTTCAATGCATTTTATTTAACTTACGCTCTCAGAAAAATAAGTTAGGTTAGAAAACATTTAAATTATTATATTTTCGTAATTTATCTCTAGATATTTAGAATTTCAATGTAAACTGAATGTTCGCAAATGATAAAATTTAAATTAAAACTGTCAAATTATTATTTGTCAATTTCAAACACTGTTTCCAACCACTTCCAGTAATCTGAAAAGTTTAAAAAATATGTTGCATTTGTTAATGCACTAATTTGTATGATACATAGTTTCTTGATAAGGATTTCTTGGCCCTCTTTGGGTCTATTACATATAGAACTATCATCTCTTATCAATATTCATTGATTTTTATCAAAAAGGTTCGCGAGTTCTACAAAGGTTCTACAATCTTTATCCTTACTACATTCATGGCTATTGTGTAACAACTGACATATTTTAGGACTTAACTCTTGTGGAATAAAAAAGACAATCATTTTGAATGCTAAGATTTGAGTAATACTTTAATTCTTCTTTTAGTATATGTTTAACCAAACACTTTAAAACATATTGGTCGAGCATCATAATTTTCCTATGAATCGAAATATCAAATAAACCGATGGCCATAAATGTAGGTATTTCTGATTTGTTTGATAGAGAAGGTTATTCTTTCCGTAGAAGGTAATACAATTCTAAAATTCTTTATGTTCGCTTGAAAAATTCTGAATAAATCTTCCGTAATTTTTCAACAGACCCAAATAAAATTGTGATTCCGATAAATTTTAAAGAAAAGGCTATTTCTTCTTATTTTCTAACTACGCTTTATTCCCTCAGCTAATATCGTGTGATATAAAAATTTACTGTTTGTCTGAAAAAATTTATTGGCCTTTTGTATATTTTTTCCAAGAGACGGAAGTAATTTTTTTTCTATAGTAATTTTTGACAATCTTCAAAGTTAGAAACGGTATTTAATATATCATCGAAAAAACACAGTGCTCTGACTAATCCATATACATAGTGATTAATGAATCACTGAAAGAGGAGGTGCACTTTTCACGCTGAAGGGCAAACATGTCTATTGTTTTAATGCTTTATGAATATGAATATGGTTAAATAAAACCTAGAACTACTAACTATAAGTTGCTGGTAAGCTTCACCCAGATCAATTACGCCGGCACATTTGGCCTTAGCAAATTTAACAAATATGTAGATCGCATATCCCTGGAAAGGATAATATTTCTTTTTCGACATCAGCATGTAACAGGTGGGCCATAAGTCACTGAACATTGTAATTTTGATATAATTTTTTTCTTTTGTATTTTTTTTTCTTTTTATTTTTCAGTACTAGACACAACGTTTGGGAGATTCAGAAGCCATGTATACGATTAAGGAACGAACAACAATTGTTGAGTTTTATTTTGCTAGTCAAAGTTCAATAATTCAAACCCAAAGAAAATTTCGAAATTTTTTTAATACCAGAAATGGATCATCGCGAAATGAAGTACGCATTCTAGTCGTTCTTTTCAGTCATCGGGATATGTGAGTGACTTATCCCGGAGTGGAAAACCGCTTGAAGCACGAAGCCAAGATAATATCGAGTTCGGGAGAGCGTAAATAAGAACCCTAAAACATCGGCTCGTAAAGGTGCCACTCAGCTTGAAATGTTCAGAACTTTACTGCGGAGAATAATGAAAAAAAATATATTGCTGTTTCTGTACAAGATACAAATGGTACATGAAATTATGCCGCAAGACTATGAAATCCGCTTAAGATTTTGTTCAAAATTTACCGAATTATTAGCGGATGATCCTGACTTTATTAAAAAATTGTAATGATTGGTTAATAAGCAAAGTTTGAGAATCTGGGGCACTGAAAACGCAAGACTGATTCAACAGCGTCCGTTGCATCCACTTAGAATCATATTTTGGTGCGGAATATCAGCATACAAGAAGTAAATGGTAAGTGTTACAGCGCTATGTTAGAACATTTTTTGTTTCCTGATCTTGATACTGCAAGGGAAACAATGAATTTGCTGCTAACGGTTTTTGGTAACCGTATCGTTTCACGAATGGGAGATGTTAACTGGCCATCACAATCACCCGACATAAGTCCACCAGATTTCTTTTTGTGGGGATATTTGAAGGACCGTGTATACGCAAATAAACCGCAAAGACTGCAACTCTTCATGAATAAAACTATTTTTTGTAATCAAAATTATTCATTTTCAATAAAAAATAACAAAATTATATCAAAATTACAATGTTTAGTGACTTATGGCCCACCCTTTATATGCTACTGGGACACTATAGTGTTTGTGAAATAAGGACACCGTCCTCGATTTTACAAGATAATTACAATTTTTGCGTAAAACTTGTTCAGTAGAGTTCGATAATACGTTTGGAAATATGTTCATTATTTTTTTTTTCTACATGGTGGGGCACGAAGAAATTATCCATATCTGCTCTTAAAGTGTCTGGTTGAGTTTCTCTAATTAAGATTATTCTAAATCCAAGTATTCCATCAAAAAATGCTTCACTCGGAATGTGTAATTATTTGGTGAGCAGTTTCATCGATAGTGATTATTGGTCCTTATTTTTTTGAAGAAAATGGTCGAGCGGTAACGGTGAACGTAGCGCTAATTAAAAATGCTTGAGGATATTTTCTACCGGAGCTACGACGTGAACGTATGGCACTTATAAACTGCTGGTATCAACAAGATAAATTGGCCCTGTTACAGAAGAAAATTGGCTACCTTCTTCTCTTCTATTATATCGTTCAGCACAAAATCCTGTTTCACATAAGCATCAACACCGTCTAACATTTTGTACGCGTTTATTTTTACAAACCATTTTTACGTGTCGACAACAACGTAGATTACATGGCGTAATCTAGCGCGAACATCGCTGGTTTTGATTCTTATACATATGTACATATATGAATTTGATTGATTGATAAAATTAATAATTTTAAAAGCAAATTTAAATAATTTTAAAAACTATTATTTTGTATAATACTTTTTTTTTCTTTTTTTTTTTAGGAAGGACGTGGCATAGACACTTTTTTGGTCCATAGCCTTACCTCACATTCACACAACATTCATTCAACCCATTCACACAAGTACAGTATATCACAAGCGCATTGCGTAGCTCCATGTCACCCTGTACAGTGACATGGAAGATGGGTCGGCCCTTGAGTTCTACATTGCAACAGAGGGTCATGGATGTGTTCAATTTAATCACCAATCGTGAAAAATCCTTTTTGCATCCTGATAATGTGTTTTGCCGAATTCTCGATTGTGCTCAGACGCCTCGTGTGTGCGGGCTGGATACCACACACAAATTCATTGCAATGACATTAAAAAAATGCTTATGGATCGGCCGATTATTCACGGTTAACAGAGCCAAGGAAACGTCTGATGATTGCAGTTTTGACCAACCCATCTTCTTGAAACAGAAAATAATCGCAAATTCATAGTACTCCATCTATCAAGTCGCACATAAATTACAAGATTGACATAACAAAAATCAAAAATCAGATCAGCGCAAGATAAATCGATGAATCCAAAAATTTTTAAAGGGATAATCGCAGACAAAATGCAACAAACAACATAAACTGAAAGACACGGAAATTAACAATAAAAATTGGGTTGATTGATTGCATTATATACAGTTTGCTGTTGGTTTGGTTTGTTATATAAAATGTTCTTATATATACATATATACAAACACACGTTCATGTCGTAAATTGATGTATGTTGCAAACATAAAATGTATGTGCACAATATACAAAACACATTCGGTACTAAAACTAAGAAGTATATGACTTAAAAAAAATAAAAAAAATTAAAATAAATATTTTTTTTTTTGTAAAATCGGATAACGATACAATTGTATTCTCTAATGTGTATATAGTAAACTGTACAGAAACGACAACAACAATACATTACTGGTAACATACAAAGAATAAGAAAAGAAATCAAATCTCGCATTCTCATTCACAACACAATATTCATAATATGGAATAAATACATAAAATGTTTATTTAATGAACCGTTTAATGTCAATTTTTTATATTTATGGTAGTTTATGATTAGAATATTATTATTAAAAAATAAATTCATACTTCTTTACTATTTCCATCTCTAATTGTTTTAAAATACATTACGTGTCTGTTCAAACAACACAATACAAAAACCAAATGGTGTTACTCTTATAAGTATTATACAATATACATATATTTATTTGTATTATATGATGGAATTATATGTGTCTGGGCTTGCTCGTATGCATGATTCATATTAAGTGTGTGGAATTATAATATAAAGAGGCGAAACGGTAACGCACATATTAAGCGTTAATTATCGTATAGTTGTAATGAATAATTTACAATGGGATTTATGTAAAGAATTTTGTTTTCATTTATATACATATAATCGTGTGAGGCAAATCGAAATGTAGTTTATATGATTTATAAATTATAAAAAAAAACGAGAGGCTCGACGCAATATTGTTGCTATTATGTCTCGAGAAAGTGAATAAATGCAAATTAAATTATCTGAAATAACACATGCAAATTCAGTTTTGTTCCAAAGAATGAAATATGACTGATTCAATTGTTCGTAATTTCAGACCATGTAATCCTTATCAAAAATTACCTATGTGAATTGCCTACAAAATTACCCATTTGAATGTTACTGCTTGCAAAACGATTTTGCTCTCAACCGTTGTGTCGGAAGTATTATGCAAAATCATCTCAATTGGTTGATAATTGAGAATTTACTAGGTTTCGCTACTGCCTTTAATCCGGAGTTGAGATTTTTTGTGTTATAATTCAATTTTAATTAATGGAGAGTGTATACATTTTGATCCACAAAAATATTGATATTTTCACTTTTTTTGTATCATAGAAAAACTATATTTTTGTTCTGGAGTGGGATTTTGCACAAATAGCGAGAAGCGAGTTTTTTCTCTTAATCTCGCCTTTTAGTTTTGTCCGACAGGTTTTTTCTGATTTTGCACAAATCGACAAAAGTAAGAAGCGAGAAAATTGAGCAACTTATGTTTAGCTGTCAAAACGATAAATTTTTGTGTTTCATTGGTTTCATCATACAAAAAAAATTTTTGAATTGTTATACTCAATGGACAATTTGCCAATAGCGTTACTCTATGATCGTAAAAATCATATGAGAATTATACGAGCTCAATTAAGGGATCAATTAAATCCCTTCGATATAGATGAAGCGAGGTATGTAGATTTCTTATAAACTTAATCGAAAAATAAAGTTCGTAATTTATGATTATTCAATTTTTAATTAAAAATAGGTTTCGGGAACTCTATCGACTTCCAAAACACTTGGCGATCGATCTGATAAATAGTTTGGAAGTATTTTTTCAATCTACAACCAACCACACGGCCATACCTGTGCACATCCAAGTGCTTACAACTCTAAATTTGTATGCCACCGGCGGATACCAGCGGCAGGTAGGAATGAATTTTATTTCGAATATTTCACAAACAAAAGTGAGTGAGTTTATTCGTAAAGTATCGCGCATTCTATCTGTACATTTTCTTAATGACAATGTTAAGTTCCCGCTAAGCGAGGAACAGGTTTCTCATATCAAACAGAGGTAAGTTTGGTTAAAAGTTTTTAACAGCTTGGGTAGAATTTATTTTATTAATTTACGTACTTACTTTACTTATTCATTTACGTACTTTACGTATTTACATTTTTTAGATTCCTTGAAAAAACCGGTATGCCAGGTATTCTTGGTTTAATTGATGGGACCCAGATAAAGATATGTGCTCTCAAAAAATCCGTTGAGAATATGTATATGAACCGAAAAGGATTTCATTCGGTAAATGTCCAAATTGTAAGGTAATCGACGATATCAACGAGTACCACCCTTATTGTGATTGTCGCGGTTCGCACGACAATCGACACGACTCGGTGTAGCCTTCTGTTTGCACTTTTTATTTCGCATAATGCAACAGAGAAGGCTACACCGAGTCGACAATCACAATAAGGGTGATTATTTTGTATATTGTACGAGTAAATACAAACATTAAAAAATTAAAGTTTGCGAGGTCTAAGTACTTAATTTATAATTTAGGCATGTGATGACAAATTAAGAGTGACAAATGTGAATGCCAGATACCCGGGATCATCTCACGACAGCTTCATATTTAATAACAGCCATCTGTTGCACCATTTAAAAGAAAATTATTCTCTTAACGATGACAAGTTTACATGGTTACTTGGTAATACATAATATATATACAATTATTTAACTATGATGTCAATTTTATGGGGATAATACATATATTTAACTTCTTCATTTTAGGTGATTCGGGGTACGCGTTGCAACCGTGGCTTATTACTCCATTCCCTCGAACAAATGATTTGAGGCAAACTAATTTTAATAAAAAACATGCCGGTGTGAGGAATGCTGTGGAACGCTGTATTGGGGTATTAAAAGTCCGATTTAGGTATTTTAAATTTTTTAAATATTCTCAATGAACCAAATTAATAAATTTAGCTATATTGTTTGTCAACTTCAGATGTTTATTAGAAGAAAGGGGCTTACGGTACGACCCAACAACTGTAGGGCATATTATTAATGCATGTTGCATTTTGCATAATAAAATGGTGATGACACAACCAACCGAGGCAGAAGAAGAACTAATTTCCCAAATAATCTTACAAGAGCGACAAAATCAAATTGATAATGACAATGAAGATGTGGAGGGTGAAACAATTCGCCAAAAGGGTGTCCGTAGCCGAAACTGGTTAATGGAAAGAGTTTGTCCGATTTAAACTAAATTAAATTCATATAAAAAAATTTAATAAATAATTCAATTGCTTTATAAATAATAATAACATAAAAAGTATTCATAATAAATAATTCATTTGGTATATAAAAATAACATAAAAATTACTGACAATTTAATTTTTTCTCAATATTTTCCAGTAAAGTATTATTTTTTTCTAAAGCCTTTACTATTTGCCTTAATAAATCAATAGTAATATTTTGATTTTCTATTGAGCGATCAACGGCAGGTCCAAGATAAGTTGCCCGTCTAGGACTTGGTGTAACTGTGCGAGGGACGGATGACGGTACTTGAAAGGTAGTGGCTATTTGTGGTGGTGTAACTGATGGCGTTGCAATGCTTCATTTGATTGGTGTGGATTGATGGAGCGGTGTGGGTCGATGGAGAGATGTGTATCGATGGAGTGGTGTCGATGGCAAATTGTTTGTCATTGTTGAGGACGTTGGTACATCTAAAGTTATATCACAAATCTGCAATACAGAAGTTATAACAATGTAAAAAATGTGTTTAACAAATAAAAGATATTGAATTCTTACCTCAAAATCTTCTGGCCCAAACGAGATAGTTGAATTAACCGATGTCTGCAACGGGGCCGTCTAAAATTGTTAATGCAATTATTAATATTAGTTTGAAATACATTTACAAAATTTGTAGTGGTTTACTTACAACCAAATCAATGCCTCCTTCTGGAACATCAGGCGCACCATCAAACATTTCAATGCCGATCATAGCCATCATCCTCTCTTCCTCTTCCGAAAACGTAATGTTTGACGGTCCACCCCCACCAGTGGCTGTTCGATACTGCCTAAGTTTAGTAGTCTTGGCCTTAAGTCCAAGACGAAGATCCTTCCAGCACTTAAATAATTTGAATAAAATTGTTTTGTATATATACTGAGTTATCAAGTCAAATAGTACTTACTTTTTTCCATTGCTCTGTGGTTTTCATTGGCCCGATGGCATTTAGCGCCTCTTTCATTTTTTCCCAGACATTTTGGGTAAACTGAGATCCTTGGGCTGACTGGAATCTTCCATTTACTATATGTAAATTTTCATCCACCAACCGTACTAATAGTTTTTTTGTGCAGTTGATATCCTTTGCATTTTTAATAATTTAAATCTAAATTTATATAAAATATCAATAATAAAATAATTATAATCCATCTTACCGGTACAAACACTTTTGACGTTTATTTTAACCTTAAAAATGTCTCGCTATTTTCTCTCACCATGTAATATACATGGTCGGAAATAAAAGCGACAGCGAGTATCAACTAGACTAGTGCAAAATCGCTTTTTCTCGCGTTTAGCTAAAAGTCGCTCAAAAAACGCTACTCGCTGTGTGCAAAATCCCACCACTGAAAGTTTACAAATGGTAATCATTCGCTCTTTGTACAACGCTAGCTATGTTTGTAACTGAAATGAAAACGAAAAAAACAAAATGTAACATCGATAAATTTAAATCGACTACTAGATGAGCCAATTTGAATTCGTTCAGTTTTTCCTACGCAAAAACTATTTAAGGACAAACTGTATAGAAAAAGGGCCACATGATTATTGGAAATCATAGTTATATCAGTCGGTAAAAAACCCGTTAACTTTTTCTTTATATAGGATCTATACTTTTTAAAATCAGAATTCTTCATTCTTACCAAATTTTTTAATAAGCCTCATTTGTTAGAAGTGTTAGTTAATTGAAATTATAGTGCATTCCATATACCGGCAAAACATATAGTAATAATAACATAAAAGTTTGAACAATTAGATAAAAATAAAGTTGTCCATGTTCTCAAGTTTTGTTATGCATACATATAATTCGCGTCATAAAATGAGTACATTTATTTTGTCGTCTATATATGGTGAATACAGAATAGCAATGTATGTAGGTAGATTTGGTTCATATTTAAAAATTAGACCAACTCGACAATATTGAGCACAAACAGAAAGTATTTAGATGTGCTAATTATAATTTTAAAATTAAGAATTTAATTTATGTTTTGATTTGTAAATTGCAGTATGCCATAAAATAAAATAAAATGAAAGTAATTATGGTTAAATATTTTATATTTTAAATGTTTGCCCGTGCATGACTTATATACATAAGTATATAGGTTCCGGGCTATCTCCCTGCGGTCGAATTCATTAGTAAATACAAATTTTTAATTTGAAAACAATAAACATTTTTATAATTCAATAATTTCCAAGAAACATTTGTAAATTCAAAATTGTAAATCTCTACTCTAATTTGACAGTTGAAAAAATCAAAAGAAGAATGTTCAAGAAATGAAGTCAGTATTGGAACCTAGCGCATGTTTTATAGAAAAAAAATTCTATATAGAAAAAAATTGTTAAATAAAAATGTGAATGCAACCAAAACTGCAGTAAAACAATTTGGGGTATGAATTAAAAAAAAAAAAAAATTTTTATATCGAAAAATTTTAGTGATAAAAAAACTTGATACTCATAAAAAAAATTGTTATTTCAATTTTAAATATATTTATGTATATAAAATATTTCTTTAATGTAAAATCTATCTATTAGTATTAAAAGAAACATCCAACTTATTCAAAATGGTATATAATTAAATTTATTTACAAATATTTTAAAATATTGGCCGTTTGAAACAGCCAATAAAAATACTTTTTTTAAATATGATATTAATGATGTTATAAATTTTTCTTAGTCGTCAAGATCAAGATTAGGCAATGAACAAAAAAATGCTCTAATCGGTTTGGTACAAGCGAATTTTAAATTCATACAGAGTAAAGTATCTTTTTTATTTATTTTCACTTAGTGAATTTATTACATATTTTTATTTATAGAAAAACATGCTACAGCGCGGGGAGTTTGATAATATTGCGGCCACATTAAATTTAATTGGCCCATTACAAAAAAACGGCGAACAATGGCAAAATGTAATTATGTATACCATTTTATAATAATTATAAAAAATAATTTAAATTATTTTTTTAGATTTGGAACTCCTTATGATATAAGGTAAAAGAAAAATTAAAAATAATTAGACAAAATAAAAACCAGACTGGGATGCGTCCTCTTATCAGACAAGAGGCTGGTGGTGATTGGCTGGACCCAGAAACCACTATAATTCCTGAGTGGGATTGGAAAATTATAAATATGTGTTCTATAGAAGGAATGGACGGTCATACCGATCGAGAAAGTGGCTTTAACACTATAGTAAGTATAATTATATTAATTTGTAAATAATAAACTTAAATAAATTAGAATTTTAGGCGACATCAGCATCAGCTGCCTCAGTTAATGCTTTAGTTCAATCTTCACCAATTTCAGTAAGTATTATAATGTCTCATATAATAGGGTGATAATTAAATGAGTTTTGCGACTTTTTCATTAATATTGCGCAATCTGAATGTACTGTTTTAAAATTTATTATTTGTTTTCAGTTAGCGCCTTTAACAGTAGAATTGGTAATAGAACCAATATTGCCAATATTTCAGTTTAGCTCCTCTACAACTAACTATGAGGTGGGGTTGCCGTAATAAATCCGGAACAACCACCACTCAATGAATCGGTATCTTCAAACTCTATTGGCCAAGAGACAAATCACAGTCATATAAAACGACCAAGAGTAAATAATTAGATTCGATATAAAACAAAATTTTATTAAAGTATAATATATATTTAATTTCAGCAAGCAATTTTAATGGAAAATTTAAAATAATCAATTAGGCTTCAAGATGAATCTATAAAACTTCAAAGACTATAGTCAAAAATAGTTATAAGAGCTTATTGGACTAATGAAAACAAATAATGAATTATTAATTAAAAATAATGAATTATTATTAGAAATAATAAATGAAAAATAAATACTTATTCATAAAAATAAGTTTTTGATTATTAAATCAACGATTTAGGTATTGTATAACCCAATCTCGACGTTCCTGTCCAGCGACGAATAAAGGCCCCCTTTCGGTATTTCGTGTTGATGGGGATTCTGGAACCGGTTCGATGAATTCATCACGAGAAATACCGTGCGATAATAAATTATTATGTAAAATTATACAGTAAACATCTTGTAATAATATTTGATGCCATACGTGGCTCATACCGCAATTTTCACTCTCCCAATAAACAGCTAAAATGAAAAAAAAATGTATATGCCAATCTATAATTAACTTAAAGTTTTACTTACCGAAACCACTTTTTAATTAATGAAGCTGGTTGTTGAGCTTTTCTCTTTGGGTTCTGGATATTTGTTAATCAAAAGGGCTGTAAAGGATATCCGCTGTCACCTATAATAAGCATAACATTAAATATATTTTATAATACAATTTTTTTTTTTAAATAATTAAACTAAGTTACCTAATAGCCACTCATGCCCTTCTCCTTGCTCTAAATTGTAAAAATGAGAAACATTAACTGCAACCCCTAAGGTAGCTGTTGTGGCTAGAGCTGAAATGATCATATTTGATTCTTCTAAGATAGTAACTTATATCTTTATATTTTTTATTAAAATATAATATACTAATCCACAATAACTCGCGATAAGCTTGATCACTTTTAAGTTGTTATCACATACCTAAAAATATAAATTGTTTAATTTATAAAAAAGACATAAAATAATATAGAATCTCACCAATTGAGTGTTGATTGAGTGAAAACCTTTACGATTTAAGAGTATGAATTTTTAATATCCTTTTTCACCCCTGCTATGGCTATATGAGTCCCATCAACCAAACCTAATATATTAGGGAATCCATATTCCTCGAAAAAACCATATAATAATAAATAAGAAACCATTATAATACAAAATTACGTCGATTGTATTTACCTTGCTTTAGTAGCCTGAATTTCAGAGGTACTCTGCGGGAACACTATATATTTCCCAGCAATTTTGTAGGCAATCTTTGCACAATATTTTCGGACACAATCTGAAACTTGTTGCTGGCTCATAAAGGCCAGTGCGTCACTCGACACTCTTTTTTGGTAGCTACCCCTAGCGAAAAAATTAAGTACAGCTAAAATCTAAAATAAATAAACAATAATTTCATTTGATGTTAAGTAAAAAACAAAGGAATATCTTACTTCTAAATGAAGAGGAATTTTTGGTTTGCTCTCCACTATAGCACCAATTTCTCTGACTTCCTCAATAAATCGTAAAGCCAAATTTATTGGAAATCGAGACATTTCTTTAAATCTACAAATAAAAACAAAAATATTAATTAAGAATCATCAAATGGTAAAATTTATTTTACTTATCTTCAGGCCAATCAAAAAGATTCATTCTGTCCCTCATCTTTTTCCTTAAGATCCGGATATGAAATCGTTGTTCAGAATAATATGCGGTGACTAAAGCAGGAACAGCAATCATCTTTTAGTTTTTGAAATATTTTTATTATTTTTTTCAGAATTATTTATAATTAAATGGACTGAATCACAATTAAAGTGTTGTTTTTTTTATAGAAATGTCAAAACAAACAAAATAAAAACCAAAGTTAAACTTGCGTTTGCAATAAAAAAAAAACTTTTAACGTACGTTTTTCTAGCAAAACTATACAATCGAATAAATTTTTTTTCGAATTTTTTTTTCTTTAATATTTGTGCTTGTTTCCTATACAGATTTCATTGCCAAAACAAATGCAATTCCATTACAATTATTATTGTAATAATCACACGGAATCGCAAATTTCGCCATCGTCTCATTATGATGTGACGCCCTTACTTCTTCGAATGCAGCAAGACATTAGAATTATAACAATAAAATCTAATCTTCGATTATCAATTAGTATCAAATGTAAAATGCATTCCCAATACGTTATCAGTTTTTTGCTAAAAAAATGTATTTTAATACTTTTTAAAAGAAATATTCCAACATTGGAAACGCTCTGTCCCCAATCACCTCTTCCACATAGTTGCTTCATGCACTGATTCAACACCACCTATATATACGCAACAATGGAGAAATTTGCTTACCGCTTAAGCAAAAATAGCCAAATAATACCTAGAATATTTCCGCATTTGCTGAAATACCAAACAATCACAATTAACTGAATTTGTATATGTTTATTTCGGGCCTCCTTATATTTGCGGAGAGATATCCACAAACATTTTGGAATGTTTCGGGTTCCATTCGAAAAAAGTGTTAATTTATCTAACCACCCAACAAACAATTTGCTTTTTATAGGAGTAACCTTAATATTTTCGTTATGAAATTATATAACCAAGGTTATATATGCTAGTTTTGGAAACCTATTTTTTCCCGTTATAACTCCCTTAAAGAGCTTATCCGGTGGAGTTTATAACCGATACCGTGACCTGATTTTGGTTATAATATGTAAATACAAGTTTTTTAAGTAAGTAATTCTGATCACATTAATATAACCTCTTATATAACTTATTTTCCTAAAAAATTATATTTCGGCGGTCGCTGTAATATTTCGGTTATCTTTTTAAACTTTATTTATAATGGTAACCGAAAATCTTCCGGACAGCTTCATATGTTCAAATTTCTTTTAGGAATGCGATATAGGAATAATGCATGTTAAATAAATTTATTATAATCGTTACCTTTATACAAAAATATAAAATGGTAATTGTTTTATAACTTTATCAAAAGCAAAAGAATATGAAAACTAATTACATTTCACCAATCATTATATTTTTAATAGAAATGCATATAATAATTGCGCATTCTATTTGCGATTTTTGGCATCTAAATTCAGTGGCAATTGAAATTTTTCTGTAAATAGTGTCATTGAATCCTTTGAAAAGGATAACCCCCCTCAAAAAAAAGCAATATTTACGAATTTCAAATAAATGTGAAAAAAATAAAAATTTTAATTACGTGATATTATATCTTAAAAATCATATTAAATAGTTCAGATATGTTAAATACATGTTAAGATTTATTTTTTGTATGTAAAATAACAATTACAAAAGAGATATTTGCAATTTAAAAAGATGCTATAATATCCATCTTTTTATTCTGTAAAAAAACGTTGATGCAAAATGGCCGATTGTGTTTTTACTTTATAAAAATTAAATTTCTTTAAAATAAGTTCTGGGTGCATTATATAAATTAAATTAGCTTTATAAAACTTCCAGAAATATTGTAAAAAATGGAGTAACTGCTGTACTTCAAAAATATATTCGATTTATACGTTTCAGTAATATAATATTATTTTTAGTAATGTTATATAGCTTATAGTAAAAATAAAGCAACACTGGTGTTGTTATAAAACTTTTGGTAAAACTTTATTTATTTTGGTTACCTTAGGTTAGGTTAGGTAATACCGTTAATTTGAGTATATATTTTTTTCAAACTGTCAGTCGATATCAAAGAATAGTGCCATTCAGTGTATTTTAAAAAGTGTGTGTTTTGTATTTTGTGTAATTTTAAAAGTGCGTGTGGTACTGAAAATGTCTTTTAAAATAGTACAGTTAGAAGAACCGGGCCAACATAAAGCTAGTTTGTGCATCGTTCTTACGGCTTGGGAAAATAACGGAGTGTTACAATGGCCAAACACAAAATAGCTTGGGTTGCTCAACAAGCTTGTGCACGATGCCAATTCTATTCCTGAAGTTGATTGGATGAAGCAATCGTGTAGAAATAAAAGATCCAACATTCTTTCTTATGAAAAAGCTCTATCTGAAATGGATAGTATGGTAGAAAGAAGTGACAGTGACAGTTAAATGCGAACACCACCAAAGAAACGGATGAAGACAGCGGCAGCGCGTATAAAATTGGACGGTCGCCCCAAATTAATTTTAACGAGCAGATGGAATAGCACCATAAGGTACTAAACATAAATAAACTCTTGAATAAACACTTGAATATTTACTTTATTTTAAACTTTAATTCATCCTAACAGCAAAAATATAGCATAATAGCAGGTTCAAAAGGAGTGGATGAGTTTCAGCCAATTGCAGTAAATATTCCAAATAAATTATTATATCAATAAATATTTATGATGATGTAATGGATATAACAATTTCTTGCAGTATACTCCAAAACAGTTACAGTTAACACAACCAAAAGAAAACGCAACAAGCTCGCGATCTCAGCTTATACAATTTCAGCAGCCTCAAATGGTAAGCATATTTAAAAATTACGTAAATAAACATTTATAATTTTTGTTAAATTTATGGCAGTTAAGCCCTCAGCAGCAGCAACCACCAATTTTTGTGTACAAAACAATGAAGCCGGTACATATGCAACCAACATAATACATGAAGATGAATTTCAGGAAGCAGAACCAGACTTTAATCTATGTAGGCGTCTTGATTAATATACGTCAGCCGCCGGACACAGTTGATGACAACCCGCCAATGAAAACAACTGAACAAATTTTGACAAATCAAAAATCATTGTTGGCTAATCAGCAAAATTTATTGTCAAACCAGCTGAAATGGTTTGGAGCATTTAGCAAAAAATAATGCATTGTTAGACAGTAATAACTTAACAGCGGATACAAATACTATGTTCATCGACGAACTAGTTATCAATCTGTTGCCCATAGATTCTTTCGAAAATTTGGAAAAGGTGGAGTTAGCAATGAAGGATGAAATGCATTTGCAGCAGTTGGTGTGTAATTTTTAATTATAATTATTAAGATAATTTACTATACATAGATTGTTTTAGGTTGAAAAAAGGTCAGCTATATGTGGCACTTCCGGCAAAATGATCGGCATAAATTGCTGCTATACTTTAATCGATGGATTCTCTTTTCGAGAGACTTTTTGAAAAATTTCTCTGTAGCAGAAAAACCAACTCAAAATCTTATTTTAAAAATTATAAAAACATTATTATGAGATTGCGTGCGAGGTATTCTTTAAAAGCATTGTAAAGAATGCTAAACACCGCACTTCTTTATTTGCGGCCGGAGAACAAAAGTGCCGTGCTTCTACGGGGAAAAGGCGTCCATCGCATTTAACATACAGCAAAAAGATTATTGTATAAAATAACATTGATACTGATGGCAATATTATTAATGAATATATTCAAAATGTCAATAATCGTGATATTGATAAGGCTGAAAACTCTGTTGGCCTCCTCAGCTAGGCTTCAAGAAAAATCTAACAATCTTGAAATGGAGTCAGAAATTCCAAAAGATTCTTTTTGAAAATTTAAAAATACCATTTAAAAAATATTAAAAGTGTATTTTTTATTTTGAAATAAATGTTTTTGAATTTTACAATTGTTTTAATTCAAAGTATGTAAAAGGGGTATAAAAACGAAGGTTTTCTCATTATAACACATTGCGACTGCATTTGATATCATTTAAACTGTACAAATTACGACATGTCCCATCCCACTAGACATCTTTTCATAATTCCCAAATCGATAAGATGAAGAGAATCTCCTATCGGAAAATCATCAATCATATTAAATGGAAGTTCTTCCAGAGGTGTTTGCTGTTTGTGATGTAATTCGTGCATTTTAGAATGGAATGTCTCATCAGTTCGTTTCGGACATTGGGTCCGTGGAAAAATGTTACAATGTGTAATGTAAGAATACTCGCCAATAGTTGTACACTTAAACATCCATTTTGGCTATTGAAGTTCGCAGTACTTATAAGAAAAGATTCAATTTATTCTTTGGCGTAAGATATATTTTCTATGTTACCTTTAATGGAAGCTCTCGCAGGAGAGTCGCAAATGAAACATCGAATGGTAACCTTCATTTTTTGATCCTTAAAGCCAATCCCTTTTGACAAAATAATTTTTGCTTCGTCCACAAAAGGTGTGATGAATGCTGTAAAATCAGATGGCTTTCCCTTGCCATAATAAATTCCAATTACCATGGGATGGACTTGAGGCATTTCATGTATATTAAACAGAATTGGCCAGAATTCATCTTTCGAGCTTTTGTAAATGGGTATTCCATCTATATTTATATTGATTGAAATATGGGACGGATGTTGATTGTTTCGAAAAAAAATTCGCAAACAAGTCTCTATTCCTTGGTGCCAATAGTATTGATTATTTTCACCTATTTTCCGAAGTGGAACCACACTTGGTGTACGCATTAATGTCCGCGGATCAGTCGGTAATGTGTTAGGTGAACCCTGATTTATTATTTGGCACAAAGATTTCAAAGCACTCTGTCTGATATTGCACCTCCTTATTGCCCCAAAGTTTCACATTATTTCACATTATTTCAAAATATTTCATTTTTTAATAATTCCATGTTTATCTCATCATCATTATCGATATTTTCTAATTCAACTAACCAGTTCCCACTTATTTCTTGGTCTTCATTCTCTTCGTCATGGAGGTTTTTATCGTGATTGATAATATTCGTATCTCTAGGCTCTTTATCTATCTTTATAGGATTTTGTGGGCCAAATATTAATTCTTTTATACTCTCAACATTATTTAATGCCGCCGGTACCTCATTTTCTGATGTCGATTTTGATGGCATGACCGACGCAATACTTGAGGTATCATTTGATATCATTTTGAAATTTTCCGGCGAAACGTTTTACTATGCTTTAATGTTTTCCAATTTCTAGAACTAAAAATGCTCACTCAGAACTAGCACTGTTTACGAAAGGACGCACAATTATGGGCGGTAAAATTAAACGCTACAAAATATTTTCGGTTTTTATATAACAGTCAGCGTCGTATACTAAACCTATAGTATTTATTTAAACAAGTTTTATAATGGGCCCATTCCTGATTTAAAGTTATACGTTTTTAAAACAATATCAAACAAAAATACATGCCTTTTTTTATAAAAGAAAAATTTATCACTCAAGTTATTGGTTTTTATTAAAGTCACCGGCATAACTGATAATTATCGGAGCCTATAAGGATAACCGTTTATGCCGCTATAAATCCTAATTAATAATTAGTTATATAATATGGTGATGTAAACAATTATAAAATGTTCTTTTATACCTTATTGTAGAGACTACACTAAGTTATAAAGTCGGGTGATAGAAACCTTTTCATCACCAACTTATAAAACCTTTAGTAACTAAAGTTCTCCGATAGTCCTTGGTAATCTTATTTAACCTTAATATAACTATATGCCATTTGGTAATACTATAGTACTTTTAAATAACCACCATCATTTTTATATAACCGATGTAACCATTATATACTCCTTATAAAATAAAACAACAGTTACCAAATATTGGCAAAATTGTTTATTGGGCAGCACTTTTCTCTATTTACATTCTCTCCATCCTCTTCTTCTACTTCATTCTCGATTCTCCTCTTCTTCTTCATAAACATTGCCATCCCAGCCTCTTGTAATAATTTTGAGACTCGTATATATGTATAAAATTTTAGTAGCAGTTTTGATTGCGCACAGTTTTCCGGCTGGAACCTACTGAGGTTCCGCACTCAATGCCACAATGGGCCCACGGTGCAAACCAAGAGGATCTATCCTAAATTGCAGGAGCGTACTGCAATCTTAGCAAACTGTTAAAGTTTGAACCAAGGAATGGATACTAACTGATCTATGTTCAAAGATCCGGAAAAAAACACTTGGGATCTAGCTCCGACAAAGGCCGGACAGCTGCAGAGGTAGTGTGAGAAGTCGTCTACTACCTCTAGGCAGTCGTAACAAAGAGCATTCTGTGCTATAGTCCCATGCGTTGGAGATGAACCTTGAAACGTCCATGGCCGGTGATAAGTGCGACCAGAATTCTGAGTTGGTTCTTTTTTAAGGATAATACATGTTTAGTGAACCTCAGGTAGGGTTCAATAATGAAATATTTCACCTTTTGACAGCTAGAAGTAGAACGCCACTTTAGTCCCAGTTCAAGTAGAGCGAACTTCTTAATAGCGTCTTTACCACCATTCAAGGATAAAGGAATTGCTGGTTCGGGGCCAACAAATTTACTACGCGAACCACCTCTCGCTAAACAGTCAGCAACCTCATTTCCCTCGTGCAAAGGAGATTAATGTAGTACTTGCAATTTTTGACTAGTTTGGACACAGTCAAAGGATTAATACGGGTATTAAGCACGGCTTTACTATCTGTGCAGATAATAATATCCTTGCCACCATTTTCTCGAAGGGAAAGCGACGGAGAATGAATTGGTGAAGTTAAATTCAGGCAATAGCCTGTCAGCTCCGGAATATGTGACTTATACTTATTAAGAATCTGTCTATGCACAGTCGATACGCAGCAGAACACGCTGTACCAAGAATGTGGGAATGCAATTCGGGCAGATGTAGAATAGACTCCATAACAAGAAGAGGAGCAGACGACATAGCCCTGGTTATAGCCCTACAGGCTGTCATCTGCAATCCATCCAACCTTGCTACCGAAAGACATCAGTTTCACAACTGGCCACCAAACAACTGAAGCATACGACAGTAAGGGTAAAACCAGTGATTTATAGATGAACGACCTCATTTTGGGAGTCGAACCGCAGGAATCGCCAAAAGCCCTTCTGCATTGCAGCTTATAATCAAGGTGACATTTCCAGGGGAGTTTACCAACTACAGCGACACCTATGTGCTTAACGTGCTCTGTCCTTGTGATCGCTCTACCAAAGAGAGTGGGAACAGAAAGATTATCGCTGTCTCTACTTCACGTAATGACAACCAGATCATCAGTCTTTGAGGGATTGACGTAAAGCCCCTTTTCAAGACACCAAACTTCTACCATATTAAGGGCGTTCTGCGTCAGATCAGATAAGTCGTTCAGGTATTTACCAAAAAACTGTGAAAACAAGATCATCCGTTGCTTTGCACGATAAACCCAGATCGCTGCAATTTATCAAGTAGTTCATCAGTAGAGAATCCCTCCTTGCGGGAAGCCATTGGCTACTTTGACGGACACTAATGAGGCATCCAGCTCAGTCTCAATTATCTGAGACTTAATGGAATCGATGAATTTAACAATGGTTTGATCAATATTAAAATTGGTAGACGGAATTGTGATCGTGGAAAACGAAGTGCAATCAAAAGCTCCCGCAATGTCCAGGAAGGTATATATACGACGGATATAGCTAATACATCTGAGCTCTAAACCAATAAAACCACTCAAAACAACCAGACAAATGCATCTTTTTCCCCTCTTCAAAAATATTTTTATCTTATGGTTGGAGAGCCAAGGTAGGTTCTTTTACAAGATTTTTTAAATACTGCCTACTCAAACAATTTAAATTCTTCAATTTATGCATTTACAAAATTTTTTGAACACGGCCTTTCACTAATAACTTTTTTAAATATACATACTTATATTAAATGAATAATAAATTATAAATAATTTTAATTGATCTTCTTCTGGTAGCCACCAGAATCTTGCATGAAAATTCGTATTTAACTCTGTAAAAAATTTCAATTAATTTGAAAAAAAAAAAAATTATTTCCGTATGCTTAACAATGATAGCAATTTGTGGGTAGAAATGTTATTGATGAGTTTGAATGAAAATATTTAGATATGACAATAATTTTGCATGACATAACAATGAAGGTTGGTTGAAACCGTTTTCAAATCCTTTCTAAGTATATAACGGTTTGAAATGGATGATAATTGAGTCTGCATGGTACAACTGAATTCTTTTTTGTTAATATAAAAATACCTTTTAAGGTGCAATAACCAATAAATGTTATTGTGTCACTTTAGAAGGTATGTATTCTCTATTTTCTCATTATTGAAGAATTATTTATGAGGACAATATTATAGCCGATGAGTTATAAGCTTCCTGGTTCTATAAGCAATCTGGAGACATAACTGCTAAACTTAATACAACTACATATAATCTTTCTGGTTTCAAAAAATATGTTTGTAAGTTTTTCTATATGATTTGAATGAAGATTGCTACATAAGTATTCATCCTTTCGGTCATTAGTAATGCCACTCGTCCGGGTTTCACTCGGACAGTCCGCGTTTTACATTAAGTTGCCGGATGTCCGGGCAAACCCCAAAGTTGACTCATGTTTTGTGTTAAAAAAAACACTAAAAAGTTAAACTATACATTTTTGTTTTTATTTTGATATTGGTTTGACTATTGTATCAACAATTTTAATTTAAAACATTTTGTTGCTTCAATTGAAGATTGCCTTACTTTAAGTTCACATCTAAATTTTGATATAAATGCGCAAGGAGATGATTTGTTTCACGAATTTTATTCAATAAAAATCGTAACGGATTTGATCCCTGAAGATCAAAAATCGTACTTTAACATTGACTATTGTGGGCGCTAATTCTTAAAAAAGGCGCATTTCCAATATTCTTTCGAAAAATATCATCCCATCTATTAATTCTTGTGTTTAAAGAATTTTTTCAGTGATGGGATAAAAGGAACTGGTTAACTTCCGGTCACGTAAATCGGAGCTTTCATTTTGCAACAATTAAACATTGATTGTAATATATTTCGTTCCAAAATAATAGGTAACAAACCTCTTTTGAAACTAACGCGGAGCAATTTAAAATACCAATACGTGGACTTTAAAAGTTACTCAAAAATTTAAATTTCCTTTGAAAAAATGAAATAAGTTAAATGTAATATTTATTATTTTTTAAATTAATAAAAGTGAATTAATCAAAGATAAAGATCTTTCAGTATTATTTTTTTTAATCGTTATTTTCCACATCCCTAATTTTTGTCCGGCTGAGCTGCTTTCAGAAGGTGGCACCGCTGTCCGCCAGTCAATTGTTCGATTTAATTAGCCAGTAATATTAAAATAAACTTAATTGTCAACCAACAATTTAGATTTAATCCAACCAGACTAAAAAACGTATAGCATCGTATATACTGAGGCGAATGTGTCTCAAATTTTTAACAATTCTCAAGGCAAGTCATTGCCGTTTCATGTCATATTAAATATCGTAAAAAGGTATTCATTTGAAAGATGTATAAATAAAAACAAACTAAAACGAAGCATAAGAAAATCATTTCGGACGACACCATGAAAATCAATACTTAATACCTACTGTATACAACAAAAAAGAAGTTGCATGGACTTACTGTAAGATGCAATTCTAATCAAAAACACAGCTTAATGAAAACAACAACACGGCACTTAAAATCCGTCTATTTGGTCGCAAAAACAAAATAAAATTTACCAATATTTTCATCATCATCATCATCATCATCATCATCAGAAACACAGTATGTATACACATATGCAAAAATTAGTGAAATATGATATTTCATCAAAATACACAAAAAAAAAAAAATTAAAAATTATGTTGTATGTTTTATTATTTGTTGTTGTTGTATTATACCACATTCTTTTAGCCTTATTACACCTCATTCAGATATTTCTAAAGACAGCTAACTGATATTAAAAACCTATATATACATATATACATATATGTACATACATATGTATGTATATAAAGAGATTTGGCATTCGAAAATTTCAACTAACCTAATGAATGAATGAATGATACGATGATGGAGCATAGGGCAACATTTTAAGAATTTTTTATTGCTTCATCCATAATGTTGGTCCAGGTATCTTATATGTATATGTATATATAATACATCCATGTACATAAAATATAACGTTATAATAAAGAACACAACATTAAAAAAAATATATTGCTGAAATAGCGTTTATATACTGTTGATTGCGCGCAGGTTCTCCAAAGGTTAACACGAAGAAAAAGTAGAAGACATAGTAAAAAAAAAATACGAGCTAACGATTTTAAATTATTCTGAGGTCAGTCGATAAAAAAAACAACATCGCACGCAAATCAAACCATCATAATATTGGGAGAATTTGCTACACCCAATCATGATTATAAATAAATTTTGTAGGAAGTTGGTAAAAAAATGAGGTTCGTTTCTTATTTTCCACATACCAATATTGTATTATAAGAGCGGAAAAGAAACAAGTCTTTTGATTTCCTTTGCGATTAAAATATTATCGAGATCGTAGTATAGAATCTTGCATTATTCTATACGTTGATAACTTAAAAAAATATAAAAAATAATCCAAAAACCAAGAAAAAAAGAAGAGCTTCCGTTTTATGTATGTCGCTTATACACTATATATAAGATTAAATATGATACGGGTTTGAAATTATAGGAGGCGACGAAATAAAAAAAAAACAAGACTCGCACCATAAACATTGTGTTGTCACCAATAGTAATTGCTGATTATTATAATAACAATGAAGGTTTAATGGTGCGGGTAGTTCCGAGTTTGATGATTGCATAAAATGGAGTTTGAGTTAAAATTGGATGTTCATCGACATATTTCGTTATCGTTAGCTGGCTCATTCAGAAAACAATTAGCTTATCACAATTTTGAAATTTACCTTCTTTGATCGTCATTTATCTTGTTTTATGGGTATTCCAAAATATATAGTTTACTCGACTTGAAAGTCCCCAATGAAAATACTTTTACTTTTAACTTACAGAAAAGTATGAAAACAACAATTAAGTAAAACTAATTTTTGGTGGCCTTAAAGAAAAAGATAACTTCTAACTCTTTCCTTTAGAATGGAGTTAGCTACATTTTAAAAACTGTTAATAATAGAGTTGGCATAATTTTAGTTTGTTTTTGAATTTTGAAAACTGAAGAAATTTTTGAACGTTGTGTTAATAATAAATATATATGAAAGTTAAACTAATTGTGGCTGTTCGGTCGTATATTTTGATTTTTGTAAATTTGTAAATTATATAAAAATAAAATTGCAATCATGAATGCATGGGAAGACATTGCGAAAACTATGATAACTGACAAGCGACGAGTGTTGTCAAAAGTAGAGCCAATTACGCAACAGTTTTTGTAAGACGATAAACAACGAAAAAAATATACCAAGTGGATCAGAAGGTTCTACAAAAAGAAGTTTTAGATTTATCGAAGCATTGAGCTCTTAGGGGGGGGGGGGGGGTGGTTAGTGTGTCGAGTTCGTGTTAATAAGGTCGATACTCATATTTAACCCCACTCCAAATGTTCAAGTAATATTAATCACTATTACATTATTACTATTACAATATTATATATTATTAATATTTTAACAATTAATCAATTTATTAATGTGTTTATTTTAGATTGATAATTTTCTTTTGTAAAATTTATATATCTTTAAATAACGCTGTTTTAGAACTTTCTCGTTCAAAGTTTTGTTAAGAACTAATTTTCTTTTTTGAAAAAACAAAAAACAATTTATAATATGAAAACATGATACAAAAAATAGCAATAAGCACCTCCACAAGTTTTAACAGTTCTATGGCATAGTTCAAAATATGTAATTCAATCCTTTGACACCTCGTCGTTTTGTGTGTGCAAGCAACATAACCGCCACATAAGAAACAATCTTTATAGAAGTCAAATTAGTCAAGGCCATTGATATGATGAAAATAGAAATACAGAGAGCTTATCGTATCGTGAAGTGGAGTACTTTGACAATATGTGCGAAACCGTACTTCAACGAAAACCATCAAGAAAAAGGCTACGAACTATCCTAAAATTAACGCAAGTGTTATATACGAGGATGAGTCTGATTAAGCGAATGCATCAGAAAATATATGAAATGACTGAATTAAGTTTATATTTATATTTTATTTTATATTGTTAACATTTATTGAAGGATTTTTTTTTTATATTATGTTTTATCATTATATAGAATTAGAATTAATAAATTTAAAACAAAATTTTGTTTTTCTTCAATTATTGATTTGGTCTTCCGATATTCATACTGTTTATTTGCCAACTGAGGTTATCATCGCGAACAAAATAATTGTTGATTTCCGGGTCTCAAATCTTAAGCGTTTAGTATTTTTCCTGTTGAGACAAATGCATTTGTCTAGTACGAGAGTGCATTTCCGATCTCCTTGATTTGTTAACACTTTTTTTTGGATGCTTGTTGTTGTTTTGCCATCCATACTTTTCGGAAATGGTTTATCTCCAGGAAAATTTAATTGATTTTTAAAAAAATTTTGTTTAAATGCTGGCTGCTTGGACACCTCACCGTCATGGTTTGATCCATAAGTGTGTCGCATACAGCCATTAACACAACACTGAAACTCTTTTTATAATTGTAGAATAGTGTTCCCGATTTGTACTCATATACATCCCAAACAATTTGGAAAATTCCACATATTATAAAAGTCCTGTGAAATTGAATGCCACTCTAACACAGAAGGCGGGTTTAGGTTGGCAAACCTTAAATATAATTTTAGAATACTGTCGTTGCTCCCACTCGATACTAAAACCTCTTATTTTACCTAAAAGTCAGCATTAACCTGAGACCAGGCAACCAAAAACACGACAGCATGTGTGTGTCTTTTATACACATCATAATTAATTAAATAGTAGTTTCAGGTTCTTGGTAAACTTGAGTAAATCTTTGACCTTGTTGATGGCATAAAATGAAACTGTACTCTATACTACCTACATATATTAAATGTATGTGAATGTTCCTTTTAATATTAGCTAAGAAGAGATTAAAGACTGGTGAAATCATTGACTGGCTCGATATGAGTGCAGCTTTCAATAGTTCATTCATTTAGATAACCGTTAATTTCATTGGTTTAAATTCTTCTCATTTTGTGGTCAACATATATTTCAGGCCTGACCATCACCAAAATGAAGGGGTTCTATTAGTTGCTAGGTTTTCCTTGCTATAAATTTTGCAAAGTTACTTTCGATTACTATTTTTGTATTAAAAATCGACTTTGTAGTACCTTGTTGTTAATTTGTTCTGAAAACAAAATAAAATTTGTGACATCACTGCCACCAGATAATAAAAATAATAATCTCTTGTAAGACGGTAATTCTCAACAGAGATAATATCCAACCTATTAAAATGCCATAAAAGATATTATTTCAGCAAGACCTCAACATTCACGGTCCTCAGACGTCGGCATCTCATGATAAACTGCAGTTAAATGAGTAGCAAGAAATCGCAAGGATTTACGATTTAAACATCTTACTTCGCACCAGATAATAACAGTATGTATGCGGCATAATTGTTTATGAATGATTTAGAGCACCCCAGGATGCTACACGCACACCCAAAATACCCACACTCTCAAAATTAAGCGGTTTTATGTATCCAGATTATACATAACATCTGCCGCCGCTCGATCGACCTCTCATATAGGGCAATAAATATAGGGTTTTCCAATAAGAGGTTTGATTTTGAATAGCCTGCTGTTTGAGCAGCTGTCAATTTTGAAGCTGTAATCTTTTGACATTTGACAAGTAAAAACTACGCCATTACTAAAAATGGTACGATACTCGCTTAAAATTGTTAAAATTCATTACAAAAATGGTGAAAATTTTACAGTCACAGTTCGCAAACCTAAAACACTTTTCAGTCATCGTGAAGCACCTTCTCGGAAGACAATAGCTGGTGGAAAAATTTGAGCTGTTGGGAAAGAAGAATCGAAAAGAAGAAACGAAGACGGTCTGCGTCGCTCAAGAACAACTGAGAATATTGCTGCTGTAGCCTGTAGTGTTGAAGAAAACCCGGGTTTGTCGATCTTTGGTGTTAGACATTCCACAAACCACATTACACCGTATTTTGCATAAAGACTTCTTAAGACTTTTAAAATTCAGTTAACACAGAACTCAAGCCGGTCGATCACTATAAACGTCGTATCCTCGCTGATTGGGTCCTTCAAATGCATAAAAGTGATCCGGATTTTCATCGAAAAATCATCTTGAGTATTGAGGCCCATTTTCCTGCAACAGTTACGGTGAATGGATTGCGCTACCGAGCTATGATTAATGATTTTTTATGGCCGGAATGTGGACGACGTTTATTTTCAGCAAGACGGCGCTACGTGCCACACAAAAACGAATTAATAATGTTTAAGATTGTAGTAGCCATACCAATTAAGGTGTTTTAAAAAAAAATGTGAAGACAAATTCAACCAGAACCAAAGTAAAAAAAAACCTTGCAGTTACCGGTTACTTTTCGTCGAATGAGCAACTTTTAAATAGCCTGCCAGGAATAGTAAAATAGGTAAAATCAGCGGTCAAACCATCAAAATTTGTCAACAAATATTTGAGGGAGAAAAGTGATATTCTTTGATGAAAAACTTTAATATGGATGGCTTAATATAGCTCTCAGTGTTCAACATTTTGCTCTGACCTTCTCTATTATGCCTAGCTGCCGCGACAGGAATTGTTGCCAAATTTAAGGAGAAAATTAATAAAAGATTTATTTATTTGTTAGACGCCAGATTTCAGTAATTTTGATTTGTAATAAATGTTATCCTATCACGCCAATAAACAACAACGACCAAACTTAAAAGCATTATACTCTAATATAATTGTATCAAAATCTATTTCATTAGTAAATCCGCCATTTTGAAAATATATTCTGCCTATAACGGTCCCGAATTTTCTTTGTCCACCACCGTACGTATCTAAGTACAAAGTACATTGTATTAATAGTAAATAAAATAGTTTCGATTCGAAATTATAACTAATTTCCGTGAATCGTTTAATGCAACTTAGTAATATATTTACATGCTTTAAACAATATGATGAACATTAATTTACCACCCATATATATGCATTATATTCGAGAGGGCTCGACATTCTACATATATAAATTTATTCACAAGATTATATAGAGTTTAAAAATGAATTTAGCCTTAAGTTTAAAAGTAGTTTAATATAAAACCAATTTATAAGTATGTACATACATTCTTGTATCGACATAGTTTATTGTTTTTTTTTGTTGACCAACTGCTTGTACTTACTCATATATATATATATATATATATATACATATATAGTAAGATGAATTTTAGTTTAAATTTATTATTTTATTAATATTTATTACATTTACTGTAAATTGTAATAACTATTATCATATATAAAACAAAATCGTATATGTATCCTCGATTACCAATCAAATAACATATCATTAACGTTCCCAAAAGGTATTTATGAAAATTATTATTATTTTTTTGGTTTCTAAAGATAATTTAACTTTTGCTGCGTACATACATACATAGTATATCCTTACAACATTCGATCACTTTCTGAGACGAATATGTATCAACAAAAATTATAACATTCCATAGATTAATCAAGAATATAATACGGCAAAACAAAATAATATTTATGCGACCGATAACAATTTCTAAAAAAAAAAATTATGAATGTTGCATATACCGATGTACATACACATACATATGTGTATGTTCTGAGATGTGAAATAAAAATAAGAATATAACCTTCAGCTTCGGTACGAGAGCAAAAAAAAATTTATTGTAACATAAAGAACAATGAAGTCTTTTCATAATATTATATGCATAAAATGCTTGGTAAGAAGAAAATATTAAGATAAAAAAAAATTATTGAAATTAGTGATACATATGCTTTTACAGATTTCCCTCATTGATAATCTGACTTGTTTTATCTCGGTGCTGTATCGTGTATACCATATACATAGTCGAGCGATCGCTTAATGATACGACAGGAAATTATAACATGAAATTCATAAATATAAAAATTTACATATACTTAATGTTAAGCATAATATGTATACTAACTTACCAAAAATCTGTATATTGATTAACAATAGCCATGTATATGGCATGTACATATATACATATATACGATACTATATCTGAATATTTAAATCAAAATATCAAGTGAAACACCTTCCAAGAATTTCGACTTTTCTGTCGATCATTTTGTTGCTTTATATATGAATTCCTCTTATGTATTTCATATTTATGCGAGTTACTTACTTACTGCAATCAAATTTTTATTTTCTTGTTTCTTAACCAATCAAAATTCGCCCGATCTTGAGATACTGATAAGTATCATGTCAAAATTTACGGAGGTATATAATTTTTTTTGTTTATGTATTTTGTAAAGTTTACTTTCTTTATATACAATTATATATCGGCACCTGAAGTAACGGATTGATATATTTAGATACAATCGACAAACTGCAATTTGGAGATTTATTCATTTTCTCGCTAGCTTTGGCTGCATATATAATATTGATTTTAATTCAATCAATTTAATTTAATCCAATATGGCGAAAATCTGCAAACTGTTGCTGAAATAAATTAAAACTAAAATAATGAATAACAATTAAAAGTAATACGAATTGTTAATTATTAGTTAAAGTTATCGTAATACACTATCAAGGGTTTATTAAATTGAGAATTGGAATATAAAATGATAAAAAAAACAAAAGTACAGTGCAAATGGACAACAATTACGGGCAGTGCTGTCGAACATAATACCAAATATAATATTGCCGATCTCTTACACATATTTTCGACAATTTTTTTTTTATAGACAGAACGAATGCTCAGTAACAACATCACGCGGAAATTTTTATCATTATTTTTTAATTGAAATATTGGGAGAAACTTTCATGACATCTAGTTTTTGTAATAGAAATTTAAGTTTAATATCCATATGTAGATGATGCTTTATAATTTTGTTAACGTTTTGAATGAGATAATTATGATATACACACATATGTATATACAAGATGTACACACATATATACAAATATCCAAATACTGCCATATTTTGAAATATGTATATACATATACGTATTTTTCTATTTTACATTGGATTTTAATTTGTTATGAAAAAATAAAAAACAAAAAAAGATTTGAATTCAAGGATAATTTTTATTTTGTATTTTTGTTTATTTATTTTTTTCGGTTTCATTATTTTTTGTAGTTCATTCAAGTCATGTAAAATTTAAAATTATAATAAAATAAATTGAATTAAAATCATTTAACTTGTTAAAATATCTAATTTGTACAAATACTTTTTTTTTTCGTCCAAAATCCATTGGCAGTTTTTTCGTATAAGAATTAATAATAAAAAATTTAATGCTTTGATTCTATGGTTGTAGCAATTATTGGTTTCTGCATACCAAGAGGAATCAATCTTATTGGTTAATTCTATGCACTCTTGAATGTACTTTTCTTTAAGACATTTTAAATGAATCCGTTTAACAAACGTTTGTTGAAAATGTTGAATATACACTCTGCATAATTCAAAAAATTTTGTGCTAGCTGCCGAAAAAGTTTGAGCTTTTGATTCAAATACTATATTGAGCAGATATTCTCTAGGTATAATTCTATTATTATCCTTTAAAAAATGAGCACAACATTCCTCGCATTTAATTCTTTGAATTATCTTAGTGGTTACATAAGAAACAAAATATGTTATAACATTGTTAACCTGTTCGTCATCTATTTTATCTTCTAATAGTTGAGCTTCAGATATTGTAACGAACCGTATTGGCAGCTGGGATGTCGATTATTAATCGCTCCTAATGTAGTGCCGTTCATTACGGAGTTTCATTATTTTGAATCATCTACTCAGAGCCTTGGCGTGGTCATGTTTTTGCCGGCTTAAGCTCAGAGAGTGGGGTGGGGTTTGCCAAGGATAAGTAGATGCTAGTGGACCACGAAGGGATGTTAAAAGGAAGGATATTTAAGGCCAGGATCAACTTACTAGATTTTCTGCACGAGACTTACCAGACTATTCCCCCATTACAGCTTTAGCTTCTCATTCTGAAAGCACCAATGCGACCGACTCAGAGAATAGAAATAAACCCATAAAAAAAAATACAAACAAAACATCAAATTGAAATTCGAACTTAAGAAAATGATTTAATAAAGTAAAAAAAAATCATAAAAGAACTTAACTATACAATACTCCAAATTATATGATCTTAACTATGCCATATTCTACTAACATTAAACAATATTTTAAGAGAAAATCTTAACTAGAAAAAAATGCATCTAGTTATAAATTAAAGAGTTTATTAAATGTTATTGTTTAATGCCAATATACGACCAAAAAAAGTTTAATTAAATTAAATAAGATAATTATATATAACATAATAAATGGAATAAATAAAAATTTAGTTTTAATTAAATATAAGTATAAATAAAGTTTAAATAACAAAAAAAATGTACTTGAAAATGGCCATAGGCCCGTTGTGTATAGCGGAAGCTTCCTTTTTAGTCGACAAATTCGAAGCACAATACAATTACAATGTTCTTAACTCTAATCAGTTATTTTACACTGGCTTTTTAACTAAGCCACGATACATAGTCTAGTATAACTGATTATTGTTACTTTGCCAATTATCACGGCACATGTGGTCACTTAACTTTAACACCAATTTTTATTTTTAGATAGTAATATTATAGGTAGTAGAATTTCTTTTAATATTAGATTTATTAGATGGACCACATTCACTTATTTCACTATAGTTTAATTTTTAATTTTGTAATTTATTTTGATTTTAAATAAATACTTAAATAGTTTCCACTATTGAAAATTTAGCAACTACCATTATTAGTAAAATGTTTTATTTATTTATTATCACCAAACTTTATTTAATTAAAGTTATATGTATATATTGTATATATTATTTTTAGTGTTATTAAGTTCACATTTTTAATTGTGCACAGGCGTAACATGACGTAATAATCTCAAAAGTTATGATTAAATTGTGCACAAATAACAGTTTATAAACATCCAAAATAACATCTTAGGCACTAACATTTGTATATATATATAGTTCATAATTATTTAAAAAAAATAAGGCTTAATAATATAATAAGTTGAGATTAAATTACTTAATTTAATCAATAATCACTTAAATTTAATTTATTTATTTTAATTTTCTTTTTATTGAACTTATTAGAATTTCAATTTGAGGAATTCTTTTTGTACCACAAATTTATATCATAGTATGGGCTATTTCTACCCAATAAATTATTTAAATTAGAACTAGAACAAGCAACACCAAAACGATAACTGACTAACTCAAGAGTGATTACTTAATTTTTTAATTCTAGCCAAAAAACATTATCAATATATTTTTCCCGTTTCAAATACACGTTTTCTTATTTTTCCCGCGCTTTTATAAAAAAAAAAGCTGTATATATATAAAATATAGTGGACACCAGGGCAGTTAAACAATTGCAGTGGGACGACGAGCAACGTCCGTCGTTACAATATATTTAAAAAATCCTCATTAGTTTCTTATATATTTCCTGTTTCCACTATTGTTTCCGACATACGAATATCTTCGACAGTAAAATCGGTGGTGCTATAAGAGTGTTCGAGGTCTGTATCAAAGCCACAGTTGGCAGCTTTCGTTTTTATTTCTGGAACTATTATTTTCATGTTCATGAGGAATTTAAGTGCATTATTGAACTCTTGTGGTGATGGGTTGCGATTATTGCCGCCTTTGCCACGTATCAAGCTGAAAATGTTTTTTAATATGTCTTGATTAAACCTGCGTGTTGGTAATTTATCTATTGCAGCATATACATCAAATATTAGTTTTGTAAGACCAATTATGGCATTGATATTTTGCACAAAACCTTTAAATGCATAAACTGTTTTTTTGCGTTTTCCCGATTCTTTACTAATTGTTATTGTCTCTATATAAGATTTTATATCAACCAAATAATGTACACAATCGTTATTATTTCTATTAATAAAAAGATTTTTGGAAAACAAATGGCTGGAATCCGTATTAAAAAAATCAAATAAATCGTTGCGGAATCAATTTCATCATTATTAAATTTACCTAAATGTAATGAAAGATTTATCGCCGAAACAACGGAGTTGCTAATAATTTGGGTTGCAAGACATACTCTCATTTTACCGAAATTGTTGGGCTCTATATGGTTTATGGTCAGCTTTGGACACATTTTAACACTATTTGTTCTATCAAACTCGTGAATTACAAATAGTAGTTTTACAAATTTGAAATTAACAATACCACTACATGTTTAAAGTATGTTAGAAATAAGTATGTTTCTCACTGATTTTATGAGATGTGGTGTACAATAAAAAGCAAAAATTTGAAAATTATTAAAAATAAAATATGGATTTCTATTATTATTATTTTTAATGCATTTCTCTAAAATTCGTTTTATTTGGATTTCCAGTACTTCACCTTTTATAGCTGAGTTGGTCAAAACGTGTCCAACAACAAAATTCCATGACGTAAGAAGGCCCCTAATTAAAAAAACGCAAACTTATTTGCCAACCGCATTTGATCTGTGTGCACCGTCGGAACAAATACCGTCTATACAATCCATCGAGCAATTGTACTCAAGTGAAGGTTTAATATGAATTTAATCAAAAACGAGAACATATTCATTTTCTAGTGGATTAGAACTATTTTGTAGATGTGTTTTAATTTTTAAGAAACTTTCATCATGAATTCCGAAAGAAAGTGTTCTAATAGTAAGCCATGTGTTTATTGTTGATCTAGAAGGTAGTCTAAACCCTAAATCTTTTAACTAATTATAAAAGCATGGGCCCTTAAAATAAAGGGCTAATGCAATTTCGCGTTCCGGGATTTTATATATTTGTTTTACAGATTTATGCCGAAGTAGCATTGAACAAAATGCCCTAGGAATTTCGTGTACGTGTGTGAAACGTTCAATTTGATTTATTATTTTGTTATCGTTAGATGAGCTCCTAGAAATCAAATTTCTTTTATTTTTAATATAAGCGATTTGTTTCTTTTGTGCAGTGACGTTTCGTTTTACTTTACGCATTGAATTTTTTAAATTAAAATATTTTTTCCACCAGTAATGGGTCTTCCGTTTTTCCGACTCACAATTAAAGCACAAAATATGAGGGATATCCTCAGATTCCGTTTCTGGAAATAATTGGTGTTTTGGGGACTTTAGAAGTTCTATATCATCGTATTCATGTAATGTTTCCTTAATTTGTTTCCCGAATGTCTTTCATTTGAAATTGCCACCAATCCCACCGTATCGTCTAAGGAATGCATACGTTTTCCGCTATAAGTTTTTATATTATCCATAGCAGCTAAGTTAGTAGGATTAACACCAGATTCACAACAAATTTTATTACTAGGTAAGAATAATGTAGGTTTTGCTTTTTTATTAATTAAATATATGGAATTAAATTCACCAAAACACTGTCTTTCAAAATGTTTATGGCAAATGTAGAACTCACCATTTCCGAGTTCTATCTCTAATATCTGGTTCCATTCGTAAAATTTGTCAGTTTCAAATTTTGGATACACAGAAAATGATTCCTGTTCGTTAGATATTGCCGATGAAGTACATCCCGGAAGAACACATTTTCTATTTTTGGGCATTTTAAAATTCAATATATAGAAGACACTTACTGTCAGAAAATCGTTATTGAACAGAAATGATAGGCAACGATCACTTTGTCAAATTTTTAAAAACACAAAATATGGAAATTCAGTGTACAGACGGGTCACTTGCTCTAAGCTCTAAGTTATAGTGGTAATATATTTACACATGTGAAACAATTACAGTTTTAATATTCACTTGCATAAAAATTTTTACTAAACAAAATCTCTTAATGGTTTACATGTATGTATAAATAATTATTAATTTTATGTGCTAACTATAATTTGCTTCCATTTATATACTTTCGGCTAAAATCACTTGAATATAATGTCAAATTAATATGTTCATATAATATATGTATGTAAATAAATATTATACGTGTTTCATACTATTTATTTACTAATAAAAATCACTTTCCGTTAATATGTATTTATATGCAAATTTGAAAAACATTAATACACTTTTTATATTTTTTTTTAAGTATGAATATCATGTATATATGCATCTCGCATATATCTGTGTATATCATATTTACAATGTCCCGTTCCCTCATTCAAAACGTTAGTAAAATTATAAAGCATCATCTACATATGGATATTAAACTTAAATTTCTATTACAAAAACTAGATGTCATGAAAGTTTCACCCAATATTTCAATTAAAAAATAATGATAAAAATTTCCGCGTGATTTTGTTACTGAGCATTCGTTCTGTCTATAAAAACAAAATTGTCGAAAATATGTGTATGAGATCGGTAATATTATATTTGATAAGTATTTATACTACTTTTAAGGGGAGTTCGCGAGGTCGGGTATATACCCTAGCTATTTACATCCGACCTCTAAACCAATGAATTCATTCAAAATGACAAAAAAAATTCGTCTATTTCTCCTTATAGAAGATGAATACGTGTTTATGCATTTCTATCTTGCTGCAAAATATTCACCGACCATATATAAGCCAATCAAAACTAGCCATTTCGTAAACAAATTTCCCCTTCCAAATTAAGATAATTTTCAAATCGATGCAAAATGTGCAGCAGACTGGCAACTGCTACAATTTAAAAATATGCTCAAATTTTCACTGTCATGTCAATTTTAGCTCTCTTTTTCTATTTTTTTTTTTGGGCTATATCTTGGCGAAACCGAAATGTCACTGTCGTCTTGACGTTGGCAAAATAGTGACATGAATTGGCAGAAACTAGACATATTTGTATGTATTTAATGGTAAGATTAACGTTAAATTTTAGTTTGTAATTACTAATTATATTCTGTTTTCATTTATTTCATGAGAAAATATGTGCTGCCATTTCAGTAAAAATGGCTAGACAACTTTTTGCGGCCGGTGTCATGTTTTTATAATGATGGATGTGATATTTATTATTTAAGATAAGTATTTTGTATTTATTAAAATTTTGGTTCTTTATCTTGATTGTATATTTCTAGACTCATGTACTGGCAGTCCCAGTTGGAAGTAAATATTTCTGGCAAAATTTTGAGACTAAATTATTTTATAGTGGTAAATCATATACACAGTCGAGTCATTTATGGCAACATTTAAGATTTCACCGAGTCGTTAAGCCATTTGCTTTCGGAGTCGAAAGATGTACCCGAAAATTTACGATTCGCCGATTATTTGAATGATCATATTCGAAAATGCCACACTGGTGAAAGTCCGTATCAATGGTGTTTAGTATGTGGAAAACTTATTATCACCGCATCAGTATTTTAAAAACACAGACTTATACACCTTGGAGAACGCCGAAATGGATTCGAACTGTGCGGCAAACGATTCCATCGAGCGGACACACTACAAAATCCATCATATAAGAATCTATACTGGCGAGAAACCCTATCCCTGCGAAAGTATTTCGACAAAACATTTTACACCAACAATTGTGCTATGGCTCTATCAACTTGAATTAGGTAAGTCGAGGTGCCACCCAAATTGGAATATAAGCTACCCAACATTAGATTGTTTACCACTTGGACTTCTATCTAGATTTATTCGTTTGGTTGACACCAGCTGAAGCAGTTTCAATATGATTTACTGCTTGAAACGAAAATTTATAATCCACACAGGACGTTGTAAGGATCGTCTAAAAGAGAAATGCTCTGATTATTGTCAAGACGATTAAGGGAAACCAGTGTTCCTCTGGCTTGGACCACGTTGCAGTGTAGTTAAAAAAAAATCGGCCCAGTATACAGCATATGAAGAATAAACAATCGGCTCGTTCTCGGAAATTTTCAAAATGTTTTTACGGAGATGGACCGCGTACAAAAAGCCACCAATCGTTTTTCTTGTTTTAATTTTTTAAATTGTAATATTTTATGTATCTTACACAAAATACTTAAAATTTATTAAATTAATTAAATTTTTATTTATATGTACATTGATACTTTTATTTCGATATGTTCTGAGGTCGTTTGGTTTACTGATAGTCTTAATTCGTGATTATTGTAACCTTCTGTATTTACAGTGGGTTTGGTTGTGAAATTATAGTGTGCTCAATTGTTCTGATAAATATAAACATAAATATGGTGGAACAGTGTTTCCAGTACTAAAAAATTGGATGAGTATATGGTAACATTTGGTGGTGGCCTTACGAGTTTGATTTCCCTCTCGAAAGTTTTATGCAAAGAAACTACAAACAGTAGTATTTTACAGTAGTATAACATCAATTTATGTATTTACATTATGTCAAAATTATGTCAAACTGACATAATTGTTGACAACCTCAAATTGAGCAAAAAACCATGTACCAACATACTAGAATAAAAAGCGGCTAACTTCACCCCGCTTTGCAGAAAATTTTGCATCAAGATAGAAATGCATAAACTCGCCATGAAATATTTTTATTTTTGAGCAAAATATCCGACAGGCGTACCAACTATGTATATAAATAAAAAAACAAAAATAATAATAAATCATTTTGCCCAGTAAGTTGTTTTACTTTCTATCATTTTGTGTTTATGTGAAGTTTATGTGCTGTGTGGTTCGAGTGTTCTAAAAATTTAATTCAAATTAGTGGTATTTTATTATATTTACAAATATGTATATATATATATATATATATATATATATATATATATATATATATATATATATATATATATATATATATATATATATATATATATATATATATATATAACTAAATAGAATTATTTATATATTTTAAAAATAATAATAATAATATTTAATATAATATAATATATTAATAAATTAATAATATAATAAATGTGGCCATCATTTTTTAAAGTTCTTATTAAGAGGGGAAAAAACTGGAATTTAGTACTTGGGGTACTTGGTTGTGCTATTTAATTGATTTATTATTAATAATTTTTATAATAGTAGTTATTAAAAAAAGAATTATTAAAATATTTTAAAAAATCCCATAATATAATTTTAAGAGTAAACATGTTTTATTTTAGCATAAAAACTTGTTTATAATTTATTGTACATGTAAATTTTAGTAAGAATTAAGAATTATTTAATAAATAATAATTTATTTTAATTTTATTCGTAGTGATTAGTATTAATTATTAAAGAAATTTAGAATTAGTAATATTATTTAATATTAGCAAAATTTGTGCCAGCTGCTGCTGTTAGACAAAAAATATAAATAAATTAGGTTAGATTATAATTAAACTGTTTTATTATATAAAAAAGTTAGATTTATTAGGTGAAATTTTAAATTTAATAAATTATATAATTAAGTTATTGAAATTATGAACTTTTAATAGTAAACTAGGAAATGGCTAAATTATATAAAGAAATGGCATTTTACCTTAACATTACCTCGATTTTATCAAGTTGTTCCTTATTTTAGCCAATTTTTCAGAAAAAGACCCGAAATTATGAGAAAAAATGGCAAATTTCTTAAATAATAGCTTGGTTACCATAATTTGTTGGTAAAATGGCTGAATTATGTAGAGAAATGGCACTTTACCTTAATAGTACCTCGTTTTTATTATATTTTTATTATATTATGATACCCTATTATTTAAAATGTAAATAAAAAGTCTGGAATAGTAGTATGTAGTTATGTTCTTGAAATTTAAAAAATTTGGCGGTATTTTAGTCTATTCAGAGGAACCTGTTTTATAATTGATTGTGATATAATCATGAGCATTGATTATAGTCAACAAACAAAAAATAATATCTAAACCAATAGATAACCTAAGCACAGCATGAGCCTGGCTAAGCACTCACGGCGATAGGGTGGGTGTTTTGGTTCATATATTTTTTTTTCTTTCACTCCACTCACTGTATAAACGTAGATGACGGTATCTCAAAACTGAGCGTTCATCAATACGAAAAAAAAAAATTGTATCATACGATTTTTTCCCGAGTTCCGATTGTGGAAAAACGTAGTGACAATAACACTTACCAAAACCCAAAACAAACAAGATCGAATGAGTTTCTAAAAATAACCGCAATGCATATGCAATGGATATGTTTATAATAAAAATAACAATATCACACCAATAAATATTTATTTTTAATTTTAATCACAAAACTTAGCATTTGTTTATATATATTCTATTCCAAAACTTAGTATTTATTTATATATAATAATAATAATAATAATAATAAACAGTACTAAAGGCCATTACTGGCCCCGTACTGAGTCAATAATTTGGCCCCAACGGTTTCGATCTTAAGCATGGTCTTCATACTGTCTAAGACAATCAGAAGAGGCCAAGTCGTTCTCTACATCGTGGATCCATCGTCGCCTGCAACGACCACTGCGCCTACTATATGGTGGCTCTCCTTTCAGAGATCGCTGCACAATTCGTTCCGGATCAGCATGCAGAACGTGACCGAGCCGGCGCACCGATCACTAAACTTAGTTATAACTGATCACTAAACTTAGTATTTATTTATATACATAATTTATTTATATATAATTTATCACAAAACTTAAACTCAAAGCTCTTGATTGATTACACAAGTAAAATCTGTACAACTAACTTGCCATTGATTTCTAGCATCTATTTATTCTTTTCAATTTTCGACGGTGACTCATCCAGAATAGTCTATGTTGTTTTATTTTTATTTTATTTTTTATTTTTTCCATTCTAACTGGCCATTTCCCGCCAAAATTATTTTGTCACGGCCAATCTCACTATATACAAAACATATCAAAAAGTAAATTTCTGCTAAAACAAATTAAATACTTACAGGACAAAGTGTCCGCGATTGGAAACTACCCGGTCCCTCACACCGTTAAGCAGATCCGCAGGTTTTTGGGTATCTTTGGTTGGTATCGACGGTTCATCGACAATTACGCATCCATTAGTGCACCAATCACCGATTTGTTAATAAAGGGTAAGAAATTTGTTTGGAATGAGAAGGCCCAACAGGCGTTCGATACACTCATGAACGCATTAATATCGGCTCCCGTCTTGCGTAACCCTGCCTTTGCCAAAAATTTGTATGTGCAGTGTAATGCTAGCTCCACAGGGGTTGGCAGTGTACTGTTTCAGAGAGGTTCGGACGAAGAAGAATTCCCCATAGCAAACATGACCAAAAAACTCAACAAAGCGCAACGAAATTACTCAGTTACTGAGTTGCAATGTTATGCCGTAATCTTGAGAATTCAAAAATTTTGCGCGTATATCGAGGGATTCCACTTCGTCATAATAACTGACCATTCAAGTCTCCAGTCGGTAATGTCTCAAAAGGACCTGTCCGGTCGCTTGGCTCGTTGGAACTTGAAATTACAATGTTACGATTTCGAGATTCAGCATAGGAAAGGTTCGCAAAACGTGGTACCCCTTAAAAAGTGCTTTTATTGGACAGGAATAGCTAAAGGTGTTAACAATTATATTTCCAATTGTACAATCTGTAAAACATGTAAGCCAATTAATTTTATTTCTCGTCCCCCCCATGGGAGCGCTATCTGAAGTAACACGGCCATTCCAATGGCTTTATCTCGATTTTTTGGGTCCGTACCCCCGCAAAAACGAGGCAATGCATTTATATTAATTATCCTGGATAAGTATTCTCGCTTCGTATTCCTTAAACCTTTACGAAATGCAAATGCCGCAAGCTTTGTGGAATTTGTCGAAGGCCAAATTTTCAATCTTTTCTCAGGATATTCACCATATTATCTTGTACTTGGGGATCATAGAATTAATCACGGTATTGATTATCAGCTACGAAGATTATTAACGCAATCCAACTACAGCGAGTTAAGTTTAATTTCACAACCGGCCCGATTAAACTTGGCCTACGCCACCAACAGTAAACAGTATAATCTGCGATCTCGAGTTCGTTCGTTTACTCCAGGCCATCAAGTGTTTATTAAACATTTTGTTCAGAGTGATGCTACACGAAATTTTAATTCGAAATTACAATAGCTCCCCTGGCTATTCCCGCCTTGTTGACAAAACCCATTGGAAGAGTCTCTTACGAATGTACTGATTTACAACGGAAAATATTAGGAGTGTAGTATATAAAAGATATATATCATTCGTCAGGACCTGTTTGATTATTTTTGGTCCCGAACAACTTAGCGATTATGCCCATCTCAGTGGTGTAGGTCACGAATCAGGTGGATTCTTTTTCATTTGGTTTTTTGCAGTCGCACTGTATTTTGTTTGCCGCGTTTTTTTATTTTTTCTTATATACGGTATAAGTGACAAAATAATTTTGGCGGGAAATGGCCAGTTAGAACGGAAAAAAATAAAATAAAATAAAAATAAAACAACATAGAATATTCTGGATGAATCACCGTCAAAAATTGAAAAGAATAAATAGATGCAAGAAATCAATGGCAAGTTAGTTGAGTACACTTGTGCTCAAACTCGAGCTTTTACTTGTGTAATTAATCAAGAGCTTTGAGTTTAATGTCAATTTTCTTTGGTTAAAAATAATTGATTATTTTGACAAATAATTGATATTTTTCAGTATTTCATTTTTCTTTGGCGAAAATAATTGATTAATTTTTGATGTATAATCAATTTTTTCAAATCATGATTTTTTCTATAATCTACTACCACTACATTGAAAAATAGAAATGTCAAATATGACAAATAGACGTCTTGCCATTTTTATGTCAATTCAATGGTTTTCTTGCTGTGTGGTTATAATAATTTGTCCATAATAGTTGTCCATAATTTTGTTAACGCGGTAGTCTGCATTGACAGTGGCGATTTATGGGATGAGGCATCAAACATTACCTCAGATCGTACACAAGATCAGCAGATAACATCGACAGAACAAAATGATTCAACTGATAGCTCGGGATAAAAAACTGACCATGTATTGAAGCATTTGGGCGAAGTAAAACGCAATCGAATTTCTTCTAGTTTTTAAAATTTAAAGCAAAAATATTACATATAAATTATAAATAATACATAGATGGATTATAATAAATAAAACACAAAAAGATTCATTATATTTATTTCATTCACATTAAACTGACAGAAAACAAAATGTCAAAATACCAACACAATGACAAAAAATAATCAATTATTTTTCGTTTTCGATTGGCAAGAAAATAATTGATATTTTGTAAAACCAAAGAAAATCAACATAAGTTTTGTGATAAATTATATATAAATAAATTCTATATATAAATAAATGCTAAGTTTTGTGATTAAAATTAAAAATAAATATTTATTGGTGTGATATTGTTATTTTTATTATATACATATCCGTTGCATATCCATTGTGGTTATTTTTAGAAACTCATTCGATCTTGTTTGTTTTGGGTTTTGGTAAGTGTTATTGTTACTACGTTTTTCCACAATCGGAACTCGGGAAAAAATCGTATGATACAATTTTTTTTTTCGTATTGATGAACGCTCGGTTTTGAAATACCACGATCCACGTATATACAGTGAGTGAAGTTTTTTTTTTTTTTGTTTGTTTATTAATATTACGACTGAGTCTTGTACCCATTTAGTAATTTACATTGCATAATAAAGTATTTTGTATATTCGGCGTAATCAAGTGATTATCCCCATTTTAGTGTAACTCCTCCCTCAGATTTTTCGCCACAGTAAGTCTACTGACCGCGATATGTCGCGATATGTCCAGTGGTTTGGTTCTTTGCAGTCTTCTTGTTGGAGATGTAGTCAGCATACAGCGTATGTCCAGATTTTGATGCTGGTGCAGACGTTGTAGGTGTTTTGTTGCATGATACTTAATTTCATCCGCGACAAGCTCAATCTTGAGATATCGATGGAGGTTGTCGTTTCGAATGTACCACGGTGCATTAACAATACATCGTAGGATTTTATTTTGAACTGTTTGTATGATTTTGATATTTGTCTTCTTGGCACATCCCCATAGTTAGCTACCATATGTCCATACAGGTGTAGCGATCGATACAATTATTTTGGAAATTGCCTTTTTTTTTTATTTTTTTTATTATATTGGTTGGAACCCGAACGGATTCCGCACTCAATGCCGGGACGGCCCATGGTGCAAACCCAGGATTCTATCCTAAATCGCAGAAGCGCTCTGCAGCCCTAGCAAACTGTACAAGTTTGAACCAAGGTATAGAGGACAACTGATCTACATTAATAGAACTACAGCTTAAAACCTGAAGCCGAATAATATTGAAAGCCGCACAACTGCACACAAAGTGCAAGCTGTCATCATCTTCCTCAAGACAGTCATCACAAATAACATCCTGAGATAAACCCATTCGATGGAGATGCCCCTTAAATCGACCATGACCCGTAAGGATCGCGACCAAGATTCTTAGCTGGTCCTTTTTCAAAGATAGAGCAAATTTAGTAGACTTCAAATTGGGCTCGCTAATGAAGTACTTCGCCAAACGACAACTAGCAGTAGCAAGCCACTGTGTTCTTAGATCTTTCAGAGAATGGAGCCGCGGGTTCAGGTCCAAATATAGTTAGCTGAGAACCGGATTTGGCTAAACAATCCGCGATCTCATTCCCTTCGATGTCACAATCAGCCGGCACCCACATTACCGTAACGGTATTGTTGGAGCACAGAAGATTGATGAAGGGTTTGCAATCCTTGACAAGTTTGGAGACAGTCAATGGATTTTTCAATGAATTGAGCACAGCTTTGCTATCAAATTGCCTTAATTTCAATTGTATCAAAATCACTACAATTTCGCGTTTGCTTATTTCCACACATTGGTAAGCAACGCGTTAACATTACACTTATTTACCTTCTATATACAATTTACATTTATACTATGTATGTATATAGAAAGTTTTGTATCTACTTAGTATTCGATAATTCTATGTACAATTTAATTTTATATTACGTACATATGGATCACTCTCTCGAATACATATCGCGTGATATTTTATTGGCCAATCATCATTCGGCACGGTACTTTTATTTTCTCTAATATTTGGGCCGAACAAAACGGATTCACATATACATGCAATTCGTCTTGATGATTAGGTTTTTGCGCGCGTATTTCCCATGCTCATCTTTATATACCTAAGTACATGTATCTTCTTTTTTATGTGTTCCTTCCATCTAAGCTTAGCATCTTAAGTCATACCAAGATATTTGGCAGTGTTTGCATGGGGTACTACTATTGAGTTTATCATTATTGGTATATGGTTAACTTTTTGATTTGTAAAGTTCACTTGGATTGATTTTGCTTCATTTAATTTAATTCGCCATTTCTTTGTCCAATTACATATCAGGTTAGTAGCCCTCTGTAATTTACTAGTGGAGTCATTGATGTTCTTTGCTGTTGCAAGTATTGCCGTGTCATCGGCAAAAATCGCCATTGTTTCTTCTGTAATTGGTATATCTCTAGTATATAGGAGATATAGGATTGGCCCAAGATCACTCCCTTGTGGTGCTCCGGCTGTTAATCTTTTTAGTTGGGAGTAATCATTCTCATACTTTACTCGGAAGTGCCTCTCTGATATGTATGATTTTAAAATTTGAAAAAATTGCTCCAGAAGATCTCGATGAAGTTTGAATTCTAGCCCCTGGTGCCATACTTTGTCAAATGCTTGCGCTACATCAAGGAATATAGTTGAGCATATTTGTTTGCTTTCTAGTGATTTCTCGATTACATCAGTAATTCGATGTACTTGTTCTATCGTAGAATGTTTTTCCCTAAATCCAAACTGATGTGAAGGGATAAGATTCCTTTCTTCGATAATTGGCTTTAGTCTTTTAAGAAGAACCTTTTGAAATAGTTTCGATAATGTTGGTAGCAGAGAAATTGGCCTATATGAAGCTTTATCATGCGGAGGTTTGTTCGGTTTAAGTATCATAATTACTTCTGCAACTTTCCATTGTCTTGGTCCTCCAACCAAAAAGACACCTCCTAGCGTTTTCAGAAGATTAGTATAATGTACTTGTTTGAGGTTGTATCTTAGTCGAAATGCTGCATTAATTATATGCACTAGTTTCCTCAACGCTTTCTCCGGTAACAGTTTTATTATCTGACCCGTTATAAAATCATATCCTGGAGCCTTATACGCATTCAGATTATTCTTAATTTCCCATTTTAGTTCTTTCAATGTTACAGGTGTAATATTTACTTCATCCTGTTTATTTATTGGTGTAATATTTTCCTCTTCCGTTTGTTTTGGGTAAGATTGGAATGTTTCTTCAAGGTGATTTGCAAACAAATCTGCTTTTTGTTTAGCATTTTGAGCCCAATTTTCATTGTTTTTAATTGTAGGAATCTAAAGTTTAGGTCTTTTAATATTCTTAGTTGCTTTCCATAATGAATAATCAGTATCTTTTTGCCTAGTTAGAGTGCTGAGGTATTTATTAACTGATTGATTTTTAATGTCTTTTATAAGGTATTTTAATTTGTTACACAAATGGTTAAATACTCTTTTATTTTCAGGATTTCGATGTTTTTGCCAATTCTTCCGTGCTTTTCTTTTATTTTTAAGAAGTTCTCTCACTTCCTCTGGATAGCTAGCATTGCGCTTCATTACCTGCCTATTATTTGGAGTGCTTTCCCACGCAGCATATTGGATATTATGGATGAGCTTATCTAATTCGTCTTCTATTTGGACTGGTCCCTGAATTAGGTTCTGCAGACTAATTCTTTCTGTTAACTGTGTTTGGAAGAGATCCCAATTGGTTTTGAAGCTCCTTAATTTCGGGTTGCTCTCTTTCTTAATAATTGTTTGGCTAAGTATCATTATAACTGGTGAATGATCTAATGATTCACTGTTCTCTATATGGATATAATTATCTGAAATCCCTCTTGTAATAAAGAAGTCTATAAGGTCTGGAATCTTACTGGTATCCGTAGGCCAATAGGTTGGTGTACCGCCTGAGTGAAACTCGCATTTTAGTTGTTTACCTGCTGCGAACAGTTCTTTTCATTTAGCGGTCGTTAACCGAGATCCCCAATATGTATTTTTTGCATTATAGTCACCTCCAACTAAAAAGACACCTCCTAGCGTTTTCAGAAGATTAGTATAATGTACTGGTTTGAGGTTGTATCTTGGGGGGCAATATATTGCTGAGATACTGCATGTTTTAATATTGCTTAATTGTATTTTGATTGTTGTGACTTGCATTGAAAAGTTCTCAACTTTTGGTTCTTCGTTATGTTTTATATACTCTTTTATGAGGATAGCTGATCCACCTCTGGCTTTGTTCTCAGGATGTAGTGCATAGTAGCAATTATATCCTTTTATTTTACAGAATGAAATTTTGGTGAAATGGGTTTCTGATATAAGACATACATATATCTATTTTATGCATGTTTAAATATATATCTAGTTCTTGAATGTGTTGCAATAGCCCATTTGCATTCCAGGTTACAATTCGTAATGTTTTATTCATTTCTTTTGTTTATAATTCGATTTTATATAAATTATATTTTGATACACTTGGTTTTCTTCTACTCTTTTATTGAAACTAGTTTGTGATTTCTTCTAGTGTTTTCTGCAGACTCATTTCCTGCGAAACAAGTCTTATGTTAAGGTTCTCTAGATTTCTCAGTATGTCCAGTGAGTTTAGCAGTGAGTGAAGTGAAAGAAGAAAAAAATATATGAAATAAAGCGAATTTTATGGAATAAATTTAGTGAAGAAACAAAAACTTTTAAGCAAAATTCCCGGTATTCACTAGCGGGTGTTGAATACTGTAGGCTATATAATTAGACCTCGTTCAACGTGGGATACAAGGTTCGTTAATGGTGTGGCGAACCAACAGAAAACAGGCACCCGTACATCGAGGGAGGGCATTGTGAGTATCCTACTAAGACGTGGTACAGTAAAATTTGCACAGAATATCGGTATTTTTTTGACGAACGCTCCAAATCAAATAAAAAAAAACAACAAGAATTGTAATTTGGCGTTAAATTACAAAGCAGGCTGTGTCATATTTATTTGTTTTAAATCCGTCGTTAGCAAATCAAGAATACGAAGATCAAGTTCGCAAACAAATTGTGCAATTTTATTTGGAAAATCAAAGTCTCACATACACATCCATAGCAAAAAAGGCTAATTCTACATATTCTACCGTTAGAAGAACTATAATTCGGTTTATTGAGACTCAGAGCGTCAATAGAAAATTTGGAACAGGCATATCGAGCCATATTGATAAAAAATTGGAAACTAAAGTGGTGCGTGCTCTGAAAAACAATCCAAACCTATCTCTGAGGGATTTAGCGAAAAAAAATAACACAAATCATGTGCGAATTCTTCGAATTAAAAAGAGGTGTGATTTTCAACCGTTCAGTAAATTCAAAGTACCACGGCGTGAAGATAAACAAGAAGCTACGGCAATCTGACGAATCCGAATGCTGTACAAACATTTGGTGGATAAAAAAGATGATTGTTTGGTAATCGATGACGAAACCTACGTTAAAGCTGATCTCTGCCAGGTAACCAATATTATTCTGTAAAGGATAAACTGAGTGTCGACATGAAATTTCAAATTATCCAACATGAAAAGTTTCCGAAAAAATACTTGGTTTGGCAGGCTATTATCTCCAAAACCGACTCCTGCCTTTTTTCCAGGTTGGTACTTTGTTTTTGCCTGATCTAACGTCATGTCATTACTCTAAAAAAACATTACAATGGTATGAATCTAACGTGTTGTTCCCAAATTTGTCAATCCGCCCAACTGTCCTGAACTTCGTCCAATCGAACGATATTGAGCAATAATGAAAACTAAATTGAGAAAGATCCACAAGGCAGCAAAGAATATGAAAGATTTAAAAAAAAAATGGATAAAAAGTACGAATTTGGTTCCAAATTCATCTGTGCGTGCCTTAAAGTTGGCCGTCCGCTCCAAAGTTCGACTTTTCAGCCGGCAATTAATTAATAAATAGTTTAGATGATTTTTCATTAATAACAAATATGTAGGAACATAATTATGTTTATGAAATACTTAATGCCGTTTTAGAATTTGCAAATTTTACTGTACCACGTCTTATACTAAACATTTTTTTTTATATAGCAAATTTTTTTTATTTATTTTAAGAACATAAATAATATGTTCGGTCAAGTCACTTGCTAGTGGTAATGAATAGAGACCCAACCGCCGATGAAATGCACAGTAAATGCATGAACCAAAAGGGGCCTGAACCAAAACACCCACCCTGTCGCAGTGAGTGCTTAGCCGGGATCATGCTGTGCTTAGGTCATCTATTGGTTTAGATATTATTTTTTTGTAAACGGACTTTTGGTCCGTTACAATGTATACCGCCGTCGTCAGAATGTCTTAAAAAAGGAATAATTTTCTAAAGTTTTTAAGTAGTAAAGTTTTTCATTTACATTGAACAGAAATCAGTGCAATTCGATTTAAATTGATAAATAAATTTTATTGATTTTTTTATTAAATTATTAAGTTAATAAAAATAATTTTAATGAAGTAGTTTTTGTATGTTTTAAAGATAAAATAATTTTAATGATAGTTTATTAGGATTGTGAAAGAAAAATGAAATAAATTGAAAATGTATTAATTTATAAGAAAATTTTATTTATTGTACCTTGTGTATCAGGGTTTATTAATTAAAAAATATTTTATTAAGAGAGCTAGTTATTTTAGTTATTGTGGCATAAATATTAATAATAATTAGTTAGAAATGAAACGTTATTCGTTCTTAAATATATCTAGTTTTTTAAAACTAGTAATTTAATTAATTAATTAACTATTTAATAATATAAATATTTTTAGCTTTAAAATAAAATTTTATAGTATAAAATAATAGTTTAGAAATATCCATTAATTGTCAGTGTAACGATCGTGCGTTGCACACTGCAATATGATAAATTGATAATAAATAATATGATCGATGACAAAATTCTCGGTCATTGTTTTTCATTCGATTTTCGGATGTTCGTCATTCGATTTTTGGATGTTGATCGGTTTTGTTTAAAATCGAGAAAAAAAATAATTATAATAAAATAAAATTAAATAAACTTTAAATAATTGTTTTATAAAAAAAATTAAGTTTAAGTGTCAATAGTTGTATAATGTGTAAAAAAAACAAATAAAATGAAATAAACTATTAAGTTTACAAACGAAAAAGAAACATCTTTAATAAATAAAATAATTATAAGTTTACAAAAAAAATAAAACAAATAAAACTTCTAAAATTTAAGTTAAGTTGATACAAATATTTTATAATTATGTACTTTAATAACTAAAAAAAGCAGCACGAGAACAACCACGTGTTTCTCAAATACATATATATTCGGAAGCTCATCAGTTCAGCTGTTAAGAAATAATCGGATCCGCAACGCTGCGAATACAGTAAATAAAACGAAAACGGGTATATATGCATATTACCATAATTGTACATAATTTTTTTTATATTAAGTAGTTAAGTTTAGAATAAAAGTTTTTTTGGGGGTACAAATCGGTGGAATTTTTTGTTTGTAAATCTAAGTCAATCCAATTAATAAATTCAGTAAGTTTACAAAAATGGTTAATTAGTAGTTTTTTTTTTGGTGTGAGTGACCCAATAATCGTCTCACGTTTGTGAATTGAAAATGGTGGCAGTTTAGTGTGGAGAACTAAGAACTCCCTTCCTGGAAGATGCTACTCCGCGCAACGAGAAAATTCACCACATGTTGGTATGACCAGCAGCACCGTTACATCAGTATGTTAAAATAAATTTTTTTTGAATATCATTTATTTAATTTTTAAATTTTTATTAAAACATTAATTTTAATAAGAAGAGATAATGATAAAATTGGTATACTTATTTAAATTCATAGATAAATAAAAATGAAAGGTTTTTTAAAGGAACGCGGCAAATTAAATCAAAAACATGTCTTTTTGGTTTTATTTAAAGTCTAACCTGCCCAATGAAATTATTTAAAGGGCCGCGGTATTTTGACCGTGCAAAGGAGCATAATCATAAGTTTTTTAATTGAAGACTTGTATGGATGGTTGGACGAAATATTAACTGTTTTTATTGAATTTGTAATAGAATTTATTTTAAATAAAAAACTTTTATTTTTGATTTTATAGTTTAATTCTTCCTTATTGTGACAATTTTTATTTTTTATTTTTTTTCGGTAAATCGATTTCGACTTGCGTCTTCCTCAGTACCTTGTTAACTATTCTATTACTATACTATTATATAGAATAGTTAACAAGGTACTGAGGAAGACGCAAGTCGAAATCAATTTACCAAAAAAAAAAAAAAAAAATAAAAATTGTCACAATAAGGAAGAATTAAACTATAAAATCAAAAATAAAAGTTTTTTATTTAAAATAAGTTATATAGTGACAAAAGATTACACAAAAACATTAAAATGAACAACATTCATTTAAACTCAAATAGAATTTAACTTTTTTGTTAACAGGCAAAACTTATTTTAAAGAACGAGAAGACCCCATAGTTTAAGTTTTATTGGAAAAATTATTTTGTTGGAGTGAGAATAAAATTTTTATATTTTATAACATTGATTTATGGTTAGTTGATCCAATTTTATTGATTAAAAAATTAAGTGACCTTGGGGATAACAGCGTAATTTTTTTAAAGAGTTCATATCGACAAGCAAGATTGCGACTTCGATGTTGGATTACGAGTAATTTTAGGTGTAGAAGTTCAAAGTATTGGGTCTGTTCGACCCTTAAACTCTTACATGATCTGAGTTCAAGCCGTCTTAAGCCAGGTTGGTTTCTATCCTTAAAAAATTAGAATATTTTAGTACGAAAGGACCAAATATTTTTATTTATGAATATAAATAATTGGATTATTTTATAAATTTAGAATTTATTTACTTGAAATAATACTTGATATGACAAGAACTATTATTGAGTTTAGTAAGTGTTATTTTATTATTGGTGTGTGTGTGATAGTAGGAGTGACTTTTTTAACTTTATTAGGGTATATCCAAATCCGTAAAGGGCCTAATAAAGTGGGGTTATTGGGGATTCCTCAACCATTTTGTGATGCAATTAAATTATTTACAAAAGAACAAACTTATCCTTTAATATATAATTATTTGCCTTATTATTAGACCTGTGTTTTCTTTATTTTTGACTTTATTGATTTACGCGTTACATATATGTTCTCGAGAATATCGTGTAAAAAAAGAGACACAGTACAAATTGGGAAAATATTAGATTGGTTCAACAACCTCAAAAGACCTACAAAAATTAATAATTCGGTTTTAGAAATAAAAACATAATTTAAAAACAAAAAAATCACATTCAAGGAATATAAAAATTTGGTATAGGAACATAAAAAAATGGTATAATGGCAATGTTTTATTCGGTGTCAGTTTCTGATAGTAAGCGTAGAATGAATTTTCAGTAGAAATGCATAGTTGTACGTCTACATCTTAAACTGCGTTTATTGGTAACTGCCTATCAGAAACGGTTTCAGGCACAGGTTTATTTATTTTAATAGCAAATTTGGTTATAGTACGTTGTGATCCTACTTCTTTGTACAGCTCCTTGCTTCGAGCCATACAGGATTATAGATCTGATTGAAATTTCACAGCTCTTTTGTTTATGTGATCTGATTTGAAGGCCATCAAGAACTGAGCTGGTGGTTATTGAAGACGGAATTTCGTCCTCATCAGTGCTCATTAAGAAGTCTAACTCGCCTTCATTAAGTACTCTGTCAACAATTATTACGTTAAAAAATCACATACAATTTTGGTTACACATATTGTACGTACATAATAAAATCTCTTGTGTGTAACGAAAGAAACATTGAAAAATGTTTGTTGGTGAAATTGTTTTTTATTTAAATTATATTTATTTTGTGATTTTAGATAATGATTTAGAAAATTAGACCAATTTTTGAGCAAAACTCTTGAGTTTCTAACTTCATACCACAGATGTAAATAGCTAGGGTATAAATGTCCGGCCTCGCGAACTCACCTTTAATGTTTCCACACTACTTTACTCCGCATGATTAAATTTTACTCTTCTTTAGTACTAAACTAAACTTCAACACAAAATCACATTAAAAATTAGATTCCAATTTGATTTTTTGCTTTGCTATGATAATACTTTTTTTTTTTAATTGGTTGGAACCCATAGGATTCCGTACTCAATAATATGGTAATTACGGTTGCTGTTTGTTTTTATTTTTCTATACATAATTTTTTGATTAAATATAATAAAAGTGATATTGTGGAACCAAAAATAATGTTCCTTCAACATCCCAAGTTCAATTTTCATTGTCTCAAGAAGCCAAAAAACGGAAAATTGTTGAAAACGAAAAAGAAAGTGATTATAGTGAACCAAAAACCCTTGTGCCAACTGAAAACGAAAATATAATTTCTTGCGATGACGACAACGATGTTAGTTCAAAAGTGCTTAGTAAGAAAAATATTATAAAACAAAAATTTCGTTCAGCCTGGTTGCAGAAATAAAATAAAATAGGAATCGATGGGTTGGCAAAACCGCATTGTAAGTTTTGTGACATAACATTAAGAAATAACATCGCTAACATTTCGAGGCATGACAACTCCGAATATCATAAAAATTGCGTCAAATCTTTGAAAAACCAACCCGAAATATTAAATAAAAATCAAACTGAATGTTTAACCAAAAAAATCAACCTAATCAAAATTGCGGAACTACGAATAATTATGTTTATTTTGCAACACAATCTTGCATATAGTTTAATTACTCCATTGATTTTACTTATTAAAACCGTTGCATCTGATTCTACAACTGTCAAAAAAATAAATTGTGGTAAAACAAAAGCCACTGAAACAACCAATAGTGTTTTAGTAGAAGAAGGTCTCAACAAAATAGCGAATAGTTTAAGGCAACAAAAATTTTCGTTAATTGACCGACGTCAGCTCAGACAAATGTTTAGCTTTAGTTGCCAGGTACTTCGATTTCGCTGTGGGAAAAGTGTGTGACAAGTTTTTTGGGTTAATTAAACTGAATAATTCAAACGCCAATTCAATATTTACTGCAATCCAAAATTATTTTGAAGCGGCTAAAGTGGCAATACAAAATTTGATTGGATTTGCATCTGACATTGCATCAGTAAAATGATGGGCAGTAAAGAGGGTGTGAAATTTTTTTAAAAATATACAACCAAGTTTGTATGTGATGGATGTACGTGCCATCGTTTACATTTGTGCTCGCCCGCAGCCGCTAAAAAACTACCTCCAAATTTGGAAATTTTTGCCAGAAATGTATATGTGTTTTTCTCGCACAGTGCGAAGCTTCAAAATGAATATCGTGCATTTCAGGAATATTTTAATATTAAACCGCACAAAAAATGACTAACTTGTGCCACTCAGTGGCTGTCATTAGAATCGGTTATTGCTAGAATTTTAGAACAGTAGGTTCCGCTGAAACACTATTTCTTGACCTATGACTTTGAGTTAGAATCAAAGGCTGATTTAGCTCATATTATTTATTCGCAAATGACGGACGAAAATAAAGTTTATTTTTATTTTATCGCAATTAAAACATCATCCTCAAATTTAATTCGACGGCTGATTTGCTTACATAATTCCAAATAATAATCAGCAGTTTTTTTTATGCTTTGGATCGTGTTTATAGGCAATTGCCGCATATTGATTATTAAATTCGTCTTTACTCCAATATATGTAAATTTGTTCATAATTTAAAAATATACCTTCATTTGAAAAATCCATATTATCTAATGCACTGTCATCGATGAAATCCGATGTAATAAAATTGAATAAAATAATCTTAAAATAACTTTTGATACTATAGGTAATAAAACATGAATTTGTGCGCTTTCTGCCGGAAATTCTAGCTTGAATTTGTTTGAAACATTCAGATGTATTCGAATGTTTAAAATCGACGAAACAATAAAATTCACTTTTATTACTTCCGATAAAATAAATAAAACAAGTTTTATGATATGGTCTTTTAGGTCTGTATTGTCTCTTACAAATTTACCTAAAAATAGCATCAAATTTATTACTAACGGGACATAACATTTACAAAATATTACAAAGAACAATGAAAACACTCAGTTGTATTATGTACGAAAGTTTTTATAATCAGTTGGCTTTTTCGTTCTACTCAATTGACATCGATAATTAGAGTGCCACAACTTTCAAAAAAGTGACAAATTGGAATTTTTAATGCAATTTTATCTGTTAATTTTTTTCACAACCATTAAGATGAAACCTAAAGGTCAAAATACATCAATTAATATTAGATCGCTAGTTATTTTCCATAAAGAAAAAGGCAAAAGTCTTCAGGAAATTGTGTACCTAGCGCAAAGGGACCGCGAAAATTTTTACTTCAAATACAAAATTTGTACTCCGAGAAATTCGCCAAAATCCAAAATTATCAGCGGTGCAACTTACACAAATGTTATTATTATTTAGTGGAATAATTGTACATCCTATTACTGTACGACGTTTATTAAAAAAAACGGCCTTCAATCACGAGTTACCAGGCGGAAACTAATGGTAAGTGAAATAAATCACAAAAAAAGATTGGAATTCGCCAAAAAGTACAAAGAAATATGGGGGTTGATCTTTGGAAAAACGTCGTATTCATTGACGAAAATAAATTTTCCATGTATCGGAATGACAGGAAGCATGAAAAGGTGTGGCGGAAACAAAATCAAGCGTTTGATGTAAAAAATTTAAGTGCCACAGTGAAACATGTTGGACGAAGCGTTATGGTCTGGGGTGCTATGGGCCATAATTCTGTGGGAAGTTTAGTATTCGTAGAAGGCAATATGGACCAAAAAATGTATTTGATTATCCTAAAAGATAATTTGAAGGAGTCTGCTCGGAAGATGGAGGTGTAAAATACCTTTTATTTCTACCAAGATAACAACCCAAACACAAAGCCTTAACGGTACGAAATTGGGTCCTATACAATTGCCCCCATGTTATGGATACACCACCTCAAACTTTAAACCTAAATCCAATTGAACATCTTTGGGAACATCTGAACCGTAAAGTTAAAGCTAAACACACCATAACCACACCTTACAGCTGAGTCAACAATCTGGCTCCAATGGTTTCGATCCCGAGCATGGTCTTCATACTGTCTAAGACAATCTGAAGACGCCAAGTCGTTCTCTACATCGTGGAGCTATCGTCGCCTGCAACGACCTCTGCGCCTACCATATGGTGGCTCTCCTTTCAGAGATCGCTGCACAATTCGTTCATGTACAATATCGGAGATCTTCATCAGATCTCTAATCTCGAAATTGTACAGAGCTCGGTATGTACCATCTATATCGCCTTTTGGGCCGTAAATCACTCGCATGATTCTTCTCTCAAATGTAAGGAGCCATCTCTCGTACTCATCTGTCAGCGCCCAACTTTCACATCCAAACAGAACGGGCCTGATCAACGCTTTGTAAAGCTTTAGCTTCACAGCACTTGATAAGTGTTTAGATTTTAGCAGTGGCCTTAGAGGATACAAAGAACGACTGCCAGCTGCCAGCCGCACTTTAATATCCTCAAGCACACTGTTATCGTGAGTGATGTATGAGCCTAAATATTTGAACCTTCTCACTCCGTCAAACATGTAGTGACCACTCCTAAAACCTAGTGTGCCATTGTCCCTATGACCCGAGATCATGTATTTTGTTTTGGACACATTTACAAGCGGATCAAGTATTTCTTTCACTCCGTTGCTATTCAGTCCAATAACGCCTATGTCATCTGCATATGAAAGCATCTGATTGGACTGGTGATATAAGATGTTATGCTGAGGTGTTTCAGTTTTACGAAAGATGTACTCCAAGATGAGATTAAAGAGTATGGGGGACAAAATATCTCCCTGCCGAACACCTGAGTTTTCTGAAAAATTGTCGATATGCTGTTCTCAACTTTAACACCAGCATTGAGGCTGCGTCACTGTCATTCTACACAATCGTACCAATTTCGTTGGCATTCTTAGGGATTCCCGTCATAGGAGTTGGTATTGCGATGGTTTGGCGTGGGAAAATTTGTAATTTGACACCTGACCTTGAAATTTGATACCCTGACCATGCAAGGCGATAAACGATTCAGATTGCCACATGGGCCATGAATCATATTTGCAGTAACAATATCAAACAGCATTTGATCAGTAGACGGATCTGGAATTTCCGCAGAAATTATACTGTCGATTTCTTCAGGACGTATTTTATTGATTAACCATACCAAAATGTGTGTATGAGGTAATCCGCGCTTTTGCCAATCAACGGAATACATCCAGCAACGTGTGGGACCAAATACATGTAACTTTGTAATGAGATCAATTAGAGACTTCAATTTTTATCGGAAAACACGTGCTGTAATGTCATGACGTTGTATTGTGCTTTGGCCAGGCAATAGTAAGGATGTGATCTCCGGCCATTTTGGATTACATGTGAAGGTGATAAACAAGGCCGTACATATTCTCGCACGTAAGTCAAGGCATCTTGTATATATTCTTGCATATGACGTGGACTGCCTAATAGCGTCTCGCAGGTGAATGTACTTTTCCGCTCGTAGCTTTTGTTGATTAAATCGCAAGTATCGTAGTCGTTTGCTCTCTATCTTCACATACATGTCGACCATGAATTGTTGACAAAGCATCATAGCATCGTAGAATAACGTTGTCCTGATCATCAACGATACGCATAATAATCCTTCGAACTAACATTCTTGATTGTTTCAGCACCTGTTGCGGGATCTCGTTGTTTAATATTTACGCAATACCCGTATTGGCCTTTCCAGAACATTAGCGGATATTGGAGAGCGTCATATGAGCGGTGTATATCAGCAATGAACTGTAGATTATTATTTCTACTACGAATCACGATTTCCCGCGTAGCTGTACGATTTTCGACCATGATTCCAGCAACATCATCAAGAACACGTGCATTAAATCTACGAATGTGCTCTCCAGCAGGTGTTTTATCAGGATTGATTACAATAGCGTGATTATCACTTTGTAATTTGTGCATGTGTGATTTGAATATCTTTAACAATTCATTGTGCTCATTTAATAGAGCATCCAGGTCGCCGATGAATCGCCTGGCAAAAAGTGAATTAAGGTGATTATAGCCACAACGTGCATCCACGCGTGCATTCTCACGACCCATGAAGTAAATTTGTACAAAATTTAGGTGATTCGTTTGGCATTGGCAGCAATGAACCGTGTGATAACTTTGTGATAAATTTGGCCTTTGATTTTGAATGTTGAATTGAATTGTTGACCATTGATAGCATTATTGTTAACTATTTCTGTTGCTCCGAACGATGTCATTTGGAAACATGAATTAAATGTTCGAATTGACTTTAGGAATAGATTAGAATCTGGATAAGTACCGATAAGTAAACCGTTTAATGGTTCAGGTGGTGTCTCAATTGCTGGTAATTGCACCTTTCCTGACGAACAACACATCCCGGCTGGCTCGTTTTTAAACTTAAGAGCATGACAATGAGGACATTCCTTATCCATAGCACCAATTACCACTTTCGAATGAGCATAATATTCAATATCGGGCTCATACTCGAATGCCAGACGCAGGAATGAATTAGATGTAAATGATCGATGGACCTGTTGGCGTTGTTGATCATTTGTGTCATCATCTCTGCGTCTGCTGATTGTAAAACGGCGCGCTATGAACTAACGCGTCTATGTTCTAATTTTCTTTCTTCATTTCGTTCAGTTCGCGCATCTGCTGATTCAGATCGACGCAATCGCGCCATGTTCACACGCACATTAGAATTATCTTGCTGGATTTGGTCTTCTGTTCTTTGGGCTCTAGCGGTTCGCTTGCGTGCAGCTCCACGTGTTTGACGGTCTAAAGAAGTTCCTCTGCGTCTAGCTGGCATTGTACAAATTATTAATAAGTAATAAATGAAATATAATACGTTTAACACAATAGTCGTTGTTGACGGCAGCTCGTGATATGTGTTAAGTATTTTTTAGGTTATGCTAAAAGAATAAATGTGAGAACTACGCTCAAAAATAATAATTTCACTTACTTTTCAATAAGACAGGATAAACTAATCACAGCTACTAAGTTAAGTAAACAATACTATTATTTCTTCTTATTTACACCAGTTGGCAAGATATCCATAGAAACTGGTAGAATATTCTTTTCTATCTCATATGTTATTTACATTTGAATGATTATGATATCAGCTGGTGGGGATAACTAATCAATAATCACTTACACAGTTATCGACCGAGGTTGAAAATTAATAAATTATTAATATTTATTAAACCATTGTACTTATGAGCATAAAAAATAGATAAAAACCTATTCTCAGACCTACCGAATATTTTTTTTTTCTGGCACAAGCGCATAAACCACACCAACCCGTATATTAAGTCACGTATCATCCAATACTGTAAACTGGGATTCAAACTTTTCGATGGTATTCCAAATAGTGGTCTCAACAGGCCGATTATGTCAACCTTAACTTGGTCTAAGCGCACGAAACACATTCCTCGCCGAACGCTGATTTACGTAAAAAAGATTTACGTTTCTGAACAATTTGTAGACGCTATTCCGGGCTCAGTCTTTCCATGATAAAATGGTAAAGAATACTAAATAAATAAAAATACGATGACAGTTTGAAACTATTCATGTATCATTTGTCAAAAAGAAACAAATGAAAAAATCACGTCTCTATGAACGTTTTTACAAAATACTCCCTGCGAACTGGCGCATTCGATTTCAAATCGCTAAAATATCGTAGGTTGTTGACATTATTTTAATTGTCGACGTTGAAAAAAAACACTGCCAAGTAATACACGTTATATTTTACGTGTTGACAACCGCGTAGATTACATGGCGTAATCTACCTCGCCCATCCCTGTTAGTTACTGCGAAGTGTGTGAAAATTGGAATTCCTGATAACGCCATATACGTGCCTGCCACAGCGGCTACATGCACGAAATGATATTCAAAAATTAATGCCATTAAATATTAGAAACATTTTTTCAGTGTTGTATTTCACTAAAAAGAACACCCTGTATAATTTTCACCTTATCGAAATTTAATAATTATACTGGCAAACCTATATTCATCGACCGAATGAGTCCACACTCTTATTTCTTCATCCTGCACATTTCGTTTTTTTTGTATTATTACAGACGTAAACAATACCATTGAATATAATATATTGTTGAAATGACGTACTCGTACGTATATAAGAAAAACTAAAGTTTCATTCATAATTTTTGTATACCTGTATATTTCTTTTGTACTTTACAAATCTCATATTTTTATTCCTTTGTACAAGAATCGCCTTGCTTTGTCAACACAATCAACCAGTAGTTCACCAAAAAACTAAAAATAAATAAATAAATTGTACTCCCTGATTCCCAAAATGTGTGTCGAACTAGAAGAATAGTTTAGGTAGACTACTACAGTGTGATGGTCATCATCCATAATTAAAATCGATTAATCGTGTATCTAATTTATAAATTTAGGTGTTACGGTATATTAACGTGATACCTTAAAAAATTCTAGGTATAGTAAGAATAGGGTCGGTAATTTTCATAAAATAAATTTAACAGTCAGACAGACAGACTTATATACCAGAATAATAATAGTTTTGTTTTTGTTGTTAATTTCTTAATCCTTTTCTGTGTTAGTTCTTATAAGATTCGTCTCTCTCCCTGTCTCTTTTAAAGCAATCAATTAATGATATTTACACAGGCAGACATGTAAAACCACATGGTGTGAAATTTTTGAAAGGCAAAAATATATTTTGATGTCCCACCGATTATCCCTTTATATGTTATAAACAAAAAAAAATTTTTTTTGTGTAGAATGAATATAAAAATCCAGCACAATATACTAAAAAAAAAAAATAATAAGACGAGAGAAAAGGGAAGAATCGGAAAATGAAGATTATTTGTTCCCCAGCTCAATTTTTGTGTTTGCGCTCTGTGCTGTGTGTACTGAAAAATAAAACTCGTTCACATAACCATTTTTATGAATATTATTTTCTTGTTTTGACAGTTTTTATTTATTTATTTTCAATATCATCTATTAATTTATAACACTTTAAGATGTACGTACCTTTCGAGCATATAAGACTTATTTGTATGGCTTTAAATTTGAATTTTGTTGGTGTTCTTGTCACTTGTGGGATCTTAACGTCTAACACATACAAATATTGGTTTTTAATTTTTAGTTATTTTATTTTATTGCCTGCGTATATATGCGCGAATTTATATTTATTGTAATAGTACATAATGATCAGACGCTTGCGGTCTGTAAAATTTTAATTGACACCTATATTAAGACACAAATCAAAATGTGGGTAGAAGACTCAATTAGTCGTGGTCAAACGAGTTCTGCAATTCGTTACTAAACGTTCTTATCGTCTAGAAACAAATAACGCATTTTTTTTTAAAGACGTATTTTAATCGTTTCCAGCATTTGTATAAAGTAAAAATTAATAGCCAACGATAGGAACACACGGAATGTTCGATAAATATTGATCGTTTGGTTTTAATTTATAGCCCTAACTTATAGTTATTGTTACAATCATGATCTAGTAAAAAGGTTATTTTAATTGATACGGGGATTAAAAACTCGAATTAAATTTCTAGAAAATTTCTGATGGAATTTGATCATAATAAATTCTAAGGTCTAAGCCATTGGATGAATCCAATAAAATAAACAAGAATAATTCAACTGCATGGATACAGCAACATATCCATATAAAGCTTGAAAACGTCCACTTCACAATATTTATGTATTTTACACCACCGATAATTTACACACAATCAGGTTTTACATTACCACGATTTTTTTTATAATACTACTGCTAATTAATTGCTTTATTCTTGAACCTTTCCATAAATGAAACTAACAAGAAGTATGCAGTTGTTACAAACTAAAATTACTACTATTTTGTAAGGCTTAACCAGGAATGGGCGTTTACGCGTTATCTATTATTTTCTGCGTCGACGTGTCGACAACCCGTAGACAACGTCAATAATGTAGCCAATTCCTAGAGTGATTTTGTCAATTAGTTCTAAACTATATTAACTAAATATTAACAAGATGGCATCAGCGTAGAAAGAGATAAAAAGAAAGAGATATGATAAAAAAAATTAACTTACATTAAAATTAATTCGAAGATCTCTGACGGTAACACGTATTCGAGTTCAGGCAGGCTATGAGCTACTTATTAAATAATCAAATCGTTCAGATAAACAGAGCTTTGTCCGCTAAACCTGGCAGACTGCTCTATGTTCAAGTTTTGACAAAATTTAATGAATCTGTTTTGATGGATGACGAAACGTGCGTGAAAGTGGATTTGAAACAGGTTAGCTAGCAGGTCAAAATATATATCTTGCCAAAAATAGTGGCAATATGCTCCCGCTAAATATAAGCACTTCAACTTAGATAAATTTGCAACAAGAGTTAAGATGGCAAGCGATTTACACTCATGGCCTTTCCCAGTTCTTTGTGACATTCTCAATAATACCGTCGAATATGTACATAAAAGAATAGCTACAGAAACATATTTTGAATTTAATTCATCGCAAACAATTCATTGCGAATCGTGATGGCAATTCCGCGCGAGAATTAATTATCAAATTATTATTAAATTTGACATGTTGGATGGAAACTGGGCCACGGAACAAAGTTTTTTCGTGACTATAGCCATATATGATAAAACTCGACATGTTGGATGTAAATAGGGTTTTTAAGTGATATTTGAAGTGCGATTAAATATTTTTTGAGTACAATTCTTGAATATGGCCAACTAGTATAAAGCTAGTCCATTTCTCGACCCTCAATCTAATATACATAGTGGCGCAGATCTAAATATTGCGGCATACTGCATACAACATACTGTTCTCCACGGCATACACCAACGAAGTTACAATTTAATAACGTCTTCAATAAACTAGGTCCAAGATTTATCATTGGAGGGGATTACAATATAAAACATACAGCTTGGGGTTCCAGGATAATTTCTCCTGGAAAACGAAATGCTCTGTTTAATGCCATTCATGAAAACAAATATGAATATCTGTCTCCAGTGGGGCCAACGTATTAGCCAACGGATGCAAGTAAAATACCAGATCTACTTGATTTTTTTATCATAAAGAGTATTTCATTGAAGAGCTAGTTGAATTAAAAGTGAGTAAAAAATTAAAATAAAAGTGAGTACCAAAAGTAATGAGGAATTGGAACATCAACCAAAGAATTTCATTGAATACACTCGAAAGGCCGCCAGCCTCGCTCGCTACCAGAATTAAAGGAAAAGGCGAACATGGAAGTTATATACCCTGCTGAGATCAGGGAACAAATCAAGGAAAGAAGAAATGCAAAGATAATATGGCATTTCACCAGAAATCCCATTGACAAAACAGCCTTCAATCGGATAAGTAACAAAGTCAATAGGCTAATCAAAAACTTTAAACAAGATTGGTTCGACAACTACTAAAGCGGGCTAGGTTCAGAAATGGATAAAGGCTACTCATTATGGAAAGCCACCAGAAAATTTAAACGACCTGTAGCTCGGATACCACCCATAAGAAATGCTCAAAGTAGTTTGATTCGACAAGACAAAGAAAAAGCGGAACTCTTTGCTCAATACCTAGCAACAATATAGCAACCCCAAGACATTCAACCCAATATCGACGTAACACCTGTTTATCCACAAATTAGGATTTTAAAAGGGTCACAAAAATGAAAATTGCCGAAGAAATCGACAAAAATCTTAACCAAAAAAATGCACCAAGAATTGATGAAATATCATCGGGTCTATTTAAGGAACTACCACGTAAAGCAATCATCATGATCACATACTTATTTAATGCCTTTATGAGGTTGAAGTATGTACCCAAATGCTTCAAAACGGCCCAAATAATTATGCTGAAGAAACCAGGCAAGCCAGATTAAGAAGTAACATCGTACAGGCCAATCTCACTGCTCCCGACCTTATCAAAGCTGTTTGAAAAACTACTTCTGAAACGTCTTAAGCCAATGGTAAACGTTCCTGATTTTCAATATGGATTCAGGAGTAACCATTCCACAATATATTAGGTCCAGCGAATCATTACGATGATAGAGCAAGCGTTAGAAGAAAAGAAATATTGCCGCGCTGTATCCCAAGGCCTGGGATTGACATTCAAGATGCCACAAAATTATTGCCAGCTGCTGGAATCATACCTCTCTGATCGCAAATTCAGAGTCATCCATGAAGCGACATGTTCTGACTTTGAGCGGACGCTAGCGGGAGTTTCGCAGGGAAGCGTATTAGGACCCCTCCTCTACCTTCTCTACACTGCAGACATACCTACAAAGAACAAACCATTCATCGGTACATTTGCTGACGACACTGTTATTATGGCAATAGACGAATCTCAACAAAGGGCAGTGGAAAATCTTCAACGAGCAATGAACAACGTTGCTAAATGGACGGTTGATTGGAAAATCGCGCTTAATGAGCGTAAATCAACCCATGTGACATTTACGCTCCTACCCAAAAATATCAACCAGCACATATCCATCAACGGGGTACAAGAACCGCAGGCCGAATCGGCCAAATACCTTGGTCTGCATCTAGACTCAAGGCTAAACTGGAAAGATGACGTGAGACAAAAAGCTGGACAGATACGATTAAAACAACGTCAAATGTACTGGTTAATTGGGCATCATTCCAAAATGAATCTGTATTGCAAAAGACTAATTTACCAGACCATCTTCAAACCAATATGGATGTATGGTGCGCAGCTATGGGGTTGAACTCATAAGTCCAATAGAGACATTATCCAACGTAGCCAAAATAAATTTCTTCGATTGGTCACGAACGCCTACCGATTTGTGACTAACAGGGAAATACATAATGATTTACAAATACAATTGATAGACGACGTCATCCGCGAATTTGCCATCAAACATGAAAAGAGACTTCTCATCTACACCAACGTTGAGGCCGGACAACTACTGAATAATACAAACGAAGTAAGGTGGCTCAAACGAAACAAACCACATGAGCTAACCGAATGATTATCATACCTCAGGGGAACTGGACATTGGTGCAGGAAACCCACACAAGTTTATGCTTATCTCATAAGTACTAATGTCAACCTTACTAATGAATTAAACGGATTAATAGTGTTTAAGATTGTAGTAGCCATACTAATAAAGGTGTTTAAAAAAAAAAAAAAAAAATTCTCGACCGATTATGACGAAGTCTGTTCGATAGAAGCAGGATTTAAAAATGAATTTTGAGATTATTCGATAACCGATTATGATGTAATTCAACATGTTCGGTTGAAATGAAAACTCTAACATGACTATCGAGATAAGTTTTGGAAATTAAATTAAATTTACCTTAATTTAATTTTTTCAGAAATAGCAGACTTGTAGTTCATTCCAGTTGGCCATATTCCACAATAGTCATCCAGAACTTTATTCAAAAATCAATTTAAAATCGCATTGCCATCCAATATCTTGAGATTTACTTAATAGTTAATCGAAATAGCCTAATCCTCATCTAGTAGTCCAAATATCAGAACATTATCGTGATAGACGGTGCTGCTTTGCTATTGTTTACCGTGTTTTGAAATGGTAACGGCAAATTGTTTGCCATGAACTGACTGTGTTAAACCAGTCTAGAACCAAAGTTTTGGCCTGAATAAATCACATTAGAAGTTATGTATGTGAAGTTAGCCCGAAAAAACCTTTCCATCCCAAAAAAAGTCTTTTCAGAATGTTTCTATGCTAAATATCAAAAGTGTCTTCGCTCTCGGCACAAAAACTATAGCAAATAAAGTAAAATAAACAGTCCATCCCGAAAAAATTGGATATGAATAAATTGTAAAAAACCGTTCATAAATAATTTTGAATTTTTATTTTATTTTATAAATACATAAATTTTCTAAGTTTTCTAAATTATAAAAAATCAAAATTAATTATCAATAAACAATTATCCCCAAATTTATTAATTTTTTATGGAAAATCCTAGAGATAACCCCTTTGGGTTATGGTCTCTAAAAATAGGTACATTCATTCCACAAATAATGACATATAACCTATCTTCGTATCATGGAGCTAAAGGTTTCGTCTAGGTTCATTTTTACTAATAGATTCGACAGTACGAACACGAATTATATGAAATCTTTATAATTTTTTGGGGGAAATCCTAGAGATAAACCCCTCTGGATTATGGTCTCTAAAAATAGGTACATTTATCCCACAAATAATGACATATAGCCTATCTTCGTTTCATGGAACTAAAGGTTTCGTCTAGGTTCTCTCTAGGATTTTCCCCAAAAAAATTATAAAGATTTCATATAATTCGTATACGTACTATCGAATCTATTAGTACAAATGAACCTAGACGAAACCTTTAGCTCCATTATACCAAAATAGGCGAAATGAATGTACCTCTTTTTATGTAAAATTTGTGGGTTGAATGTACCTATTTTTAGAGACAATTATCTCTAGGATTTAACCAAAAAAATTATAAAGATTTCATATAATTCGAATTCGTACTGTTGAATCTATTAGTACAAATGAGCCTAGACGATACCTTTAGCTCCATGATACGAAGATAGGCTACCTTTATAGGAAAAGACCTTTTTCGGGATGGTTTTTTGGGCTAACTTCACATACATTTAGAAGTTGTGTAGAATCTCATGGGAACAATTGAACAACATGTGATTGGCTTTATCCGTTATAACAAAATTTGAAATTAAGCCCAATCCAAACGGTTAGTACAGTAAACTTTCTTTTATTAAACCTTTTGGTTGTTTATTTCAACATATGTTTCCAAAGTTATAGTATGGTATGTGGTTCCCGATTTAATTTCTTTAATTATTTCTTTTACGGCTATTTTATTTCATATCGCTTAAATATCGTAGGTTGTTGACATTGTCTTAATTGTCGACATTGATAAAAAATATTGCCAAGTAATCTACGTAATATTTTATGTGTCGACAAGCGCGTAGATTACAAAGCGTAATCTACCTCGCCCATCCCTGGTCTTAAATAAATGCATTTGATCTATCTTTCACGTTTTTGATCCCCAGGTCAGCATTTATATTAGTACATATTTCGAATATACCATGAAGCCTTTGTAATACTGCAAAGTATTTTTGCTTGAGTTCATTGCAGAAGTTCTGTACTTGATGCGCTGTTGGAACCCTGTAGTTGGAGACCGTATGTCCATAGGCATTAATATCGCTTTGTATAGAGTAGCACCTTATTGTCCAATGATAATTTTGATTTTCTTCCAATCAACCAATACATAGTCAACCTTTTGTCCAGATGTAGATCTAAGTACTTAGACAGGTGGATTTATTCAACGTGAATGTAACGTGCGCCTATTTAGTTTGGGTCACTTTAATTCGACATGTACTTAGCCATTGTTTTAGGGGTTTTGAAGCAATTTCGGGTTTTTTGTGAGACACCAAAACGGCTGTGCCATCGGCAAATTTTGATAATATTAGTTTGTTGGTAATGAGTAAATCGGCTATACCCAACAAGCACTGAACCAAGAACGCTGCCTTGTGGGACGCCTGCGCTAATATTATTTAATCCAGTAGTTGCTGCATTTGTCATTCACCAATTGTTCTGGCAGCATGCAGTTGTTATTTCCTCATGTGGTGAAAACAGTTTCTTAAGGTATCTGTTTTTTCACCGCCTCTCTCCCAATTTCCGCCTGCCAGTCTAACGGATGGGGTCGAGTTTACTGGCATTTTCTAAATTTCTTGTGGCTCTCCACAGTGAGAAATTTGTTCTCTCTGTTGCCGAGAGTTCATTTAAATAATTCTGTACACCTCGTTTTTTCCCCTCGGGCTACTCGACTTGACTTTTGAGAAACGTCAAATTTTGCTGTTGCCATTGCCGCTTAATTTTCCACTTTTCTTGGATTAGTTCTCGGATATTATTTGAAAGTTTATTATCTTTTTCTGAAATACTGATATTGGGTGTAGCGTTTTCTGCGGCGCTATTTCAAGAGCATCCTTTAGGATTTTTACTGCCGCATCAATATCTGCCGATGGACTAAGGGGAACTTTGTAATTCTGTTCTACTTGTACTAGACTTCGAAATGTATCCAATTTGGTTTGTTTATTTGTTTGCCTATTTGTTTTTTTGTACTTATGGCGTGAGTGTTCACTGTTACTATTACAAGTGAATAGCTAGCAATCAGTAGCCTTAGTATTCATAACTGCAATACCTTTAGTAACACAGAAGTCAATTAAATCAGGAGTTTTCTTTTTAACTTTTAAGCCAGTATGTAGGATGTCTGGTTGATATATAATCCATCGACTGTTACTCCATAGTTTTACACAGTTTATTATTTGTTTTGAATGGTTGTAACCACTCTATGTGAACAACTTTTGTCCCAGGTGGTTAAAATACTCCGTGAACTGTATCCGTGTTTTAATCCGCTTTTAATCAATACAGCAGTACCACCATGTGCTTTGTTATCGAGATGGTTAAAAAAAAAATAAAACCTTGCTGTTAACAACCTTGCTGCGGCTAGCAATTAATTGTTTAGTCGCAATTGAACAGTTTTAATAACTTGTTGTGAAGTTAGCCGCCCGAAAACCAATCTCGAACAAAATCCTTTTTAAAAATATGGTGTGTTTCTATAGGGAATTTTATTAAATTGGCCTCATACCTATGCATATCAGATGGCACTTACAGATTTTAGATTTTAAAATGGAGATCAGAGTTTTTATTAAGATTCCGTACTTTTGTAATTACTGGAACCCCGAGTTTATTAATTTATAGTTCTACATGTTAAAGGTATGGAGCTAATTAAAATGGGTTATCCAATCATGTAGCAGTCGCCAACCTAGGGACACAATCACTGTGGTAGATGAAATACTATCGAATGTCATACAAAAAACCTGATCGCATACTAAAATGTATAAACTTTTAGTTACGCCTAATATAGGTATGGAAGCAGTGAATTTAATTTCTCTTCAGATATAGCAATAACCTACCAGTCACAAATTTAGGAAGTAATCTCTATCATCGCCGCCATATCCGGAGGAAGATCACCGAATTTCAACAAAAAATTACTCAGTAATAACTAAGTTATTCTCATTTACCCATACACAAATAAAAGGTTTTCCAATCAGAGGTTTTATTTTGAATAGCCTGATCTTGGGCAGCTGTCAATTTGAAAGCTGTCATCTTTTGACATTTGACAAGTAAAAACTACGCCATTACTAAAAATGGTACGATACAGGCTTCAACAACGCAATAAAATTTTTAAAATTCACTACAAAATTTTGCAGTCACAGTTCGCAAAACTAAAGCACGTTTTGATCGTCGTGAAGCACCTTCTCGGCCGGCAATAGTGAAACTGGATAGTTAGTGATGTCAAGAATCGAAACCGTGTGGGTCTCTCAAGAACAAGTGAGAATATTGTTACTGTTGCCCGTAGTGTTGAAGAAAACCCAGGTTTGTCGATCTTTGGAATTAGACATTCCTCAAACAACATTACACCGTATTTTGTATAAAAACTTAGGTCTTAAGGCGTTTAAAGTTCAGTTAACACAAGAACTCAAGCCGGCCGATCCCCATAAACGTCGTATCTTCGCTGATTGGGTCCTTCAAATGCATCAAATCATTCCGGATTTTCATCGAAAAATAATCTTCAGTGATGAGTCCCATTTTCACCTCGGAGGCTACGTTAATAAGCAGAATTGTCGCATTTGGGGCTCAGAAATTCCAAGAATGATTGTTGAAAAGCCTCTCCATCCTGAACGTGTCACTGTTTGGTGCTAGTTTCGAGCTGGCGGTGTGATTGGATCTTCTTTTTTCTAAAATGAGGCTGGTGCAACTGTTACGGTGAATGGATTGCGCTACCGAGTTATGATTACAATGATTTTTTATGGCTTGAATTAGAATGTGGACGACGTTTATTTTCAGTAAGACGGCACTACGTGCTATACAAGCAGCGACACAATCGCAATTTTGCAATAAAAGTTTCCTGACCGTGTGAAGATTTCTCGAAGAGGTGATCACAATTGGCCACCGACATCTTGTGATTTAACACCTTTAGACTTTTTTCTTTGGGCCCACGTGAAAGATATGGTCTATGCCAATGCTCTACAATCGATTCAAGACCTTAAAGATGGAATTCGTGAAGTTATCGAAGACATACAGCCGCAAATGTGCGAATTGGTCATGAAATATTTCATGAAAAAGATATTGTGCTGCAAGCGTATAGCCGTGGTGGCCATTTGGCTGTTATCGTTTTCAAATGCTAATGGCATACCTTCCTCTTTACAATGAAATAAATATTTATTGATTTCACTTAAAAAATACTCGTTTGTTTTAAATATCAAAATGAAACCTCTTATTGAAAAACTCTATACTTATTTTGAAAAAATTTCGTTGAAATCAATTAATTTAAGAAAGGTTGAGAGCCTGATACATAATACTATATGTACAATAATTACAAATATTTTAAATAATATTCTAGTTCAAAAATAATGTTAAAAAAACTGAAAGGCTTTTTATGTATTTAGTGCGGACACATACAATTTTTTTTTCGAAGTCGGTTATCGGGGTGGTTCTTGGGCTAACTTCACATATATATTTTAATAATAGTATTGGTGCCCGGTTTAAGAAACGAGCATGCGATTGCGGCGGAAATCTCGATGTGTCTTCCATGGCTACTTTGATTTATACAAAAGTTGTTTTAATATTTTCGATATGCAGTATTTTCTGAGATGTATTTTCTATAATCAGCGTAATGTGATTTATTAAAAGAAGAATCAAATATATTGGGCGTGTTCAGGTCTCCGAACGAACATGGGTTCATCACTATTCAGTATCTGCACAATATATGACACATGGCCCCATCATAAATATCACCGGAATGAAACCAATTGATCATTTGTGAAATGTTTTGTTCAAGATGCCGGCATCGAAAATTAAAATTACATAAATTAAGCTGACCAGCTTCTAAGAGGACAGTCCTCTTTTTTAGAGTTGTGTTATCTTTTTGTCTTCTTTTGAATTGTAGTCCGAAAAACGGAAAGTAAGCTTAAATGAGCAACACAGTAAGTAAGCTTAAATGAGCTCCATCTAAAGCGCATTGTTTAATTTGTGGTCAATTTATTTCAATTGCCAACATGGGCCGACAAGATATAATACAACATAATAGCTCAAAACTTCACAAGGGTAGCGCAGAAACTGCAGCAAAATCAAATGAAATAACATCTTTTTTTGAAAAGGAAGATTTCGATGAAGGTGAGCGGAAACTAGCTGTACAAGAAATTGTATTTTGCTTCCATCAGTTTATGCATAATAAATCGTTCCGCAGCATGGATCGTACAAGCCAGTTAATTCAAAAATTATTCGAAAACAAATTTAGTTGCGCTCTTTCAAAAACGGTTGCAGTCGTAAGAAATATTTTATATCCATATTTTAACAAACATTTTTGCAAATTGCTTGAGAAAACCAATTACATAACGATAATGGGGAATGCTTCAACCTGAAAAGCCAAAAATTATATCCTGTCGTTCTTCAACTTTTTAACACCGACCGTGGTGTTCAAGTCAAATTGCTAATGTTAACAAAAATTCCAGGTGAAACTTCTGAAATCGTCAGTACTAAAATTTACGATATGTTGCAGGAAAACAATTTAGTTCATAAAATTACCGGTTGGTCAGCTGACAATATCAATACAAATATAGGGGGCCTGCGGCGAGCGGGAGAAACAAATTAAAATCATTATTAAATAATCCCGATATAATTTCAATTACGCGTCAATTTAGCGTTCAATTACGTACAGATATTGGTTCTTATAATCCCTCAAATCTATTTGTTTCTTAATATATACAGTGTCAGAACGGATAATTAAAAAGTGACATTTAAAATTTTGAAAGAACTGGAAGAAACATTAAAGTATATTATCTGTTGATAATAAGAAGCAAAATTCGACAGCTATAGTTAAATCTAACCATGAATTGGAAAAACTGTTTTCTACAAATGTGGAAAACTTTTATAAAACTGCGTTAAACTACATAAAAAAATGGACCAGATCGTTCGAAATGGTAGAATGTTTAGAGTGGTGTTTACTGCAAAGACAAATTGAAAGGGACAATGTCCGACAATCTATAGATGATATGAATGCAATTCTATCTAAACTGAATCTGGATGACGGCAAGTTGGTAGGTGAATTAAGTTATATCAATTTTTATTGTAATCAGGATAAAATTACCGAATGGGACGAACTGGGGAAACCGCGCGATCAGAGATGGGTTGAGGTTTTGAGTCATTTGAAAGAGAAAACAATTTCATGTTCAGAAATTATCCAAATCATTCAATTTACTTATTCGCTACCTGGAACTAATTCTGCTATAGAAAGGGAGTCCATCAGTTTTCTCCATCACATAAGTCAGGCTCCAATTCCGCGTACCTCTTCGGATGAGCTCTTCGAGCTCTTCAATCCTATGTGGCTTGTTTGGGTTAATTTATCCCTTCAAATAGCTCCAAACGAAAAATTCTATCTGGGTCAAATTCGTTGCGGGTGGGAAATGTCCAGTAAACGATGACGCATTGCGGTGGTCGAATCTTCAATCACACTTTCGTTACTCGCAATATTTTTAGTCGTGGTTTGTAAGAAAGCATTCCAGGTTCTTCGAGTTTTTTAATTATCTTTCAAATTGTGGTCGCAGCTAAATTTACTTTCGAGAATTACTTACGACCCATCATTTCGATAATAAATTTGCACAATTTTAAGACGTTATTGAAGAGTAAAACGCTCCATAATAAATTTTATAGTTTCATGTAAACCAATTTCATATACAATAAATAAAACATAATATTCTTGTACTACATGTGTACGACTGTGGCCTTCTTATCTGTATGTTGCATCAGTAATTCATATTCTATAGACTATTTTTAAAAAAATTGGGTATGCAGGTAATTAACGAAACACATATTCTAAGACACGTATTCATATTTTGTGTAATAATCTGCACCTGCACGTCCACCTAAAATAATGTAAAATACATGCGTTTATATACATACAAATATTGTAATTTGCATTTCAAATTTGCAAAAATTTGATAACATCATTTTTATGGGATAAATGTTAAAATTCCAAGTACAAGAATAAAGTGTTAAGTTCGGTACGAAATTTCGTTTTTTAAAACTATGCATATCAGATAAATCACCCATGCGCATACAAAATTTCACTTAAAAAAAAAATAATAAAATTATTGGCGGTACATAAAACAGTTTTTATTGTCTCAATGTTGTTATTTACATATTATACAGGATACATTTCATATTTTAATTTTTTTTTTTCAGACGATGACATATTATCTAACCTTCTATATAGTCAGATATCTGACGCATTTCAAATAAAATTAATTGTTTCTTGTTTTGTGTGTGTCCACGTTTGCCAATATATTATACAATAAATGAATTAATTTTATTTTACCAATCGGTAATTTAAGTACATATCTATCTATATATGTGCGAGGAATTAGAACGTGGGCTGGGAGAATTCTAAAGGTGAAAGGTTGTTTTTGTACTTACGCTAATAAATCATGTACGGTATTATAATTGCACAATTAATTGGAATCCAAAGATAAATGATTTATATTGATTGGTAGGAGTTATATATACTAAAATGACATCGGATTGCTTTTGCGGAATATATTATAATTGCAGGTTTCTGTGCGTGGACGGTTAATGAGCCTCCCATCAAGGAAATCAAATACCGGCCGCAAACCAAAAAATAAGCCGACAACGTTAACTTCAACCACTAACATAAGCAGTACATCCCTCCCTCATTAATATTCTCAAATAAAACAGATAGCCTTAGCTTCCGTTTGCTAGAATATTGCCTCCACCGTGAAACTGTTATCGCTTTCATTTACGTATGATTAAATACAAATGATTCAAGGGTGTGCTCGGCATTGCTAACTTCACTTCGACTAATCAGTATAGCATCTACAATGTCACTTAAAATAAAGATGTTTTATTTAAAATGAAAAAAAAATGTTGGTAAGGATTTTCCAGGCAATGACCGTACATCTTTCCACTTGAGTGTAATAAAAAGCAATTTTCCCAATTATATGGTGATCGCATTCTAATTTTTAGATTAACTATATTATAATTTCAATAATTTTGTCTGATCAGCAAAAGTAAAAAAAAATGTTTCAGATCAAAATATTTTTATTTTGGAATATATGAAATTTTGCAATTTATGTCGTCCGTGTAAATGTAATGTATGTGACCTTGTAATTGTATATTTTTGTTTCCCAATTAGTCTTAATTAAAGTGCAATGCATTTATGCATTAAAAAATATGAAATCAATTTTATAATTTTATTTAGGAAAAATACAATACTCTCCATACTCTATATCTTCGCTGCTTAAGATAAAATTCGATATGTACGATGGAAATGAAATTCTAAATGTTTTTTGTATGAATGTCAGGGTTAGAGTCAACATGAAACGAGCTTGACTATTTCTTATGATTATGTATGATAAAATGGGAGTCTCAAATCATTTAATTTCATAAGTGTTTAATCATAAGTTGTACCTACGCGTAGAGTCATCACACTTTGTATTTTTAGATTGTTCCAATGCTTAATAATATGTATGTATGTATGTTATTTTCAAGGAGTGTTTACAAAATCTTGTGACAAAAAGTCTGAGGAGACAAAAGGTCTGAGCAGAACGTTTATTAATTATTTCTTAAGGTTAAAAAATAAATATCAACACATACCATACATTAATTAGAGACTGTTCCGCTAGTGGATTTATTGTCCTTTGAAAGCTGAACAGTATCCCTATTTTGTACACGGCTACAGGTATATGTATTTTAATTGGCCGTCTGCACACTGCATTTCGCCATATGCTATCCTCTATTAATTCCAACATAGGGTCATAGATGTTTTCAATTTTATCACCGATCGTAATCGGGAGATGAAAAAAATCCCTTTTGCATCCCTCCTCTCTTTGTTACACACTGTAACAAATCGAGCCGCAATTATTATTTTTGAGGAAAAAGCGCCACACAAATATCCCCACTCTAAAATTAGTTTATAGGCAAAGAGGTAAAAAACGAGGAGATACATTATCATGCGCTGTATACATCGTTTAAACAGGCCCAACAAACTGAACCAGCAAAACAAAATTGAATTGTTTTCAATTATTTAAGAGCTTACTTGAAATTACAGCACGATAGCAAAAATTAAATTCTGATTTTAAAACCTACTATGTGTTTACTAAATGTAAATACATTCATGCTAAGAATCGCTTTGTAATTTTTACAAAGGGACATTTTTTTCGTTTTATGCTTGTGTTTTCGTTGGTTTTATGTATTTGTAATTTTCTGAAGTTTCTTAGAAAATAAAAAAATTGGCGGGAACTAAATTATTTTTGACATTTACAATAAAATTATTTAACTAATGTTCGTACCACTTGTACCATCGCGCTAAATTAATTAAATAGTTTAATTGAAAATGAGATAATAATTCACAACTCAATGATTCATAATTTTATTTTTAGGTTTGTCAGGATTCCTCAAAACTTAAACAAGTAAGGAATTATATATGCATTCGTCTGTTTTTGTATTTGAATTAAACAATATTCAATTAATGATGTAGAGAGTTTTAATTAAGACCTGAGCGCTTCTTGTCCCCGATCCAACTGGCCACTTATTAGAAAACATGAAAATATTAAGAGAAATCAATATATATTTCAGTTCGAATACTTAGAAACAAAAAACTCCAGTCGTAAGTACCATAAAACCTATATTTCGGAAATCACATTGATCTTCTGTGAGACTAGAACCAGAGCTACTCGAACATTTTAGGTTAATATTGCAGCTTATTAGAAACACTCGAAAATATTCAGAAACTTCTATTTATATATTTCAATTTTGTAACTTAGAATCAAAAATACACTGTCCTAAGTACCTGAAAGCCTATATTTTCTAAAATCTTTTTTGGACCTCTTATTAGAAACACTCGAAAAAATTCGAACACTTCAATATTATTACACTTCCTTAGTACCTGAAGGCCGACATTTTTGAAAAACTGAACGGTTTTCCATTAGACCAGACCCACACTAAATCATTCATTTTTCGGCAATGATGGACCCTTATTAAAAACACTCGAAACAATTCGGACACTTCGATATATTTATTTCAGTATTTGTACTAAGAACCAAAATTGTCTATTCCTAAGTACCTGAAAGCCTATATTTCGGGAAATCTGAGTGGTTTTCCGTTAAACAGCGTACATAACATGGAGAATTTATCATAGTATTGAGTTGAAGTTAGACGCTGATGTTTTCGCTAAAAATTTAGTCCATTTTGTTAGACTTGCTATATTTTTCATTATTAATTTGAGATTGGCTATGTCAATACCAAATTGTTTATTATTGTACGTTTTGAGATAACATGTCTCATTTTAGATTTTTTAATTTATTAGTTCTAGCGGTGATTTTAAATAACACATGAATTCAACGAAATGGAGCAAAATATGGATATGGCCATATTGGGACTAATTTACTGACTAAACAACAAAACACAGTTCCAAATTAAACGGAGTCACTTGCACTTTTTACTGAATCAATATAAAAAATTAATATTAATCAAATGACGAAAGGTGATTTCTGGTAGATCGGTGTACAGTCGGACAAAACGATTCTCATCACAATGACGGATTATTATCTCTACTACAGTTTATTTCGGATATTCACAAATTCACAATACCTACTGAAAATCATTTATTTTTATTGACAATATGTAATAATTATATTATATAAAAATCTAATTTTATTATAATATTATATAATAAATTTAAATAACTACACGAAATATAATTAAAACAATATATGTACACAAAAATTATCGGTGACACGGAATCGAAAAATCAAATCAAAAAGAGCAAACTATAATATGCAGTTCATTTATATTACACTGCGTATTACAGTTTGCTCTTTTTGTCATTATTCAAAAAATTGCTCATAATTTAAAAAATAATTATGTTTTAGTTGGTAACCCTGCGGACCATTTTGCTCAAAGATAGATTTTTTTGAATGGGTAGGGAGGGGCTTATATCATTTTAAGTGATTTGATTGATCGAGAGACCGGGAATTATACTATGGTAAATTCTCCCGATGTTATGTACGCTGCTTTAGACTAAACCTACACCTGTTCAAACATTTTTCGGCTATAATGACCTCTTATTAGAAACATTCGATAAAATTTGGACACCACGATATATGTATTTCAGTTTTGGTACTATATGAACCAAAAATGTACAGTTCTAAGTAAATCTAAGTAATTTTAGTTAGTAAGGACCCACACCTATTTAAATATTTTTCGGCAATGATGCTTCCTTATTATAAACACTCGAACAGATTCGGACTCTTCGATATATGTATTTCAGTTAGGTGTGGATCTGGTTTTACTTAAAACAACTCAGATTTGTCGAAATATAGGCTTTCAGGTATTTAGGACAGGAGAATTTTGGATTATAGTAGCAAAACTGAAATATGTACAAATATCGAAGTTTCCGATTTTTTTCGAGTGTTTCTAATAATTGGTCATTTGGAGTCGGCTGAATTTCTCTTAATTAAATAATTCACAATAAAAATATAAAAATTCGTTAAAACGAAACTTTTATTTTACATGTCGCTCTCACACAAATGCATAAAATTTGTTGTTGTTGCTTTTAAGACAGGTTTAGGACAAATTTCACATACGTGTTTTAACTGAGTTCTATTTTCGTCTTTTAATAATAATAAATAAAGTTACGTTAAAAAAATGTTTATCCTTTATCCAGCATCCCTGTGCCATCGTTTACATTATGGAAAATTCGTGAGTTACAATATTAATCAGCGTGTGTATTTTGAGGCCATTTGGTTTAATTCGAGCGATTTGCACTTGAGCTTGAAACCTGCCATAATTAATATAGTTTTGTCTAGTGAGCAAAAACAAAATTGTAGTATACAACGTAAGTTTTCAAGCAGTTTTTTGGATTCCACCAACGTTTTCATTATTGAAAATTATCACGCATTACAAGATGGAAAGAAGCATTCATTTTCTTAACTTCTAGAAGAGTTATTACCATTTACAGAATTCTATAAAAAGTTTTACTAAAAAATTTCAAATGAAAGTTAAGTAGATCTTTCCTACAGCGACTTTTTTCATAAAATTATCCCACCAGCATGAGCTATTCGTTTGTACTATAGATACAGAGATAACCTGGCATTATTCGTAAATACACAATTAAAAATTAGCAATTTAACAATTGGTTTGTAACATGAATTTTCTTGACGTTATATTTTCGCACTCTACTGTTAATCTTGATCACACATTTTGGTTATACTTATGATAGTATGTGGGCACCTAATTACATATTAAGCCCAATAATAATAATTTAATTTTGGTTTTAATGGTTTATTTTCTCTTTATTACTAATTATTATAAAAAATGTTGGTGCATTTTCCGTTCGTATTTTAAAATTGGCTTGCATTTTTGTAGTTTGATATGATTGAATATATGTTTTCAAATATTTTCTTATTTCGTTAATTTTGGATAGCATTAATTTATTGATTGTGTGGCCTTGTGGGTGATGAGCTGTAATGTATATAATTTTACTGATCATAATCCCTCCTTCTTATTATGCGAATACGAAGGACAAATTTTTTTCATTCAACAATTTTTTTGCGGTGCAGCTTACAGACATCTTTAATTTAGTTGGGATTAATGGAAAAAACAAAATCGATAGTTTAGTTAAGTTTAAGAAAAATACAATGATGCATAAATATACATACATACTCGTATTTCATGCTATTCTCACAGTTATGATTTCAATCAGTTGGATCTCTCGATCAGGTAAATTATTGATGATTTCTACGATTAATTTTAATTTTTAAGAACATAAAACTAACCTGATTTTTGAGGAAAAACATAGTTTTAATTGAAAAATGGAACAAAACAAGTCAAAATAACAGAACAAATTTAACTTGGAACAAAAGGAGGGTGATTAACTTAAAAAGTAACAGTGGAAGAAAAGACACCGTCAAATTTGCGGTAAGCAAAAGAACGAAAAACGATAAAAAAAACGAAAGATATAGTTTTTGTCAAAGTTATAATAATAATAAAGTGTTTAAAGGCCGTTACTGGCCCCTTACTGCACAACAATCTGGCTCCAACGGTTTCGATCCAGACCTCTGCGCCTACCATGTGGTGGCTCTCCTTTCAGGGACCACTGCACTATTCGTTCCGGATCAGCACGAAGATACAATCGAGCCAGCGTAATCGCTGAGATTTTATTTCATGCACAATATCGGGGATCTTCATCAGATCTCTGATCTCGAAATTGTACAGAGCTCGGTATGTGCCATCTATCTCGCGTTTTCGGCCGTAAATCATACGCATGACTCTTCTCTCAAATGTAATGAGCCATCTCTCGCACTCATCCATCAGGCCAAAACTTTCACATCCAAACATAACAACGGGTCTGATCAACGCTTTGTAAAGCTTCAGCTTCACGACACTTGATAGGTGTTTAGATTTTAGCAGTGGTCTTAGAGAATACAGAGCTCGTCTGCCAGCTGCCAGCCGCACTTTAATATCCTCACCCACACTGTTATCGTGAGTGATAAGAGAGCCCAAATATTTGAACCTCCTCACTCCTTTAAACGTGCAGTGGCCACTACTAAAATCTGGTGTGCCATTGTCCCTATAACCGAGAGATCATGTGTCTGGTGTTGAACTCATTGATCTGGAGTTCAACAAAAGCTGAAAACTCTATAAGCGGATCAAATATTTCCTTCACTCCGTTGCTATTCAGTCCAATCACGCATATGTCATCTGCATATGCAAGCACCTGATTGGACTGGCGATATAAGATGTTGTGCTGAGGTGTTTCAGTTTTACGAAAGATGTACTCCAACATGAGATTAAAGAGTATCGGGGACAGAGCACCTCCCTGCCGAACACCCTAGCTAACTGCAAAAATTCTTTATTGCCTATTCTTAACTTTAACTTTGTCTCGGTTATACAAGAAGGATAGTGGATCTTCAAAGAGAAAATTTAAAACGACGCATTATATGAGGCGAGACGGTATTTCTTTGGTTAAAAAAGATGAGAGGCATAAGTGCTCGAGCTTCTGGAGAGTTCATTAAAGAAATAGCTCTATAGGGCGCAATACTGGTTGTAAAAATTTTGTACTCATCATAACTTGTCATATTAAACGTTGTCGGGTCTAATAAAGTATCTAACGAAGTTGTGGATAGTTTTAAGGAAAAATTCGATTTCATTTTTGAAGATTTAGTAACTAGAATTGATATGTTATTTTAGTTTATTTTATTTAGTTAGTGTTTAAGCAATTCTGATAACGTGCAATCTAAACTTATGTACATTTTTTTTTTATTAATTAGAGACTGTTCGGCTAGTGGATTTATTGTCCTTCGAAAGAGCTGAACAGTATCCCTATTTTGTACACGGCTACAGGTCCGTCTTTTAATTGGCCATCTGCACACTGCATAGCTCCAAGCTAGCCTGTACTAACATGAACGATGGGTCGGTACATGAGTTCTACGTTCCAACAGAGAGTCATATTTCAATTTACTCACCGATCGTAATTCCAATTTACCGATCGCGGATTCGAACCCGGTACGGTTACAAATTCACACTATGAATTGTCTACATTATCGACGTTGCCGATATTATCTATGTTGTATGGCTGCCGGCGCGGCAATACATTAGGGCAAATCAATTTGTAATCTATAATCCCACACCAAATATTAACGCGGTCCAGAAGCGCTGTTTTTCTACTTGTAGTAGCCACCAAAAATTTACTTAATTTAATTTGCTTTGTAAAATCAGATTTGGCAAAAAAATAATACAGAACGTAAAAAAAATTCGGTGGAATTGTAATTGTCTCTTTGGCAACTCAATTTTAGATCCTGTAATATAGAGAGATAAATCAATCTCACTGGTCAACCACATGGTCTTCACCGATAGCTCTGCCTCGGATAATATTAAAAACTAAATGCATCATAACTCGTTTCCAGTAAACCCTTTACACTTTCATAGTCTTACAGGTAATACTTTACCATTTCATGTGATAAAATCTGGAAATTGTGGTCAATTACCTCAACACCAAATGTACTCAAGCTTTTCCTCCCGGATGATGAAATCATTATTACTTAATCAACATGACAACTAACATGATTGTTGTAAGTAGGCCATAGAAGGGAGGCCACTTCTATGCGGTAACTGTTCGAAATTGTAAACAATATGCAGATTTGGGTCTTGTCACTCATCAAACTCGTCAAAGTATATCCTCAAATTCAACTCATTGCTCAAGTTCAACAACCCAGTTCAAAAGTTATTCAACTATAATTTGATTTACGATTAAACATAATTTATTTAAAATGCGCTCAATTTTTGTTCATATTCAGCTTAAATTTTAATTTGTATCACTCATTTAATTTAACTAACGATCTTGTTTCAAATTAACTTAAGTTTCGTTCTAACGTGAAATTAAAACTTGACTTAAATTTCTTAAATACCTTAAATTATGATTCAAAATCTATACGCAAACTCGAATAACACAAAAGATTTTTTTCAACCAATGTGTCATTTTTAATTCAATTTAAAATTAAATATGCACTCACAATTTTTTTGAAAAATTGCTTTATTTCTCCTCATATAATTCATCTAAAACACCATTAAAGATTTTGGGTCAAATTCATACTAGGATTCTGCTCTGGAATTTCACTTAAGCAAATCCACTCAAAAAATATATACTTCGAAGTCTATGAAAACTCAAATAATTTCTAAATCGCGATTAAAATTTTACTCAACTTCATAGTACAAATGTACCCTAAATTTAACTTAAAAAGATCTGTCCGTCAAAAAATCTGCAACACACGTATAATATTTAACTCAACTCCATTGTACAATTCTACCTAGAGTATTCGTTAGAATATCACTTTAAAAAATCCACTCAAAATATTAAATTTAATATCTACTAAAATTCAAATATGTATGTAATTATAAAAAAATTAAATTTTGAAAAGAGGCATTTTTACCCCCACTTTCGATTTCAAGCAATATTTTTCGTTTATTAATTTTCCTCGGTATCTCTTTTCATGTGCTCGGTATTTTGGGCAACCATTATAGAGCAAATGTATAGCCTCATGGAGGGAGATCTAGCCCTTGACACGATACCTAACACCATTGCTTAGGGGATGCTCATTGATTGCCCAATATATTGTAAATATAATATTTTAAAGCAAATTTAAAATTTCAGCACTATTGCAAAATTAGTTGTTTTTGATTCTTTCGATTTTATTTAGTTCATAAGAATATTATTTAAGGATTTGATCTCCCCAATCCATTACAGTTTCATCACGATTTCTAAATTAGTTTATTTCTAACTCATTCCAAATTCAAAATTTATTTAAAATATTCCTTAAAATTTGTATGCTTGATAATGAGAGAAGAATAAAAGGAAGAATGATGGAAGTTAATTGTTAAGTTTTATACAAGATTTTTGATAGTTTGCAAGATACTTTTAGAGATGGTAAGATTTCGCAATGAAGTTTGGTTTTAATTAGTACCGATGTTACTTGCCTTTAAAAATTATCTAGTCGAGCTAAAGTATAGAAACGGAGCTATTTCATAAAATAGCGATTCAGTTAAGCCATAATTATGACAAATAAATATTTGACCGTCACAGTTTTAATTTCATCTCCCTTATAATTGTGAAATCAAAAAAATGGTATAACAGATTAAAAGATAAAACTATCTTTGTAAACATCCAGATTAAAATGTACATTATTCTAAATTTCTTAAAGATAGATTATGAATATTTTAATTTAGAAATTCTCTAACCTAACCTGAATTGGAAAGAGATTAAAATTCATTAAAATAGATTCTAAAACTGTCCTACCCGAATCGCATTAAACCTAAATAAATATCTAACCATTGTAGTTTAAAACCATAGCTCACTAAACCATTCGATATCAATCGTCTACATTATTGACGTTTTCTACCAATTGTCTACGTTGTCGATGATATCTACATTGTCTAAGGGTTGTCGACACGTCGGCGTAAAACTTAATAGTTGACGCCCATCCCTGTTCACGATCCCAGCATACCCGCGAACAGTTAAGTTATAATACACACAATTCATTCTTATTTCCGCATGGGAGATCACTAATGTTACAGACCAATATCACTTTAAGATTTTCCATTTGCAGAGTAGAAAAGTTCTAAAAAGAAGTTTGAAGCATAAAAGTTTTACTGAATAATGACAACGAGTGTGGTTGACTGCAATGAATCGTAAAAATCTTAAACATACTTCAATCAAGTATTCGACTGTTCGTTCCAAGCATTTGTACCTGGAAAAAGCACTGCCCTTAATTATTTGGTAAATTCTGACTGGATCATATAAGACCAATCAAACATTCTCCACATCTAGATACGACAAAATGAAACAAGGAACTTTATTAAAGAAATAGCAAGCTCAGTTTACCACACAAATAAATACTAATCACGACATGAATCCTGAAGGAGGACATATAGAAATCTTTGACGATTCGATACTCTCGCGATTCCGATATTTCATTTTTTAAGGAATTATTATTTAATTAAAAATCACATAAAACAAAAATAATCGGTTTACCTTAAAACGTTAGAACATCTGATTAATATTTGTCAAAGTTTATTGAGGAAAAACTTTTATAAACCGAAAAATAATATCTAAGTAGCCCTACTTTGCCTTTATTTTAACATAGCAAAAACAAAACAAAAACATTGTCAAAACTGGTTTTTAATATCACCATAATGGTCTAGTCTGAATAAATCTACTTTTCTTTAGAGTTGAGAAAAATCCTGTACCTTATTGCGTTAAAAAAAATTAAATTGCTTAGTGCAATCATGATTTTATTGTTTTGATTTACATAGTAGGGCTACTTGGATATTATTTTTCGGTTTATAAAGAATTTTTATAACAGGGATAGTTATACAATGGTAATGGTCTCTTTTCGTTAAAATAGCCACACAATTATTATTATTATTTTTCGATTCAAATACCAATTTAATGAATGAAGGTTATAACTCTTAATTTGTAATTCTCTATGGTATTACTTCGGAAAACAAATCATTAGCATTCCGTGTATTCGAAAAAAATTATTTTCCTAATTATGTATAATGTATAGTTTAATAAAAAATATTCTGGTAATCTGCTAGAGAAATTAATGAACACAGATCATGGGGTGAATTTCGATTTGATGACAAATGACATAATTTTTTTTCGACTAGTGAATTCTCATTATGACAAAATTTCGTATTCCCGTACTACTTTGATTTCCTATAATTTTACAGCATGAGAATTAAATATTTTTCATGTAGCATTTCCCTGGGGTAATCGGATTTGATGATGGAACCCACATTTCGATTAAAAAGCCCAATGTTGTGGGCTCTCAAATAATCATTATATGGAAAATAATTGAGAAACCAAATATTTTATTTGTGGTAAACGGAATTGATAATATTTTTGGGCGTGCATCGTTATTAATAACACCTTTAGCATAAACTGAATCTAGATTTAAATATTTTGAACTCTCATCGCTACATCCTTCATCCTTGGTTTCCCGGTGAAGTTCGGTGAAGTTTTCCGTAGGTTGTGATATTGTAGGATTCTTATCATAAGATTGTTGATTGATTTTTTACGAGATCGGTAGACGCTAATGTGATTTCCGAACTTTTTGCAATATGCGCATGGATAAGAAATTTGATTAATTCATGAATTATGATTGATTTGGTTTAGAGAAAGTCATATATGTTATGACTTGTTATTCTTGATTATGATATTCATAGAAAGTCATATATTTTATGACTTGTGTTATTCTGTGGATTAGTCATTACGAAATTAAATAGAATGTTGATGATTAGGATTACTATTGAAACAATTTGGAGCAGAATATCCAATTTTGAAACAAATTTAGCACTTAACAGGTTTATGAATAGAAATTTGAAATTTATTAGATTTATTGGATTGGTTTAAATTTTCTTCTTCTATACCCTTAGATAAAGCTTTCTTCAAACTTTCAAATCTGCCGCCTTTAAATTTCGAACTTTAAAGCGACCATTGTTGTGAATAAAACAAAGTTAAATTAAAGTGTATTTAGTTTTATTATTCAAAATTAAATTATTTCACTTTTATCTTTAATGAACCAAGGGATAAAAACGAAATAATTTGATTTTGAATAATAAAACTCAAACACAGTATAATTCATCGTTTTTTTATGCATTTCTATAGTTATATTACATAATTTTATTCTCGATGTAAAGTTTGAAAAACCTTTTAGATTAAGTTCCTGTTCTTTAAGTTTTACTTCGCGATGCTAAATTTCTATACTTATATTTGCGATTTTTTCATACAGTCATCTTAATATTGTGATTTTTCAGAAGTTAATTCACCTCCCGGGGTATTTCTTTTTTTCGTTGTTGCCGTCGCTCTTTGCACCTATTTGATTAAAGTATTGTGATGAATATGCCTAACGCTAAGCACAATCACATCAGTATCGTGATTATTCTCGTGGTTAGAGTCACAGCTACAGAGTATGGAATGGTAAAGATCGATGGTTTGATCCTCAGGAGTGCATTTGTAGTTTTTATTATGAATATTTATTTGAATCGACGACCAAGGTTAAGCGCGATAGTTGCTATGGTAGAATGAATATTATTCAGTAAAACACCACAATTCTGCCCTTTAGAATAGCCGAATTAAGCATATTTTCTGCTCCTCGATAGTTTTTTTTCCAAAATGGTCAATTCCAATGGCATAATAATACTTATTTATAAATATAGCTCTAAAGTTGGAAGACAAAACAATTCACACACAAACATATTCAATTAATTACATTGAGCACTACTAAACGATATCACTAAAAAAAATTGCTGGGATAAAAAAAAAAAAACGATATCTCTAAAAAAAATTGCTGGGATAAAAAAAAAACGATATCACTAAAAAAAATTGCTCTTGGCAGAAAAGAAGAAGGGCAAGGAGAATATGGCAGCAAACTAGAACGTTGCATAGGCATTTGATAAAGTTTGGCACGAAGGACTTAACTATAATTAAGAACTGTACTACCATAATGCAATTCACTACAATATTAGAATTATACTTGAAAGATAGATTTTTTAGAGTAAAATTAGATTCCAATCCTGAATTGAAAGAAATCAACGCAGGAGTCCCGCAGGGCAGTGTATTAGGTCCGGTCCTATACCTATTGTACACTAATGATCTCCCTGTATTAGAAAACAACACTGTGGCGACCTTTGCTGATGACACGGCAATCTTAGCTGTTGGAGATAGCAACGAAGAATCAACTCAGAATTTACAGTTATCTATATTACTCAAATACATAACTGGACCAAAAGATGGCGAATTAAACTTAACGAATAAATTTAAACGAAACTAAATCAGTTCACATCAATTTTACAAACAAACGACTCGAACATATTCCGGTTGCAATTAATCAAGAAATAATACCGTATGCCAACACGGCTAAGTATCTTGGCATGACACTAAATGCAAAACTACGATAGAAAGCACACGTCAAAAAGAAAAGTGAAGAACTAGGGCTTAAATATAGAAAGATGTATTGGCTGATAGGAAGGAGCTCCGCTCTATAAAAATACAACAAACTTCTATTATATAAACAAATATTAAAACCGGTTTGGACTTATGGTATCCAACTTTGGGGTTGTACCAAACAGAGCAATGTAGAAATCATCCAAAGATTTCAAAACAAAGTATTAAGGAACATCGTTGATGCACAATGGTATGTTAGAAACAGATCTTAGGGACTTTAAAGTGGACACTGTTTCAAAGGAAATCCAAAAAATGGACTGAGACATAGGCAAAGGCTCGAACAACATGTTAACACTGAGGCAACTAAGCTGTTAAACAACACAGATATTGTACGCTGGCTCAAACGAACTAAACATTTTGAGCTGATGTAATTGCTAGTCTAAACAGCGTAATGCTGATGTAAAATCCACAATAACGATGTGGTTTAATTCAATTTATCAGACACTACGGAACACCAGGGGGAAGAAACCATAAATTAATACGACATAGTAAATTAAGTTAGAATAAAATTGCTCATTAGTCCAGGTGACTAGATTGTAATAATTGTTTATTTAAAATATTAAATAAAAACCAAAAAAAAAATAGATCATAATTTAAAATGAAAAGGAGAATTATTGATAAGCCATACGCCACTTGTATATAAAATAAAATATTAATTCATATATAATAAGAAATGCAATAAAAGAAATTTTATATATTTTTAGGGACATCCGACGAACGTATGATATTAATAAATAATAAAATAAAGCACAATAATTTCTATCAGTCCAAAAATGCCAATATGGGTGGCGGTAATGTATAATTTTTTATTTTGTGGAATGAAATGTTTTAACACAATTGATTTCTCAGAAAAGTTGTTGATGAATGTGGTGCTAAATTGGGGCCGGATAAAACTTACATTAATTGTAAACAGCAGTGGATGCGTTTGATGCGAAAATATAAGGTCTGTATCGAACAAATTGTATAACCTGTTGTATGCCATTTTAATTTAAAGAGTTTCTTTAAATTGAACAAGCACAATGAAGCGGCATGATGCCCCACAAGAGCAGGAAATTCATGAAGACTGGTCATTTTTTGAAGTAATTCACAATTATGCCATAATAAAAGATAATTATCATCCGCCTTATCTGTTGGCTAGCAGTTCGGGAGTAATTTCCAACAGATATGAAAGTGAAATAGAAAAGAGAGCTTCCTCGAGTTCCAGTACACAGCAATCATTTACATCTAGCAACGAAAGTCCGGCATCGAATTGGCGCATTAAAGAACATGATAATTAATTAAAAGCCCGGGAGAAAAGGGATCAGCGATTAGAAATACGATTAATTTTATTTTGAATGAAATATAATTTTTTTTTTAATATAAAATACAAACTGTTTTACAATTGTTCCATAAGCATATTTCTAAAAAAGGAATGTTTCCAAGGAATCTGCTTCTTCCTCAATATTTGAATCATCTACAACAATATTAATATTTTGATTCACTGCATTAATATCATTTATATCCCCAACTTCCCCACCAGACACACAAATATTGTGGAGCACGCACGTTGCAAAAATGTTTTAATACTAATTCGATTTTTAACTCCAACGATTTGTTAAAAATATTCCGCCATCTGATTTTTAAGATGCCAAATGCGCACTCTACAATATTTCGGGCTCGGCTGTGTACCGTATTAAACCTTCTCTGCTGCTCGTTAGCATTTTTATATGGCGTTTTTACGGCTTCAGGTCTTAATTGACAAGGGTATCCATATCACCCAATAAATAATAATTATCAGACGTATAAGTGCCGATTTGATAGAGGGGACTATTTTTAAAAACACGGGAGTCATGTACTGACCCTGGGAATCCCACGAAGATATTATTAAATAAATGATTACTGTCTACAACAGCATGACATTGAATTGAATAAAATATTTTGTAATTAATGTACTCATCGTGTTTATTTATTGGGCATTTCATCCGTACATGACATCCATCAATAGCACCCAAGCTTTTGTAAAAATTTCTGTTTTTGCTGTACTGTAAAATTTAAGAGCTATCTCCTCACGGTCCTCTTCTCTTGATGGTTTGATCAATATATATATACATGTGCACGGTGAAATATTCCAACAACATTACTTAAATATATGAAATTAAAGGATAATACGCTACTTATGGTGTACTTGTACTTACCGACTTATACCAATAAAAGCACCAGCTACTCGATAGCTACATCCCGCAGCCATCCAGTATAAAAAAACGGTCAGCTCATACTCCTTTGCCCATCCGTGGTGTTTGTCTGATATGGTTCTCAACCTGCAGTATTCTAATGGCCTTAACGAACAAATAATATTATATACATACATACATGGTACTTTCAAATAATAGGATATAACAATGTGTACTTCTCTTATTTTTCTCCTGTATTTTCGAAGTCTTGCATTATTCGACATTTTATACTTTTTGTATAATAATAACATCAATAATATAATTGGAAAATATTTTTTCCCGATGTGATTCATTGTTAATTGATTTTTTACAGCTGACAAAATTTTAACTAATTGACACAACAAATTAAATTTTTGAAGTTGAAAAATTTCTCCACGGCAATTTGATTTCACCAAATTTTTAACAAAAATATTTTTTCGATTGACACAGACACTGAAGCTCAGTACATAACTGCGGGAGTCAGTCGAAAAAATAATCACACTTCACTCTCTACCAATCAAAGTACGCCATTTTAACATAAGCCCCTCCTTTTGCATCACACTCGAGTTGAAAATTTTCTTACTCGGACTCCTGCACTCCCGCACTCCCGCAGTTATGTACTGAGCTTTAAAAAGTAATAAAAATAAAATTTTGACAGCAAAATTAAATTTATTCACCACAAAAAATACAAAAAAAATTTATCACGGTCGGACCCGTATACAAAAGTTGACAAATGTGTTAAAAAATCATAACCTACTATTTTTCTTGTAAGAACGTATATTTTCAACAGTAATGGAGAATATTTAGAATTCCACTAGGACATTCATAGAAAACGGCACCACAGTTGACGGTTTATTTCCTGGAGTGTACCGTTACCAGAACTCGCCAGCCCACAGCCTTCGACGTCTAACTATAACCCAACGGCGGCTATCTCAAGTTATTCTTCAACGCCATCTACGTTTCGGTCAAGCTCTGCTCTAGAATATATGGCCAGATGGTGAAAACCTATTACCCCAATATTAATGTTAGTGGTTTGCTCATATCGTCGGGTTCAGACGATTCTGATTAAGCGTTCCGCGAATAATTAAATAAATCAGATAGTAATGTGATTAACTTAATTTTTTTTTATAAAATTTATCTTAAATTTTTTAGTTATAAAAATAAAATATTGAAATATGTGTTAATTAAATGAAATTAAAATATTTGTTGTTGTTTCATTAAGCTAATTGTACCAAAAGGCTACAAACAAGAAGAGAAAAGTACTTCTAAAGTATTAAATAAATATCCATTATAAATAGCATACTTCTCTAAGTTTCCTTCGGTATTTCCGTATCATAGCTTCATTTATTAAATTATATCTTTTATAATACTCGTATATTAAAATTATAAAATAAAACATCAAAATATTTTTTACAACGCAATTCGTTTTAATTTTTGACTGTGTAAATTTTAACTGATTCACACAGCAAAATTGATCACCACGTTAAAAATATTTCACTATAAAAATTTCCTAGCGTAACTGCTACAATTATTGGCACTCTTAAGGAATTTTTGTATTGAATGTTTCGTTATTGTTGTTTCGACCATTTAATGGATAGATACTCACAAGTTCCTATTAAAATAATTAGTTGAATTTCAAAATCAAATCTTTAATTTTTAAATAAATTATGGAAATTTTACAAAATTTAGTAAAATTCAACTACCAATTCAAACCTTTTCAAGACTATAGTTATTGGTACCGTTTCATAATAATTGGCATCGCTTTTCAGTACAATTATCGGCACACTTACCAAACAGCTAGGATATGAAAAATAAAACACTAATTTGATATCTTCAAAAACTTATTTTTCCATTTTCCTTTCGAGGAAGCTTTGATTTGCATGATTTTTTTGCATCTTTCAGCTATTTGCTGTTTGTAGAATTATTATTAACTGAATCAACAATCAGAATATTCGAAGCTTCTTGGTTCAGGTGAGTCTGTGTAGAATCATTTATTATTAAAAATTCATTAATTGAATTGATATCAATCAATTTTTTTAGACAGTTTTAAAGGCCATTACTGGCCCCTTACTGAATCAACAATTTGGCTCCAACGGTTTCGATCCCGAGCATGGTCTTCATACTGTCTAAGACAATCTGAAGAGGCCAAGTCGTTCTCTACACCGTGGAGCCATCGTCGCCTGCAGCGACCTCTGCCCCTACCATATGGTGGCTCTCCTTTGAGAGAACGCTGTACAATTCGTTCCGGGTCAGGATATCAATCAATAAATTATCTAAATTTGGGTGTTCTAGATTAGTTTGTGTTGATTTTTGACAAACCGTTTGATTTAATTTAGCTTTGCATTTTATTTTTTGATATAAATTATATAAAATAATAAAATCTTCATTGAAGTTATCCTTTTCAATTTCACCTTTACCTATACTTTCAAACAGTTTAATTTTCTCGTCACCCACAGTCGTACAAAACGTTTGAAATGCGTCCTCTTGAATCGTGATAGTATGATCGCCATAGGAGTTGGTTGAAGATCTTCCTAAACATTTACTGACTTTCATGGCTAGTTTGTTAAATGGAACAAGGTCACATGCTCTGAAACCAGTTTGAACAGTTTCTTTATTTATACTATTTTCAATAACATCAAATAAAAGGGTAGCCAATTTTTCTTTAGTCAATGAGTTCGTCGGATTATTTCTTCTCCATTCTAATACTGTACGGTTCCAGCCAATTTTTAATGGTTTAAAGGCAGCGGCATCGGCCGGCTGTAATATTCTAGTAGCATTAGGGTATAATGGTATTAAAATAATGTTTAAATTGACACACAACTCACAGCTAATGTCAAGTGGGTGGCATGACCATCCACAAAATATATTACAGGGAATTTAGTACCCAGTTGTACCAAATTTGGATGGAGAACTTTGGATATATATTCGTAGAATGTTTCTCGTATCATCCATCCATTGTCACTAATGCCCATACCCCACCCTTTATAGGCAATGACTTTCGAATTTTTTCTGGTACTCTTTTAAAAGGGTAAATCACCATGGGAGGTGTAAGCGCTCCTGCCGCCAAAAATGTCAACGTTACTGTCAAACTGTCAAACTGACTTGGCTAACCCTTTATCAATCTCGTATACATTTCGAGAGCCCTTTGCAGCTAAAACATTCTTGTTCTTCGGGCATAACAGAAAATTTGTTTCATCACCGTTAAAGATTCTCTTGGATCGTTTAATATGTCGCGATAACTAAAGTCGGATGTCGCTTGAGAAATAATTTAATCCAACCTTTACCTGGAATTTTGTCTTCGCCAAATGGATGAGGCTGATCGCTTCTAAAAATCATTGACTGCACGCAAAATATCTTCGTTTCTCTTAGGAAACCCTTTCGCTTGTAACAGTTTAATCCATTGGACCACATGTTCTTCTTCTTCATTGGTTAGTCACACACTCTAGTGCCGATAGTTAAAATTTGATTCATTAACCATTAATTATTGACACCCAATTATTTTATTGTTTTGTTTAAAAACACTCGAATTCAGACATGTGTTTTAGTGAACCTTTCGATATGCAGGATACAACCAGTGAAACAAAAAACATAAAAGTGAAAGAAATGCAATATTAAACTCATTATTTTATTTGCTCCACTATCATCATTCTACCACCATGTAACCGTGACCAAAACCATTAAAGTATGTTATAGAATGTAGAAGCTTTTAATTAAATCGAAATAATAGAATTCTTTGCGGTACCACTATATAAGAATGAAAACATAAATGAACTTAAGCTATAGTTTTTAAGTGCATTTAGTTTTATGAGCAAATCTTATAATTTGTAAGTTTGTTTTGAAGCAAAATAAATTGGAATCGTTAAAAATTGTTGCAGTATATAGATACATTAAAAGTAAATACATATCAATAATATACTCAACATAAATAAGCCTGACATTCTCTCTAATACAGGAAACGATTTTTGTTTTGCTTTTTTTTGTTTTTTAATTTATTCCAAAACGATATCCATCAAATTTTTTATTATTAATTGCTGCACAAAGCATTAAGAAACAGCTCCAGCCATGTACTACATACAAATGTACATAAAATAATTGCGCCGGCGGTTAAATCGTGAAAAATCCACATCTAACTGACAAAGGGTTAAAAAAAAAAAAAAAATCGAAATTAAAATAATTGAAATATCTCAATTTCTTCATTCAATTCGTATATGTTGTATAATCGAACACGCTTATAAAAATTAAATCAAGATTAAAAATATAAAAAAAAAGTATAAATAAAAAGACAAACAACAAAATGAAAAAAAAAATGTTAAAAACAAAAAAAAAAACGGTTTTGTCTTAAAGATTTCGTTTCTTAGTTTTGTTTTATTGTTTAATCCAAATAATCATCATTGAATACTAACCATAAATACGTACGCCAGGGAGAACGGTTGGAATTGGAATACATATATTCATTTCTTCTAGACTTACCTTATTACTTATCTCGATTTAACTTTCTTATAAGAATTTGTTATATTAAATTAAGTTAAAGGGAATTTGTTTTTCTTGTATTTTCTTTTCGTGTTTTATACACAGTATACGTATACATACGTCTGTAAGTAGTTTCGGTCGAATTATAATAAAATATTGTGTACGCGAGTATCTCCATATATACATAAATATATAGAGAAATGATGGATCAGTATCAATGTTTTTTTGATATTAATGTGATTCGTTTATCTTTTTATGTTGGATATGTAAAATATGTGTTAAAATGTGGTAAGGAGTTTAATGTTTGTTGCTGTTGTTGTTATAGAAGTTGTATGTAAGACAAAATAACAATCATAATTTGTACATATAATAAAACAGAAATACAAGAAGAAGGTAATATTTTATACTATTGAGATATCTGATAAACTAACAACAACATACAAACACACACACACACAATGTATTCAAGAATAACTACGAATATGAAAAAAAAAATAACGACAAACGACCGCCTTTATTTTTCCCATTCATTGGTTTTCCATATGAAGCTGCATAATTGAGTACGCGCGCTTATTGTATGAATGAACATTTGGTATTACATATGTGTACATATATTATATATACATGTATGTACATATAGATAGAACCGAATCGTTTGTTGGTGGTGTGTTGTTATTGTTGTCAAGCATTTCTGTTTTGTTCATACATACATATATATCATGTATAATATAGAGTAGCACATAAGTCGCTTGTAATTTATATTGATTCTTACAATTGATTTCAAAAACTTATTGAGTTGAGAACATTTGATATGTGGTGCGTGGGTGTATGGTAAATTTATTAGAAAATACATGATTTTTTATTTTTATTGAATTTTATGATTATGAATATCGAGATTTTTCTATAAGTAGTGATACTTAACGCCAACTTAGATTTTTCTTCTTTAATTTTTTTTTTTTTTTTGGTAAACGAATTCCACTGTATAGGTAAGTATGTATAAATATGCACGGATTAAGCGAGCACGGTTATCATCACAATAAAATAAAACAAAAAATTACTTTAAAGTGGTCATATCAAATTTATCCGCGAAATTATGTGAACATTTATAGCAAACTTTTAGAGCTAAATTACCACAGATTGTATATTTATTTGTTTGAGTGCACCGGAACTTTTAACTATTTTTATTTGCCATAAATATTTAATATTAATAAAATATTATGATGCGATTTGAATACATTATAGTATTGTATACTATATAATTATAGTGGTTTACTGGTCATAAATTATTTGGACAAATTTGTTTTGAGATATAAAGAATTTTGTCATTAAAAAATCGTTTGGTTATTAAATGTTGAAAGGAGTTTGCCGCATTAAAATTGATTGAAATATTCATTCATATATAGTTATAGATTAAAACACCTTGTTTCTAAAGCTATAATTAAATTAAAAAAGACAAATTAGCAACAAATTTATCGATATTTATCGTTTTTTGCCGATTTTATCGAAATACTAAATTTCAATTCGCGATGTAATTTAAGCTACAACAATAAAATTAATTTGTTCTAGAATGTTTTCAAATCAACACGATATAGTGACTGACTATTATCAGATTTTTGTTATTTATTTTTAAACCGAATAATTGTTTCTTTAAATGTTATTCCGAATCACTCTATAGGTGAATACACAGTACAAAAGTGTACACAAGCAGTGGCAGCTCTAGGACTTTTTGCACCCCATGCAAGTATTTTTGTAGGCGCCTTTTTTGCTTTTGAACTATAGTATATAACAAATTGGGTATTTTCCGGCTTGAACTTAGTCGTCGAGTCCGTGACTCGGCGAAATCGTTAGGGTGTATACCGCAGATGCTTGGGTGCTATCTTTCGGATAGGATCGTTCTGGAGAGGATCTCTTTCAAGATTATCTCTGGTCCGTAGACAACTTTTATTCTCCTTTTTGCCCGACTTTACAATGTCGCCAATGATTAGAATAAAACAGATCAACCTGCAACACAGTAAGTCTGCTTCATTTGAATTAAGGAAGTTACTTATTGTAATGCATACAGATATTTCTTATCCAGGAAAAATATTTTCTTGATAATGCTGTCTCTGAATTGAACTTATTTAATGGCAGAATTTTCTGTAAGAATTCTGTCAATAAAACTCGGGCGTGCATTTTGGTTGCACACATTACAGCAGTTCTTGCTCTCGAATTTAGTTCGGCCGATGTTACGGCTGTGCTCAATACTCTGGTCTCCGCTAACTCCTGCACTAAACTGGTCATCGCCTCAGTTTATTTGCCGTATGACTCTTTTTCACCTCCTCCCTCTGAGGAATTCACTAATCTTGTGACATGGTGTAAGAATAAGCATACATCTTTGGTGAGTGGCTGTGATGCTAATGCTCATCACTCGATCTGGGGTAGTACGAACATTAACCACTTGAAATTCTCAATACTGGAAGCGAGCCTATACTTTTGTTAACTGTTTCCGGCAGGAGGTGATTGACATTAGTCCATGCTCTATATCCATTATTGATTTAATTTTAGACTGCAGGGTGACGAATGATATCCTCACCTCTGATCACAGGTGTATCTCGTTTAATATTAACCTTAAACGATTGTCTTTTAAAGCTTACCGCAATGGAAAATTAACCGATTGGGGTATTTTCTCTCTCGAGCTAGGTTCTTTACTTGCGCCACCTAGGGTTATTCGGTCTAGAAAAGACATTGAATATCAAGCACCTTCGAAAATTCGTGCCCTCTTATCACTAATTAAAAGATTCGGAACAAACCTGAAAATCTACTAGGAAACTGAAGAACAAAGCAAAAATGTCTAAGCAACAGATTGATTGGGATAACTTCTTGAACACAAAAGGAATATAAAAGAAATTTAAGATCCGCTCTAAGAGCCTCTTGGTTGAACTTCTGCGAGGAAATCAACAGCATATCTGCTGTCGCTGGACTCAATAAAGCTTTAGCTAAGAACAGTATGTATAAATTTAATTCTCTTCGTCTACCGGTCGGAGATCTTACCTCTTCCAATAAGTAAATTGGTGAGTTGTTCCTTTCAGTTCATTTTCCTGGTTGTGATATCGTCAACTCGGATGATGTTGCTGCAGAGCTCACTCGACTCCCGATTGGAGTTTGGCTCACAAGCTGATCAATCGTGATGTCTTGCGATGGAGCCTATTTTAATTTGCATTTTATAAAGCTGGCGTCCCTGATGGTATTTTTCCTGCTGAACTGCAGCAGGGCTTTAGTCTAATTCAGGATAATTTGCTCCACCTTTCTCAAGCGTGTATTGCTTTTAACACTGTTCCAAATTCTTGGAGCAGAAGTAGAGTTATTACTTTGCTATGTTGAGGACTCTGCAATGTTGAGGACTATTTTTTCCAGAACTGGATATTTTAATTTTCTTAAATTTTTAAGGAATTGCTAATTTCACAAACAAAATTTTAAAAGATAAAACTAATGTCATAAACACTATCATTATGCGTATTGGTGGAGCGAATATAATACATATCCGCTGGTAAACATTGAAATACACCGAAATGTAGTCGTGCGGTGTACTTTCTGGTCAAGGACGATGGCTGCTCGCTCATGACACGTAAAAGACGGAGAGCAGATTCGTACAAAGCAGACATTAAATTTTACTGGTATAACTGTTGCGGTATATAGCACGGAGTTATGCATCTACCAGCTAGTAAGGTAGAACTAACGCATCACAAAATAAAATAGAAATACCACTAACTAATGATCATACCATTAAAATCATGCCAAAATTATTTATTACCTCGATTAATCGAGAAATCCCTTTCTAGAAATACTATCGCCGCTTCGATTTAAGGTTTTAGGCAATATTTAATTTTTTTTAATCAATTTGATTTAATTGTTGACATATAAGTCCCGATAAATTTAAATTTCCCAAGCTGTAGTTATAACAAAAAATCAAGTGGTAATAACTTTTAAATACAATGTATATGAGTAATACAGGATTCAACGCAAATAAAACAGCGATACAACTCGTTTTGCATTAATTTGCAAGTCTTCTATCATAGGAACCGGAATCGCGCAAGCGTAACCAAACATTAATAATTGATTGAAGGCTTAGACCGATTAATCTGGCCACAAAGCGGAAGCTTTTACTTTCATGAATTTATGTTGTTACTATGTACTGGGATGTTCTATCATCACTTCGATTCCGCTTCGATAGACATTTGTGTCTCTTTTTTTACGAACAAAATTGTATTCGCAAATTATATTGTGATTATAGCCTACTCGATTATATGTCTATAAATTCAATATTTTTATTTTCGATGGCAAGTGAAAAGAGGAAAAAGAGATAGTTTGCAAATTTATTCTAACAGGCTGAGATCGCAATAGAAAAAAACGTAATTCATAAAAGGGAATGAAGCACAATTTTGTTCGTAAAAAAAGAGGCACAAATGTCTATCCAAGCGAATCGTAGTGATGATAGAACATCCCAGCATTTGAATTGGGTTTAAATGAATTTGAGTTCCGGCCATTTCTTCATTATTTATTAAATACTTTTATAGAATTTTGAATTTAAAATAAAATGTAATTTTTGAGGTTTATTAACAAATTGCACAATATTCAAAATATGTATGCAATGCTTACTACGTTTTACATTTTTAAGTTACATGATACATAAAAATAATTGACTAACGAAAAAATGGTATCCTTAGATTTTATGTATTTATTCTACACAAAAAGTTAAAAGGAAATGAGGAGTCCAGTATTTTGTTTTGGGTAGTATATTTGAAACGTGCACACATGGATGTTATCTGTACAGATGTTAGCAAGGTCAAGATTAATTATCAATTGTTGACGGATAATTCAAATGAAATGCAACTTTTTGGCATTTGCTTACGTTAAAAATCTTATTGTGTCTAAATCTCTACAGATTACATGGCACGAAAGTAGATGTCTTGTACACATTCACTTTGGATTTTGTCTACAAGCATACTGACAAAACTGTGACTAAGGGTAGGCCGATGTTTGGATTTATTCAAAGGTATGTTTGTGAATCGATACACCGTTGAAACGTTCAGCAATATTTTATTTTATATCTATGTACAGTAGTCGTCATAATTGATTTTTTTTAAACAGAAGTTTGAACTATATATACATCCGCCCAATGTTGTATTGAATTTCTAGTAGCATTAATTGTACTCGTAAAATCAATTAAAACTAAACCGAGTCCGCCTTTTTCTGAAATTTCGAAATTAAATCTTTGCTTTCCTTTAAAGAATTAATAAGTCTATCGCAATTAAAATTTTATAAAAACGATTAAAATAGTCTTCGAACTATGCCTCAGGAAGCGGCACTTAATTGAATATGAGCTAAATTATTGCACTCATATGTATATATATGTAATATGCTATGATAAATTATTTTGGAGTGGGTTTCGAATTTTGAGCGAATATTGCAAAAAATAATTCAACATATGATGTTGACTTAATTTATAGAGTGATATTTTATGATATTACCAAGCAGGTAATTATTATGAAGAACTGGATATTATTATTACAACTATAATGTATATACTGTCTTATTTCAATAAATCCTGTTTTGCTGTTTGAATATATAATTTTAGTGCCATCATATAAAAATACTAATTCAGATATTATAATATTATTTTGAATAAACAATAAAGTTAAAATTAAAGTTTTTTATATTAATGAGAATTTTAAATCCGTTTTCTTAACTTTTGTTACTACATACATAAATGAGTGGTATAGAATCAAAGATGGCAATAATCAATTTTTTCACAAATGAGTGAAATGAGTGTAAATCTCTATCACTTGATATTTTCATCTATGCTCAAATACAGCAAACTCTCTTTAAATTTAAGCTAACTAAAATATGTTTAGAAGCAGTGCAATCTCCGTTTTAGACAATACAAATATTTTTCGATTGTTTGATTTTATTACGTTACTGGTTACATTCTTGGTTAACCTCAATAGTAAGTAGGTATGGGAAATGCAAATTATTAACGATACCGAGCTGTAAGATACTATGAGCTGTAAGATGTACACATTTGCCGTCGGAATTAAACATAAATTTAATGTTCAAAAGTTATGCAGCCCAATCCGAAACGCCAAAGAGTTTGTAGGTAAACGCAATATATTTCCGATTAATTAATTTTATTTTCAAATCGCCTCGCACGGATGTTTGTTCAAAATGTTTGGAGCTAACAGAACGTATTTAGAATGCAAAGAATGCTGCAGTTAGATATCAACATTTTAAGAGCGAAAGCTTTCTTCTAATTGCCGCAAGAAGAAAAGGATGAAATTATCACACTCTCGTTTGATTTTCAAAAGAATTCGTTGCTTCCAAAGATACCGGATCAGTCTGCCTATTAACGTTAGGAGACAGTGCAATCATAACCGGTACGAAGACTGCAGTGATAAGGATCAGCAATATTATAAAAGCCGAACAAAGTACTTGTCACCAATATAGTGGATGAACTCATCATGGATAAGTACTTCATAAGGGCGAATGGCATCGTGGTGGGTGTTGGACGGAAAGTATTATAATAGTTTCGAGTTGCCACTCCGTATAGTTAATGCTAAGGCAGCAATCAGACGAGTTGTAATAGATCAGCGGAAAAAACGGCCATCGTACTCGGATCTACATAAATAAGAAAGAGTACCGAGGAAAATCAAAATTGGCGTAATTCGAGCGATTAGCACTTAATTGGGGAGGTGAATTGAATCGGAATTAGGTACGGGATAGTGTTATGATTGTGGTGACATACACTCCACACAATTTTTAGGTACAATTTTGTGATAGTGCAGGATTCTTCGAAAGCAAAGTTAACGTCAGAAAATGTTTTTACTGGACTGAGTATGAAAGGGGTCATACGAGATTGTGTCGTTGGTAATTTGCTCGGTAATTGCTCGACAAAATTAAAATCGTAATCAAACAACTTCAGAAATATTTTAAATCCGTATTTTGTAAATAAACCGAGACGTAGTCAATGCTATAATTTAATTCTTACTGAATTAAAAAAAATTATAGAGAGGTTCTAACCATAAAATGTTTACAAAGCAAAATTAAAACCCTCCAAATTCCGGTGTCTCGAGAAAAATCCAAAATTGAGAATTTCAAGGAAAGCGAGGCTAGTACTGATGAAGTATATGTACCGAAATTGTGGTATGAATTATTATTTTTATTGCATTGCAATGATTCGGAGTCTAGCTCATCAAATAAAGATCTGGAATATGTAAGTCAACCTAACTTTAATTTAGATACAAGTTTTGTTTTGCAAATATCTATAGTGTATGTTTTTATTTGTTATTTTAATTTTAACATTGGAGTTGATAACATCGAGCCCGCTGAAAAAGTAAATAAAATACCAAAAGTAAGTTACCTACGTAAAAATTCATGTATTACAATATATTTATTTAATATACTATTGAGAAAATGAAGAAAACACAATAATTAAATGGCCCCTTCATTATTAACATAGTCTGTCAATTCTGTTCGGACAGATTTACCAGTTGAATTTCTTTGGTTAAATTGGTTGTCTCCTGTTCACAAATATTGATTTCTTCAGCATACCACCGCCTTCTAGTTATTAAAAAATTGTGCAGTGTGCAACACAATTGCACAATGATTTTTACTTTTTCTTGGTGTAATTTTATTGGTGCTTGAAAAATTTGAAATTTGTTGCTTAACATTCCAAAAGCACGCTCAATATTCTGCCGACCTCTGCTTAATCGACGATTGAATGTTTTTTTACATTCGGCAGTAGTTGAGAACGGGTAAGGTGTCATCAAATGTTCTGATACGGCGACGGAATTGTCAGCAATAAACATATGGGGCCTAATAACCTTGAATTCCCTATTAATATTTTCGGCAGTAAATATTTCTTCGGTTAATTTAATATATAAGTACATTAAATTTGACGGCTGCAACACACCACCGTCACTAATCCTACCATTGCACCCAACGTCAATAAAAATAAATTAATTTTCTTTTCATGGATAAAAAATAATGATTAACTAATTTTTGTTTATATTTTCAGAAGAGAAATACCACATTGTCAGAACAGTTACAGAGCCAAGCATTGGATGTCCTGGCATTTACAAAACTATTTGTGGAGAACCCGTCAGTGCAGGAAAAATTAACAAGATAAGAAATTTGTTGGCAATATCTCAGGCAGTGAATTAAAAAAAATAAAGCGAGGAATTATTGAGGAATTATTTGACGACGTTAAGTTGGAAATCCTGCAACTAGTGGCAAATAAAATTAAAATGGAAAAAAGAATCCTACACCAGGATAGTTTGAAGAAGGATTTAAACCTTATGAGAAATCAAATTCCACAACGACAAAAGCATCTATACCACTAAAAAGAATTTTACCAACCGAAACCACAACAATAACACTGATAAGCCACATAAATTTATTAAATTTTCACCTCAGAAAGACATTTGCCATAATTCTTATTACGAATTCTCACTTCCATCAAATCTGCAAAATTTCGATTATTTAGAACCAACATATTCAAATTTTACTCCGATAAAAACATTTACGATTTCAGCATTTGGAAGCAATTTAACAAATAATAAAAAAATAGAAATTTTGAGAAACAAATTAATAAAAGCAGCAAATTCAAATACCTCATCAACATCAACCTCAACACCAAGCACAACCTCAACATCAACCACAACCTCAACTTCAACCACAACCTCAACATCAACCACAACCACAACATCTCAAAATATATTGCAACGCGCTATGGAAGACTTATTTTAGGACGATTATTAATTTGAATTTTAAATTTAAAAAAAATGTATTTGATGTTGAATTTACCTTTAAAAATTGAACCTTATAATTTGTATATATGGCCGCACAAACATCTAAGACCGCTGGGGCCAGAAAAGACTTTGATAGGCTCGAGTTGTAATCCAATTCCCTAGAGTTTTCTCCGGTAGCTAAAAATCTTAAAGTTATGTAGATGACAAGTTGAAACAATTTCATCCCTTCTTAAAAAAATGTTGAAGTCTGCTGAATTTGGTTTGAGCTCTTTCATAAGGCTTTGGGTGTTTCCAAATTCCTTCCGCAATTTTCTATAATCCTATATCCAGCAGCTTCGTTTTTCTTTTGGTTGTTTCTCTTTTTTCTCTGCTTCTATTGCAGATGCCAATAGTAAACAAACAGCAGCTGATGACGCCACTATCGACGAAGTATTCTTCGATATATTTCTATTAGTATTATTTTTAATATTCATTTTGATTCCTACGACTAGCGCCAGCAATGAAAGTCATCCCCGGCAGAGCTCCACATTACCAGCTAATTAAAACTGGAGGTCGCCTGGTATCCAGAGTTCGTATATTAGAGATTAGTTGACCCACTAACCATAGATCCCTTGTCATATGCTGGTCCAACGTGGATTGGGGATTTTTTTCAAGGTTTACTCCTTTAGCACCATACTTTGGCCCAGAATTAAGATACTGGTTACCAGTGATCACCACGTGGAGGTAGTACCTACACTTGAGATCACTCGGAGATCCCCTCATGACCACTAATACTATAAACGTTTCCTAAAACATGACCAGAAAACGGCAGATTATTGGTGCCGTAATAGGATACGGAGCCTACAACGTTAGTTGTTAGACTTGATCCCCCCTATTACGCTCACCTGATCACCACAAAAAACACTTAACTTTATTTACATATAATTTAAATTAAATATGTATTTTTATGCAAAAGTTCACATACTTAAAGTTTATTGAACATTTTTATATTTATCTGAATTGAATAATTGAGTTTACTTACTTGAGTTTTAATCGTAGACTTTACTTCTTTAGCTTAAAAAACATATCATAACACAATTTTTAACTTAAATGTTTTTTTGTTTTTTGTTTTTATTTTAAATATTTATACATATTTAGGTTTTTATTTGTTCCAATAAAAATAGGTTCAGCACACATGAATTATAATTATTGTATTTAATTTTCACTGTAATTGTCCATTTTAGAAACAGAAATTAAATTGTTCTTATTATTTTTTTTATTTTTCACTTAGACTGTGTCCGAAACCTGTGATAAATATTTTTTAGTACACAATTTTGACTTTTACATGCAAGACACCCAAATTATTATAGTCTATCGCTATCATAATTTTTGACAGATCCGTACGAATAATTTATATCATTGTGTTGTTTGTGGGCTGACCATCAAAAAAAATAAAATAGTGTCAAATAATAAATTATAATACAAAATGGCTGACAAATACAAAACAAGTAAGTAATATTTATTTATTGTAAAAAATTTTTTCAATAAAACCTTAATTTTTTCTGTATAGTGTGTGATGAGGATATAAAAAGGCTCATTTCAGCCAGAATTGAAAACGCGGATAAATTTCTGGTAAAATTTTACCGCCGGGATCAGGTGTGGCTGTAAGTATTCTATCTTTTTAGTTTTTGTGTGGTAATCGTTTACACAAGATATTTTTTTATTTATTTATTTCAGTGCTGTGCAAAAAACTGCTCATTTGGAGGAGTTCTCTTTGGAACAACTCCGCGTGAAATGGAACTATTTGTTAAAAAAATATAAAGTGAAAAATTATAATCTTTTTGCATGAAATTATATTTATAATAAATTTTTTTATTTCCTTAGGAATTGTTGGCACCGCCCACTGGAGTCAGTACGGAGGATGGTGTAGATACGGCGGAAAACTGGAAATGGTTTTCAGCTATGCATAAATTTGCTTCGGGGCAACACATTATACATCCCCCGCTAATAGGAAGCAGCATCCCGGGTTGTTCGGTATACAAATACAACCCAGAAAATAGTTTTGGTATAACATCACAACACCGGGATAATCGTGAGACGATACAAATAGCCTGGGATTCCATTTCCAGCCTTTCCGCCGATTCTGCACCATCGACTTTTAATGGAAGTAGTTCTTCCCGTGGTTGCATGAGACCGGAAAAACGTAATTGCATGAAACGTAAAACTATTTTAGAAATATATGAAAAAGACTCGAAACAGTTGAAAAAGGAGGGTAAGTGTATATTAAACTTTTTAAGCGCGTGCGCTCAAAACACGATCTTTTTCTTTATATCATTTTTTTCCTAATGGTAATTAGGTTTTTGCTTTTACCACATATAATTCCATACCTATTACCTATATATTGAAATTTTATAGTTTCCCTTATGGGTGTCAATAATAAAAAAGTATATTAAATTTTAATTACCATAAAAAAACTATTGAAACTATTTCTAATTTAGAATATTTACATAATTAGGAAAAATATTATTTCCAAATTGGTGGTTTTTACATACATTAACCTAATTAGGCCTATTGTACATAATTATATAGAAAATAATATTTCTTTATTCGATTTGATAAAAAAAAAAACAATTATGAAACAGCATTAGCTCGTTTCAGTTCTCTAGTCAACGAATCAATATAAAATGAATGTTTTTACACATACATAGATAAGTGACAACAGTTGATGCATTGTCGTAATCCAATTGTTGTGTTGTCATGTACTGCATACTAGTGTGGACAAGGCCTATGATAGCATCATGAAACATACGAAATACACAGGGCTAGTTTTTTTTTGAAACCACTAAAATTAAACCAATCTGTATCTAAACGTTTTTCACATTATACATTTAGCTACATTTGGTACTATTGGCAGCACATAAAAATAGAAATTGAAAAATCGGTAAACGTTTAAAACTGTCACTCATGTAAAATTCGATCAAACGACAATTGAACATAATTTTAAATTTGATCTTTAATTTTTCAATTTGTTTTTTGATAGAAACTGATAGTTGAACAAATATGCTTCACATCACAATGTATTAAATCAAATAAATTTCAGCAAACAGGTAATATTGAATCACACGGGTGTATGCGTAATGGTTTCAATCACAACAAATTCAATTATTACTGCAATTCCTCCATTACAATAATAATATATTGTCTTTATCCAAAGACAATCCATCATATCGTGGCAGGCTTTATATAATTCGCCCGCTTATAGATGCTCTGAAAAATGTTCATAAAGTTCCACTTCAGACGATTTGTGTTTACGAAAAACTTGAAACTACAACATAAAACTGATATCGAAAAAAGAAGATTAGAAGTGAACTTACATATATCGTTTTTCATTCCAGACGTGCAAAATTACAGATAAACGACAGTAAAAATCTAGCTAATTTTAAAAACAATTGCGATATTAATGAGATGTAGTCGTTTATTTTTTTTACTGTAAACATCATACCTCTCAAAACTATGGAGATACGATATAATGACTTAGATGTTAAATAAAGCTTAATCGATTGCCTTTGAAATTAATATCGAAGTTGGTTGCTCTCCGTTAAATATATATTTTTGTTTTAGAATGTATTACTCATTCAAATTTATTTTAAATTAATTCGTTTTTTTCTAAACTAAAACAAATTGTTTTACAAGCGGTGCAACTAATTTTATTAATCAAATCTACATAATGGTAGTTCAAATCGGAGAAATGTTACTCGTCGTGTTAATCCGCTGTCAAATAAAATAAGTTGAGATCAGTGTTACCATATTGTAAATTTAAACTTAATTTGCAAGTTTTTTTGTAGCCAAAAAATTTTTAAGTTTTTTTCAAAAAAATTAAGATTTTTTTTATTGAATTTCAAATAATCAGTTTTTATAGAATTATTTTAAAAAACATAATAATAAATCAGTTTTTACATAGAAAAATAAAATTGTTGAACTGTTATGCGAATTATGCTTGCGCGGCATTACCGAAATTCGTAGAAGCTACAGCTAGGGCAATTTATAATTTCATTCAGAATAGTCCGAAACGCATACACCTATTTGCAAGCCTTCATATTCTTTTGAATTACAAACCGAAAAAAATGCTCCATCCGGCCAAAACTAGCTGGAAGCGACGGTGAATCAGATACTAAGTCGATTAGATGTCTTAAAATTGTTTTTCGTACATGAAGATCTCGAGAAATATGAGTCCACGGATGAAATCATTGAAAATATCTTAAACCCTTTGTTTGAGTTGTACCTAAAGTTTCTAAAGTTTTTATTAAATGATTTAAATAAACTCGACTTTTTCAAAGCGAGTCGCCACAGGTGCACCGTTTAAATTGTGACGTTAAACGTCTTTACACGAAAATTCTGGAGTATTTTATAAAAGGTCAATTTGTCGAAGAAGTGGCTTACAAAAAGATTTGTTTAGATAATGGAGAAGTACTAAAAGACATAAACGAAATATACCTTGGTGCAGATGTTGCATCTTCATTGTGCGTTTTGAACAATTCGCAACAATACGAATTTCGAAAAAATTGCCAACAATTTTTGATTGAACTTTGTAACCAGCTCTTAAAGAGATTCGACTTTAACAACCAACTATTGGTCGTTATTAATTTTATATCCCCAGGTAGTGTTATAAATCGGGAAAATGGTACGATTTCGAATTTGTGCAAGATGTTTCCAAATTTGGTAGCTTCAAATGACTACCAAGATATAGATGACGAATGGCGTGAAGTACGGAGGATAGATTTCCATAATTATTTACTAAGTGAGCATGACGACATAGAATCATTTTGGACTAATATTAAAAGCAAAGTTACAAGCACGAAAATAAAAACAACCCGAAAAAAAGAACAACCCACATCTACTGAAAAAAATTCTCAAACAGATATTCCTACATCGTGTAAAGTCGTACCAGAAAATAAAGTTTTACTATCATCTTAATCAATTTTGTTAATCGAAAATTTGGTACAACGCGATTCATCAGCAAATGGATTGCCAACGAACGATCTACAATCGTTTAATTTAGATACCAAGAATGAAGCCGTTGTAGGTGTTTTCAATTTCCAATAAAATGGATCATGTACAACATACGGATAACGAAAATGTAACTAGTATGTATTTCGAAAGCATATGCGATGACATCCAATCTGATACGTTTTCTGAAATGTCTGAAATTTTTTTTAAGTTTGAAGTTTGGTACAAGAAAGTAGCACGGAACGAGCAACAACTACCGTCGAAAAGTTCTAGCCCAAATCGTCTCTTTATACTGAACACTCAAGTTATTGCATTTCTTTAGGAAGCAAACGAGTGTCAAAAACAACATTACTCCTTTAAAGGATCGATGCGACTAGTGTACAACACGAAAATGGGGAATTGACGCCTTTCTGCAGGCGGTAAAAATGTAGCCAATGGTTGTCTGCTACAACTTTACGATCTACAATAAGAGACGTAAAGAGACGTCGTATGCAATTGGTTTGACGAAAACTCAGTTGATTTACATTACAAGCATCGCATCGGTTTTTGCTTCATTTTTAATCAAATATTTGAAAGATAATTTTTTGGAGGACATGGTAAGGCTACCTGTCTGTATTTATTCTGATGGGTGTACGTATTAGAATAGAAATGCGATGGTTTCAAACGCCCTGTTAACACTATGGCCATTGAATATAAAACAACCATTATTCAAAAATATTTCCCCACATATGGAATATGATAGTGTTCATGTAGAGATTGAGCAAAAAGTAAAACAAAAAATTTAAATCCTAAATGATTACCATCGTGTCACCATCGGGCGAGGCAAAATTCATTTCCATATTCAGTTTTTGCTACAGATTTTAGATATTTCCAAGATTTCTCAATTTTGCGCCAACTACAATATAGTCCTTAAACATATTTTTAACCAGACAAAATATATCGGAAAGAAAATTTACCGATTTGCATAGCATTATTGGCATATTTATGATAACTCACAATTTATTTTGAAACTGAATAATTACCAAAACTTGATTTACATGTTTATTTATTGTTAAACGCTAACGTATTCTTATTTCTTTATGTTTTTGTTAATTATCCTAACAGAGTCCTAGCTATTTGGGAATTCGATGTGGATTCGAACTCAAATTGATATTTAAAAATAAGGTATTGAGAAGGAAATTTGAATGTTAAGGCTCTACTTGAATAGGAAATTACAAACCTTTTTGAATTTTTGTGTTTAATGTCTACATTTCGTTTGTTTTGTTAATTAAAACCAATTTTTTAGTCAAATGTTTTTGTTGTCCTGGTTGCCTTTGACTTTTGTGACGAGTAATCGTGTTTGTTTGTTTATTTTTAGCACACAATGCCTACATTTCGTTTGTTTTGTTAATTAAAACAAATTTTGTAGTCAAATGTTATTGTTGTTCTAGTTGCCTTTGACTTTTGTGTCGAATAATCGTATTTGTTTGTTTTTTTTTTAAAATATTTTTTATGAACGTTCATTTAAATTGTCATTTTCAAGTATTTTATATTTGATATGAATTTGTAAATTTTGTAATGGATTTAGTACATCAAAAGAAAAATGACACGTGCTGCTAAAAAGTAAACAACAGAGTCCTTAGTATGGAGAGCTCATTGAATATTAGTGCCGTCTCATTATTGTTCAATGAAATTTCGCGAAAGAAACTGAATAACCAATTTGGCTTCGTTTTGATTGATCAACACATTATTGGAGATATGGGAGCTGTACTCGCCAAAGTTAAAAGTACCTTTTATATGTTTTTGAATATACGGCATAAATTTGATTTAAACTTTTACACTCATCAGTCATTTTATAGTTCATTTGTCTGGTGTCACCCATCACAAAAGCAGGTGTGACAGTTTTTAACTATACCCACTCAACCTCAAATAACAATTTATTTAGAAAATATTTGTTGAGCAATCAAAAAGCATAAAACACATGACTCACACAGCTGCCTAATTGACATATGTACATAAAGTTAAAAGTTTAATTTCGGGGCTACCGAATTTTAAATTTTTCTTTTCCTTGCTCTGCAATGGGTTTAAAGCGAATTTAAACTTAATATTATGTGTATTGGGTTCTATTATATTTTTATAGATCGATACTCGGCAGATTTTCGATATCAAAAAAAATGATAATATTTTAACTGTTCCTTGAAAGGAGTGCTTTTTTTATGGCTATGTAATTGACTTGTAACCTTATGGCCTGTAGAGAATTTTTTCTTTACAAAAAAATTTATTTTTCAATTTCACATACGACTAACTCTTGATGAGATATACATACTTTCCAAACACCGTAACGCTTTATTTCAAAATTTTGCAACAGGTAATTTTGATAAAGTTGGCAACAGGTAATTTTGATCATTGGGTTTATTTAAATTCCTTTTAAACTGATAAAAGGCCATATGTAAGTATTGTGTAGGGTTATATTTGGGCTTAAATTTCTTATGAGATACAGATTCGAAATGTGCAAAAGGGCACATAAGTTACAATACGCCATTTTGGTGTTTAGATTTTTTTAGGCGTGTACAATTTTGTTAATGTCATATGTTTAATTTTTGATAATTATTAATGACTAAAGATAGGTTATCTTATGCCTGTTTGCCAGTGTTGTATTAATTCAAAGAAGAACAATTTTAGTTGTGCTGTTTTGGAAAACTCAATTTTTTATAATAGGAAATACGGAAGTTAAGAGTTGGTCAGGAAAATAAACGAAAAATTATCTTGTGTGCGAATAAATCGCTATTTAGGTACATCATGTTCTAACGATAATGGAAAAATTATACCTAGAACATAGGGGATTGGAGCATCACCGTGGCATTCGTCGCCGATTGAATCCAAATCTATAATTAAAACATTCGTACTTTACAGAATAAACCTGATGTATGTGCATTTCATTCAAATAAATTACAAAGATTTCTCGCCAATATTACATTATTATTGACCGTGGATGATAAAGATTTTTAATTCCTGTTTGACAAAAACATTATGGGCGGGACAAACATTATGATTCGATACATCACCGAAAAAAATCAATGCGTGTAAAACATATTTCCGTAAACAAACGTTCCGACGCAGTAATTGACGGCATAAAGGAACAAATTCGTATCGTATGCAGGGAAATACGAGTCGCAAACAATGTGATATTCTACCTCCAGGAAGATTTAAGCTTTTTATAAATGTTAGATGTGGACGTCCATTACTGCCATATGTGGAATGAAACAACGGCGAAGCGGAGACGAAATGATATTGGGCCTTGTGTTTATAAAAAATTGATGAGTGTGCCCAATCAGTATCGAGTCCAGAGTTAAAAATAAAATCGCAATTTCGTTCTTCGATCTTGCTTTTCTAAAGGAACGAAAAAAAAATTATATTTTTATTTTTTCCTTAAGGAACGATATTACAGCAATTAAAATTTCGTTCTAAAGAGTGAGAGCGTTATTTCTATTTTAATACTCTTCCTTTTTCTTCTATAGAGTTTTATAAATTATATTTCGTTCTTTGTTTTTATTAGAATTTCTTGCTTTTGTTTCTTTCTCTATTAAGGTCTATGTACTATATAGCTTTAAATTTAGTATGGATGCCAGTTAGTAGTATACAAACTTCCTGTGAATCTAGCTGTGTTTTAGAAAATTAATAAAATATTAAATAATTTAATTTCAATTTAATAGATCAAAGAGGTTTAAAAAATGGGTAGAAGACAAGTAAATATAATTAAAAACTACTTTTGTTTAAATAGTGACAATAATTCGCAGATTTGCAACATTAACAACTGTTATATCGCAATTTCCAATAACAAACTTTCAAATATGCGTCGCCATAATAAAATTACGCATCCTGAAACTTACAAACAGTATCAAATGGACTTACTTAGAAGTACAAAACCTAAAAAATCTGCACGAGAAACAAGTACTATTAAAACAACTAGATAGGAAATTAAACAGGCGTGTGTCGAAATGATCACGAAAGGTGGCTGCACATTCAACATTATTAATTCGCGTGGATTTAAGCAAATCAGTGGACCAATTGCAAAAGCATTAGATGTTACAATAAACGCTGCTACAATGAAATCGGAAATCTCCGCTACATCAGCCGCAATAAAATCATCTATTAAAAATGAGTTAAAAAACAAAATATTTTCTGTAAAAATTGACGAAGCTACTAGGTTAAATCGCTCTCTGTTAGGAATTAACGTGCAATATATAATTGATAATACCGTTCATGTAAAGACCATAGGGATGATTGAACTGACGGAGCGCCACATAGCTATTTATTTAAAAAATATAATTATAGAGACAATTACATCATTCGATTTATTATTAGACCAAATTTATACCATTACATCTGACAATGGTAGAAATATGCTGAAGGCTTCCAGCTTAATAAACAATGAACTGGATTCAGATGAGGTGATCAACGATGAGGTAACCATAGAAAAAGAGTGTATTGAAATTCCCAGAGACCTATAAGTGAAATAGCCGAATTAATTGTGATAGAAAATAAATTTCCTAGTCACACAATACAATTAGCGGTTAACGACACACTAAAAGAAGCCAATTTAAAAGACAATATAACAACGATACGAAATCTAGCGGTATATTTATGAATTCCTACGCACTGAAATTTTTTAAAAGAGAATAAATTAAAGCAGCCTTTTTTGAATATACCTATTACCTACACGATGGAACTCAACATATGAGATGTTGGAACGATTACTTCTATTAAAGGATTACTGTAAAACTTATCAGCATGAATTTGTGGAGCTCAATATCAAGGAAAATTTGTGGAATTTTGCCGTACATTTTATTGAAGTGTTTAGTTCGGTGAAACAAATTACTACACATTTACAACAAACCCAATTAGTTTTTGGAGATTTTTTTAAAAGTTGGTTAGAGCTAAAACTTTCAATCAAGAATATTGCGCACAAAACTTATTAACTAAAATAGAAAATCGTGAAAAAAATTAAATTGATAATTGGATCCGCGGTTTAATTGTATGGTGTCGGAAGACAACAAAAAAAAGTGTTTAAAAATGTATACGACCATTCCAAACTTATTGAAGGAACAGAGCTACCTGATATATGTTCAACTATAGATACATTGACGCCTGGTTTATCATCAACTTCGTCTTCATGTTCGATGGATATCAATCAATTGTTGAATGAATATATATCTACACAAACATAAATAAATCGCTCTATAAATATAGCACAAAACGAGGCTTATAGAGAAATTGAAAATTACAACCCGCGAAGGTTGGACGTAAATTCAAATGTGTTGGATTATTGGATGGTCATGCAAGACGAATTCCCCGTATTAAGTACGCTTTCAAAAATTGTACATGCTGTCCCAGCCACCCAGTGTAGTATCGAACGATGCTTTTCTTCGTTGAAGCTCTTAATTTGTGACCAACGAAGCTCTGCTAGTTTGATTAATGATATTTTAATCGTAAAACTCAAATTTTGAGTATGAGGAGCAATATTAAAAAAATTATTTTGCATTAAATGTTGTCATAAAAAGAAATGTGATAAATTAAATTAATATTTAGTAAGGTACTAAAAGTAGTTAGTACTTTATAGTATAGTATTATAGCACACATAAACATAATATTAATTTAATAGTTTTAATTTACTTCTTTTTTTTTATTTTATTTAATTAAAATTCGTTATTAATTGAAGTTTTATTATTTGTTACTGAATTTATTTATTTATATTTTTATTGATTTAATGAAATACATATATTGAAATATTATTCTTATAAAATATAAATAAAATATAACGTGAAGTTAAACTAAACAATTTTTTTTTTATTTGTACTCAAATCAAAGAGCGTATCGCTCATTCAAAAAATATCGTTCTTTATTGAGGAATCTATGTTAAAAACTGTTTTTACCTTTCTGAAAGACAGAAAGTGAACCATATTTATATTTTTTTCATTCCCTTTCTCTAGAGTGATACTTACAAAAAATTTTAGTCGATCCCGAAAGATAGATATTAGTTTTTTTAGTGTTTTGCAATAAAGAAAGGAATCACAATCACACAATGAAAAAATATATTATTGAGAATGAGAAAGAAAAAAACTACAAGGAGCGATAAAAGAACGAAAAATGTAAACACTGGTATCGACACATTACGTTTTACAGTGGTTCAGGCGTCGGACAAACTAAGAGTTCGCTTATCAGTAGCATATTTTTGAAATTTTTTTCATTGTTGCAGGCTGAGAATAGCAAACCATCGACCATATATTTTTGTTGCAGTGGCTTACTCATATGGATTGCAATTCCAATCACACCGTTGTCGAACGAACTAAAAACAGAAGACATATTTCCAACTTCGGTACATGTATAATTTCGTACCGTGACGAAAAACAGGAATTCAAAGTTTTAGAAATGCAAAATGAGGAATTAAAAATGTTGCTGAAATTGTATTATTAAACCATCTGCCCTAAATCGACCCAACGTTACGCGTTCTACCAGCAAATATAGAATCCACAGACGGACGAAATTACTACCCGTATTTGAGAACTAACGAGGACGAAGATATCTAGGGCCACTCAATTAGGTATTTTTGTTGGTTGTAAGTCATTTTATAACTAAAATGATAATTTTTACTTCGGTACAAGTATGAAGCAATTTTGTTATATTAAAAAAAAAACTCCGCAAAACAAAACACATTCGTTTTTATAACAGTTTTTTTAGTTTGGTAGACCACAGAATACGAAATTAACACAAAGTATTTTTGTATCGCAAAAGAACTGTATGTATTCGCAGTCTACAAAATTATCCGAATGATATGTTCCAAATATAACCAACGGGCCGCCACTTACATAGCGAGCGCTGAACTGAACAAATATAAACACCGATCTTTGTTAAGTCATGCAGTTGTATTCGATAAAAGTTAATATTTGTATCATAATTGCTCCATTCTCATTGAAATGAGGTGAAAGGCTTCACGTTCATGGACTTGTTTTACTGAAACAATCATTTCCAAGGCCAAACCATTTATTTTAATAAAAATAATAATAATTTTCCGACATATCACAATAATTTATTATTCCCATAATCATAAATTTTGCTAATTGTCTCCTGTATACATATTTATACGCAGGCATGATATAAGCTCGTATACGCGAATACCAAACGTTTTCATATATAGAGATTTTGATATCGATATCTAAATAATTTCCACTGTATGTATATATGTATATATGTATGTATTATATATAGATCCACTTACATAATAATTTAATCATGTTAATCTATTTAGCCTCAATCAATGCTGCATATAACTTGCAAGCAATCTTGTGGTTGGTCGGTTGATTTAACAAAAAAAAAAAAAGAACAAGAAATCCTGTTTTTAACAATTTAAATTAAATATATCATCATTTTTATGTATTTTCAATACTAAATGGGCAGTGGGAAAAACTATTAAGACACAAACACACCAAACCGCATATATACAAAATAAAATTTGTTAAGTCCCACCTATCACTATTTTTTCTTCTGAGTGTTCATCTGTGGTATCCAATTAGTCTAGCGGAATGGTTTTAGATTCGAACATTTAATATTTTATTAATAAAAATAAAATTATTACAGATTATAACGTTATGAAAATAATAAAATCTTGAATACCACTTAGCTCGCACGATTTATAAGTGATAGTATGATGCTGAGTGTGCAACTAAATATGTATTAAAGCTCGGCATTTCATTGGTTCGCACAAAAATTTAGCTTATTGATTTAAATAATAATTTAATCGCGCGAATACAAAAAAAAACAGGCGAAATTACTTAATAGAGTCGCGCTTATACGGAGATAATTTATGACGCGCCGCGTTCCATGAATATAATTTCAAAATAAGAAGAAAAAAAAATGTCGTCAAAAAAAATAGTTTTGATGCGGTGGGTCTCACCTAAAGATTTTATAAAATTACAAAAATATGTAGATTTCTAAATAGTTTAGTTTTGATTCTTATTTTTATCGGAATACTGTATTTTCTAGTCACATAAAATCACTATTTTATTGATAAAATGAAATTTTATTAAAAATATAAAATTATTGACATTTTCATGGATTTTTTTTTTATTATTATTATTAACATTATTATTATTATTTGAAAGAGTATAGAGTTAAGAAAACAATACGACTCCAAAGTTATTTTTTATTTTATTTTAGTTCTTTCTTCTTCATTCCCTCTTATGTTGAATGTGATAAAACCAGAATATAAATTAAGATATGATCAGACAAAGAAGGCGTAATAGTGCCAACAGTTGGATAAAAAAAGTTAAAAAGTTTAAAAAAAATAAAAATATATATTTAATAATTTTATTTTATTAATAATATTACTATTATTTGTATAAAAAGTGATTTTCAGTAACTTTATGCCTGAGAAACTATTTGGTGTAATCTAATCGCACACACCAGTTGCAATTAAGATTTAATGTCTCTTTCGTCTTTATTCGTATGATTAATCCAAAATGTGTACCATTTAATTGGTACTTTATGGTGGGGTATCATATTGACAACAGGGGTATTGATTACGAATATTATTATTTATACTAATTTGCGTTTATCAAATTTAGTTATTATAAATTTGGTTAAAACAGGATTAACATGAAAATGTAGACATCAAAAATGTTGTCTTTACTTTCGTGTTGGAAGTAGAATTGGATCAACAAAAGGAATCAGTAGCTAAACCAAGACGAAAAATAGTATTCAAGTAATTTTACATCCTTTACAGTAATAATCTTTTAAATTTTTTAGAAGATAATAATACTCCTGGAATCACCATAACATCGCGTCGAACACGTCCTAGGTTGGCTTGTCTTTTTACGATATGGACGCTAGGATACTTATGTTTTTTGGTTAGCTCAAATATTTTTTATTTTTTTAAATATTTTATTTATGATTACAATACATTTTTTTTACAAAGTAACTAGTGATTTTTGACTAACACCATTTGAGTCTGACAATGGGTGAATTCAGGTCCGCCAACATGTTGTGATCAGTAATCGGTATCATATATTATGATTCATGATCCTATCACAAATGTGACCTGAAGACGAGTTTATGCATTTCTATCTTGCTGCAAAATTGTCTGCAAAGCGGGATGAAGTTAGCCGTTTTTTATTCTAGTATGTTGGTACATGGCTTTTTGCTCAATTTGCGGTTGTCAAAAATTATGTCAGTTTGACATAATTTTGACATTATTTTGACATAATGTAAATTAATTGTTGTTATTTACAAAGCAAGTATGATGATAATATATCACATAAAATACTACTGTTGGTAATTTTTTTGTATATAACTTTGATGTCCAAAAAGAAAAGAAATTCAATTTAATTTGAGTTTTCTTGTGATAGTGTAATATCGAATAAATTTCAATTTAGATTTGTGTTTAATCATATTTATATTGTGTTTAATTATATTACATTTTAATAATAATTCAAACAGTGTTGTTTTTCATCGTTAATAATTGTCGTTAATTAATTTTTTTGTGTTATATTCATTAATTTTTTCATTACATTTTATTTTATCTTGCTGTTAATTTTTTTTGTTCCTTACATTTTATTGTTTAAAGTTTTAATATTCCATTTGGGAATTTTATTTCAATTTTTTTGTGTTTATCGCGATTTTTTCGATTAATTTTAATTTTTACATTTTGTTGTGCGACGATTAACATTATGACTTTAATAACGAATGTTATTAGACAGTTAGACGAGGATAATGATATTCTTAGTGGTCTCGCAGTGTTGTTGGAGCTCAATAGATCTCAAACCGTTCACCGATGGTTTGGTGTAAATCCTATAAATCGTAATAGAGCTAGGCAAGGGTTCTACCATAATTTAGTTGCCGAGATGCGATTAAATGATGTAGAATCATTTTTTAACTTTCATCGTATGTCACCGGCACTATTTGATGAATTTCTTGTCACTTTTGGTCCAGAAATTCAAAAAAGATGTACCAACGAAGCAACAATATCTACGGGAGAAAGATTATCCCTAACTCTACGGTAAGTAATTACATATACACAATTTAAATTATGTATTAATATTAAATAAATGTTTCTTTTTTTTAATTTTAGGTATCTTGCTAGTGGCGATGGTATCGATTGGCAAATACGGTTTCCGAATTGATAAAGCCACCACATCACTTATAATACGTGAAACCTGGCAAAAATTATGGAACGTATTAAAACCACAAGTTTTCCCAGAATTCAATGAAACATTCTGCTTAAACACAGCCAGAAAGTTCGAGGAGAGGTGTAATTTTCCACATTGCTTAGGTTCGATGGACCGAAAGCACGTCATAGTACAGGTACATTTAGGTTAAGTAATATTTAAAAAATAATTATAAATGGTTCATTATAAATTTCTGGTTCATTATAAATTTAGGCATTTTCCCAATCTGGTTCAGTGTACCGAAATTATAAAAACAGCTTCAGTGTAATTTTATTTGCTACATGTCATGCGAATTACAAATTTTTAACTGTGGTTGTGGGACCAAGTGGTCGTATGGGTGATAGCACCGTATTTAAAAATAGCCATTTTGGAAAATGCCTGGTAAACAATGGCAATAGGTTATTTCTTCCCGAACCAGATAATTTACCTGGTAGTAATGTGGTTACCACCTGTGTAACTATTGGTGACGAGGCTTTCCCACTAATGGTGAACCTAATGTGGCCATATCCTGGAAGAAATTCATCGATTCTTCCTCAAGATAAAAATGTCTAACTATTAAAACCGCACTCCCACTTTTTAGTCTGTCTAGAGCCAGGAGAGTAGTTGAAAACGCCTTTGGTATTCTTACCAGTAGATGGAGGATATATAGGCGTCCAATATTAGACAGTGAAATAACTGTGCGAGCTATTGTTAAAGCAACAGTAGTTTTGCACAACTGGCTAAAGGACAAACAAGAAAATTATATCACACAGGATTTGGTGGATTCCGAAATTAAAGGAACTGTGCAACCAGGTAGATGGCGTGATGAACCTTCTGCAGGAATGCAAAATATTTCACGTGTCAAATCGTGCTGCGAAAAATGCAACGCAGATCCGTGAAAAATGTGAATGGTACTTTTCAAACTGTAATGTGCTGCCATGACAAAACAGCACATTCCATTAAATTGGGTTATTAGCCTGAGGATTAGGCCTGCCGGGGATACCTCAATAAAAAAACGCATCACTTATCTTTTGGGTAATGTGGAAATGGATACATTTTTTAGGACTATGCCATTTTTAAGAAATAAATACAATGAATTAAGTTTATAATGTATATTTTTTTATTTTATTTTTCACACATATAATTTAAAGTAAAAATGTTAATTTTTAAATTTTTCAATTAACTTGGATATTTCCAAAACCATTACCACCTGCATCGTAAACGTTGATATTATTTCATCGTTTTTTTCCATTAAATCTAATACAAAATTTTTCTCTTTTAGTTTTTCAGTTTTTCTTTTTCATCGTTTTGCTTTCGTTTTTCTGATCTTGCCTCCTCATACAATCGCAGCATATCAGCCTTATTTTGTTTCATAGTCTGCATCATTTCTTTTACCACAGGTGTTATCCAGTCTTCGTTACAAATTCATTTTGATGCTGATGATGAAGGTTTTGATGATAACGATAATGATGGTAGTGATGGTGATGATGAAGGTAATGAGGATGATGTCCTATTTTGAAAAGCAGGAGCAATTGGCCTTGGCTCAAAACTACTATCCGGTGGTCTATAAAATTTAACAAATATATTACAAACATTTCAAAATTATAAAAGAGTATAAAAAATAATTACTTACTTGATATCATCATTTGCTTTGAGAAAATCCATCTCCCGTATTAGCCAACCAACATCTTTGCCCTGTGGTTGGCTTGCACTCCCACTTTTTAGTTTATTGCTCGCGGGAAGTCTCATATATTTGGAACGAATGTTGCGCGACCGCATCATGCATTCATTGGGTGGTATACCCACAACGGCCGAAATATCGCCCCAAATCAAACTTCTAATGAAGTTGTTTCCTGCCGTTTTCATGCTTTAATTGATAGAGCATTCCCCTACCTGGTTTTTTCACTTCTCCAATAATTATTTAATCAATTGGATGTTGTGAATTTTTCGCTCCCGACATTGTGGTAATGTTTTTAAAACAAAACCAAAAAAAATATCCATAACTGTTAGTTTCATTTCGTTCAACTGTTACATAAAATTGTGATATACATATGTATCTGATACAGTACTACTACTAAACATAAAGTATTATATAAGTATGGCAGACACGGCGTTAGAGGGTTCATTTCGAGATTCTTGAAATCTTTCAAGAGAGAAATCAAACTCGTAAGGCCACCACCAAATGTTACTATATACTCTACTGATTTTAATACTGGAAACACTGTTCCACGATATTTTTCTTTATATTTTTCAGAACAATTGTACACACTGTAATTTCACCTTGTAAGGATGCACCAGAAGAAGGTTATAATAACCACGAATTAAGACTATCAGAAAACCAAACGACCTCAGAACATATTGAAATAAAAGTATAAATGTACATGTAAATAAAAATTTAATTAATTTAATAAATTATTACAATTATACCTTGACTCGATTGTTTATTCTTCATGTGCTGTATATTGGGCCGATTTATTTTAATTTCAATGCAACGTGGTCCAAGCCAGAGGAACACTTACGACGTACTGTGTGGATTAAAAATTTTCGTTTGAAGCATTAAATTATATTGAAACAACTAAAAAATTAATTAAACCTACCTTCAATATGCAACGCTTCAGCTGGTGTCAACTAAACGAATAAATATAGATGCTCCTTATTACAAAAGTTTTGCGTGTGTCCGAAGACTTGGCATATTTTGCATTGGGGAATCAGTTTAAAATTTTTAACTGCTTCTATTTGCACTCATATTGAGTATTTTGCTGATTGAATAAATATTTTTAATGTCTTTTGCTCTTTCAAAAGATAACATATTTAATGGACAATGTGTTTTGTCACTTCTTTTTAGCTACTGTGTAACTTCATTAATTTTGTATCGTTTCTCCAAAATATACTCTTTTATTTCTTCTGGTTTGCATGAAGCGTGCAGTTTCTTAACTTTGGTTTGCCTTGTCTGCTTATCCTCATTGGAATACCATGTTGTTTTTTCTTCATTAAGAGCTCCTGTTAACTTTCTATAGCTATCGCCGTCTGGGATTTATTTTGATATCATCACTATTTAACCCCTGTAACTTGAAATTTTATCTGATGTCTATGATGTTTCTAGTACTGGCCGTGGCACTTTTTGGGCCTGTTGTATATTCTTATACTTCCGGTTGACAGTTCTTTACTTAATTGTTTCTGTTTCGGTGAAACCTGTGGTGATTTACTCATCTTGCGTTTCTTATTTTTATTGTTACGGTTTAGAATCCATCCCGTTTCTCTGTTGAGTTCTTCCTCGTCTGTTTCATACATAACCTCTATATGATCATTGGGATCGTTTTCTTGCTATACCTTAGTTATTTCTTTCTCAGAAATTACTAGATTTAGAGCATCTTTTAACTTCTTGTTTTCTCGCTTTAAGTTGTTGAGATCTTTGTTTAGATTTAACATTAACTTTTCTATTTCGTAAATCTTATTGCGCAGTTCTGCGTTATCTCTTTCCAAGGTGTTCGCTAATGGTGGTGATGATCTTGCCACCATGGGTTTTTGTCCAAATGGGTTGGATTTCCCAAAAGGGCTTTTAAACAATGATTGGATCATCCCAGAATTCGTTGAGCCAGCCTCGTTAGAGGCTGTTTTGATTTTCTTCCAATTAGCCAGTACATTTTTGAAAATTTTATTTTATTTGGTTGCGCTTTGATTCAATGTGCTTTCTTCATGTCAACATTTTATCAAGATGATAACCCAAATATTTCACATTTGTTTGTTGGGGATGGCATTGTTTAATTTCACCGCTGGACATGTAAGTTTATTCAACGTAAATGTTATGTTTGTTGATATGTTTATATACGCTTTTATCCGCCACGTTATTTACCAATTCTCAATTTTGTTTAAGTGACCTAACAATTCTCTTGATGAAGTTTGAGGATTTTTGTGGGAAAAGATAACAGCTGCTGTGACTTGCATATGTTGATGTGACAACCTTATCAGTTGTGGGTAGATCGGCAGTATACAGCAAATACAATACTAGTCCTAAGTACGCTGCCTTCTTAAACTCCTGCATTTATGTCATTTAGTTTTGTGTGGTGGAATGTTCATTCATTAGTTGGTCAATTGGACTTCTTGAAGTGACATTTCTTTGATTGCAACGTGTCTTAAGCATTCGTTGTTCAGATGACTTAAACATTCGTTGTTCAGATGGCAACTGTGGGTTGATCTTACGCTTCAAACCCATAGATATACGATAGGCAACTTGTATAATTTACCTTGTGATTTTCACCACAATTACTACAGCGTTTTATTGATGGATTATTTCTCGTCTTATCGTATTTTTTTGAATCATGAAGTTCGCCTCAAATAACGTCAACTTTACTTAATGTGCAATAAGCTTTTGTGTCCCCTAATGTTCTTGGCCCTACAGTGATTTTGAGATGCAGTAAATATGTCAAGTTACATTGTACATACATTCTTGGTTTTATGTTCTCCTCATTTGGCTCTAATTTTATGCGGAACATCAGTTGAGGAAGATTCTCCCGATTCAAATTGTTCGCAAAGGATTTGGCAGGGTGGCCTTGCACAGCTATTCCTTTCAAAACAACACGTAAGTACAATCGTGACATGTACACCACATCAACCAAATTAAAAATTCAAGCTGTGGCATAACTAAATATCGATTTAGTTTAAACTATCGAGTCAAATTAAATATAACGATTAAGATAAATAAAGTCTGCCGTTCCAATTTAATTCATTTCTACACGTTGTTTCATTTTAGATAATTTTTAGATAATCCAATTCTGTCGTAATGTGAGGCATTATTATGTATATTTTTTATTCGACTGTAGAAATTATTTTCTAGAATAATCATTATATCAATTTGCTACAATAATTATATCTATTATCATTGTGCTGTAAGGTATTCTATATAGTTGTTTCTATATCAAACAAGAAAATTATATTGGTACGCATTACCTGAAATATGTGAGTCGTGAATCTCCTAACAGGGCATCTCTAGATCTGTTGTTGCACAAATTCGGAAAAATCTGTGAAAGAGCTGCAAAAGATTTGAGATTTATCGACAAATGGCTATGTTAAACGCAAATCTTTACGATGACAGATCAAAATATATACAAATATGAAACAAAAAGATTTAAGATCAGCGTTATCAACAAGATAATAAACCAAAAAGTTCCATTATATGAAACAAGCTGAAACAAACTCCGGTAATGGCCGACTACATACAACATTATAGAAAATATGATCTTCTCCATCCAACGGAAGTAATTGATCAACAATCGATTGTGTTCCAGGTCGATCTGACGCCCTTTGACTACATTGTTGGGTCCGGATCGTCTGTGCAATACGTACTTGAGATAATCTTCTTTAAGATTATCTCAGGGACATTAAATATGGCATCTATGCACGTAATAAAATAGATTAACTTGCAACATAGCAACATAGCTTCATTTGAATTAAAAAAGTTGCTTGCTATATCGTATACAGATCTATGTTTAATTCGGAAACCCTATCTTTATGATGGTTGTGTTTCTGAACTCAACACCTCTAGTGCTAGAAATATTTCTAAAACATTTGCCGCGAAAACCAGAGCGTGCAGTTATATCTCAAATAATGTTAACGCTTCTCTCATTGAAGAGTATAGCTCGGCTGATCTTGCAGCTCCACGAATTACCATTGATTGTTTTAACTCCCACAGTGAACTGGTGATTGCATCAGTTTACATATTTGCCTTATGATTCCATAACACCTCCTCCTTCTGAGGAATTTACATATTTTGTAGCGTAGGAGTGTATTCTCCTTCGCACAAATCTGCCGGTCCTGATGGTATTTGTCTTGCTGAACTACATCATGGATTGCCCCTTATAACTGCATCTGTCCCAGGCTTGCATTGCTTTTAGCGTTGTTTCACAATCTTTGGAAAGGATTGTTGATAGATTCTTCAGAGATCACCATTTAACTATCGTTCCGCTCAGTAACATGCAACATGCTTACAGGTTTGGTAAACCCTGTGAAACTGCGCTACATGAACTATAGGATTAAAAGATCACTGTGTAATAGGGAGTTTCTTATGGGTACTTTCCAGGATATTGCAGGAGCTTTTGATAGTACATCGTTCAACACGATTTCTAATGCCTGTACCAAATTTGTTATCGAAACTACCATTGTCAAATGGATTGAATTTATGCTTAAATCTCGCATCGTTATCTCCGAGCTAGATGATAGTTCGGTTTCAGTCAAAGTTGCCAGGGGTTATCCACAAGGAGGGGTGGTTTCATCTCTGCTGTGGCTTTTGGTCATTGTTGAGGTTCTTGTAAGACTTCGGGAAACCGGCCGCATCGTTCAAAGTTACGCGGATGACGTGGTTTCTGGTAAGCATTTGAATGTTTTATCATATTTGGTGGTATCACAGTGGTGCCTTGATAATGGTTTATATGTAAACCCCTCTAAAACTGACTTAGTTGTATTCACTAGTCGTAGGAATACTGATGCATTTTCTGTGCCATCCCTTTTTGTGTGTAAGATTAATAGCTCAGCCTACGTCAAACACCTTGGTATTATTTTAAATAATAAACTCTTTTGGAAGTATCATGAGAAGAGCTTTTGGTAACTCTTGGGGCTTGTCACTTGTGGTTTGGTGGCTAGTTATCAATTTAAAATCATCACTTGCTAAACTCAACAGTTTGCAAAATATCGTATGTAGGGCTGTTACTAGGGCCATATCTTCCGCTTCTAGCTATCGAGCCTATTCTATCTCTGCTCCAGCTGCAGTCTTTCGTTCTTAGCACAGCTTGTTCACCGGCGTTTCGCTTGAAATGTGTTTGGGCGTGGAGCGCATTCGGTACTACATCGGGACATCGCTGAGTATGACAAATTCTGACAGATTGGGTACTTACTGTACTATTTCTCAAACGAAATTAATCGCGGTTACTCGCTGCGCCATTACAGCTATTAATTTCGCGGTTAATGGTAAACATATAATTTTCTGTACTGACAGTAAATCTGTTTCCAACTCCTTCAATAATCGTTTGACCGACTCAAAACTGGTGAAGGATTGTAAAAATTTTATGAATCTTCTCTGCCGTAATAACAAAGTTACGGTCTTGTGGGTACCTGCGCATTGTGACATTGAAGGTAATGAAATCGCAGACAATTTGGAAAGAGCTGACTCAAGTTCATGTTTCGTTGGACCTGCTGCTCGTTGCCTCTTTACATTGGTAAAAAAATAATCAAAAATGCTGCTTTACTTCACATAAAGGAATTCAAGGGTTATCTCCATCGCATGGGACTAGCCAGAAATGCCGTACGCGACGGTTGCCTTAAAGATGATGATGATAGCATATATACATTTCATCGGCAGCTGCCCTGCTTTCGACTGTATTAGATCTAATGTGTTTAATTCCAGGATAATTCCTGTGCCTCTCTGCCTTGGTTTAAACTTCTCCAATTTGCTAAGGATGCAGAACGCGTATGCGTGATTTGATAGAATCAAAGGTTTGCAATATGGGCCCTTTGTAGCATTGAGTGCGGAACCTTAATGGGTTCCAGGCAAATTTAATAATAATAATAAATATAGGGGAAAAGACAAATAAAAAAATGTATCCATTTCCCCCTTTGAAGTTAAAATATTTTTATCTTACGGTCGAATGTAAATAGCTTGGTAAATATTCCACCTTGCGAATTCGAGTGCCTCCAGTGAACAGACCAACTTAGAAAACCTATATAGAGCTTTACTATCAATATCCCCAACTTCAACGACGGTCGTTTTCCTATAGAAAGAAAAAGGAAAACAATATTATAAATTTACTATTGTTTATCTTTTTATTCCTTTGCCTACTATAGGAAACCGACAGCTGTCGAAAATAGTAGTCGAAAGTTATAGTAGGGCCCCAGTTTTTCTGTTATAGCAGTTTCTTCAAGATAGTGTATTATGTCGGAAGGCTACTGTGTAAACGCTTATAACTTAAAAGTCTGGCTTCACTGTGTGAAGTGGTACATGTAAAGTTTTCTTCGTTTTTATAAAGAAATCCAACGGTGACATGTCAGCGAATATTTGGACACCCTGTATAGTTTTAATGTAAAGTTAACAAACTGGTTTTATACATACAAGTAACTTTCTCATAATATACGCGCCTACTATTTTAGTTTGCATTTCATTACATTGCAATTGTACATCCTTAAGCAACCGCAGTTCGAATTGAAAAATCGTAGACAACAAAACACTAAACGATTAACAAGGAACACATTTCATTGTACAGGTGTAGACAAAAACCTTAATGTTGATGTATTGTGCTATAGTATTGTTTATAAACGTCTGGAGTTTCTCATGTTGAACATACATATACATTACGTGTTTACACATGTTACACATTTATCTACTTTCTTATTTTAGTGGAAGTCACCTAAAATCTTTGGATGAACTGAAAATTAACGTTAAGCAAGGAACCTTGTCGGCATGTGTGAACAATCGGTCATCATTAAAATATTTCAACCACAGCCCGAAATATCACCTGTTCAATGTTCTGCACATCTTATTCTTTTAAGGTGCAAACCAGAAATAAATTTTTCGCGCTCTAGGCGTCTTGTATACAATACGTAACGAAATGTTTTAATTAAATGTTTAATTCCAGAAATGATACTTAATTACGCTTGTTTTTACCGCAAAGTGTAGAAATCACCAATCATTTAATGAATCTTTCTCTCTGTATTATAGAATTACACAGCGCCACCTTTATTACCTTATCGATGATTACGACCATTTATTGCTAATAAATTGTTAAGCGCCGCCACAATTATTTTGCTGGTATTTCACATCCATATGTTCATTTACACCTTCAAATAGTAAATTAAGTTCATCAATATTCTTCCTAATATAAAAATAGTTACAGTAAACATAAACACAAGGCATTTTTGTTTTATATTTAGAGATTTAACTATAAGAAAATCGCCAAAATTAAGAGCTACCGAATCGTTTCATAACCGATGCATGTACATACATACATATGTCGTACAGTGACCCGAGAAAAATTGTTATTGTATAAACAAAACTTTCTGTTTCAGAACTAAAATAAATAAGATAAAAAAAACTTTAAAATTAACAATAAATTTCATACTTCATTTAATTGTGGCCTACAGCGAAAAATAAAAATAATAAAATAAAATTAAATTAATAGAGATTAAACTGAGGTACTGATTATTATACAGAATAAAATTTGGTAAATTTTAAATTACTAAAATGACTGGATATTTTAAAAGGATATAATAGGATTATCGTAGGATTAGCATTTAATATCGTGTAGGTGTAAGTTATGTCGTCACTTGGATGCCACAACCTAGAATAGCCTAGCTATTTAAATGTGGACTATTTTTAGTGAAAATAATTTTCCACAATTGCCATCCGATTGTCAGTTTAATGTCTATTTTAATTAATTTTCATAATTTTGTAAAATTTTGTATGTTTTATTTTAAATTAATATAATTAATAAATGTATAATACTCGTATAAATGTGTTTGTAATTCATTTCCAATGCTCATGCATATGGAATTACTTATACTCAGCCAAAAAACTTTTCGATCGCTAAACGAAATCATTAATGTTTTATTAATTAAAAATTAAAACGATTATAAACATGAAATTCTTTAATCGTACGATTATTTATGTAGCTTCCAATCACATAAGAACATTTTCATCTCATTTTGATTTGCACCACAACAGAAAGAAAACGCGTTTTACGGTTTTATTTTAACACACACTAAATATGTATATATGCCAATGTATTCGATTACATTGTTTTTATATTTTATTTCAATTGTTTAATATTGTGCAATCTAGTAGTTTGAGAATTCAATTGTTCACTGAAACTATCAATTAACTTAAAAAATATCTGTGTTCCAAATACATATGTATAAAACTGAAAAATTTTGGTAAATAAATCTAGAAGTGCCGTCCAATAATATGTATGTAATGTTTTTGAGGAACATCAAATCATATACTCATTGATCAGATTAGACGGCCGCAGTGAGATATGTAGAACACTTAGGTCGTGTCGTGTGTGAAACGAGCAAAAATAGTTAGAAACTAGTTGGAAATAGTTATAATTTGTGAATTGAGAATTAAATGAAGTGATGATAATTTCAGGGAATTAATTACTGATTAATATGTCAGACAAGTAGTTGCCTACATTAAACTGGAATTGGGGCCAGGCAAAATAGTTTTAAATTGTAAGAAAAACAGTGAATGGCGATTATAGTTGCTAAATATCCGATTTTATTAAATATCCGGATATCGAATCATTTCATTAATAATTACCCGGATTATTCGGATAATTTCTACTTAACCATTTTGATGAAAATAAAATTAACATTTTTGAAACAGTGATATACTAAATAAAGTAATTCAGTACAGGGATTTTGGTCGAAAAATTAGACATGAGAGTAGTAAAACCGCAAATTAATAGTAGTGGTAAACGTGTGTGTGTTAGTCTGATTTTATTTTTAATTTGGATTGTAACAAAATAATAATTTAAAACGGGATTTAAATTTATTAATAAATAGTTATAGTGTGTCTATGTATATTGAGTGTGTCTTTAAAATGAACACGGTTCTCTACACCGTGGAGCCATCGTCGCCTGCAACGACCTCTGCGCCTACCATATGGTGGCTCTCTTTTCAGAGATCGCTGCACAATTCGTTCCGGATCAGCACGCACAACGTGCCCGAGCCAGCGTACTCGCTGAGATCTTACTTCATGTACAATATCGGGGATCTTCATCAGATCTCTGATCTCGATATTGTACAGAGCTCGGTAGGTACCATCTATTTCGCGTTTTGGGCCGTAAATCACACGCATGACTCTTCTCTCAAACGTTAGGAGTCATCTCTCGTACTCATCCGTCAGCGCCCAACTTTCACATCCAAACATAACAACGGGCCTGATCAACGTTTTGTAAAGCTTCAGCTTCACGGCACTTGATAAGTGTTTAGATTTTAGCAGTGGCCTTAGAGGATACAAAGAACGACTGCGAGCTGCCAGCCGCACTTTAATATCCTCACCCACACTGTTATCGTGAGTGATAAGAGAACCCAAATATTTGAACCTCCTCACTCCCTCAAACGTGAGGTGGCCACTACTAAAATCTGGTGTGCCATTGTCCCTAAAACCAGAGATCAGGTATTTCGATTTGGACTCATTGATCTGAAGTTCAACTGAAGCTGAAAACTCTACAAGCGCATCAAGTGTTTCTTTCACTCCGTTGCTATTCAGTCCAATCACGCAGATGTCATCTGCATATGCAAGCACCTGATTGGACTGGCGATATAAGATGTTACGCTGCGGTGTTTCAGTTTTACGAAAGATGTACTCCAACATGAGATTAAAGAGTATCGGGGATAGAGCATCTCCCTGCCGAACACCCGAGTTAACTACAAAGATTGTCGATAGCCTGTTCTCAACTTTAACACAGCATTGAGACTGCGTCACTGTCATCCTACATAGTCGTACCAATTTTGTTGGCATTCCTAGGTATTCCAGTTCAGACCACAAACTGTCTCGATTGATCGAGTCATAGGCCTGCCGGAAATCCAGGAACACCTGATGTACGGGGATGGAAGTCTCATAATATTTAGATAGAACCATCCGCAGCGGAAAGAACTTATGACGTTACGTTTCATGAAATCAACACAAAAATTGTACAATTTTTTGTTTTTGTATAAAAATTTTGAACCAAAATGCTACTAGGATCAAAATAATAACCTAAAAACAAAAAATAATACAATTTTTGTGTTGATTTCATGAAACGCGGCTATACAAATGAAAGCGAAGCAGATATGATCTGATCCGGATCAGTTCATACGTCAAGAAACACGGCTAATGTTGTCGCTGACAAGATCCTGATATCATTTCTTTTGATCTTCATTTATCAGACCTTCACAGTCGAAACGTACCATGCGTTTCGCTGTGTTCGCAGACTTGTACGAAAACTTCCATCATAGCTTTGTAGCGACCAAATGATGATCGCTGCCTATACGTATTTGGTTGCTGACCGATAAGTTCTCACATCCTGCACAACCTGAGCCCGTCCTTTAGAAACTAACACATGGTCAATTTGGCTGCGGGAAGTACCGCGAGGATGTGTCCATGTCTCTAGATGTATGTGTTTGTGAGGGAAGAATGTGCTTGCTACTCTAAGCTCATGAGCAACCGCAAAGTACATCATTCTCACCATTATAGGTCACAGTTTCGTGTCGGTAGTACGGACCTAGGTTTTCACACAAGTCGGTCTGATTTCTGCCAGCTCTAGCATAAAAGTCCCCAATTACCATTCTAACATCGTGTTCGGGTATAGATCCCATCAGATCGTCTAAGTCATTGTAAAATGAGTCTTTATCTTGGGGCTGGCTGACTTCTGTGGGCACATGTACACAAATTATCGACAGGTTAGCTAACTTCATGCGCAAGCGAAGCTTACACAATCGGTTATTGACTGCTTGGAAATCCAAAACAGCGTTCTTTACCTGCGGCCCAAGAAGAAATCCAGCGCCAAGATTTCCGAGGCCATCCACTGTAGAGCAACGTATAGCCCTGGGACACATGGTCTCCACTTTTAGGCCAAATAGTTTTTTGAAGAGCAACGAGTTCCAGCCGATCATCTTTCTTGCACGTGATTAGGCCCTCTAACGCTCCTGGTTTTCTTAGTGATTGCACGTTCCTAAATCTCGTGCCGATCCTAAATCTCGTGTCCGGGTACTTGAGTCGGGGTCCGGTCTTGTTTTGGCAGTATCCATTTTTCTTTTTGTTGACTTTAATATTAATATACTTTTGTTTATAAACAGTAACAATATACATAACAGAAAGTAAATTTAGTAATAAGGGGATAGTGGAAATATATAAGTGAAGTGCAATAAAAGTGAAAATTATAGTACTTAAGTTTTTATAGCATCCAGATCTGACTATATTGACAGAATTGGAAAAAACCCTGACTATTTTTTAACGAATTTAAAATGGAATAACATTAATAGTATAATACTTAATAATAATTAATAGTATAATAAGAGAAGGAATGAACAACTAGCTGTGTAATTGAAACATTTTTATTTATTGTTCAAACATGTTTTAAAGAACCAATAGCCTTCAATTCAATTATGCAGAAATAAAATGTCCTTGGTTCTCAGTCATTCTTAACACATCGTAAAATATTCACGTATTTGTTTAGTCAATTCAAACTCATAAATTTAAAATCGCATGAAATGCTCAAAGGCAAAGATAAATGGTCTGAGAAATCGTTTTGTACTTGCTAGAAAATGTACAATCTGTTAAACTTAAAAAGAGCTAGAAAATGTTCTAAACGTGTTCTAGTGTACACATTGACTTGGTAACGTGAACGCGAAATTTGGACTGATAGTGATTGGAAGGAAAAAATAAATTAGAGAATGATAAAAAATGCGAAAAATGTACTTTTCCTACTGTGAAACATCGCCGTATGATTTTTGAGATGATTCTGCACCATCTCAGGAAGCCTATAATTTTATAGGATAGGTAGAATGTTTACTAGTGTTTGAATAGGTCTAGAGTCGTGAAGCAGTACTTCCAAAATATTGCTAAAAGTATTGATATGTATATTTCCAAAAATATTTTATCTTTATCTTGCAAACAAATATTAACTTTGATAATGAAACGGAGTGCACCACAATTGACTATAACCACGAGGCATATATTGAATAAATTAAGAATGCTTCAAAGTAATACGTATGTATGTTTAATACACATACCTGTAGAAATTCTGTTCTGTTTTTTCAATGTTTCTCTAGAAAAGTCAAAATTAAGCTAATTTGAATGAAATTATTGTCGGCTGACTTCGCAGATATTCAAACAATTTAGAATTCAAGCAGCACTTAATAACTTGGGTCTCATAACTTCCTAATATACAAATAAATAATTAAATCATATACACCACTCTCTATTATTGTCCCAAACTAATTTGATCGATTTTATAGATTCATATACCGACAGTCTTTAGTACCATGAGAGATAAAAATCGTTAAAAACTAAAAATAAAAGTAATAATAAAAAACTATAAATTTTTGCCTTACTTTAAAAAAAATCGAACAGAACATAAAGAAAAACACAAAATTTTACGACCGATCTCGCGCAGGAAAGATCACTTGACCAGATAAGAACCTTATAAAATAAAATATAGAGGATTGAAATATCATATGGTCATCAACGAAACGACCGATCGATCGAGCTCGAGCATAACACAAAAGAACTAAAATACATAAAAAAAAGAAAACAGAAATGGGTAATCCATATACATCTCATAAGTAAATTTAACATTTTATAGTTTTTTTTTTTGTGTGTTACCTTTAGTTCAGTGTTATCGATAAGAAATAAAATATTCGTTAAGACACACACATATACAAGAAACATGAATGGAGAAATGGAATAGTAAAGTTTTGGAACAGAAATTTCTATTTTATTGCCCATAAATTTATGGTCGGAACAGGTTTTTGAGAATTTTTTATTTTGTTGTTGTTGTGTTGTTATCGAATTTTTTTTATATTTTTGGTTACGTTGAAACTATTTTTTTGTTACGAACGGTCATTACGCGGTAGTTTTTTTAGCATTATGATTATGGAAATTTAATGTACATGTTATAAATGTTCGTTTACCGGACAAATGGATATTATATTTAAAATTGAAAAACTTTAAAATATCATTGAACCATTAGTATTGTTCCGTCGATAAATGACGTTATCAATTGTATATAGGTACGTATGTACTTAACAAGTTAAGTAGTAATTTTATAATTTTTGTAAAGAAAATGATAATACGGGAGTGAAACATTCGATTACATTTTTGTTTGATCTTTGATGTATTCTAAAATTTCCGAATTGTCGTCATATATTATAATTTTTATTTCTTCCTGTTCTGTATATAAGTGTATTATGTAAAATAACCAGATAAAAGTATGTATTTACATAATAGATTTCCATATGTATTTATAAAATATAGTTTTTATGTATCAGAAATGTTGGTATATCAAATAACACTATTTTAATTACAGCATACAAGTCATCAACCCTAATAATCTTATCAAATGATTTGATGATAGTTCCAGCTTATTATAGGTGTCAAACGTCGTAATAGGAAACATTAATTAATTAAGTAATTAGACAAGACGTTTGTCTAACGCGAGAAATAAACTTTAGCACACTGTATTATTCAACTTTATCGATGAAATACTTAAACTGGGGAATTTTGCAAGTAATGTGTTTAGTATTTTCCGTCGGCTGCATAATGCGGTAATATTTTCTGGGCAACCTAATATTAGAACTTGTAATCGGTGGTTCAACAGATAGCGTGGATGTTAATTGCCATTATTTGACATATGGTACATCGAGCAAGAAATTTTTTCAAGTAGGCAATGTCAATTTAATCATGGAGGCATTAACAATTGAACAACGCATAGAAATACTAAATTAATAGTTTGTAAACTATTCATAACTCAGAATTTTGTTTTGTTTGCTATTCTGTAACTCCATTCCCTTGGAATTTTTGATTATTCATGTAATAAAATCTCCGTTGTTGAATTGTTTTGTAAACTCTTTGGAAATGAATTTTTTGTGAATATATTTTTTATATGAATATTGTTTTTTGTCTGTGAATATTATGCAATGTTAAGTTAGTTGTTGCCGGTATATGTATACTGTTCTGTTCTCTCCCTCTGATCCACACATGTGTGTACCTCCTCAGGGTGACTATAAGAATTCGATTTAAGAGTTCAGCGAATAGAACAATGACTTCATTTATGAGCGCTCGGTTCGCCTTTTAAGACATTCTATTCTCACTATTCTCACGCCCAATCGCGATGAGAGATAAACTTTCTAATTTATAATATATGTATATCTAGAGATAGAGATAGATCAAAATTTCCTTCTGATGATCATCGATTCAAAATCAGTTAAATTGTGTCTGAGATAAACCGGAACCGGTAATCAGACTGAATGACAAACAACTTATAGGTACATGTAAAGAAACAACTATGTAATACTGCGCATTTGTGCGTGGGTTCGTATCACACTCTCAAATTCTTAACAAATTAATTTTAAATCAAGTAACACAGTTTTCATATGAATTGGCCTGAGATAGATTGGTACTGCCGATGAACAAAAAAATCTATTATTATTATTATTTTAAACCCCTTCTTCTATATTATATTATATTCTATATTAAGTTCAACTTAAGCGCACTGGTAAAATAACACGGCATATACCCGAGATGTTTTATTCTCCCAGTATTAAGTAAACTGTATTTGTATAATGGTTTTGCTTCCACACACATGGCACATAACAACAAAAAATATATTGTTATATAACATAACTTTCCCATCTATATGCTTTAACTACAATATATATATGGCATATTTGCTTTGGCGACTGGATCATTGCGCAAAATACATTTTACCAGTCGTCAATTAACTCTTTTATTACAATTTTTTTTTTTTTTTCAAAAAAATTGGGAAATTTGTAACGGCGTACTTTTTATAAATGTTGAAAATGAAAGGTCGATCAACAGAGTTATTTTTGGTTAAATACAATTCACGGCTCACTAAGGTATAGTAAACTCAACAAGACCTACATGTATGGAAAATATAAATTACAACACAAAAAACTGTTGGATTTGCTGTCGGAGAATTCTGGCATTGCGCCCATTGATACACGAAAAAGAACAAATCTGAGGTGTTTTTTTTTGGGAGATTGTTTTATTTTTTAAACTGTGTGGATACGCAAAGTAAAAGCACAAGCCAAAATATTAGATCAATAATTATGTTATTGTTATAAAAAAAAACAGGATGAACCAAAAATAATTAATCCTCTAACCTCCCAAAAGTGACTACTGAAGAGACCGATAAATTCTGGTCACATTTAAGAGGTGATCACTTAAAAAAAATGTATTCACAACTTCAAAAATTGTTTCTATTTTCAAGATGGATTCAAACATTGCTAGACATTTCACTTTTGATTTTTTTTTAATCATTTAACATTGGTAATTTCGCCTGCCACGGTAGGATTTTTAGAGCTCACTCCTATGCCATCTGCTTTACTTTTCGAACTACAAATCATTGGTGTTGATACACGTGTTACTCTTAATTCATCGAGAACTGTTTGGAAAATTTGGTGAAGATACAAAAATTTGACTATTGAACTGTGGTAAATTAAGTGTGTCCTAACTTCCTCATCAGAATTTTCGAAGCTAGCGTATTGCTACCATCAAATATAAACCCGGCTTTTTTGAAGCAATTAATAATGGTTTCGATTTTAGCATTATTCCATGCTAATTGAACTGCATCGATGTTTTTAGTGAATTTCGAGACATTTTCTACAATCGTCTCAGCCACAATGATTTTAATAAAATAAAAATGTATGAAATTCTCAATTATCCCTTCGTCTAGAGCCTGGATTACCGAGGTTTTGTTAGCAGGATGAAACTTAAGTGTGATATTAGATAAACTTTCTATACGAGGATGTAGTGTACGTAACAATTTTCATTTTTGTTTCTTCATTTGCCGATTTACAATGTTTAAAAATTCCTCAAATATTATGCCGGTCAACCACGCTTTACTATTAAATCTTCATGGAGATTTTGATTTTCCTATTACAAGGGGTTTAAGTTTTTCACCAATGGCACTAGTGCATAAAAGTACGGTCAATCGTTATTTCGACATCTTACCACTTTTGCAATGTTCACCACGGAAAACATAGCTCTTGTTAGGCATTGCTTTATAAAAAAAGAACACATTCGACAACTTATTGCGGGTGCAAAATTTTTACAACCACCCATTTGACCCAGAATTATACTAAAATAATAAATGAACGGTAAAAATTCATTTGAGAGGATATTTGAGTATTTAGCATCGCGTTTTTCTGTTACATTATGTTTTGTTGGTCACATTAAGGAATTCGAAATACTTTATTTTAACATATTTGTTCTAGAAATATTGGTCACAATTCAGAATAGGGGAGTGGTCAATATTGAGAATACAATTCCCATACGTTTAATATTAAAGGTGCTCAGTCAAAGAGAAAAGCGGTCAACAAATAGAGGTGGTCACAATGTGGAAGGGTCACTTTTGGGAGGTTAGACTGTATTACATATGGAAATATTTTAATTTTTTTTTAAATATTAATTACCAAACGTCATTCTTTTCTTTATTTGACTATAATCAATGGTATTCTCGTATTTTCCAACTCCAAAAAAAAAAAAAATACAATCTGACTATACAACAATACAAAAAAAAAAATGCCAACAGAAATTTTCAGAGCAACGAAATACAAATAGCACATTAAATTCCAATGGAATTTTTCCAACCGATTTTTTCATCTTATTAAAACCGTAATTGTTTGTACTATGAATTTAAAAGGATGGTAGTCGTATCATCAAATTTAAAAAATTTAAATAAAGAAGCAACGCATCAAAATCTGGAACATAACCTATTTATTAATTAGTTCATTTTAATACTATTTTATTTTAAACGTCAATACTATAATTAACAGATTGGATAATGAATACATCACAGAATCTTTATGGAACAAAAAAAAACAGCATTTCAAAATTATGGTTTCACCGAGATATTTTATTTATAAGACAAAACCATGTTGAAAATATAAAAAGTAAAACCTTTTTAAACTAAGATTAAATTATTCACGTTTTTGCTCTCTACGCAGTATTCAAAGTTCATAATGATATTTTAAAAAAGAATAACATAACTTTATATACCGTATACATAGTAAGTATACGCACAGCCATTACTACTTTAGTTCCTCATCGCCGAACACAATAGTCACAGGCTGGAATGTTAAACCTTTTTCCAATTACTTAAGTTTCAATTCTTCAACTTTTTACATTTTTTGGTTTAATCTGTTTTGCTGAATATCCTTTCGGGTGGAACCGACATCGCTGGTGCACTAAGTATTTTCTTTGCATATTTCTGAAGAGAAATAAACTCTGAATCATTCACCTTAAAAAATATCAAGAGTTAATTTATCGGAATAAATTATGAATCACTAGCAAAGTTCACTTCCTCTTACCTTCCAAAATAATAGTGGATCCTTCGCCGAATTTGCATTGGTACGTTCTAAATATTGGCGCATTATAATGATGTCATCTACATTGCCAGTACGTTGGCGATTTTTGTCAGCAAATTCCTGAATTAAATTTTTCTGTTTGCTTTCTTGATCCGAAATTAATTGTTGAGAAGCCAAATTGTTGCTTTTGAAATAGGTAACCAATTTCTTGTATTTCATTAACACATTTTGGATTTCTTTACATTTAAGCGCATCTTGCACAACTAGATTTATCGTATGGGCGAAACATGGATGGTGGCGTATTTTAAGGATTTGACAAGCTTCTATCATCGACGAAGCATTGTCAGTAACGATATAAGCCACTTTTTCTTCTAGTTTCCAATTTGACATGATGTGATGATATTGGTCGATAAAACAGCGCATCGAACGTTGAAGTCATTATCAACAAAATGACAAGTAACTGTCAAAAACCTTTGATTCGAACGCGAGGACCATAAATCGCATGTTAGATTGACGAAGGAAATTTGAAGGCAATATATTTGAAACAACAATATCAAAATTATAAAAAATTTAACTCTTCCAGTATACATGATAATTTGTGTTGGCATTTTGCATAGTATTCCTTTAAGAATTTGTTCCGCAATGTTGTTTTGCTGGGGAGTTCATATCTTGAGCCAAGTAATTTGACAAATTACCTAAATCCTTTGTCGTCAACTAAACTAAATGGCTGATGACTTTCGCTGTCATAAATATTTTGTCGTTTAAAATAAGACCTACTTAGATTTGTATCTTCTGAAGTTAACGCCAAAGAATCCGTTCCATTCGTATTGAGACACTTGGGGTGATAACGTTTAAGGTGGTCTAAAAGACTGCTCGTATTCCCATTTGTTCGATATTATTTTTTGCAATTACAGCATTTGGCTCGTTAGAAGTTTTACGTTTCGGCATTTGGTTTTTAATTATTGTTACGCATACTCACTTTTCTTAAAATAAACTGGCAAAATGAGAACCCGAACAAATAATCGAAATAATGACATGTGCCCATGTCATTTATAAAGGTATTATTATACTACGTATATATTTTACATTTTGCTTATTAATTTTGCAAATATATTATTACACTTCAAATGAATTCTGAGAATCTCATCAAAGTTGAGAATAATAATTACTAACGGAAAACAAGCACTATCGAAAACTATCGATAGTTTGAAAAAACTATCGAAGGTGACCGAGTTCTATCGATAGAGAATGCTTTAATTCAAAATAATAAAAATCATAAGACTTGCATCAGTCTGTTATTCTAATTCTTTCAGAAGAAGCAGATAATTTTTACCCTTAATTTGGTTTTAGAAATTTGTTTCATTTTTTACACAAATGGCGGTAACATTATAAAAGTAAAAAAAATTAAGACGATCTATTTGTGTACAATATGTTAAAATCAATGTCGCCCATTGGTATATGCGTCCAAAAGTGTTTTAAAAAAGTGATCACTGCTTTAAAAAATGCTGGCCTTCTCCTCTTTTAATATCATGTTGCCTTAAAACCAATAGTATTTAAAATTAAGAATTTTAACAAATTTGAAAAATAACAAATTCATGAAATACATTTTAAAATAAAACGTTTCTTTAAAAGACTGTTTGACTGTGAAAGGTTTATTTTAACAATCACCATCAATTTAAAATTTTAACAAAAAGAACAACAGTTAATGATCACACGTGACTAAGTGTTTGTAATCAATGTAATTTTTTCTTTCTCTCCAAAGAAATGGAAATATTTTTATTTATATTTGCTGCGTTCCATTTAACATTGCAAAATACAAATAAGTACTTATATGTAGATGATAAATTTAACACAAAAGGAGCGCTTTTACTGATTGTGCTTTAATTCATTCCTTACATGAGTTTGAATTGTATTTTTGTTTACCTAAGCATGGCAAAAGTAACACTGGCGTCTTCCCTCCATAAATTTAAGTTAAATCGAAATTTTGCTCTTGTTCTTGGTTGTAGCTAAAAGGTTCGATGTAAAAAATATGAACTAAAATAAAAACCTTATAGTTTATGTAATACTATTTGGTTATAAATGGTTATGAAATAGTGGATTTTACCTAATTTATCTATTTTACATATATGTGGGGCTATAGACATATGAGCCAATTGCGTCAATTACAACATACGGCTGGTATCCAACGATTTATCACAGTGGCAAGTTGAAAACATTAAAATTGTTTCGGTACTCATGGTTCCCGAGAATCCATTTTACATATATGAGCCAATTGCGCCAGTTACAACATCGTCTGATTTTCTACGATTTATCACAGCAAGTGGCCACAATGCCATTTTACATATATGGGACCATATACATATAAGCCAATTATGCCCATTGCATCAATTACAACATACGGCCACGGCCTTCAACGATTTCTCACAGGAAGTGTATACCACGCCGAGTCGAAAACATAAACTTTTTCAGGCAATCATGGTTTCTGAAAGTCATTAGTTAAAATCCGGATTTAATATATTGGACCATATTCATATGACTGTCTGAGCCTATAGTGCCAATTACTTCAAAGGACAAAAACTTTCGTTAGCAAAAACGTTGTATACAAATTTGTGAAGATAAAATTTTGGAACGATTCTCAAAATCCCGGGATGGAATGAGAATAGTATTGCCTGAAGGCAATACTATTCTCATTAAAAATGTTTAATATTTCTGGGATGGAAATAAGGCTTATTGTTGGATTAAAGTGATTAAAGTAATTTTTGAATTGTTTGTAAACGGAATGAGTGGGGCGCTGGCGGATGAGTACGAGAGATGGCTAGATGATACATACCGAGCTCTGTACAATGTCGATATCAGAGATCTGAATAAGATCCCCGACATTGTAGTAAGATCTTCGCGAGTAGGCTGGCTCGGTCACGTTCTGCGTGTTGATCCAGAAAGAATAGGCGTAGAGGTCGATGCAGGCGACGATCACTCCACGGTGTAAAGAACGACTTAGCCTCTTCAGATTGTATAAGACAGTATGAAGACGAAGCTCAGAATCGAAACCGTTGGAGCCAAAATTGTTGACACAGTAAGGGGCCAGTAATAGCCTTTAAATACTGTTTATTATTATTGTAAACGGAATAGATCACTAGTGCCTCAATTACACTATTTTATATAGATAACCGAATAATCAGGGATGAGCGAGGTAGATTACGCCGTGTAATCTACGCAGTTGTCGACATGTAAAATATTACGTAGATTACTTGGCAATATTTTTTATCAATGTCGACGATTAAGACAATGTCAACAACCTATGATTTAAGCGATATGAAATAAAATGCGATATTTTGTAAAAAGGCGATTCAGTTAAGCCGTAAGAAAGAATTTTAGAAAATATTCAAATTAAATCGGGAATTACATACCAAACTATGACTTTGGAAATATATGTTGAAATAAAATGCCCAAAAGCATAAAAATTAATTAAAGAAACTTTATGCACTTTGAGAATATCATCGTTCGATTTGGTCTAAATTTCACATTTTGTTATAACGAATAAACTCAAGCACATGTTGTTCAATGCTCCCCACGAAATTCTACACTACTTCCGATGTGACTTTGGCAGAAATATTATTCCATTTAGAACGTATATTTCCGGCAATCTTATCGCATCCACCATTCTTCCGAGCATTCTTTTCACTATAACATTGATTTGATTAGTCTCTTACCAATTTATTGCGTCTTTAGAGTAGTGTAAACTAGCTTATTCAGGCTAAAACTTTGGCAATTTACAAATAGCAAAGCAGTGCCGGTTATCACGATAATGTTATGAGATTTAGACTACTAGATGAGGATTACACTATTAATTAATCCTCAACATATTGGATGAAAATTCGATTTTAAATGAATTTTTGAATAAAGTTCTGGATGACCAATTTTGATGAAACTAAGAAGAGCAATGGGACTATAAAATGATTTTAGAATGAAGTTCTGCGGTTTATCTATACTGAAACTTAATTGAGATATTTCTTAACCGACTATGATGAAATCTGGCATGTTGGATTGAAATGGGATTATAAATTGATTTTTGGATAAAGTTTTAGAATATTATTAGCTGTGGGGAATAATAAATGATTTTTGTATCATATTGTGAAATATGGCCAACTGGAATGAAACTAGGCTATTTCTGTAAAAGATAAATTAAGGTAAATTAGTTTAATTTAAAAATATGCTGTTTTTTTACAATTGAAGGCAAACCTCTCCCACATAATATGTATTATATTATACTAATTTTAAGCAGAAATTATTACAAAGAGGACATATTTTGTCACATTAAGCGAAAATTATTTTATAAGTAAGAAATCTAATCTTAATCAGTGAAGGCTATATTCCAAAACTATCCTTAGATCATATTCCAAAACATATCTCAATAATCATGTTATAATTTTCATTTCAACCGAACATTTCGAATTATATCAAATTCGGGTAACGAATAATCTCAAAATTCATTGTTGAATCCTGTTTCTATTGAACAGATAATAGATAGGTCGAGAAATGGACTAGTTGACGCTATTCTAGTTGGCCATATTCAAAAATTGTATTCAAAAAATATTTAATTCCATTTTTTTCAAATCAAAGATCACTTAAAAATCCTATGTTATTCAACATGTCGAGTTTCATTATAATCGGTCAAGGATTAGCCTAGTTCCGTGCAAGTTTGTCATTTTCCATACCTTATATACCTTTTTCCATATCCAACAGGTCGAGTTCCATCATATTCAAGAAATAACCTTGTTCCGTGACCCAGTTTCCATCCAACATGTCGAATTTGATAATAATTGTTAACGAATTTAAGTCAAAATTTTAAAGTCATTTATATAAGCGCATTGGCACTATTTTTGACAAGATATATATTTTGACCCGCTACGTTTCGTCATCCATCATAACACATTCATTAAATTTTGTCAAAACTTCGTCACAGAGCAGTCTAGTACGTTAAGTGGACAAAGTTCGGTTTATCTGGATGATTTGATTTTTAATAGCTCGGTAGCTCATATAGGCTTCCTAAACTCGAATTTGTATTACCGTTAAAGATTTCCGAACTAAGTTATAATCATCTTGTATCTTTTTTTATCATAATTGTGCCAAGTTTCCGATTTTTATTAGCTACTCTTTCTACACTGAAACCATCTTTAGACTATTTTAAAACACGTTATATCGTTGATTTACATTAATCCTAAAGAAATTTGCTCACCGTAGTTTAGAACTAATTCACAAAATCACCCTAGGAATTGTTTACATTATTGACGTTGTCGACGTTGTATGCAGGATTTCGACACGTTGACGTAGAAAATAATAGATGACGCGTAAACGCCCATCCTTGCGAATAATCTCCTTGCGCTTTTGAAATTTCTTGTTTACTTCTGGGTGGTCACAAAATCATTAAGAACACTATGAATACTTAAGCATCGATTATTATTCACGCATAGGCATCTACCTTGGTCACGTATATCTTCCATAACAAAATTTCTTTTCAAATGTAACTAATGTAAAATATGACTTTATAATGATTCGAACAAACCAAAGAAACGAACGTGCACTGCATAACTTAACAACTACGAGTATACAATGTTCCATTGTTATTTTAACTATTTGTGATTGTTGCTCTCATGGTTCCGATAATATTTTACCGAATTGTCATTTTAATTTAGATATTACTAATTAATCAGAAACAGAAATTGTCTGCTTGTGATGTAAATAAAAATGGACGGTATTTTTAAATTTGACAATGTGGATAATACATAGCTATCGACCTGTTGTAACTTTTTTTTTAAGTGCGTTTGTCAATTTTTGTGATTTTGTTAAATTTTGGTTTTTGTAAATTATTTAATAATAAATCGAAAAACCGGCCAATGTGGACTCCCTTCAAATTTTTACGAGAACGAAAGGGAAGAAAAATTGTGAAGGCCTTAATTATACGACTGTTTCTCGAAATTTTTCCTCAAAATTAAAGAACAGGACGAGGAACAATTTAGAAAAGCTACTCGTATGGGAGTTAAGGAGTTTGAAATTTTGAATAGTTTGTTGAAAGATAAATTACAAAAGCAGAATTTTATTCGAACTCCGTCAAAACTAATCCAAACAGAGTTTAGATTAGTTTTGACGCTAGTCGATGTATAGTATTTTCTGTGAGTTGGAAATTAATACCAATTCAATTAGTTAGCAAAATATCTTACAATCGTCGTTCCGAATTGAATTATCAACCGTTTGAGAAATTATATTTGAGCTATGTCAAATCATTTGGGACGAATTAGGTGCCGTTTACCTATCTCCACCCACTAAGGATGAATGGAAAAGAATTATGGATGGATTTTACAACTACACATAGGAATGCCAATTGATGGCAAAAAAAAAGATTCCAACTATAAGAAGTTCCACAGTATAGTTTTGTTAGCTGTACGATAGCAACTACTTGTTTTCCGCCATAGATATTGGGCCAAATGGTAGTCAAAGTGACGGTGGCATTTTAAAACTTAGTGCTTTCGGTCACTTCAAGATCTGTATCTTGAAAGATGATATTAATATCTCAAAAACGAGAACATTACCGTAAACCAATGTAGAGTTACCATGTTTCTTCATCGGTGATTCAGCAGTCCCTATTCGGTCAAACTTAATGCGACCGTATCCTGGGCTCCGGCTCGGGAAAGAAAAGAAGCCATTTAGTAAAAATTTATCGGGAGCACGAATCAAAATTTAAAGTTATCGCAGTTTCTTTCGGGCGTGTTAATGATTATTTGGAATTTCGATTAGTTGATTCATTTCTTTGCTTGCCGATTACAATATCGTCGGATTTGTTTTTTTTAAAATAATTTTTGATGAAGTCGGAGAAGGAATTGGAGTAGTTCGGCTTGAATTGGGAAATGGAAAACTGAATACTGTGTCCAAACTTATGTTGTTTTCTTCAAAGTCAGAAGATGTGTCTGTAAGAGACAGTGTCTGATCATGAACATCGATAGGTTCCACTGCATATTCATATTCTACAGTAGCACCTATAGTATAATTTCCATCTGTTCTATAAATAAATATGCTTTCAATGAGAGATTTAAAGCCCTATTCCCTTAGTCGTATCACCGGTCACTTGATGCGATTATCAAATTTTGGTATTCTCTTAGACGATTGAAGTGACGTTTATCGTTTGGTGTGATAACTATCACTTGACACCATATTCTAGTAGTCGTATAAAAAAGTCGAACATCACTTGAAACGATATATTCATCACCTCAAATTTGTAAGTGACGATTCAATATGGAGGGACACAAAACGTAAGTTTTTAATTTTTTATATAATTTAATAAAAACCAATTATATAAATTAATGTTTTTAATATTATAATCTGTTTATTTCTTGTGCTTCAGTAAAAATATTACAAATTGTAAGCAATTTGAGCGTTTGGTAGAGCTCATGGAAAAAAACGTTGGATTAGCTAGGGGATTTTTTACATTTGGGAGTTCTAAGGCTGAATACACTGAATCCTGGAATAATTTTGCTAAACAGCTAAATAGCTTAGGACCTCCAATATGGGAAGGAGCGGGCTGGCAAAAGGTAATACCATTTTCTATCAAAACTATTTATTAGTCAGAATCTATTTATTAATTTATTATGTTAGGTTTGGAACGATCTAAAAAATAAAATCAAAAAGAAATTGGGACACAATAAGAAAGAGATTTCTGGCACTGGAGGCGGTTCAAATAAACTTTTTGTGTTTTCACCCCTGGAAGAAAGCGTGATTAGTTTATTGTGCTTAGAAAAGACTTGTTCCGCTTCGAACAAATCCTTCGGATTAGCAAAAAATATTCCACCAACAACAGAACCATCAACATCAAATAGCGAGAACACAACTTTTGATCAGCTATCCACTGACCCGAATGCTGAAACATAAATTGTAACACGGTCAACAAATCAAGAACCTCAACCCGCAGAAAACCAGCTAAATACACCTGTACCTCCAAGAGTAAACAGAAAACGATCCCTCTCCAATAACTGTAATGAGGAAAGAACGCAACTTCTTCAATCCCAAACGAAAATTTTGCAAGAGCAAACAGAATATTTGAAGGAATGTGCTCGATATTCCCGTAAGTCATACGAGATGCAGGAAAAAAAATTTAAGATGTGGAAAGAGGTACAAATAGAAAAGAGGAAGTCACGCCAGCAAAACATGGAATATAAATTAAAAGCACTGGAATACAAAGAAAAGAAGCTGGCATTACAAGAACAGAGTCAGTAACCAAAATAATAATAATGTAAATAGTAAATAATGTGATAAAAAATGAAATTTTGAATTATGTGATAAATGAAGAAAGTCTGAATTTTTTTTGCAATAAAATATTTATATTTTAGAGTTTTAAATTTAATAAAATTGAATTACAATGTAAATTTATTTGTTTATTTAGCAAATCGAATTCATAATTTGGGCCCTCACTCTTTGGCCGATATCGACGTTTTCTCCATCTACCAATTCCAAGAACTCTTCACTGTCAGCGTCTGTATTTGTCTCTTGTATTTCAATTTCCATGTTGTGGGAAATACACAAATTATGTAGAGCACAACAAACGTTTACAATTTGTGCTGCTTTCTGTGGCGTGTAATGTAGTTGTCTTGCACCCAACAAACAACGAAACCGGTTTTTGAGCCCTCCAATGGTTCGCTCAATGATGTTTCGAGCTCTAGAATGTTTCGTATTGAACCTTTTTTCCTGAGACTCTGCTGCAGTTCTAAATGGTGTTATTAGGTATGGTTTAAGGGCATAACCGGCATCTCCTGGAATATAAAATATGTACATATAAAACAAATAAATAATTTCAACAAAAACGTTTGAATTTTTTTTTTAAATTACTTAATAACCATGTGTTAATCTGGCCATTGTCGTAACTAGTTTTAAGTTCTGTATCCAAATCACTTGAATTAAAAATAAACGAATCGTGGCATGATCCTGGGTGATTACTGTCCACATACGTAATCCGCATTCGATCGTCACAAACCTAACAAATACAATTTAAGTTAGTAAATAAAAACCATCAAAATTATCTTGCTTATACTTACAATCATAACGTTTAGGCTATAAAAACCTTTTCTGTTCATATACAAATGTTTCAAATTTTTAATTGGTGCTATAATCTTTATATGCGTCCCGTCCACACAGCCAATCACTCCAGGAAAACCAACTTTATCATAAAATGCCAGTTTTATTCTCTCCTTTTGCGCATCATTGTTTGGAAATTTTATATGTTGTGGACAAAGTTCTTCTTCCAGTATATGGCAAACTTGACCGAGAATCTTTGAAAAAGTTGATTGGGCTAACCCAGCTACAAATTCATTGCCCGTACCCGTCTGGTAGCTCCCTTCAGCAAAAAATCGAATTGTAGCTGCCAATTTTATAATTGCCGACACAGAACATGACCTGGTTGTCAGCTTTAATTTATTTTCAAGTATTGATAATAAATATTTAAATCCTTCTTTATTAATTCGAAAGTATTTAATGAATCTGAAAGGAACAGCACAAATAAGTAAGCAAATTTCTGAAGATATTCAATTGTAATAACTTACAAATTATTGGGTAATTCCAAAGGATTAGAAGAATCCCTTAATTTTCTGCGCTTGGCGAACATATCGCAAACATTATCTTCGTCCTCACTATCACTATAAAACAGCTCAATGCTACTCATTTTATATTTTTTTTATTTTATGATTATCAAAACACACCAAATTAACAGACGAACAAAAACAAACTGATTCATATGTTTCCAAATGCCAATATTACTTCAAATATAAGGAAATTATTGGTGCTGCCCGATAAGTATAGTTTCCGTCATTTATCGTATCACGCCACATGAATCGACTAAGAGAATACCAATTTATACTTGAAGTGATGTGATAGTTATCACATCACCTGAAGTGATACGACTAAGGGAATAGGGGTTTTAAAAAACATTAACCTATTATTTGACGCAAGCTGTCTAACCACTTCCACTTTTTTTGAGGAATGGAAGCTGAATCCCCGAGGTACTTATTGTATTTTTCACTTTTCCCATTTAATTTAAAGTAAAGTTATCCAGCGGGCTTTGACTTTCCCTGGAAGAGTTTTCAAGAACTATAGTGCACTATATCAAAATGGAACGTATACCAGGGCCCCTATTTGTGAATTCGAATTCGACCAAACGAACGACGTTTTCGAACGATTGGTATTTGTGAATTCGAAAACGTACAATAAATCAACGAAAACGAGTTACTATGAAACGAAATGAAAAAACCTAAAACGAACACAAATTTCCCTTATCGCGCAATTCGTTTTCGACTAAAAATTGTACGATCATGAACGAATTTCTGTTCGTTATACATTTTGTTGACGAACCCATATAAAAGGATCTTATATTTTAAAATTTAACTAAATAAAAATGGCAACCGGTGCTTATTATATGTATAAATAGATTATAATACATATGTTACATAATGTACTTATGTATATATACTTATATAGTCTTTACATTATATATAAAATATAATTTTTATACATATTATATCTAACGAGATTACCATATAATCTAATATTTCTGTACATATACTGTAACTTGTACATATATTTTTTTTTGTGAGGACAATAATAGTTTCATAACGAAAACAAACAGAAATAATGTAACAAAAACATAGTTTTAACAAATTTTATTGTTTTTACATATTTATAAATTTGGGACATGAAAAATTACAACATTTTAACATATAACAGTGATGCGTGTTGTTGTTGAACTCAAAACATTAAAACAATAATCTAAACGTCAAAATTCAATCAAAGTTTATATTTTTCATGTAGGTTTAACCATTAAAAAAAATTTCCTTTTTCATTTTGTGACAGTGTATAGTTTTATTTACGATCGAATTCACAAATACCAATTCAAATTCGAAACGAATCTATCATTCGAAACGAATTGCAATTCGAAACGGATTCACAAATAGGGGTACAGGTACAAAAAATATATATTTGCTAGGTGACAGCGGATATCCCTGTCATTTAAGTCGCGTAGCTGTAGTAATACCGTACTAAAATGCAGTCGGTCGGCAAAATAAATTTAAAACCAATTTAACAGATCGTTAGTTGGAATTGGAAATTATTAACAGTATAAAAACAGTTTTTTCAGCCTGTTTGCTGCACAATATCTGTATTTCTAATGGTGATATTTGGTCATTACCCGAAGAAACCATGTTGACAGGGAACATCAAAGTGGAAGAAAATGATAACAATGCAGAAGAACGAGACTCTCCAGAAGCAGTCGTGTTTCGAAATATTCTAATCGATCAATTGATTTTTATATTTGTTATAATTATAATCGGAATCGCTTGACCCCGACGACATCAATGACGTATCAACGTTAATATTTGGATACTCTGCCTTGACCATCTGCCCAAATACTTCCAATAATTCATTTTTTTCGCAATCCGTTTTCCTCATTTTTCATATTGTCTAGATGGCCTCGAGAATGGTGACTGTTGAACATGTATTGGAGTTGCAGTTGAAGAAATTGTAACAGTTGCCCTATTTGAATTAAGGGATGCTCCATTGCTAGTGTTAATCAAATAGGGAGGATGAAAGTTTTCCTTATTCTCTCCGTATTGTCACGTCATCTTTGTCAGCCTCATCACCAGCCGTCACGATTCCATTGCAAAATAATTGTTTTGTAAATGATTTATATTTATTTGAAAAACAATGAATTATCTCCCTACTTAAACGACTAAAATTAAAAAAATGCTAGGTTTGTTTTTAACATTCCTGTCAAAATTTATATACGGTCTCGACAGTGTTAAAAGTTTGTGAATAAAAAACAAAATGTCAATTTTAGCGTCAACATTTTATTTTTCATTGCTTTTTAATCGATTCACACACGGCCTACTATTTTGTTTTAATTATGTTTTCGTTTGTTAAAAAAATTTGGACAGTTCAGTGTATGCCGAATTTCACGATAGCACAACGCTCCACAATAGTTATTAAATTGTTTTGATGCAATGAGCAAATCGTGCTGAATAAATTACGCGTTTTTAACCATCAGCTGATATAGTATACCTTCCCAGAGTTTAAGGTCATTTCTTTCAAAAGACCTTGGAAGATGCTCTTCAAAAAATATGAATCTATGATTACGTCAGCCTAAATGTTCAACGAAAATTTATGTTTCTATCATTTTGTTCTGTGTGATCGTTGTTGAAAATACCATCACAGGTCTACAAAATATGTTTTTATACAACTGGAATTATTTTGAATCACCCAATTACATAACTGTGTTCGAATAAGCAGTCATTCGATATGAATATAAATCTGGATATTATTTGGAAGCTTATTAACTTTTCCAGAAATACTAATACTAGGCGTAGCCTTTTTTGTTGCTATTTCTAGAGTATCTTTTAGGATTACTGCTGCCTCATCAATATCTGCCGATATGTTAGACTTCTAAATACATCCCATTTAGTTTGTTTATTTGTCAAGCGTTTGGCAGATCATACCAACCAGTAGCCTTAGTTTTCATACGTGCAATACCTTTATTAACACAGGAGTCAATTGAATCAAGAATTTTCTTTTTATACTCAGGCTAGTATGTGGGATATCCGTTTGATATATAACCAAATGACTGTTGTTTCGTGGGTTTATAGTGTTATTTACCCTTCGGTGTCATTATTCTTGAACTCCATTGAACATGGTTTGCTGGTTAAAAGATCCGTGAACGGCTGGTTTTTTATTGTGTGTTTTGGATGGCTATATACTGGTGATATTACAAAGTATCCGGTTTTTTTGTTGGTGAAATAAGTTTCTGATATTAATATTATATCAATATTGTGGTCGACGAGAAATGCTTGTACCTGTGCTTTATGTTGTACTAGGCCATTTGTATTCTATTTAGCCATTTTGAGGACAGTTATTTTTGGTATTTAGCGACTAATTCATATCAATGCAGTTGAAATATGTTCTTTTTTATATTTGCGTGAACTGAAAATTGAGAATGCACATTGCTATTTACAGTTAATTTTTGGTTTCTTTTTTGAAAAAGATTAGTAAATATTTCTTCTAAAAAAGGAAGATTTCTTCTTCCTACCCGTTATTAGTAAATATTTCTTAAAAAAAACAACACATACATACTTTAATTAGAGCCTGTTCGGCTAGTGAATTTATTGTCCTTTGAAAGCTGAATGTATATCTTTTTTGTACACGGCTACGGTCCGCCTTTTAATTGGCTATCTGCGCAGTGCATAGCTTCATGCTAGCCTGTACTAACATGAACGATGGGTCGCCTCATTGGTTCTGCAATCCAACAAAGGGTCATAGATGTTTTTAATTTAATCACCCATCGTAATCGGGAGATTAAAAATCCCTTTTGCATCCCCCGCCTCTGTTGGGTTCGAACCCTGCACCTCCCGATCCAAACGTCACAGCTTTAGTCACTGCACTATTTGCTCGGCAACATTCGCTGCTCAGCTCGCTTTCTAGAACTGTTGGTTCGTTTTAGTTCTAGATAGATGGGACACCCTCTATAATTTTCCGTAACAGAAGTATCGGTTTTAATTTTATTGCATTGTTTGGAGTTATAAATTTCACCACAACTAACGCAAACATGATTTAGAGTGCAGTGGGCGTTGGTGTGGTGGTATTCCTGTCACTTTACACACTATACTGGCCCGGTTTTTTTCTAGGTTCTTTGATGGTTTTTCTTCGATGCAATAGATATCTTAAATTATATATCAGACACCGTTTTTAAACTTTTTTATCATCGGGTTCTAACTCAAAACGGACATGGGATGGAAACCAAAAAGCGAGAGAAATTTTATGTATACCGTTGAACTCTCAAACCTTTTAATTATAACCACCAAGCCATTTTGACTTTTTAGTTGGTACGTATAAATTCGCTTATCAACTTTATCACAGTGGTTAATCAATGCTATGTATGCATCAATATAAAGCGGTCGTATTTTGGTTTCTTTAATATATCTCCTTTTAACACAACAATTTTTGTTGTTCACAGTGACTATATCAATGTTTGAATTATTCTCATTTGTCAACGATGCAATTACATATAATTTTTTTCACGTTCATTGCAATGTTTGTGATTTCACTTAGCACTAATTTTGCCGTCAAAGCAATAATTTCTACATTCTCATTTTTATTTTGTTTAGGACAATATTGCACTTTATCCGTTTCTACTGTTCTCATCGTCGTGGCTATTGATGTCAAATTGTTTTATTGAAATTTAGTCAATGGGAGTCCGCAGGTTGGTGCTTGAATTATTTGAAAACTCATTAAAACAAGTTGCTGGAAAAGATAATAAAGTTGATTACTATTGATCCAAATATGCCATTGACAATATCACGCGAGGACTCCCACTGATGTTAAGGTAGTCATAAATAACACAGGCAAGATGAGGATAATAACGGAGGTTGTACGCAAAATATTGATAACAGAGAAATACATATATAATGTAAGCACATATGCATTTTGACAAATACAATTACACAATTACATAACTAACACCTGGAAACAACTGTTAAAAGTTTTATGCTAGCAATATTGGTTTTGGTAGTACTTTTACAATGAAATAAATGCACTTTAAATAAATTGATTATTTATTTGCAATTAAAAAACTGGTACAATTTAGTGAACTAAATTTTGCTAAATTTTAATTTGTAACACAACATGATATCAGAACGCGATAAATTTTATGACTAACAAAGTAAAATTTAAAATATAATTTAGGATATTTTTTATGACCATATCTAGTACCAAATTTTTGATACGATGATATGTACAATTCTTATTGGCTTTCATTATGAACCAATTTTGAAAATTACGAATAAATTTGAATGTTTCTTCGTAAGGAGAAGTTAGGCTTATTCGGCTGAGTCTATTTGCGAATATCGATTAGGAGTAAATGTTGCATCTTTATTCAAAGCTGTTGTATAAAGTCGTCGGTCGATGGAGAGGATTGTGAACTTTGGCCTGAAAAAATCTCGTTGGAAAGCCTGACCGCACACTAGATACGCTGGGCTGCATTTCTGGGCTTCTATGACACATGCTCTTATGCCCAGCAAAATTATAGGTAACTTAGATCTCCAATATGCTTGTAATACCAACCAAAGATCTCCAATATGCTTCTAATACTCGACCTCCAAGCGAAAATTGTAATGTCTTATGAAAGCGCTGGACCATTCCATTTGCTTAAGGACAGTAGGCGGTGGTACAAACTCTGTATGAACCTGTAGAATTTGTGTTAATTCAGAGAAGAGTTATGACTCAAAGTGGCTGATTTGATCTGTCGTAATTTCAACGGGAACACTTAACCTTGATACATATTGCAAGACGAATATCTTAACAACGTTGGCAGCGGTAATATCTAGAATAACCTATGCCACAGGCCAACGATTAAACCTAGAATTCGTTCAGCGGTTCGGTGTGTGAACCAGGTTTCTGGAATTTTGATTTCTGGTATGCAGTCACATTGCTTTTGCCTGAAATTGATCGGATATCAGTCGTTGAATTGGTATATAAAATCCAAATGGCTGGTTGAATTGCATTGATTAAGCGCTTATGGTCAGTGTTGACTACTAATATTCGACCTTCTACGAAATAACGAAAGTGTTTATGGGCCAGTTAAATAACCAGGATAACTTGATTTCTGTTTGTGACAGTTTCTTGGAAAAATGATAATGACTCCCAACTACCTTTGTTAATTTGCTGTAATACTGCTTCTACGGCAATATTTGATGCGTCAGATGTAGTATAATACTGAGTATTTTCTAGGGAATTGCGCACGAATTGTTTGAAGAAATTTGGTACAAAGCTATAATGATAATTTACCATTCCGGCGAATTTCTGAATAGTTTTAATTGAGGTAGGTTGTGGGAATTGAGTAATGATTTATACGCGCTGCGGTTTTACGTCAACTAAGATATGTAATGGCTGAGGAATTCTAGTGATGTAACCCCAAAAACACACTTGGATGTCCTTATTTTGACATCGTATTCTGCAAGTTGTTGTAAAACTTGCCTTAAATAATATAACTGTTCCTTCTTATAGTCGGGTCAATGGTGCGTCTTTCAAGCAGGTCAATGAGAAAACCGAATTTATTTTAAAAATCAGCTCCGATGATTGGGCGGAATGTGTGCAGTAGCTCAATATTGCAAGAAAGTACTTAGTTCAACGATTTCAAAATAAATAGTTCTCAGTGGGATTCTAAACGCCCCTTGGTACACTCGTAATAGTGACCTTATTAGAGATCTCGGCGAAGACACAGTCGTAAGTGAAATAAAGATGTGTTCTCAAAATCACCAGGAGAGGCTCCATCATCACCCTACAACATCAATACGGTATCATAAGAAGACTCAAACGACTAAAACCTGAATAGTACGCATAATGCAAAATCAACCAAAACAACACTTTATGGAAAGAATACATAGGAGTCCTGTAGTATTATATTGTCAGAGTTAAATGTTTTTGTAAAATTTTAGTTGAGCTGATTAGGTATACCTTATTGAATATAACTTATCCAAAAAATACTGTTGACCGACCTTCTTTCATTTTCAACAAACTTATTCAAATTTTTCAATACTTTAAAGTTTAGTAAATAAATGCACTTGCCGGTGGGTCAAATCTTTAAAAATTGTAATAAGAACTGAAATGCCGTCAATTATTTAATGACGAATTCATCGAGAAAAATATGCTAGCTTATGATTTTTTGAATTTTCGTCATATATTTTTACCCCGTCCAATTTTTATGTATTGTTTTTCTGTTTGCAAACGTAAAACAAATTCAAACGGATAAAAACTTGACAATGGTTCAGAAAGTCTTGATCCCTGCTAACAAAAATTGGTCGATTAATTCACCATGAGCAAATAACCGTTTATTGGCGACTGGTAATGTCGTTTGGCGGCAAATTTTTATTATAGAACGGGCGATCGATTTTTATAGTCCTTGCTATTTTTTTTTTACATATTCCGACGTATAATCATAACTCACTTTACTAGCCGGCAATTTACGACTGTTAAAATGAGTTTTGCGCTATACATACATATGTAGGAGTATTTTTTTTTTCATGTTTGTGCAATAAAAATTGGCCGCCAAACGATAATACCAGTCTTCAAAGCCAATAATGATATACATTGTTAAGGCAAACCATATATGTATATTTCACAAAAAAAAAGGTGTTTTCAAAAAAATAAAAAAATATATAATTTTCTAACGGAGATTTTTCTACAAAAAAAAATCAAAAATTCCAATGGAATCGAGCTACAGAATAGCAAAATTCCAACAAAATTAAATTCAAGGCCCTATTATGAAATTTCCGATAATGTTTTTTTTTCGATAATTTCGATGACATCGAAAATAGGTATTATGAAATAATCCATTTCGAAAATCACCTCAATTTAAATGTGACATCATAGAGAGATATATAAAAGAGAGAAAATTAGCAAACGTCAAGTGAAGCGAAATCGGTGTGTTAAGGAGAAAGGTTTTAAGAGACGGTTGAAGCCTTAATATAATAATTAAATTTAGTGAAGAGTTTAGTTGAAGATTTAATACAATACTTTAATTATTAATTAAGTTTGGTTATTATGGAATCAAGTATCAGAATTTTTATACATAATACTAGTGATGGTGACTCAGACGACGAAGTAACGACGGCATATATCCAAAGAAAAAGGCTTCGTGATAAAAGGTAAAAACAAAATGTATAATCATTACCATCCACATTGATTATATTTTTCTAATAAAATTAAATAACTTTCAGTATCATTAAACTATTTCGAATATCGAAACAATTATTGACTGACATTCTAAGTGAAATTGAACATTCTTTTCCGGAATCGAAACAAATAGATGTACTTCTCTCTTTTTTAACGCATGCAACGACGTTACTTCTAGGGATCTTAGTAACGGGGTGTAGGACAGGATTTTGATATAGCTATGGCGCAATCCATCCTTAGTACTGGCGGAAACTTTAGAAATTTTAGTATCTAATTTATGTAGTAAATCCATAAATTTTCATTTATCTGGCTGTGAAATCAAAGGAATATTTTTTAAATAAATATGGGATTCTAGGTGTCATAGGCTGTGTGGATGGTACACATGTAAATATCATAAGGCCCCCAAAAGACTGAAAACAACTTCTGTAACAGAAACGATTCTCATAGTTTGAAGGTAATGATCGTAAGTTTATAATCGGATAGCTTTTTAAAAGTAAATTTAATCTTAGATAATATAACTTATTATTATTTATTTATAGACTGCGTGATTACAAATATGAAATAACATCGGTCGATCCATGTTTCGGTGGTTATTCACAAGATTTTGTGATTTGGGGTATGAGTGGCGACCGAACAATTTTGAACCAAAATAATTGGAGACTAGTGTATAAATTAGGAGTTAAAATTCCATCGCGTTAGAATTTTTCCGTGTTCACATTCGATCAAATTTATTTGATTCAGTTAAAAATTGGGTTGAAATAACCTGGTTAATGAGCTAAAAGATCGAACCGTTCTTGGTTAGCCAATTAACCATGTTTAGAACATCACTAACTAATAGCAAAATATTAATTTTATCACTAAGGGGTAAAATTTCTAGTATACTTAGGAATATTCGCTATCCGATCTAATCTAGTCTATCTGTTTTAAAAATTAGGGCGTCCCTATTTCGACCGCATATTTTTAAACTCATATAATAAATATTTAAAACTATTTTAATAGTCCATTAAACTAACACTCTATAGCCGCCGCCCATATAAATGCTAGTATATATTGTAATAATTTTGTGGGGCGTTTTGACTCAACACTACATTACTGTGGTAGTTTAGAAACTATCAACATATACGTATATGTTTGTATATGTATATAGTTATTGCAATAAAAATTAGAATGAAATCTATTAACAAAGCGCTAAATATGATAATTTCAAAAGTGTTTTTAAATGTTTTATTATTAATTCATTTAATAACTAACCATTTTGGTGGTCCGTTGCGCGCATCGCATATAGAACCGTAAATGGCCACACACGATAGTGTTTCTATTATCATATTTATTTTAATTTTTAAAAACAATGTCATCAAAAATTCATGATTAATGGAAATGGAGCCAAATTTGCGCACCTCAATGCTAATTCCAAATTAGGCACATTGAAAAAAAAATAATAATAAAAAATTTAAATGTGTGAAAAATCTCTGCTGCAAAGTGTTGCTTAACACCCCAAAAACTATTTTGACTATTATACGAGTTGTATATAGGAATGTCATTTTGTGGTCATGTTTTATTTGTTTATGAATACATCGAGTAGACGACATTACTCACACGTCCGGCATATAATACAAAACAATAAATATATTATTGTTTTATCTATTTTTGTAGATGTTCCGAGATGATTAATTATCGTTTATCTAAGAAATTCTAAGTATACATAGTATGTATGTATGTATATAAAAAATAATAAATGTGAGAAAGACGAAAGATGATGGTATACGAATATGCAATTTAGAAAAACCAACAAAGTATCAAATCCCCAGATTAATTATTCGAATGGAACAAACAAAAAATTGTCTCTAACAGAATATGTCTTTGTTTTATTATAAATAGAAACACATAGCTATATAGCGTTCTAGCCTAGCTCGATGAATATAGTAATAAAAAAAATATCACTATAATTGGACATTTTTATTTGTTAGAATTAAAAATTATATTATTATTAATAATATTGATTTCATTATATTTATACATTTTCGATTGAAATATTTTTTATTTTTTTTTTTATGAATAGAGATTTTTCTTATATGGTCTTTGTTTTCCTAATTCAAGTCTCAAAAGATATTGAATTTGATGGGTGGTCGTTTTTTTTTGTGTGTTTTTTTTTTTTTGGGAGAGTGAAATAATCATATATACACTTTTGAAAACTTTGTTTTTTTTAAACTGTTTTAAAAATGTCGATGATCTTGTTGAACCATACGTGTACGTAATTGATGTGAAGGAATTTTAAATACTCGTTCAAATGTATATAAATGATGTAGTAAACGGTTTGCGGTTGGTTTTTTGAGTCAATTACTAATAATATCTTCTGACATAATATGTATATATGGTTAATATTCAATTATTGATTACTTTTAAATAGGATTTGTAACTTTTTTTTTTATAACGAATTGAACTTTGATATTTTTTTTAAGAATCTCGAATTAATAATTCATTTGGTTATTTTATTAATAAACATTTCAAAGTAGTATTTGAAATAATATGCATTATGAATTTATAAAATTTCTGAAAATTGTAATCACTGTTGTTTGAAAAAATAGTCATATACTTTGTCCTCTCGCATGAAAACCTCCGATTTTTATAGACGCTTCACCAAACTGCAGCGGATCGTACACAATTTTTAGAAGCGGGAAGTTCTTGGCTTACGGATATTTTCGAATCAGTAGCCGATTTAATACATCCACCACCTGAAAAAGACAAATATAATTCCCTAAAACAAGCATTAATCGAAAGGTACTCGCTCCTTAATTGAAAGAATTAGCCTGGTTATACCGAACTTAAACGTGTTCTGGATTGTAGAGAATCCCTATGTTTTTCCTATGTCATTAATCTTTAATTTAATCATTCCTTTTGCTCGTAGATGCTCAGGAGCAGCGCACAAGATTTTTGGTGAATTTGACGCCGAATTTGCAAGTACTGACATTTGTTGTTGTTTTTTTTATACAATTCCTTCCACGCTATCAACTCCAGTTGATAGATCATCACAACTAGAATTTTTTTTTTTAATACACCTTAATTGGTATGGCTACTACTTACAATCTTAAACATTATTAATTCGTTTAATTCATTAGTAAGGTTGACATTAGTTATGAGATAAGCATAAATTTGTGTGGGTTTGCAGCACAAATGTCCAGTTCCCCTGAGGGATGATAATCATTCGGTTAGCTCATGTGGTTTGGTTCGTTTGAGCCGCCTTACTTCGTTTGTACTATCCAGTAGTTGTACGGCATCAACGTTGGTGTGGATGAGAAGTCTCTTTTCATGTTTGATGGCACATTGGCGGATGACGTCTATCAATTGTATTTGTAAATCATTGTGTATTTCCATTGTTACTTCTTCTGGTTTGCCTAGTTTCTTCAGCATAATTATTTGGGCCGTTTTGAAGCATTTGGGTACATACTTCAACCTCATATAGGCATTAAAAAAGTATGTGATCATGATGATTGCTTTACGTGGTAGTTCCTTGAAGAGACCCGGTGATATTTCATCAATTCCTGGTGCCCTTTTTTGGTTAAGATTTTTGTCGATTTCTTCGGCAATTTCCATTTGCGTGACTCTTTTAAAATCCTGACTGGGTAGATAAACAGGTGTTACGTCGATGTTGGATTGAATGTCATGGGGTTGAAATACTGTTGCTAGGTGTTGAGCAAAGAATTCCGCTTTTTCTTTTCGACCTTTCGAGTGTATTCAATAAAATTCTTTGTTTGATGTTCCAATTCCTCATTACTTTTGATACTTACTTTTAATTCAACTAGCTCTTCTAACTTTTCTCTGAAGACATTCCAATCCGTAAATTTATTAGTAAGGTTTCGCTTTTTTGTTTTTTGGTTACTATAGCGCTTACTGACAACAGTACAGGAATGTGATCAGATGTCAACCCCTTCGGCTCTAATGTAACAGGATGAAATACTCTTTATGATAAAGAAATCAAGTAGAGACAGATATTCACATTTGTTTTCATGAATTCCATTGAACAGAGCATTTCCTTTTCCAGGAGAATTTATCCTGGAACTCCAAGCTGTATGTTTTATATTGTAGTCCTCTCCAATAATAAATCTTGGACCTAGTTTATTGAAGACGTTATTAAATTGTTATTTCGTTGGTGTATGCCGTGGAGGCCAGTATGCTGCCGCAATATTTAGAACTGCGCCATTATTTCGGATTGAGATAACCGTTGCTTGTATATAACTTTCCCCAATATCCTCTTATTGCTTATGTTTGATATTATTTTTAATTAATACAGCTGAACCACCTCTAGTTCTTTCATTAGGATGGGTAGTCCAGTAGGAATTGAATCCCTTTATTCTAATAAAACTTTTGCTAGAGAAGTGCGTGTCTCAAATCAGCGCAATATTTATAATTGTTTGTATGCAGAAATATTTCCAGTTTCTGGGCTCGTTGGTTGAGCCCATTGGCGTTCCAAGTTACCACGCGTAGGAACAAGTTAATCATATTTATGTATGCTAACTTTTTTACTTGGCGGATAGAAATTAATTTTCAATCTTTCTGGTAAGTGACCAAGTGTCTGTTGAATTTGACTGAGCATTTTAATGATTTCAATGTTATTAGACTCGTTATTAACTTCGGGATGTTTGTTGCTTTGGTTTAATTCATTGACTGATTTGGTGATTTGCGCACAAGATAATCCAACTGTGGATGGTGTAATTGTTGTTTGAAGTTTAGCTGCTTTGGTTTGTAATCGATGTACTACGCTTGTTCTATTACTCTGTTGACTTTTAATTTTGTTTCGATATACAGGGCATCCTTTATAATTTGCAGTATATCCTTCTTGATTACAAAGAGCACATGGAGGTTCGCTATCTGGTTGTTTTTTGCATTTTGTTGTGTGGTGATCTTCAGCACATTTCACGCATTTGGTTTGACGATGGCAAAAACTTGGTACGTCCGAGTTGTTGACAATTTGTGCATTGTGGAATGCCCCTTGTCTTGTTAGGTGGCACAGTTTTAACTGTACAGTATGCAGGTTTCTTGATGTTGAATACTTCTTTATTGTTTTAAATCGATGTAAAACAATGGAAAGTGTTTCCTAACTTTTACACCATCAATTGTGACCATTTTGAATATGTTGGTAACACCTGCGACTTCATGTCCCATTTTTTCTAAGGCTGCTTGAATTTCATCATGACTAGTGGATGATGGTAGGCCTCTGATAACAACTGTATAAGCCTTTTCACTCTTCAGCTGATAGGTGTGATATTCGATATTTTTTAGTTGGTTGCTGGGTTCATTTTTTAATTTTTCTATAGTTTTTTGACATTTCTGTAGTCATTTTCATTTTGAACGGTAATTTTAATGTCGCTGTTTGAAAGCGCCTTAAAATTAGTTGGTTCACTAGTGGTTTTTATCTATTTTGGTCGAAAATGTTCGAAATTGTTGATGTTGCTCACGTTAATGCGTGGAGGCAGTGGTATTTTTTTGTTTTTCTGTTCAGTGTTATTGTTCACACTTTGTTTAGTATGTTTTGGAGGCGTTTTCGTTCTGTTGAAATACTGGAAATTACCGCAGCAATCATGTTGAAAGATTGATGGCTGATTTTGGTTAGAAGACAGATTTTTAACTCGTGCTGAATCTTCAGCTATGTTATTTTTAGCCTTTTCGTTTAAAGTAGATTTTTCTCTCTTAAGCTCAGCAACATCATTGCTCAGCTGCGCGATTAGTTTCTCCATATATATATATATATATATATATATATATATATATATATATATATATATATATATATATATATATATATATATATATATATATATATATATATATATATATATATATATATATATATATATATATATATATATATATATATATATATATATATATATATATATATATATATATATATATATATATATATATATATATATATATATATATATATATATATATATATATATATATATATATATATATATATATATATATATATGTATATATGTTTCTCCTTTATAATATTTGCTCATGTACTCGGAATTTGTTCTGACACTGGTGATTTTTTTTCAGTGCGGAGACTGCGTCTTTTGCAAATATGAATTTGTTATTTTTCATTGGAGATCTGAGCGTCATAGAGCTCCTTTTGGAATGAAAATTGTTCCTCGTTACTCATTTGAGCGTTGATATCCTTTAGCTAATTTGGGATATCATTAGAATGTGCTAGCAATGTTTGGCCCCCCTAGAATCCAAGGGACCGACCTCCGAAGAGAGTGGATTTTCCTGAACATCAGGCCTGCCACCTAGGGTATTACTTTCCTTTTTTGTTTTATCCATTGCTATTTGTTGTTTATAGTGTTTTACTCTCGCCTCTAGAAGATTAGCCGTTGTCATACATTAGTCATCCAAAACAAACGTTGTTCAGGTGTTACCGCGGGGAGGTGAACTAGAGACAGTTGATGATTTCTACATAGTTGCAATGCTGCGATATAAACCATACATTAATTGCCTATAAACGTTCAACGCCTACCCTATTGAAACACACCCAACACCTACTAGAAACTTTGATGCCGTTGCTTCATAGGTGAATGTTTTTTAGTGGTGACCATTGTCAATTGTCTCCGATTATGATCCAAGCTAGTTTGTCGGATCTTGTGGCCGATGAATTTTGATTTGCTGCTTTTGTGGGGATGAATGATGATTAACAGCCTGGGTCAATTTTGAAGAGGGTAAGTTTCCCGTCGTTTGTTGTTAATAGCTGTGAGTATTATGACTGGATCTGTCTGCGCCGATTTTAACTTATTAAATCTTACGCATTCAGTATGGTTATTTCCATTTCTGCAGTTTTCACATATGCTGCGCTATTTGTTAAAAAAGTTCGTTTTGACCCCTGTTTTGTTGCATTGTAGTAGATTAGTTGGTGGTGTCACAATTGGCAATTGGCCGGTAACGATTTATAGCTTCCACGAATTTGAAAAAAATCTGTTCAGCTGGGAAATCTCTTGAATTCTCTAACAAGGTCTCATAGAGCGGTCGTGATTCACTGTTTAGTTTGTTAGTCAAGGTAAAGATCATTATTGAATTTCACGATTCAATGTTTACACCTGCATTCTGAATTCCCTACAGACGTTTTATTGTTGTATCGTTTGGACGAACAACGTGGTTAAGTATGTGGAAATTAGCAGTCTCTTATTGTTGTATCTGTTGTTTAAGTGAAGATGGTTTATTAATTAAGCTGCAGCATCCTCCAACTCGCCATTTAGGTATAGTTGATTTTATGGGTGTTGCTGATTTGTGTGTTTTTATGGATCGGATTGCTGATCTTGGCTCGTATAGTGGCAATAAATTCATTGTGCGTTATTTGATTAAGAAGTATGGATGGTTAGCGCTTACATCCTGTAATTGTTTTGTTTCTACAGCTCAGTCTGCTGAAATTTTGTATAAGCTTCTTTCAATTGTTGGATTCGGGTTGTTAAATAGGTTTCAGTTTTTCTGTCGATGCTATCTTTTTTTTAGTTGGAAAACATTTGATTAATTTGAGCCGATACACAAGACTAAAATGCAACCATTTCCGTTTTGACTAGTTTTTATTTTTGCCACTGGTTATTTCGACCTCATCGTGTGTTGTTTGATATAGTTTTAAAAGATCACCATGTGACGCTTGTTTAGTTCAATTTGAATGTAATTAATTTTTTTTTTCGAAATGTCAAGAGTTTAAAATTTTATATAAAATTGTGATAAACGAGTCGATGAAAGTTATGGTATATAGTTTAACAGTAGAATATCCAAATTATACAGACTCTAATTAAAAGCTGCTTTATTTGCAATTGAAGAAATGTAGTCTTTACTATAAAGATTATGTAGTCTTTACTATATTAAAGCAATTACTATTTGTTACAGATCAGAAGAATTTTTTTAATTGTTATAAGTTAACTGGTAGTTGTAGATGTATAGCGTACATTGCCAGTCATCAAGCTGCGGTTCACGAGTTGAAAATATTTATAAAAAAAAAACAATAATGATTGATTTTAACTTATTAAATTTTAAATATTCCCACATAATACCCTTATATTAATTCGAATCCTTGAAACAACAACGCGCGATGACATAATTTTAAACCATCCCAAAATCTTAAAAAAAAAAAAATATTAATTTTAAAATAACAAAATTAAAATTTAATTTCAAAAATATAAATAATTTTTTTTTAGTATTTCTCCGTCTTCTATTATTGTCTTGTCATCCACTTAGCTGAATCGTTGAGTCTTCAGTCCTCTCGTTATGCTATTGCTTATATACGTACATATATGTATGATGTACGTATATTTCACTTTACATATAATTAAATAAAATAAATAAATATTATAAAAGTTAACTTATAATCACTTCAATGTTTTTTGTTGTTGTTAGTTTATTTTGATCCAATTAAAATTTAAGTTATAAATAAATAAATAAAAAAAAATATTATTTTTATAAGATTTAATAAGAAAAATAAAAGTAAAATAAAGTCTCGAGTATTTCCCACTCGAATTGTTCGTTTTTATGATTTTAATAAAAATGTGCAATTCATTATTAAATTATAGAAATTGAATTGAATATATTATGTACATAAACCGAGTTTTTAAATACCAAAGAATTAAAAAAATATATTTTTATAAACCCTTACGGGCACACATGGGTATTATAGTAAGCTATGTATTTATATGTATATAGCTCTCAACGTTAGTGCATTAATACTCCTAAAAGAATCCACTTGTACAAAATACAAATATGTAATTTAAAATCCTCCACTATAAATATGCATTTTATGCCTTTCTAAAGACGAAGTAATCCCACAAATTCAATTCAAATCATATTTCAAATTATTTTATTTGTTTTGAACTTATCTAGTGCGTCTTCGTGCATAGTAGTTCAGTTTCAACGTATATTAAATCTTTTGAGTAAATTTCATTGCTTTGCAATATCATCGATATTTTTTCATAATAATAGACAGATTAAAAATTATTCTTTGCGTCGTGATAATACAAAATATGTATATCGTAAATGCACTCTCTACAAAAGAACGACATGAATCGAGAGATTTTTAAAAATTTATTTAAATTTTTTAACCCTTGAGCGCATTACCATTATATATTGTAGTATTATTCTCATGAGTAAGTGAGAGTGAACTTTAAAGTTTGTTTGGACAAACAAAATGGTAATGGAAGAATAGCGTATTACTTTATAGAAATGATCATCAGCTTAAAGCAATATTCTAGGAACTATAATTGTAAAGTTTATTGTTCGATTGTAGCTCGGTCAATTTTTGTTAAATTCTAACATTTTTGTTTATTTTATGATGTCTATACAATAGTGAAACCGGATTGGCAAATCTAATAATTAATTATTGATAAATGTATTATCTTCTTAACGAGCGGTATCCTAAGTAAGTGCAAATAAAACTGTTAAATTTAAAATATTTGTGAATTAAGAAATTTTACTCATTCAATAACTTCATCTTTCTCTTCAGATGAAAATTTGAATCAGACGTTGGTAAATTTTAAGAAATTGAAGTAAGTTGTATGAGTAATTTGTTATTTTATGCTTATCTAAGATTTCGTCAAAAGTTAAAAAAAAAAACAGACGACAAGTTAAAAGAGTATTTCCGTAACTCAAACGCTCACTCCAAATCAAAACATAAAGTGAAGGCCAGTGATGAGACATGAAAGTAGGAAAACTGCAAATTAATGGTTATGGTAAACGTGCGAATAATTTAAAACTAGATTTAATTGTTTATTAGTAATTTTTTTTTATTTACGCTGGCACTACATTCCATGGAGGGATTTGGCCGCCTCAACGATGCTCCTCCAAATAGTTCAATCCACTGCAAGAGAACGCCAGGCAAGATGAGCGAGTGTTATCAAAACCCTCTCGACATCATCTATCCACCGGATAGGTGGTCTCCCGTGAGGCCCTACTTTCGTTGGTGTCGACTCTAAGGCCTGTTTGGTGGTCCGATTTTGCGAACGAAGAACATGTCCGAGCCATCTAAACCTTTCTGATTTTATGAATCCGATTATGTCAACTTTATCGAGATCATTTCTGATCCTGTAGGTGGCTCCCTCTTGAATGGGACCGAGAATTATACGAATTATTTTACGCTCAGTAACAGCAAGTTTATCTTCAGTGCCTTGTATATGTCCAGTTTCACCTTATTACTTTGAGCCATCCATTAAAACCGGACACACAGAAACCAATTTTGACGGTGTAACTAGATAGGACAAGACATTCCATAACGTATTCCACTTAATGTCGTACCCTTACTGGAAGTCAAGATCCTCTCGGTGTATGCTGATAACTTTGCCGCGACTACTTTGGCCAAAACCTTGTAGCCTGTATTCATCAAAGCTATACCGCGGTAGTTGTTGCAGTTTAACCGGTCTCTCTTTTTATGAATCGGACAAATAAGAGCTGTCTTCCACTCTTCTGGGATGTCTTCTGTAAACCAAATTATTGATATGAGCTCAAACATGGTAAAACAAATAATCGCTGCCATATTATTTGAGCATTTCGTTGCAGACACCACCCTCACCAGGTCTCTTGTGATTTCTCATCCGCACTTCGTCATATGTTGGAAGGAGGTGGTAGAGTCAGCTCGACGTTAATATCGTGTTTATGTAAGAAAGGTTGTTGCTCGGAAGGTGGTGCCTGTTTGTTTAGAAGTGAGGAAAATAGCTCCGCCACACTTCGAGGACGGTTTTAGTGTCCATAAATAGTACACCGGATTCGTGGCGAATAGCGCTGCTACGCGAATGAGAGTCGGTAGCTAGTTCTTTTATGCAGCGATATCTTATTATCAGGCTAGAATTTTGAATGTTGAGCGCCTGTTGTTCATGCCATTCTCGTTTCGTTCGTCTGCATAGCCGATTGGAAATTTTCCTTGCAGTCAATCAGTCATGTAGGCGTTGTAAGATTGTCTGGTTCTTTGAGATAAATTTCGTTGACGTGCGCGATCTTTTTACCGAATGGCACCTAGACAATCATCGTCCAACCAAAGATTTTTAGGTCTGGATGGAGTTCGGCCAATGGTGAACGTTGAGGCATCGAATACCGCCGTTTTGTTGATGTCCCACTGTTCTTGAACGGAATTAGGAAGTGATTTATCCTCCAAGATTCCCGATAAAGTAGTCCCGAAGGCGGTCCTGGTTGTTCAATGTCGCTGTGTAACAACGAGTGACACGCTGAAAACGCTGGAAACCCGAAATCTTCATTCAGTAACTACCATGGAAGTGGTCCGAGTCGACATTCGGTCCACGTTTGGTTCTCATGTCATTGAGGCTAGAAAAATGCGTTTCACACAAGAGGATATGGTCCACGGTTGACCGTTGTCGCGTCGTTAGATTTCCATGTGGCTTTATGGATGCGTTTATTTGGAAAGTATGTGCTGGCGATCCCCAGCTAGTCCGTAGCTACTATATAGCCGATTAGTCTTGTTTCCTGCCGCGCTATGAGATCGAGCTTATACTTAGATGCTTGTACGAAGAGTTGATCGAGGCTCTCCGGTCGATTTAGGCTAAGTACGTTCCATGTTCCAAATTTAAAATCGTTGTCCTTATATCGTATCCCAGGTCGTTGTTGTAAATCCAAAAATATTAGAAGCTCATGTTGAGGTTTCGTAACAATAAAATTTGACAGGTAGGCCTAAAACCAACGCTAACCTTCTATATGAGGACCACAGCCCTCAACATATGACGAAGCCATAGCCTACTACTTGTGTTGATCCCTCTGCATACACAACTGCCTGACCCCCATTTATTAATAAATAGTTAAATATTATACTAAGACTATGGCTCTTTGTCACACGAGTGCATAATTCTGCACTCGCAAAACAGTTCCACAAGGTTCTAGATAAGATAATACCCACAGAGGATGTGTTGGTGCAAAAGATCATTCCAATCTTTTCAATCCGTAATAAAATCTAGGCTATGGTCAGATGGACTTAAATGTCAAATTTGAATGGGACCAAAAGATGTATTTTTTTCAAAAACTTCGGCAAAACCAACAAGTCTGATAAGAAAATTACATCACCAATGCAGTCAACTACAACTATAAATGATCTGCATAAGAAGAACACAAGAGATGCAATGTGTGAAGTTAACGGTGGAATCCTATTCGTTGAGTTATCTAAAGCGTTCAACCGTGGTCAGAAAATAATCAAAACGAGCGGGTAAATGCTTGGAGTACAAACGGAACGCTCAAATCAACTGAAAGGAACGTGATCCTCTACCTCTTGCTATAAACAGCTCTGTAATTCAGCTTTTAAAAATTAATCTGGTGGAAGATTGTGAAAAATTCTTCTCTTGGAATTCTTGATCAAGGATCAAAGCTACTACTTTGCCCGATGTATCACTATCAATTACAGTAGCCATATTCGAAAAATTGGATAAATGTATGCTTAACAAACTCTTCATTTCATTACACTTGAGAAAACCGAAAACACTCCTTGTTGTTCTTATTGTCTCCTATAATGCTGACCAAATCCTAATCATTAATGCCGTTTTTGATACAAATCTGAGTCCAATTGGCAAAACAAAAAGTGGTCGTGATAGAATACTACTACTAGAGTTTTACAAATGAAATCAACCACAAATCAATTAGAAATAATTTTGAAGTGCGTTCAAATAAATGGAATCAACAATCATTAAAATCACAGGACTTACATATAGCAACATGCCGCCCTAATTTGGCACAGTAAGTACCGTCCATGCTTTATTATTCGAGGGTCTCGGGTTCGATTCCTGATGGTGACCAAAAATCATGGTTGGGTGTTTTTAGAGTGTAAGTATATATTGTATTGTCCGAGTATTGCACCGTGGGCCCGTTAGTGGCATAGAGTGCTGTAGTAATTCGCCCAACTTTAATTTTTAATTTTTATATCACAATTTCAAAGAAGCAGATACAACCAACTTCTGTCTATATCTTGAACAAATTAACTCGCAGGACTAGCTAATAAGCAGCAATATAGATGTAAACGGCGAGAAATCCAATAATATCGTATTTAAGGTCATAGAATTATTTATTCCAACTGCTGTGACCAAATCTAATACAAATCCACCGTGGTATGATAACAAACTGATTTAAATTTTATTCTGAGGACAGCAAGCATAAATTCACAGAATGTAACCAAAATTTCGAAAGTTACTTAAAGTGCAAACCGTGAAATTAATGGTTACCCAGCTTCCAACTAGCAAGTCATATCGAACATGCTTAGTCAGAAGACATTAATAAGTATGAAAATCCAAATAGGAGTGTAAACAACGTATCTATACTAATATCACGTATTGTAGACGAAGATATTCATCCATCTCTAGAAACTTTTGGAGATAAATACGGTCCTGATGGCGTTCCAGCTTCATTATTACGAAAAATGGGCATTTCCTTTGTGCTTACTGTTTAATCAAACATTAAAATTAGCAGAGTTTCCTCAGAAATGGAGACTAACCAAAGCGATGCCAATTTTTAAACCTGGGGCAACAAATGATGTCCCATGTTACAGATGTATAACATTTTCAATACCTAAGCTATTTGAACTATTTCCATGCAACTCATTCAAAACATTAATTCCACGATATCAATAAATCTCATTGAATTTACCAGCAACTCTATTAATAAATTGAAAATCACAAGCAAGTTGATGTAGTGTACACGGACTTTGCCAAAGCCATCATTCATTGCAAAACATTGAAACACCTGTATAAATTCGACTTTTCTGAACAGTTCGTATCTTCATCAATGGGATTACCGAAGTAATACAGAATTTTAAGGTATTGATATTTGCAGATGACCTTAAAATTTAGAGAACGGCGGAGACGTTTGGTGATACAAACAAACTACAAGAAGATATAAACATTCTAACGATTTGGTGTGAGTCTAAGCCCTTATCGTTCCATGGAAAAGTGAATCCTGTTATACAGTAGCCTAATTCTATAACGAATAAGATAACGTGAAAACGCGAAAACGAGTACTTTACACGTTTTCATACCAAAATGGTATTCTATAACTTTACACCAAGATAAATTAAAAAGTCGGTAAGATATTAAACGTCAATAAACTACACATACAATTTATCTTGTGTAGTTCGTTTTCACGGATAAAACTTTAAAATTTAAAACTAAAATTTCACGAAGAAGGCGGGCTAGTGCCGAACAAAAAAACCATGTTTGTCCTTGTTACTCTTTATATTATATTATGAAATGAAACACTAACAAAACGTCAAAGTGGTTTTAGACACGATAAAATTATTCAGCAAGAAAAAATTTACACGCTGACTACTTTGTTTTATAGAATACCATTTAACCTAAATAAGATAGAAATTGTGTAAATTTTTTTTGTGTAAACTTTTTCAATGTTTCGTTTTTTAACATTATCTTGTTTTTACAGAATTAGACCACAGCAATATCTAATTAATGGCATACTTTTACAACAAGTATTCGAAAACAAGGACTTAGGGGTTAATCGTTGAAAACATGTGCTTTACTGAGCACATTGAACGATGCGTCGCTAGAGGAAAAAATTCGATGCTTGGTTTTATTAAGCGCTGGACAGTGGCCTAATTCTATAACGCATAAGATAACGTTAAAACGCGGAAACGAGTACTTTACACGTTTTCATACCAAAATGGTATTCTATACCTTTACACCAAGATAAATTAAAAAATGGGTAAGATATTAAACGTCAATAAATTACACATACAATTTATCTTGTCTAGTTCGTTTTCACGGATAAAAATTTAAAATTTCAAACTAAAATTTCACGAAGAAGGCGGGCTAGTGCCGAACAAAACAAAACATGTTTATCCTTGTTACTCTTTATATTATATTATGAAACGAAACACTAACAAAACGTCAAAGTGGTTTTAGACACGATAAAATTATTCAGCAAGAAAAAATTTACACGCTGACTACTTTGTTTTATAGAATACCATTTAACCTAAATAAGATAGAAAATGTGTAAATTTTTTTTGTGTAAACTTTTTCAATGTTTCGTTTTTTCACATTATCTTGTTTTTACAGAATTAGACTTATGACCTCGAAACAATTATGATCGTGTATTATGCCTATGTCAGATCTCAACTTGAATACGCCGTCAATGTCTGGTGCCCTTTCTACGACGAACATATCCGCATATACGAACATATAACATGGAAAGATGGATGGAATTACAACCACGATATACCATACTGACCTGAAATACCATACATGATGGTATCATATAGAGGGCTAGCAACAAATGTTCACTGAACGAACCGAACGACTCGCCACTCATCTCTTTTTTGTTGAATATGTGTATGCAGCGCCGTGCGTCGTTTCATATATTTTGATGTTGTTACGTTGGTACTATTGTTTTTTGACAATTGACGTTTTGTTTTCATTAGTTTAATCAAATGTTACATAATAAATTATCCTGGTGAGGTGCGTCAGGTCATTTAAGAGAGGTGCCCATAGATATTTTAGTTTGTTTTGAGATAAACATGTTAGTAATCATGTCAAAACTCCTGCTTATAAAGACAGTGATGACACCGACAACTATTCTGATCTAAACCGAGCATAGCCCCACTATCAAGAATGACGAAAATAATAAACTTCAGCTTCAATAGACTAGTTAGATAGCAATGATACTCAAACTATTTATTATCGCGCCCCATTTTTAAAAGAACTTGAGGTAAACTAAATCTGAAATAAAAATTTAAAATGTGAAGAGTGCATTTCTTAAAAAACATTACTATATACGAGAATATATACACGCTATGAGGGCTTATTTTTAACTAAAGTTGGCTTTACCGTTCGGAGAGTGATAGTTGCAGCTGCAAACATAAAGCATTTCAATTCCCATCACTGAAAAATGCATCTTGTACGTTTAAGTAAAGATATTGAAAGTTAAAGTTCTTTATTGCATGGATATCCATTTAAATTTCAAAAGACACAGTACTTAAATTGACACAGTACTTAGCTGACGAATATGTTGATAGTCATTTTATTTATGAATTTTGTAACGGTCTTATACATCGCGTTCCTAATGCAAGAGTATTCTCAGATGATTGCGAAATATAGTTACAATAACAAATAGGTGGGCAGAATTTTAATCGATCGGAAGATATGGCCCAATTAGTCACCATTTCCTTAGCCTGCAAGATCTGCAAATCTAACTATAGATTTGTATATATCGATCTTTTGAAATGATATAGCTATGGGAATCGATACGAATATTTCTGAAATCTAGTGGTTTTCCAGTGAAGTAGGATTATTTAGCATCTGGAATAAAGAGCCACGTTTGCGTTGGTCTTATCAAATATATTAGAAACATCAAGGCGATTTTTATTCAATTTATTTTCCAAATACATTGAACTTCGTTAATGTAGACAATTCCTATGGAATGATTTTTTCCTATAGAACAGGTTAGCAGGTCCGCTAAATATAAGCACATCAATTTAGATAAATTTGCAAAAAGGATTATGATGTCAAGCGATTTGCAGTTATGGATTCAAGAGCCAGGTAGTGGTGGATTTTATGAGCGAATCCAAGGAGGGTAACATTTCATTCGAGGCCCTTTTTAGTATGCAGATATTACGTGCCCATCAGGTGCCATTATTAGTTACTTGGTGTTAAACCAGGGTATGGGAAGCATTTTAGACGTGAATGATAATATTAAAAATTAGAAATATACTCAACATATTATGCAAATGTACGTTTTACATTTTTCGATTTTAACATTCAGTATTAAAATTGTGCCGAAGAATATTTATTGCCCAAACACTTAAATTAATTAATGAAAAATGTAATTTCCATTGATGGCGGATAAAGGAACTTTTCGATAGGTTGGACTCAATAGCGTATCTAGGCACTTCCAGCGCCCACAATTAGTGAACATGGAAAGAAAATATATAATAAACCCACAGTTCATTCTAAATACAATTTATTGTGCCTTTCATATTAATATTTTCAACAAAAAATTACAACTTTGTTTCAAAGTATGAAGCGGATACAAAATATTAAACTTCTCTGCTATAAAACGTATTCATTAACGGAAACAAAACATATAAAAATAAATCCCGTTCATTATTCTATCTTCAAATTGAACTCTACGCAAAAAATTGGCTAAGGTTTAGTATCGCTCACTAGCATCACTTTTAGTTCTACCTATTTTCCTCTCTTAAAAGGTGTTAACTCCTATACATCCTAGATATTTATTGTCCACCACAAAATGCTGCCATCGACGTTGATTCTTAGCCTAGAGTAAATATTAAATGAGAGAGCTTACCGTAAAGTATAGTATACGAGGCAGTGTGTGAAATCTGGAAAAATTGCAATAGAGGGCGCCACAATCGCAAGTCCCAGATATCATGTGTCAATACCATCTGTCTTCAGACCAAATTAATTTTAATTTTATTTTCAGACAGATCTGTCATTTAGTTCAGTTTTGACAGCCATTGAAATCAGACCCATATTGTTATTTTGCAAACATGGAAAAAAGTGAATTTCGTGTGTTAATTAAACATTATTTTTTGCGTGGAAAAACCATTACGTAAACCAAAATAAAGCTTGAAAAATATTATGAGGACTCTTCCCTAACGGTTAAAATGATTCACAAGTGGTTTACTGATTTTCGTTGTGGTCGTACAAGCACAACTGATGCCGAACGTTCAGGACGCCCAAATAAAGTCACGATTTGAATATGAAAACAACCACAATTTGGCGAAGAAAAAAGTTCTCTTCCATCAAGACAATGAACCGGTACACAAGTGTGTAGTTCTTAAAACCCATGAATTACACTTTGAATTGCTTCCACATCTGTCATATTCTACTGACTTAGTCCCTTGCGACTACTTCTTGTTTCCAAACTTGAATGAGGAGATCATCGATGCAACAAACGCCTATTTTGAGGAGTTGGAGAAATCGTATTATTCGGAAGGGATCGAAAAATTGGAAAAACGTTGGACTAATGTCGTTTTCGTTTGATTTTTTTCCCCTCATTGGCAGAGTACACTGATTTTGTGCGTCAATCGAACATGAAACCGATTTACCCTCATTTATATTTGTGTTTTCTGAAAAAAAAATGAATATTCAAAATAAAAATGAATATTTTTTACAGTTTCAAAAATTATGAACAACAATCAACACAATAATAATAAACCAAATTGCATCAGTCCCATACAATTTTTTGTGTATTTTACCTTGTGAAAGCTGGATAAGGTCGACTAAAATTTAGTATCGAAGTTTTGTTTTTTTATTAAAAAAACTAAAACTTCATAACACCAAATCTTAATCCACCTTAACACTCACTAACTAATATTTGCTTGATGTGGATGGGTAGGCGAAATGAATATTATGGGTACTAAATAAACGACCATGTTGCCAAATGTAACGAGCCGCGATTAAAAGTTTTTTGAATTAAAAAATACATCCTTTGTTAATAACTTTAATTAACATTTTGTTTGTTTGTTGGCCCCTGTGGTCGGGGGGCACTCACATGTCTCGTAAATCTAAATTGCACGAACATGTTTCCTAAGAATACCACCACAGTATCCTTTGCTTGTCGTAGGAGGCGACTAAACGGTTGGATCGCTGGGCTGACGACCCGCATCCGTAAAAAAATCAACTGTTTATAAAATCAACAAAAAGAAAAATGGATACCGCCAAAACAACACCGGACCCCCGCTCAAGTACCCGGATACGAGATTTAGGATCGGCACGTGGAACGTGCAATCACTTAGAAAACCAGGAGCGTTGGAGGGTCTAATCACGTGCATGAAAGAGTATCGGCTGGAACTCGTTGCTCTTCAAGAAACTCGCTGGCCTCAAAGTGGAGACCATGTGTCCCAGGGCTATACGTTGTTCTACAGTGGAGATGACCTCGGAAATCTTGGAGCTGGATTTCTTCTTGGGCCGCAGGTAAAGAAGGCTGTTTTGGATTTGGATGATCTCAGAGTAGCAAGCACATTCTTCCCTCACAAACAGATACACCTACAGACATGGACACATCCTCGCAAAACATCCCGGAGCCAAATTGACCACGTGTTAATTTCAAAAGGGCGAGCTCGGGTTGTTCAGGATGTGAGAACTTATCGGTCAGCAACCAAATACGTAGGCAGCGATCATTATTTGGTCGCTGCAAAGCTACGGTGGAAGTTTTCGTACAGGTCGGGGAACACAGCAAAACGGATGGAACGTTTCGACTGTGAAGGTCTGATAAAAGAAGATCAAAAGAAACGATATCAGGATCTTGTTAGCGACAACATTGAGGGAGCTAATTACCAGTCTGACTGCGTGAACTCTGTCTGGGAGGTACTGAAAACTTCGGTTGTCAGTGCTGCTCAACAGACTTTAGGTATAGTGAAAGTCAGACTCAAGAATGATTGGTTTGATGACGAGTGTCGTCTTGCAGTTGAGCAACAAAATATAGCCCATAATGAAGTGCAACAACGTCTCACAATCGCAAGGAAAAACAAGGCAGCTCTTGCAAGAAGGGCAGCTAAGCGGATTTGTAGACGGAAGAAACGAGAATGGTGGAAGGCCGAGGTTCTGAAAGTACAACAACTCAGCAATGAGCGTAGTTCACGTAATTTCTTTAAAGGAATTACTGGATTGCACCATACTTTCAGGCCTTCGTCAACCGCTATTCGGGACCGGGATGGAAACCTCTGTGTCAACATCGACGCAGTACTTGACGCATGGAGTGGACACTTTACTGAGCTGCTTGATGTTCATCATGCGTCACAGACTGTTGTTGAGCCACCTCTAAAACAGTCTGCGGAGATTTGCACTGAGGAGCCATCCCATGAGGAATTCACTAAGGCCATGCAGAGAATGAAACGAAACCGCTCACCTGGAGTGGACTGCATTAATTCGGAGCTCTTGATATTCGGAGGGGATACTTTGTGGAACTGTCTTTTCGACCTTATTCGATTAGTATGGCGAACCGAAGTTATGCCTGATGAATGGAAAGTGGCCGCGATATGCCCCATCTTCAAGAAGGGAGACCGCTTGAAGTGTGAGAATTATCGCGGTATAGCTCTCCTTTGCACAGCATACAAGTTACTGTCATACATTTTATTGGATAGAATCACTCCTCTGGCGGAGGGCTTGGTTGGTGACTATCAGGGAGGATTTCGTCCGAATCGGTCAGTCACTGATCAGGTCTTTTCGCTGCGGATGATTCTATCTAAATATTATGAGACATCCATCTCCGTACATCAGGTTTTCCTGGATTTCCGGCAGGCCTACGACTCGATCAATCGAGAGAGTTTGTGGTCTGCCCTGGAATACCTAGGAATGCCAACAAAATTGGTACGACTGTGTAGGATGACAGTGACGCAGTCTCAATGCTGTGTTAAAGTTGAGAACAGGCTATCGACAATTTTTGCAGTTAACTCGGGTGTTCGGCAGGGAGATGCTCTGTCCCCGATACTCTTTAATCTCATGTTGGAGTACATCTTTCGTAAAACTGAAACACCTCAGCGCAACATCTTATATCGCCAGTCCAATCAAGTGCTTGCATATGCAGATGACATATGCGTGATTGGACTGAATAGCAACGGAGTGAAAGAAATACTTGATCCGCTTGTAGATTCAGCTTCTGTTGGACTCCAGATCAATGAGTCCAAAACGAAATACCTGATCTCTGGTTTTAGAGACAATGGCACACCAGATTTTAGTAGTGGCCACCACACGTTTGAGGGAGTGAAGAGGTTCAAATATTTGGGCTCTCTTATCACTCACGATAACAGTGTGGGTGAGGATATTAAAGTGCGGCTGGCAGCTGGCAGTCGTTCATTGTATCCTCTAAGGCCACTGCTAAAATCTAAACACTTATCAAGTGCCGTGAAGCTGAAGCTTTACAAAGCGTTGATCAGGCCCGTTGTTATGTTTGGATGTGAAAGTTGGGCGCTGACGGATGAGTACGAGAGATGGCTGATTACATTTGAGAGAAGAATCATGCGTGTGATTTACGGCCCTAAACGCGAAATAGATGGTACATACCGAGCTCTGTACAATTTCGAGATCATAGATCTGATGAAGATCCCCGATATTGTACATGAAGTTAGATCTCAGCGAGTACGCTGGCTCGGTCACGTTCTGCGTGCTGATCCGGAACGAATTGTGCAGCGATCTCTGAAAGGAGAGCCACCATATGGTAGGCGCAGAGGTCGTTGCAGGCGACGATGGCTCCACGATGTAGAGAACGACTTGGCCTCTTCAGATTGTCTAAGACAGTATGAAGACCAAGCTCAGGATCGAACCCGTTGGAGCCAGATTGTTGATTCAGTAAGGGGCCAGTAATGGCCTTTAACACTGTTATTATTATTATTGTTTCAAAAAATTTTAATTTCTTTAAAAATAAAGTATGTCACTAAAGAAAATCATTGACTAAATGGTTTCCATTAGGTATATGTCGAAACTAACTGTTGTTAAACATACACAAAGGGTGTTAATAAATTTTATTGTTGTTATTCAAGGCAGAGGGTGTTAATAAATTTTGTTGTGAATCAGAATAGTACGACCAACCAAACAAAAATAAAAAAAGAAATGTTCAGTTTAGCAAGACCCTCAAAAGCGCGAGACTACAAACAGTTGCCTTGGTTGTCTATTCTTAAAACCACCACTCGAGCCACTGGTATTTGCCACATGACTACAGAAACGTATTTTACTCGGCAGTATAGTTTAAACCTGAAAAATCTAGTTTAATGTTATCTCAAAGTATCCAAGCCGACCGGTTTTCGACCTCTCCAAAAATATTTAGTTATAAGATTGTAAAAGTATTGCCAAGTAATCTTCGAAATATTTTATGTGTAGACAACCGCGTTGATTACACGGCATAATCTACCTCGCTCATCCCTGAGTCCAGTTCTTGTCTTCTAGGCGTGTATGATTCCATGATATCACCAGTGAAGCTTTCCATATCGGCTTGAGACTGCCACGAACATTCGCACCGTGAATTTACGTCATTGAAATGGTTTGGTTTTGTTATGAAAAAATTGTTTAAGTTTATAAACATAAACTTTTATGCAATTATCTTGTTTCATGCGTCTTCTTTTACTAAACTAGTTTTATAGTTTTCATTAAATGTAATAGAGACATTTTTATGACTCTCTTCTGCATTAATTAATTTTTTTTTGTGTAATGTGATAAAAATGCTTTAAATTTAATTTTTTTTCATTAAATAATTAGTTAATCTTTCACTACATTTACACTGCCGTGCATAAAATATTATATATTGAAACAGTATTTAATTAAATATGTAGATACATACATACATCTGGGAGCCTACGTGCACAATAAAATTTACACAATATTGGGCCCCTAATATTGAAATCGGTTGATTTCGTTTTATGTTCGATTTGGTAAATTCATACTATTTCTTTAGATGGTGTCTTTACTGAACGATTGATTGCTGTCACTTTTGTGAAATTAGCAAAAAATTCTATCCTAAAAACTATGATTTTTTGACTCAATAAAACAATGCTCCTCCATTCCTCCCAAGAATGAGCAGATAGAGGTGCTGGAGTCTTTTAATAAATCAGCAGGTAGAGGTGGTAGACTGAGGTGAAGTGAGAGCAAGAGATGTGATGTAAATGCTCATCAGAAAGGTTTGTTTGACTGAAATTGTATACATTAAAAGGATACAAAGGGATGCGAGGAATTACGACTTTATGTGGCTTAACCAGTGAAAGCTGTATAGCTTCTTCTTCACAATTTTCAGTGATGTCCTCTATTTGGTCTGGTCGAATTTTTTCGACTAACCAACTAAGAATGTGTGCATGCGGCAAGCCTCGTTTCTGCCATTCAATCGCATACATCCAGCATCGAGTATCCCCAAAGAAGCATTGCTTAACAATGTAGTTCATCAGTGACCGGAACTTTTCTTTGAAGACACGTGCGGTGATGTCGTGCCGATCACTTAATTTTTTTCCAGGAACTAGCAGTTGAAGGTGATGAATAGATGACGAACATATGTCATTGCATCTTGCGCATATGACGCGAGCTCCCAATGTACGTCGCCGGTAGAATTATCAATCCTGAAATGAAATCAGTGAAATTAGTGTCATGTTGAAATGAAAATAATGATATAGATATTCATCGCTAAATGGATTTACCAATTTGATATTGAAGTGATATCCATCTTCTCCTTGCCAAAACATCAGACCGTATTGCAATGCATCGTAAGAACGATGTGTTTCGTATATTCAGTGTCGCGACATGTAAGCACAATATCGCACGCTTCAAAGTTTTCACCAACAATCGCAATTGCGACTTCATCTATTGTTGGAGCGTTGAATCGGTGTTCGTGTGTTCCAGAGGGTCGTTTATCCACTCTGATCACGACTTTGCAGTCAACACTTGGCATACGATCCAACGCGCTTTTGAACAACCGAACCAATGCATGATGTTCATGAAGTAGTTGCTGCAGTTCTTGGAGAATGCTCTTTTCAATACCGTATTGATCGTTTGACGCCGATCAAGCTGGTCCTCCATATTGCCCATAAAGTAAATTTGCTGCAATGATCCTATTCGATGGTGAATTTGGCTCTGGATCTATAAAGTTAAATGCGAAGTTAGAATTACTGATTTATGATTACCTAAAGAAAAAGAACGTTTACTCTCTCGAGAGCTGAAATGACCTTGAATGTTGGATTGAATCCGCGTTCTTCTATTATGTCTGCTCCAAATGAAGAAACATCTGTTGTATGTTTGAGTGCTCGATATGGAACGCTACTCGTTTCAAATCAATACTTGAAGATCTGCACAATAAGCTCGACGATTTCGAACTGAGCCGTTTGACGTACTGCTTCTATCTTTGTTCAAGTGTTTGTGAAGCTCGAAATTGGGCCATACAAAAGCGGAAAAAAAATGCTGATAAATCGCGGGCACGTGCTCAATGGTATGCAACAGAGACATGAAATACTTAGACCAGAAACAAATGAAATGAAAAGATAGCGCAACTTATTCAGCTGTCAAAGGATAATGCACACAACCTGTCCTGTATCAGAGATGACATTGTATATACGGATTAACATTTTTGGTGATTTTCTTACTTTTCCAATACGCGAGAAAACTTCTCTATACAAATAATTCTAATTTTAGATATTATCTCATATAGTGACTATATAGAATAGAAAGCGGATAAATCAAGCTTTCTATATCCATACTCAAGGTTCCATAAAAAATAACTGGGTTTTAGTGACCATGGATCAATCAGTATCGATGTACAAAGTGTAATTTACCCCCTGAATTTATTCTACATAGCCACCCTATATGAGAAAATCTCTAGGATAGTGTTCGAATATAACATCGAGAATGATTATCAATACTTGAAGTTTCTGAATGTGTCCTTAGTTTGGTAATTCTAATTGAGATTAATACTCAATTATTTTTTTACAATTTAAAACCAGAACGACCAGAAAAGCATGTTGGAAATTATATTGCAAATTGGATTAAAAAAATTATTATTTAGATTAATGCAAAATAAATTAATGTTTAATTCATGTTTTGAATAATTACACCTAAGTTAATTTATGAGTTAAGTTAATTAATTTTAAATAATTAAATATGTACATGTGTTCTTAGAATAACAATTGTATTTGATAATTTTTTACATTTCGTATATTATCGTAATTGTTGTGTGACGACAGAATCATTTTTGGGCTGAGTCTCTCAGAGTACAATATGCATATTATATCGTGATAGTATTTCCTATCATGACTGTTTTTTTTGTGCTATGATGGGATGTTCTACGAGTACATACCATCACATTTTCGATAATCAATAGATATTTCTGTTTTTTTTGTGCTATGATGGGATGTTCTACGAGTACATACCATCACATTTTCGATAATCAATAGATATTTGTGTCTCTTTTTTCACGAACAAATTTGTATTCTATTTCGTAATCAATTGCGCAATTTCTATTGTGATCATAGCCTACTCGATTCTTTTTCTATAAATTCATTCGATAAAATATCACCAATACTTTTATTTTCGATGGCAAGGCAAGTGAAAAGAGGGAAAGTGATGGTTTGTAAATTTATTCTAACAGGCTTGTTATTATAGTGTTGCCACTGAGTTTTGTTGGAATAATTGTTGTAAAATAAATTGTAAATTTATTATACTCAGGGCTACTTTCCAAAATCTTATGTAACTTTCCGTTATTTAGTTTCGACTGGTATCAAATATAGCTATTACGTTGTATCTATAATGTATGAATGAATCTTAAGATTTTTTTTTATAATTTGTGTGTTCTGGGGCCCTACTATGAAATTCGCCTATTGTTTTCCTTTTTCTTGTTGGCTTAGTATATAGAATTCATTTTCATTTCATTTCATTTGAGGTGCCGCTTTGATACGAAGAACATATTCCCAGGTGATCGTGCCGTTAACATGTTCAACGCGGACTTACAATTCTTAAAATATTACTAGTATATCGGTATGCTTAGCCAGGTTACTTTGTTACCGTCCCTGCCAAAGATGAGGTTCATACTCGTCTACTATTTACTAGCTTTAAAATTTTACTTAGATAAAAATATTGTGTACTAATACTTATATGTACCTACCGCTCAAGACGATATCACAAAATTTCTTGAAAGAGTTGAGGTTGTTTGGCAGCATTAAAGTAAGTTTACTTGCTGGCGACTTAACTCTTGAGTCTGTAATAAGTTGATCTGTAGGTTTTTGAGCTAGATCACAGTCATAGAGGATGTGTTCTATGTTATCCTCGCCCTGTCCACATTCGCAGGTATTTGAGTCCGCTAGACTCCGTCGGCACATATAGGAGACTATTCTTCCATGTCCCGTTAACATTTGAGTAAACCATAAACTTAGAGGAATATTTGTCTCTAATCTCGCTTCAATGTTTGGCAGATAACTATATGTAATTCTGCCATCCATTGAATGCGACCATCTATCTTGTCATATTGATACAGACGCTTTTCTTGTTTTCCTCTTGAGCGAGCCCATGAGGTTTGCCCGAATTTGATCTCCTTCTACTATCACGTTTCAGTAGCTCACGTCTTTTCTTTTCCTTAACTTGTAGTTGGCAATTTTCTCATTTGAGAATATCTCAATAGGGATCGTGCCGCCCAAAACAAGAACGGCGTCAGTTTACACTGTCCTGTATCCCTTGGTAATTACAAGATACTTCTTTGGGCACTAACTACGTACACTAGTTGGTGACAGTTCATTCCTTCTGCCCATACCGCGCACACGTATGTCAATGAAAAGTTCTCTTTAGCAACTCGTTTCAGCGCAGCGAAAACATTCTTACTGTTTTCTGCGACTCTTTTGACATGTTAAGTTACTCCAAGTCGCTCATCGAAGCCAATTCCCAGCCATTTAACAGTATTCACCACTTAATTTTTTGGCCATTTATGGAATCCAATGGTGGTCTCCTAATGTCCAGTGGTCTCCTAATTTCCAGTGAAATGTTGTATCATAACTGTCTTTGTAGAGGATGGTTCCATTTTGTAACTTCTGCATCAGCCTTCCATCCTGGCTAAATGCGCTTTTCCTTGAATACTTTGTCTTGAGTTCCCAGCAAATCGCGCTACCTTATCGTCTGCGAATGCGTCCGTTGAAGATAATATTCCAAAGGTGTGGACCAAGGACGGAACCTTGCGAACATCCTTTATAACTTGAAATAGTTGGTAATGATGTTATAGAGATTGCATGGACAATTGAATCTCTTTAGCTCCATCATATTGTTGAGCCACGGGCCAAGATTGTACTTTTGGTTTTACTCTTTGAACATATTGATCATTGCTTCCTCTGTGGATCTATTTTCTCTAAAGCCAAACTGTTTGTCATTATAGGTGTCACTTTTTGGGAATATGTCCATTAACCTGGCGGCAATTAATGTTTCAAATAATCTACTTAGGACAGGCAACAGCATGATAGGTCGATAAGATTTGGGATCGGGTTGACACTCCGGTTTTCCTATAGATAACTAATTTACCATTTTTCTAAGCTTTGGGAAAGACTCCTTTGCTAAGACAAGTATTCATAAAGTTGGTGATACAGGGCCCTATAATAGGCCAATCACGTTGTATCACCTCGACCTCAGCTCATAGACATGATAGCCAAAGTAGCCTCTTCATCACTGAAGTGGCTCACGTTTTGTGTAGTTGGTGCAGAGTTACGATCGGCACGGATTTCAGTGCCTCAGTCATTTTCCTCCGAGTCGCCGGACATCAAGGTATTGAGCAAGTATTTAGTAGTGTCCTCCCAAAAAATAGTTGTTTGTCCACCACTGCTCATCAGGGTACTAAGACCTCATTCGTTTTCAATTTACCTGTGCTGAACTTATAGACAAACCCCCCAAACCCCCCAAATATAATAATAATATATTCGGTTCAGCATTAACATGCTCCGTTATGAACTCTTTTAAGCTCATTTTGCTTTTGTCTTTAATACTTTTAAAATACGCTTTTCGCTGTACCGAATAGTTAAGCCTTTTGCTTTCCCGAGTTTCGGGATTTTTATCTCTTTGATATACCTTGGGCAACTTACGAATCAATTTTCTTGATTCGGTCTAGTCCGGAGACCACCAAGACAATTTAAATTTTCGAGTACGTTTACGTGGTATAGTAGCGCTACAGACTTTGATAATTGAAGTTATGTTAGTTAGTTATTATTTATTCAACTTGATCGATATCGCTATATTAAGGCATACCTTAAGCAATAGCTCGGTGGTCACTTGATGTTCAATTTTCATTTACTTGGCTGCCCATCTTCGTTGATGACGAATAGGTTACTTTATGCTATAAACTCTCCAACGAGGACTCCTCTCTCGTTTGTGTCCTTATTGTGCCAAAGTTTAGTCTTAGCATTGAAGTTGCCGCAGGTATGATAATAGGATGGTCTTTAATACCATCCATGATTTTATCAAGTTTACTTACATATTCCACTAGATCGTCTGAATATTGGAAGTAAATACTGACCAGATAGAAACTTCCTAAGCTAGATCTCACCTCTACATACACACAGTGTGTGTCGCAGAATTGTGAAATTTTAAGAACCTCAAGACCGTTGTTGAGAGTGACAATTGCTGCTTTAATATTTTCATTGTTTCCAACGATTATTCTTGTGAACGTGGTCATTCCACCTATAATCTCTTTAACCGCGTATGGCTCCTGCATGCAGAGTATGTCAATCGCTGCTTTTCAATAGATTGTCTGATCTCATACCCAACTGCCTTAGCATTTTGCATATTATAGTTGCAACTAAAGTCAGTAGTTTTGATCTTCAATCGACAATAATTTTTTGTTTTAACTGTCATAGACAGTTCTCTTCATCATTAGATTCAAAGCCGTTTTGTATGAGTCGCCCTGTTTGCCTTGCGGAAAAAATCTTACTATATCAATACGACAGCCGCCGAAAATAGTTAGCGAATGGAATAGTACGGCGTCTGTTTTTTTAGCTGTTTTCCAGTTCGAGTGAAAGTTTTCGCCCTGCTAAGTTAATTTGAAGCAATAATTCAATTGATCACCACAATATTTAAATAAACCTATTTAACTTATTTAAATTATTAATGACATTTTTCATTATGATACCTGCCAATAGATGTCAACATTTATTTTAAATTTAGCAATGAGGACTTCATATGGACTTCATCTTTAATTTTTCGTTACAATTAAAAATAATTACATATTTTATTAATTTAGAGAGTTTGCGTGTTATGGCACTTTAACACTTTCTAAACACAAAAGTAACGTACATATAAATATCTAACAGACAAGAAGTTTGTGTACCAATCCAACACATAAAAAAATTTTTTTTTTTTTGCTTTAAATATTACAACTGATTACATATATCATCTAGTAATTTCTCTATCTTTCTTATGTTCAATTTGCAGAGATATAACCCATTAGTTAGTCTCTAAAAATTTGGCTACCCTATTGTAGTCTTCCCAATTCCAGCGGTTTCTTTCTTTGGCGCCTTCGTACTCCATATGTGTTGCTCAGCATACCACGTAACTCAACATTTTCATGTTGACCAAGCCGTTGTATGTGTTTCTTTGCATGAATTGTTATTTCTTCGCTGACGTTTTCCATCTGGAGGTCCCTATGTAGGTTATCGTTTCTTATGTACCAAGGAGCGTTCACTATTCCACGTAACACTTTATTTTGAAAAGCTTGTATTATTTTCATATTGGTTTTCTTAGTACAGCCCCAAAGCTGAATACCATAAGTCCATATAGGTTTTAAAACTTGTTGGTTTAGTAGAAACTTATTAGGTATTGACTGCTCTGAATAACTTCCAATTAGCCAATACATATTTCTATATTTAATGGGTAGTTCCTCCTTTTTCTTTTTAATGTGCTTTTTCCATTTTAACTTAGCATCGAGAGTCATGCCAAGATACTTGGCTGTGTTAGCATAGGGAACTTGTTTGGAATTTAGTTCTATTGGTATCCATTTAACTATTTGATTGGTGAAGTTAACGTGCGTTGATTTTTCTTCATTTAGCTTAATGCGCCATTTTTTGGTCCAGTTACTAAGTTGGTTCGTAGCCCGTTGCAGTTTTCTGGTTGCTTCGTCTACTTTATAACCAGTAGCTAAAATTGCTGTATCGTCCGCAAATGTTGCTATTGTTGTGCCGCTTGGTAAATCACTTGTGTAAAGTAAATACAACACTGGCCCTAGCACGCTACCTTGGGGAACCCCTGCAGATACCCTCTTTAGCTCGGAAAATTTTTCTTCACATCAAACGCGAAAATATCTGTTATCAATGTAAAATTTCAATATCTGAAAGTATTCGTTTGGCAAATCTCGATGCAGTTTATATTCCAATCCTGTGCTACACCCAGAAATATTGTTGAGCATATTTTCTTATTTTCAAGTGCATCTTCAATAATACTTGTAATCCTGTGAATTTGCTCTATGGTGGTGGTTTTGTCTAAATCCGAACTGATGTGGTGGTATTAGCTTTCTTTCAAGTATTATAGGTTTCATAATTTTGTATAACAGTTTCTCAAAAATTTTCGAAAGTACTGGAAGCAGAGAAATTGGCCTATATGACTTTTTATTATTAGATGGTTTGTTCGGCTTTGGTATCATAATTATTTCTGCTACTTTACATTGCAGAGGTACATATTTCAGTCGAAATGAAGCGTTGATTATATGAAGAAGTTTTCGCACCCCTGTCTCAGGAAGTGCCTTAACTATTTCACCTGTAGTTAAATCATAGCCAGGAGATTTTGTCGTATTTATGTTATGGATAATTTCATTTTTCAACTCTCGTAGAGTTACAGGTGGTATTTTCCTAGAATTCTCCTTGTGCACTGGTATTATATTTTCATCCGCTGATTGTCTAGCATATGGTTGGAACGTTTCTTCAAGATGAGATGCGAACAGTGCTGCTTTCTGTTTGGCACTTGTTACCCAATTTCCCTCATCATTTTTTATTGGCGGTATTTGATAATTTGGTCTTTTTAATGCTTTTGTAGCTTTCCATAGAGAATACTCTGTTTCTTTAGTGTCTGTAAGACTACGAAGATAACGTGTGACCGATTCATTTTTTAGTTCTCTAATTCTTTGCTTAAGCTTATTGCAAAGGTAACTAAAAATTATTTTGCTTTGTGGTGCTCGGTTTCTCTGCCATGTTTTCCTTGCTTTCCGTTTTTCATTAACCAAGTCCCTGATCTCGACTGGATAAATGAAATTAGTACGCTCCTTGTTTTGGATTACAGGGGTGCTATCCCATGCTGCTTGTTGTATATTATTGATTAATAGTTCCACTTCATTTTCTAATTGAACCGGATCCTTGATTGGTACAAGAAGATCGGTGTTATCTTCAACCAATTTCCTAAATAATTCCCAATTGGTTTTATTATTTGTTAGTCTAGGTGGATTTTCCTTATTAACAATCGTGGAACTAACAGTCATAATAACGGGCGAGTGGTCCGATGAGAGACTTTCACTATTTTCTAGAAAAATGTGATTTTCGGATATACCTCTTGTAATGTAGAAATCAATTAGATCCGGAGTTTTGCTTGTGTCAGTAGGCCAGTACGTTGGTTTTCCTCCTGAATGAAATTCACAATTGTAAGCTCGACCAGCGGCGTATAGTTCTCTACCCTTTGGAGTTGTTAATCTTGACCCCCAGAAAGTATTTTTTGCATTGAAATCACCTCCAATGATAAAATTAAATCCTAGCTGGTTCAATATCTTTTTATAATCCTCTTTATTTAAATTATATCTTGGAGGACAATAAATTGAACCGACATTGAATATTTTTTTATTGTTAAGTTGAATGCTGACCTGCATACTTTCTTCTTCAATTTTTATTACCTCATGATGTTGAATATTTTTTTTCACAAATATTGTTGATCCCCCTTTGCTCTTTCTGCTGGATGTAAAGCGTGATAAGAATCGTGACCACGTATTTTGGTGTGTGAGGTTCTAGTAAGATGGCTTTTTGATATTAAACATATATCAATTTTTTCAGTATTTAAAAAGATCTCTAACTCTGGAATATATTGGATTATTCCATTTGCATTCCAGATAACAATTCTTAAAGTTTTATTTATCATATTAGTTTAGTATAATATGGATGTTATTTCATCCACTGTTTCTCGGCTATCTAGTCGCCTGTTCAAAGCATCTATGGATCTCTCTTGTCTTATAAGCCGTGTATTTAGCGCTTCGATGCTTTTAAATATTTTTTCAAGCATAGATGTATCTTTCGAGTCTTTAAAATTTACTGATTTGTGTGGGGTCGTACTTTGTAGCCCGGATGCCACCACTCGTGAAAACGACTTGCGATCAGTTACTTTACTCGATATAGATGTGGTAAAGTTTCCTAGGTTGGTGTTTACGCTATTGGCTATCGGCGTTTTATAATATGATGGACCTTGCCGTGATTTGTCTCTAATTTTTTGTAGTTCTTTAGCTACTATGCACCCTCTGTAGTTTGCAGGATGTTGCGCTTTGCAGTTCACACATGTTGGAGGGGAATTTCTATTTAGTGGACATGCCTGAGCAGCATGCCTTCCAAGGCACTTTACACATCTTGGCTCTCTATTGCAGTATTTTTGCGTATGGTTAAAACCTTGACACTTCTTGCCATATAAGCCCAGTGGATTTCCGTAGTGCTTCTATTTTAACCCTCATATTCAAAATAGCTCTTATATTAAAGATGGCTTCTATCTTTTCTTTGTTATTGAAAGTTAACATAAATAACGTGAGACCTCTTTTAGTAACTTTAAATTCGGACCCTTGTTTGACCTTCTCTCTTTTTATTATATTTGCTGCATTTTCAATATGCAGTCCTTGTCGTTGGAGATCTTCCATAATGTCTTTTATTGCACAGGTTGGATGGAGGCCCCTTGCCATAACCTTTATTGGGCGGTTGCTTTTATTTTCATATGTATACCATTCGATTTTCTCTAAATTAAGCTTTGTTGATAATGTATCTATAAGTATCGGAGTCCGGTGTGTAGATTTTCCATACATTGTTGTTTAAGGATATTACTCTGTATTCCTTATCTGTAATGGATTTCAAAATATTTTGTACAGCGCCATATTCGGTTATACCAATAATATTAATTGGTGGTGGTTTTTCTTCTTTCGGTGGTTTGCTTTCACTTTTGTCTCGTTGATCCTCATGGGGCGGTACCTTTGCCTCCTTCCTATTAGTAGATTCTGTCTGCGAGCTACTAGCTACTTCCGGAGAGTATTCTGCTTTCCTTTTCTTGCTTGGACGTTTTCTCCGTTTGACAATCCATTCGGTCTCTTTTGTTAACTCCTCCTCATCAGTATAGAACTCTGTAGTCTCGTTACTAATTTGAGGTTCATCATTGACTTTGGTTAAAAAACCTTTTCTCAATTCTTCATTTTCTTTCGTCAGCACCATAATTTTCAGAATTTTAATCTTTTCAATTTCATTGATTTTTGCGAGAAGATTCGCATTTTCTCTTTGTAACTGAGAGTAACCAGTTGATGATGGCATCAGGCTTGAAAGCCCTTCTTGTGATAACAAGTCTAAGTTAAAATTTCCGCTGGCACCACTTCTGGCATTAGAAGCATCGGCTTGGTGGATTTACCAATGTTGATATTGATATATAACCACCTTAATTTAAATGGACACTAAACTCATTGAGCCAATAATTTTGGCCGGGAGTGTATATAAAATAATTAAAAAGAAGCTAACACTGCACTTTTTGACTATTTTATTTTTATTTTATCGCTTACTTTATTGATTTCACGTCCAAACCCCGAAACGATTGAAATAAAAAAGTTAAATCAAATTTTGCTGTTTCCTTGTGGGAGGGAAATAGTTATATTTTCCAAAAGCACTCAGTTTTTTGAAAATGATTTAATTATATTATGTGTTAAGGCTTAAATATAGAAATAAAATGGTATCGGTATTTTGATATCGACAGTTCAAGAAATGTTTGATCTTGGAATTTGAATGTGTATAGATACGAATTAGTATCGCAACAATAAAATTGTAAATAATGTACAAAGCACACACAATGTATTCAAAATTATAGAATTGAATCCTTATTAAATGTTCGTCGTGACATCGGCACCAACAAAAATAATCCCATTCAAACCGTATTATGATCGATATATGTATATTTCTGTTTGTATATATTGCATGTTTGGCCGTACTCATTTTTTCGACAATTTTTTATTTTTGGTATAATATGTTGCAATGCAATGGGCATACCTACATATATGCATAAGTATACATATATATGTTTTAAGTTAAACATACATATATTGGCATATTGTAATAATTTAGTTATGCATTTAATTTTCAACATATTTAAATGTGCGCGCATGCAATCTCTGTTACATAGCAACGAAAGGTATACGTATGTACATATGTACGAGTATATACATATAGCTATGTATAGCTTATACGAGTATGTACATACGCAAAATTCGTATATCATCGAGAGACGATATATTCATTGCCATATTATATTTCAAACAGTGGGTAGCACTCAAATTTTAGATTAATTATTTTGAATATAAATTTTGAATTTGGATTTGTATTTTTATTTATTGGAACTGTTTCAATTTATCTAAGAATTTATTTATGTATACATTTGTTATTTATAAAGGTATTTTGCTTTGCAATCGCAAACTCAATTTGGTTGAAATGAAATTGAAAATCAATGTTGCAAACAATTAAAATTAGTTTTTCTCACGAATATGTTGCGTCTGTGTGTGTGTGTGTGTATGCAAAATCATGTGTGTTCGCGTTCGCATTTTTTTGTAAATTTTATAAAGTAAGTTAAGGTCAATAAATAATAATACAACTGGGACTGTGCGATGCCGGGTAAATAACCTTTCTACTGGTGTTCTTATTTTAGTATTTATATAATATATTCGCGATGTTTTAATTAAAAAACGTGTATGAAATATGTAGCTTCCTGTCTTTTGTAATTTCAACAGATAACCGATGATTTACTTTTTTGTATACTTTAGTTTTTGTAATTGAATAGTTCTTTTCGGATGTATGTATATATCAAGAATCAGCATGTGGAATATTATTTTTATAAATTTTATTTATTTTCTCCAGTCGATTAACAGTTAAGTGTGATGATATGGAAGAACCAAACATATGAATGTTGAATGAGTTCCTATTCAAATCGTTTTAATTTCATTCAAAATCATAACCAGTTTGGGATCTAAAACACTATAAAATTGGTCTGAGCAACGGTTTATATAAACAACCAGCTTTATTTATAAAAAAAAAATCCATATCTTAATCTGGTCCTGCAAATTTGCAATATTTCGAAAATACTACCATTTGGAAATCTAACTTCATATACGAGAGGCGAATAAGATTTCCGAAATTCAACTTTTTTTCGTTTCAGGTGATAGTTAAATAATAAACTTTGAAATCTGGATTGTTTATTTCAGCAAAACGATATAATCCTTTTTAGAGTTGTTGGTTTATACTAATCTCGAGTTACGGTGAAGATTTTTCTAAAGTCCACCGACCTTAAATCCAAAGCGTGTATTTATATTTCTAATGATACTGATGCCTCTTTTATTAATGAGTGCAGCACGCCTGATCATGCGGCGGTGCTATTTGCACTCTCGTGTATGCTGACTCATGTTTCAAACTTGTCATTGAATCAGGCTAGGGTCAACAATCTATCTCTCGTAGTTCGAATACCAACAATAGGAAATCCTCACTGTTCAATTATATTTACTCCTCTGAGTTAATGATTCTCAATGTTGGTTGTGAGCCAACTTTTATCAACTCGGTTCGTAAAGAGGTGATTAATATTAGTTTGTACTGTATGACCAAACCATCGTTGACTTGATTCTAAATTGGAGGGTGACGGATGATCTCACCTCTGATCATAGGTGCATCTCTTTTAATGTTAACTGTAAAAGACCACCGGTTAAACCATATCGAAATAGGAAACTTACAAATTGGGATTCATTCTCCTCTGAGCTCGTTTCACTACTAGATGTGCCTGATCAGATTAGATCTATCACAGATATTGATTTGCAGGCAACTGTACTTATGAAAGCAATCTCGACTGCTTTTGAAAAGTCGTGAACTCTTATTTACAACCAGAAGAAGCTTAACAAACCCTTCTGGTGTTCTGAACTTAAAAAATAAAGGAAGAGTGTGCGTAAAACTAAAAAAAGTCAAAAATACGAATCTCATTTCTGATTAGAATCGATTTTTGGTAGCTCAAAAAGCTTATAAAAAAAGATCCACGCAGAGGGCTGCGTGGAAAAACTTCTGTGAGGAAATTGATAGCTTATCCGTTCTTAGACTTAACAAAATGCTGGCTAAGAATAATACTTGTAAACTTGATAGCTTTTGCCTACTTTCCGGGAAACTCACATCCTGCGCAGGCGAGAAGTTGGCGAGCTACTGTTGTCTGTCCATTTTCCTGGGTGTTTTTTTTTTTTTTCTATGGGCGGAAGAAGGGAACCTTCAATAGGCATCACGTGTGAACCCATATATCAAACACGTGATAGTGTCGGATTCTTACCGACCAAACCACCACCCCCGATAAACCATGCCGTTCGGCCCCGTGGAACTACCGTTAGGTATTACTTCGCGAGGCAGGCTCAGCTTTCGATGCTCGGATGGAATTAGCTCCTCACTGAATTTCTGCTTCTTTCAAGGCGTCTCAACTCACTCATTATCCGTGAGACACTTCCGCTTACGGCGTTCCATCTTGAGACGCCAGCATAAACTCCACTATATTTTCCGGCGTTCGTTGGGCCCCACGTACACAGCTACTCCTTCTCTCCTCACCAAATCGTGGACACTCGAATAATACGTGCTCTACATTCTCCGTTACTCCGATGCATAAAGGGCAATCTGGTGACTCTTCGTGTTTGAAATTGAACAGGTCAGAAACTGCATCAAATGGTAATCCACTTCACCGTGTCGCCTGTTTAGCCACGCCTCGATGTAGGGGATCAGGCGATGGGTCCATCTACCATTCGTCGACTCACTCCATCTTCTCTGCCATACAGTGATCGTCTCAGCACGTGCTAATCGGTGGTTCTCCGCTTTTGTTCCTTGACCACGACGCAGGTATAAGTGGTTTGGCATTTCCGCAAGAACACAAGCAGCATCTTCTGACACCGTCCGAAATGCGCACAACACTCTCAGAGCACTTAACCTCTGAACTGTTGCTACTCTTTGTGTATAAGTATTCTTCTCCAACGAGTTGACCCAGATTGGTGCCCCATACACCAATATAGATGTAACGACGTTGGCGAGCAGAACTCTGCTGCTCATCCGCGCCCCTCTTGTATTCGGCATTATTCGTGCTAGTGCCGCATTAACTCTCCTTGCTCGTTCGCTGGTGGTAATGAGATGTGTCTTATATGACAATCTGGCATCGATCATTACTCCTAGGTATCTGATGGATGGCTGACTAACAATTTGTTGGGCTCCAATCTCTAAGGTTACGTTCCCCATTACTTTTCGGCTAGTAATAAGGACAGCTTCTGTTTTATGTTCTGCTAGTTGCAGCCCAGCAGATGTTAACCACTGTTGAATAAGTCTGACCGACCTATTACAGATGTCCACAACCTCCTCTCTGTGTTTTGCGACAACTACAATCGCGATATCGTCTGCAAATCCAATCACCTGCGCATCCTTTGGTATGGGCAGTCGAAGTACACCATCTTACATCACATTCCAGAGTGTAGGACCTAACACTGAACCTTGAGGAACTCCACCTGTAACCTCGTATGTTTTCTTTCCTTCTATCATACATCAAGACCCTCTCGCTAAAGTAGCTGGAAACTAGCCTCAGCAGGTACATCGGTAAGTTCATCCGCGTCAGTGCGTTAAATATGCAGCTCCAATTCGCCGTGTTGAATGTGTTTTTCACGTCCAATGTAACTATGGCACAGTATTTTTTACTACCACGTAGCCATCGAGAACCGGATATCGCCTGGTGTGCCGTATCTGCAACCTCTTTAATCGCATCCACTGTTGAGCGCGCCTTTCGAAAGCCATACTGCTACTCTGCCAGGTTTCCCGCACTAACTATAGCCTCTTGTAACCGGTCACATACAACTCTCTCTAGGGTTTTGCCTGCCGTATCCAACAGACAGACGGGGCGCCAGGATGACGGCTCACCGGGTGGTTTGTCTCCTTTTGGCAACAATACTAGTCTCTGTTCCTTCCATTTACTAGGGAACACCCTCTCAACTAAGCATGCAGTATATACTTCCGTGAATAAGTTTAAGTATGCTTTAACCGCCGTCTTCAATGCAATATTCGGAATGTTATCCGGGCCAGGAGCTTTATTGTTACCCACTTTGCCACATGCCTTCAGAACCTCCTCCTCAGTAACTGGTGGTATATCATCCTCCTCGTTGCCTAGTACCTCTAACACACAACCGGGTTGCTGCGGAAACAGGTGACACACTATGTCAAACAGCATTGCCGGGCATGTGGGAGCAGTGGCGTAATTGCTTCTGAGTTTTTTCATCACCAATCGGTAAGGTCTACCCCAGGGATCGCGGTCGACCTCCTCGCACAGTTCGCGAAAGTACTTACGCTTACTTTCTTTAATGGCATGCTTAAGCTCCGATCGAGCTTTACAATATTGTTGTCGAAGGGGAGAGTTTTAAAAGTGTCTAGCACGCTGGTATCGCCTTCTTGTGTTCAGGCCTCTTTTACCTAATTCAGAAATCTCGTCGTTCCACCAGAAGACTGGTTTTCTACGATTATCCACCATCCTTCTTGGCAGTGCTGCATCACAGGCTCTTGTAACATGCCTCATGAGCTGGACGGCTTTGTTATTTGCGGTATCAGATAGAGTAAGATCCTCCATCATGAGACGAAAAATGTTCTCATCGAACGCTGCGAACTTCCATCCTATTCTCTTCCTGTGTCTAACTATAGCACTTTGGGGTTTACTATCCGCCAGTTCATACACAATAGCTTGATGATCAATATGCGTATATAGATCGCTCACTCTCCACGCTACTACTCTATCGGCAAGACAATGGCTCACAAACGTCAGGTCAACTATCGAGGTTGCATTTCCTCTACAGAAAGTAGGTGTATTTCCTATATTCCTTAATACGACCGGCAATGATGCGAAGGCTTCCAACAATGCGGTTGCTCTGCTACTGGTTTCTATACTTCCCCACTCTACGGCCCATGCATTAAAATCCTCGGCTATGAGCACCGGGTTGTGGCTCCGTGCATCATCCGTTAATTGATCGAGAAATGTTTTAAATTCTTCAATAGATGCACTAGGAGGTGCGTAGCAACAATAAATATGAACGCCGTTCACTTTGGCTCTAACAAACCCGGGTACAGAACTCACACCAACTTCCTGTAGGGGGTAGGTACCACAACCCCATACAGCAGCTCGATTCGATCTATCTGAAGCCCAACACCGTCTATCAAGGTTCCTATATTGCTCACATACAATTACAATGTCCGCTTTCACTCACAGTGGTTCAGATTGACTTGGATGACTTTTATTTACAACGCTCTTTTTGCAGCGCTTTCTGGTATACCGGACATCTACCACTACCAGTTACATGTTTGCTACAGCCTTTGACCGTTTCGTCGCATAGCATGCATTTTGACTCTTTTTGGCATGTCTTAGCAAAGTGCCCTTCTTCACCACATCTCCTGCAGGGCTTTGATCTGTCCGCTTCACTTCTACAGTTCCATGAACGATGTCCATAACCGTGGCATCTAAGCATCTAGTCAGTTCTATTTTTTCCCGGATTCGGCAAGAAACCCAGCCGATTCTTACTTTACCCACTTCTAGCACTTTCCCAACCAAAGTGTTAGGGATACTAACTACCGCTGTCTGCGTTCCACGGTAGGCCTTTATGAGTGACTTAACAATACAGACACCTTTTACCCCTCGTCCATGTCTTTGATCACCAGTAACGCCTCCTGGGTCAAAGTTTTAACCGCCGCATTGCCCCCGATCGCTTTCGCTAATTGCTCTCGAAATATTGCGGTCTTCGGCTGGTCTCCTGTAGTTTGTAGCTCCAACAGTAGGTCTCCACTATAAGTTTGACGTATGTTTGATACCCTTTCACCCAGAGTATTCAGCGTCGGGTCCACCTTAACTCATTTTCCTGGGTATGACACTGTTGATTCGGGTGTGGTTGCCTCCGAGGGTCCAGACATTTTTGTCGGTATGCTGGATTGATGCTTAGGCCGTAGACTGATCACTACTGATGTTCTACGCTGGAGTGTTTCCTTGTTTGTACCGTTCAAATCGAGTGATCCTGACGGGTTTTTCCTGCTAAATTGCATCATAGTTTTATACCCATCCGTACTCACCTGCTCAATCTGTTCCAGGCGTGAATTGATTTTAGTACTGTACCACAATCCTGGAGCAGGATTAGTATTCATATCTAAAGCTGGCAAGTCGGATTATACTGACCCTAAAGCTTTTAGGTCCATTAGTCTGACCTCTACTTTTCTTAAAGCTCTCTAAAGCTTTCGGTCATCGACAGATTTATTAGGGATAACTGTTTTACTACCTCCCCACTCATGCAACATGCTTACAGACCTGGCAAGTCCAGCGAAACTGCTCTACATAATGTCGTAACTAGAATCGAAAGATCACTTAATTACAAAGAGTTTCTTGTAGGTACCTTCCTGGACATTGTCGGAGCTTTTGATAGCACTTGGGTTTCTTAGATCACTAGTCCGTGTACCAATTTTAATATTAATCAAACCATTGTTAGATTCATCGATTCAATGCTCAAGTCCCGTATAATTGAGACTAAATTATATGGTTCATCAGTGTCTGTCAAAGTAGCCAAAGGCTGCCCACAAGGAGGAGTACTCTACTCTTATCGATGGATTACTTGTTAAATTGCAGCGGTCTGGGTTCATCGTGCAAAGCTACGCGGATGATCTCCTTTTGACAGTTTATGGTAAATACCTGAACGTTTTATCTGATCTGATGCACAACGCCCTTAATATAGTGGAAGTTTGGTGTCTTGGACAGGGGTTGAACGTCAATCCCTCGAAAACTTATCTGGTTGTGTTTTCCAGACGTAGCGACAGTGCTAATATATCTGTTCCCACACTCTTTTTGTAGAGCAATTACAAAGATAGAGATCCTGGTAGAAAGTCGTGTTGGGCTACTGATAAATGACGTGGAATAAATTTTTTAATTGCGTTGCATATGACTAATTCAATCAGTTTGGGAATTGATGACAACGATGATATTCCTCTTCCATCTTTTTCTAACCTTAAAAACAGGCATTATTTTAGTTAGGTTCCAATGGGTTGGAAACTTACCACTTCGGAGCGATTGATTGAAGAGCAGATTATTGTGGTTCAACTCGATCCGGTCCTAATGTTTTCAAAATTGCTGATGGTATTTTATCAGGACCACATCCAAACAAACCACATCATCACCAAATGAATTAAGCGCTTGTAGAATATCTACCTTTGTGATAAACGGTATGTACATATATCCAGATTAGATTGGATACCTAAGCCACTTGTCGAGCTTCAGTTGTTTTTATGGTAAATGGATTAGACAGCAAACATGTTAACGATACAGTGCTGGTCACTTGACTGTTTATTATTGTAGTACATTATGGCGGGATACCCTTTTGTCTGGCGTTTTGTATTAAAAAAGTTCCAAAAATACTTTGGATCGTTCTTGATATTATCTTGTAGTGTTGCGAGATACGTTCTGTATTTTAGTTCAAAGTACGCCTCGTATAAGATGTTGTTTCCTTGAAATGACTTTCTGTTATCTTCAGTATCGCTAATTTTTATTCGATTTTAGGCTTTATTCTTCTTATTTTTCAGGTTGATAAGAACGTGGTCATACCAAGGTGGATGATTGATTTTCGATACTCTGGAAAAAAGAACATAATTCTCGAACGTTAAAAAATTTCCACCTGCACGAGTTTTTCAATTCTAGTAGGTAAGCTTTCTAGAAATTAAAGCGGGTTTCCACGTCTGTATGATCTATACATGGTGAGAGTTGTCATTTATAATGAATGGTACCAGGGATTCTTTTACATCAAAAATATCAGGATCGTTGGAGAGAATAAGGTCAAGATATATGTATGCCGTGCATGTTGGGGATATTGTTGATTTGTGTTAGGAAGATTAAAATTTGCTGCAATAAGGAATATATCAGATGGATTATTATGGTTGATTAGTTCGTCTATGGTATCACAGAAGGTTTTATATTTTTCATGAGTGGAATGAGGATAGATGTAAGCTCTCACTATAGTGGTGTTTATTTTAGGTAAGCACAATCTAACGCATACACACTCCAATGATAATTGTGCAACTGTAACAATTTGATTCGGGATGGATGCTTTGACTGCAATAACAACTCCTCCGTGTACGTTATGTGAAGAAACCTTCACATAATTCTATATTTCTTCTCTGAAGGTTGTCATTTCTTATTTGTTCTTTTGTTGTTGTTCATTATGGTAATGAAATGGTGAATTTACTATGTCGGGTAAGGACTTTATTTTAGAATGCTTATATTATTTCTACACTGTCTTGTCTACATAGCACAACCCCACAATTGATTGCCGTAGGTTCTTATTTAAGAGCAATTTATTATGTATGGTTAACTCAGAGTTTCTTCCTCTTTTTTTCTTTTTCACTTACCCTTTACACTTGAGGTTACCATCAAGAGTCATGCCTATATATTTCTCTATCATTTTGACCAGTTAAGCACTGAGGCCTTCCGCAGTTTTGCTTTTGTTTCATTTATGTTGTTAACAATTGTTAAGATTGCAGTATCATCCGCAAATGTTGGTATATTTGTTTCTACTGTAGTTGGTAGATCATTGGTGTATGAAAAATATATAGAATGGGTCCCAGAATGTTTCCTGCTGATATTTTCTTTAATTCAGAGTATTCTTCGAAAGTACGCTTTTAAGATCTGGTAAAACTGCCTCGGTAGATCTCGATGTAATTTATATTCCAGTCCTCGATACCATACCTTATCAAATTCTTGAGCTTCATCCAAGAATAAACTAGAGCATATCTTTTATTTTCAAGTATAGTCTATAGTGGAGTGATTTCCTCTAACGCCAAATTGGTTAGGAGGAATAAGATTTCATTAGGTTTTAATATCATTATTACTTCTGTTACCTCCCCTTGCTGTGGGATATGTCTCACTATGAATACTGCACGCGTTGATTATATGAAGAAGTATTCGTAAAGCTTAATTAAGTTATATTGTGGAGATTTTTTTCTGCTTAGGTTATTATTGATTTGATATTTCATATTGATTTCACTCTTGTAAGGCTACAGGTTCATCCACTTAAATTATTGGTGTTATATTTTCCTCCGTTGCTTGCCGAGGTAGTGATTGAAAAGTATTTTCAAGGTGTGCTGGGAACAAGGCAGCTACTTGTTTGGCACTTCTAGCCCAAGTTCCATCGTCATTTATGATTGGTAATTTTTGTATTTTAGGGCATTTTAATTCTTTTGTCGCATTCAAAAGAGATTAATCGGTGTCTTTTTGACCAGTACGGCTACTTATGTAGGTAATTGTTAATTGATCCGTTTTTAACTTCCTTTATTAACAATTTTAATTTATTGGATAGATGATTAAGTATTTGATAGCTTTGTAGAGACCGATTCCTCTGCCAGGTTTTTCGTGCTTTTTGTTTTTCTTTCGGTAATTTCCTGAATTCCAGCGGATAATGACTACTTTGCTTGTTCATTTCCGTTTTGCTACTGGGAGAGCTGTTCCACGCTGCGCATTGAATATTATTATTATCTTTATAAGGGTTTACTCCCGGATTGTAATTCATAACTGAATATTTATCCTGCTTCAAACAACTTTGAAAGTTGTAATTCTTGATTCCTAGTAGGTATTTTTCGCGTGACATTTACCATGATAAAGTGGGTCCTAGTGATTAATAGTAATAGTCATAGTGTAATAGTCATTTTTAGGTCAATTATATCGTGTAGATATTGTATGCTTTATTGTTATTTAAATATATTTTTATAATCGCTTTCTGATATTAGGCATGTAAAATATCTCTGTTCTCTGTACATGTATAGAAAGATTTCTAGTTCTGGAATTTGTTGCATTAGCCCATTTGCATTCCAGGAAGCAATTATTAGTGTTTTGTATTATTTAATATAATAGGGATGTGATTTCATCCACTCTTGTTGTACAATTTGTGAGTAGGTTTTTTGCTCACTTTTTTTTTTTTTTTGTTGGCCGGTTTGGTTCTATTTTGTTGTATTTGGTGCTTACTATTTCTTGATTTTTACCGTTCCTTCGCTAAGTAATATCGTCTGTAATGTACAGGATTTTGCCCTTTACATGATTTTGCAGTATATTTCGCAGCACATTTTACGCATCTAGGCGTCCGTGCGCCATATTTCTATGGCCTATGATTAAAGCCTTGGTATTTTTTATATTGAGGTATCAGGCCAGTAGTTTTTCTCAATGGCTCTATTTTAATTCTCTAGTTCAGAATAGGCTTTATATTGGAAATATTTTGCACTTTTTCTTTATTATTAAAGGGCAGCATGAAAAGTGCGGCAGGTACCTTTTATTTATTTTGACTTCTTGTTAATTTTTTATTTTTTGATAATATTTGCTGCATCTTCCATTTGCAGACATTTTCACTGTAGGTTTACCAATAAATATTCCTTTGAGCAGGTTGGACCTTCTCTGGCAATAATTGGGCGGTTGTTTTATCTTCATATGCGTACCATTTGAACTCTCCTGTATTTAGTTTCGTAAGCCAAGCTCTCTAGCTTTCAGAGTCTGATGTATTGATTTTTCCATAATAATAATAAATACTAAACAGTATATAACGGTCATTACTGGTCCCTTACTGAGTCAACAACTTGGCTTCAACGGTTTTGATCCTGAGCCTGGTCTTCATACTGTTTTAGACAATCTGAAGAAGTCAAGTCATTCTCTTTTTTTAGCCCAATAATATTGATTGGCGGAGCTGCCATCTTGTTAGGTTCTCGAGATGACGAGTTGCTTTTCCTGTTAGTGTGTTTTGTTTGATGATTTCCCAGCTTTTCAATAGGTATACCACCTGTGATCTTATATTCATTGTTCGTTATACTCATTGTGTGCTAGATTACTAGCATAAACTCAATATTGTAACAATAATGCAAAAGAGTTCATAAATTTGTAACAGCAGCCATTTGCTTTTTGTTGTCCTTTAACCTAGGGAGAGGGTTCTAAAAAATACTGTGCCGTGGTCCGCTTGAACGTCATGAACGCGTTCTTTGCCAAATATAGCTGTATTTTCAACGCCTAAGTATATTGCAAGTACTGATGCATGCATGGGAGGAGGATCATTTCAGAGTATTTTTGCAATAGAGTTCTTATGATACAAACGATGGATTACGGGTATACCTTAAGGATCAGTCCTGGTGCCCTTACTTTGGAACATTATATACGATGTCGTTCTGAAGCTCAGCGTACCTGATTAGGCGAAAATCGTATAATTCGCGAACGACGTTACTGTTGCCGTGGTAGCGAAAACCACAGAGGACATAACTGAACTTTGTTGGTTGACCATTGTAATTATTAACAAGTGATTGATATCATTCGGACTGCAATTGGCCGACCATAAAACTGAAGTAATTAATTACAAATTGAGGATGGTTCTAATCGAACAACTTACAAAGGAGAAGAATATATGGTACTAATATTGTGGAAAACCAGTACGTAGAGCATCAGAAACGTATTACAACTTTGACAGAATGGCAAAGACGCTGGGATAACTCAGAAAAAGGCCTTATCGTCTCATTCCATCCATCGAACTTAACGACTACCCGACTAATTTTAAGAACTAATTGTTATGTTTCTTTGCAAACAGTATAATATTGAACTTTAGACGTTGACCTGATTCCGTTAGACTCTTAAACTTTCGAGTAGAATATTTTTCTTTTCCGAGTGCCATTTTTTGCTACATCCCCTATGATCATAGCTGAGTGAATTAGATTTGTTTATTTTTTTTATTTTATTTAGTATCTATTAGAACTGAATTATAATTCTTCTAATAACTTATCTATAGTAACTGTGTTAACTTTAGTCGAGTTTCACTCAGTGGTTAGCTCCAAACTGATCATACGATTACATTAGCTGCCCTAAATATGAAAGCTTCGTACTTGAAAGCCGTCTGACTGGATCTGTGTTGGTCAGTATACGGCGCATATCTGCATTTGATGTTGACCGATTCGTTGTATACATGTTTCCTTACCTTGTTCTTAATTTCTTCGGTAACGTATTGAATCTTTAGATCCTTATGAAGGTAGTCGTTTCTAATGTACCATGGTGCGTTCACAATGCCACGCAAAACTTTGTTTTGTAAGGTTTGAATTATATCAACGTTGTTCTTCTTGGTACAACCCCACAGTTGTATACCATATGTCCATATAGGTTTAAGTATCTGCCGATATAATATCAGTTTATTATGTACTGTTAGCTCTGATTTTCTACCTAAGAGCCAGTACATTTTCCTCTATTTTACGTTTAGCTCTTCTTTTTTCTTTTTCTCGTGCTCTTTCCACTGGAGTTTAGCATCAAGTGTCTTGCCTGAGGATTTGGACGTATTTGCATGCGGGATTTGCTGGTTCAGATATGGATTGGTATGAAGTTAACTTTTTTGTAAGTGAAGTGGTCGTGTATGGCTTTGTTTCGTTGAGCGGAATGAGCCATTTCTTTGTCCAGCTACATATTGCATTAGTGGCATTTTGTAATTTACCAGTTGACTCTTCTATGCCATCTTCAATTGCTATAGGAATGTAGTATCATCCGCAAATGTTGCAATGTTTATTCCTTTTGTATTTGGTACATGCTCTTGTAAAAAGTAAATACAATATTGGTCCCAAGACGCTTCCTTGTGGAACTCCAGCCGATATTTGAATTAGATTCAGAGTGCTCAACTTCAAATTTAACGCGAAAATATCGATCAGCTAGATACGATTTTAATATCTGGTAAAATTGCTTTGGCAGGTCTCGGTGTAGTTTATACTCTAGTCCTCGCTGCCATAATTTGTCAAAGGCTTATGCTACGTTCAAGAAGACCCTTGAATATATTTTCTTCTTTTTCAGTGTAGTTTCAATTAAGTCGGTAATGCTATGCACTTGGTCTATACTAGAGTGCCTTTTTATAAAGCCAAATTGATGTAAAGGAATAAGTTTTCTTTCTTCTATAACTGATTTAAACCTTTTAAGCAATAGTTTTTCGAACAATTTTGGAATTGTAGGAAGGAGCGAAATTGGTCCATAGGAGGTTTAAAAGTTAGAAGGTTTATCAGGTTTTGTAATCATAATCATCTCGGCCACCTTACAATGGTATGGAACGTATTTCAGTCGAAACGCCGCGTTTATTACTTGGAGCAGTTTTCGTAAACCCTTTCCGGGGAATTCTTTAACTATTTGTCCTGAAATTAGGTCGTAACCAGGTCATTTTTTTGAGCTTAAGTTTTTAGTAATCTAATACTTTGGCTCTATTTTAGCATCCATTTTTTTAACTGGGTTTATGTTTTCTTCCACTGATTGCCTTGGAAGGGGCTGAAATGTATTTTCAAGGTGGGCTGCGAACAAGACAGCCTTTTCGCCTCCTATCAAAAAAAGGATGATGGAACTTTGGCAAGAAGTGCTAAATTCTTGCCCAGGTTCCCAATTTGTTTTATTGTTTGTTAATCTAGGCCAGTTTTCTTTCATGATTATGGTTGCACTCAGTGTCATAATAACTGGTGTGTGGTCTGTACATAGTTTTCGCATACTACTTTTGTTACAAAAAGTCTATTAAGTCAGGTATTTAGTTATGATCGGTAGGTCAATATGTTGGTTTACCCTCTGCAAACAGGTCTTTACCCTTACGTGTTGATAGTCTGGATCCCCAGTATGTATTCTTAGCATTGAAGTCTCCCCCAATTATGAAGTTGGTTCCAAGCGATTTAAGCAACGCGACATCATTTTCTTTAGTCAGTTGGTGACGTGGTGGACAGTATATATATGAAATGCTATATTCCTTTTCATTATTTAGTCGAACGTTAATGGTTGTGAATTGCAAAATTTCCTTTTCTATTTTATCTCCTTTGCAGTATTTGATATTTTCGCTTACAAATATTGCTGACCCTCCGCATGAATTCTTCCGAATGACACTTCTGTAAAGTGAGATTCTGATATTAGGCATATCTCTATCTTTTCCATGTGTAATAACATTTCTATAGCTCCGGAATTTGGGGCATAGCTGAGTTTATCGGTGGCATTCTGTCGAATGGTATTTCACGGTTTTGCTTAAACTGAGTTTTTCTATTACTTAGTTTTTGCAGTTCTTTATCTATCTCGCATCCTCTGTAGTTTGCGGGATGATCTTCTTTGAATTTTACACATTTAGGGGTGGTAGTTTTCCCCAGTTGGGTGAATTGGATGCAAAACTTAACATCACTTTACCATTTATGGTAACTATGTAATAGTCGAGGTTAGAGATATACAAAACAAGTTGACTTATCGTATTACGCACAACACACTCAATCTTGTTATACGTAATCTTTCTTTAAGTGTAATTTCCAACTACTGTCCACCGTTCGTAAAAAAATTTAAAAAATACAAACAAAAAAATGATTGCACATAAATAATTCTTGAATATCGATCGTGAAGCTTGGTACTATTTAATTATAATTGTTCAACCATATATCGCGATAAGCTCTCGCCATACGATATACAGACAGCATATGTATTATACGAGTATATGCCTACAATACAGAAACGAAGAACACATAAATTATCGCATTAGAGTTTCTATTTAAAACTAGATAAAAAATAAAAAAATTGAAAAAATAAAATAAAAATTAAATTAATAGTAATATTATTTATATTTTATCTTTTTTATATAAAAAATTGATTTGTAAAATCGGAATGATTTCATTGACAATAAAAATCATCATGAGTTAAACAAAATAAGAAAACAAATTCTCGAGTGTATGCATGTATGTATATAGAGGAAAAGTTGGTTTGTGACAAACAACGAGAAGACAACAACGACGTCGACGACGACTAATGGGTGTGATTTTTATACGGATTTCTGGGCGATATGTTAATTTTATTATTAATATTATTATTGTTATTACTATTATTTTCTTCTTATATTTTATTTAATATTATTTCTGTTTCAAAAATGCTGGGAGAATTTTTTATTTTTATTTTTACTAGAGTATATAGTGTTGTTGTTGCAGCTTCTTAAGACGTTTCCATTATTATCTATATATCGGTGATACAAGTGTGAATAAGAATGTGGTTATATATCTTTATGTATATATATATTTACAAATTAATGATGGCGATCTTAAGTTTATTAAGTTTTAAAGCTTTGGCTTTTTTGTTTTGTTTGTGTTAAATGGTGCGATTATTATTGCAGATTATCTTTTGAAATATTTTGGTTTTTTGGGGTGACGATTATGATTGTTGTGATAAAGTTATTATAAACAGCGACACTTTCTAAAATTCATGTGGGCTGCGGTTGTCATTAACCGTGTAGATCGATTTATAATTTTAGGATTGGTTTAATCATATTTTTAAGTATGCGCGGTTATAACAAAATATAAGCTTCTGCCTCTTAATTTTTAATTTTTTTTTTAAATGTATCCCACTATGAGATTAAACAGTATCACTGTATCAGGGACAAAACTTGTTTCAAAAACTAGGGGCGACATTTTGTAACAACACCATTTCCGATATTCAACGTTTGTATCTCTTTAATTTAATCAAGTTCAAATTTGTTTTTTCTGTTGCCTAGATTTCTGTTACCATGGCCTAGATTCTATTTCTATAAATTCATTCGGTAAAATATTACCAATATCTTTTAATTTCGATAGCTATCGAAACAAGGAAACAGAAATTGTATGTAAATTTATTCTTACATGTTGAGATCCCAATAAAAAACGCGTAATTGTATAAACGAAATTGCGTACAAATTTGTTCTTGGAACAAAATACAAAATACCGCCTGAGTACAAGTAGTTCAAAAACTGGACACATTTAAATTCTAATTTTCCCATCTAGTATTCGATTTGAATTTATCGATATCACATTTTGTTTTGTTGTTAATTCAGTTACATACATATATGGCGTTGAGAAGATGGCAACAGATTGTCATTTTAACAACAATTAACACAGTTGGATTATCTTATGCGCAAACATCAAATCAGCTGATGAATTAAACCAAAACAACAAATACACAGAAGTTAATAACGGGTCTAATAACATTGAAATCATTAAAATGCTCAGTAAAATTCAACAGACACTTGGTCACTTAGCAGAAAGGGTGGCAAAACTGTAAATTAATTTCTAATTCGCTAAGTAAAAAAGTCAGCATACACACCAAAATGATTAACTCGTACCTACGCATTGAAACTGATGGGCTCCACCAACGAGCTCAGGAACTGGAAATATTTCTCCATACAAACAATATAGATATTGCGCTGATTTCAGAAACGCACTTCTCCAACAAAAGTTTTATTAGAATAAAGGGATTCAATTCCTACTGGACAACCCATCTTAGTGAAAGAGCTAGAGGTGGTTCAGCTGCACTAATCAAAAATAATATCAAACATAATCAACAAGAGGATATCTAAATATTGCGGCAGCATATACTTGCCTCCACGGCATACACCAACGAAGTTACAATTTAATAACGTCTTCAATAAACTAGGTCCAAGATTTATCATTGGAGGGGACGACAATATAAAACTTACAACTTGGGGGGTCCCAGGATAATTTCTCTTGGAAAATGAAATTCCTCTGTTAAATGCCATTCATGAAAACAAATGTGAATATCCGTCTCCAGGGGGCCAACGTATTGGCCAATGGATTCAGGAAAACACCAGATCTACTTTATTTTGTTATCATAAAGGGTATTTCATCCAGTTACACTAGAGCCGAAGGGATTAACGACTTAACATCTGATCACATTCCTGTACACTCGTTACTCCAGAATTAAAGGAAAAAGCGAACGCGGAAGTCATATACCTTGCTGAGATCGGGGAGCAAATCAAAGAAAGAAGAATAGCAAGGAAAATATGGCATCGCACCAGAAATCCAATTGACAAAATTGCCTTCAATCGGTTAAGTAACAAAGTCAATAGGCTAATCAAAAACTGTAAAAAAAGTTTGCTTCGACAACTACATAAGCGGGCTAGATCCAGAAATGGATATAGACTACTCGTTATGGAGTCACCAGAAAATTTAAACGACCTGTAGCTCGGATACCACCCATAAGAAATGCTCAAGGTAGTTGGGTTCGACAAGACAAAGAAAAAGCGGAACTATTTGGTCAACATCTAGCAACAGTATTTCAACCCCATGACATTCAATCGAACATCAACGTAACACCTGTTTATCAACCAAGTCAGGATTCTAAAAGGGTCACGCCAATGGAAATTTCCGAAGAAATCGACAAACATCTTAACAGAAAAAAAGGCACCAGGAATTGATGAAATATCACCGGGTCTATTACCCAAATGCTTCAAAACGGCCCAAATAATTATGCCGAAGAAACCAGGCAAGCCAGATGAAGAAGGAACATCGTACAGACCAATCTCACTGCTCCCGAGCTTATCAAAGCTGTTTGAAAAACTACTTCTGAAACGTCTCAAGCCAATGGTAAACGTTCCTGATTTTCAATATGGATTCAGGAGTAACCACTCCACAATATATCAAGTCCATCGAATCATTAAGGTGATAGAGCAAGCGTTAGAAGAAAAGAAATATTGTCGCGCTGTATCCCAAGGTCTGAGATTGACATTCAAAATGAGCAAAATGTTACCGCAAAATTATTGCCAGCTGCTTGACTCATACCTCTCGATCGCAAATTCAGAGTCATCCATAAAGAATGATCTGACTTTAATCCAAAGCTAGCAGGAGTTCCACAGGAAAGCGTATTAGGACCCCTCCTCTACCTTCTCTACACTGCAGACATACCTACAACGAACAAAACATTCATTGGTACGTTTGCTGACGACACTGTTATTATGGCAATAGACTAATCTCAACAAAGGGCAGTGGAAAATGGTCAATGAGCAATGAACAACGTTACTAAATGGACGATTCATTGGAAAATCGCGCTTAATGAGCTTGAATCAACCCATTTACGCCCCGTCCCAAAAATCTCAACCAGCACATATTACATCAACGGGGTGAAAGTGCCGCAGGCTGAATCGGCCAAATACCTTGGTCTGCATCTAGACTCAAGGCGAAACTGGAAAAATCACGTGAGACAAAATGCTGAACAGATACGATTAAAACAACGTCAAATGTAGTGGTTTATTGGGGATCATTCCAAAATGAACCTGTATTGCAAAAGAGTAATTTAGAGTCACCAACGCTTACCGATTTGTGATTAGCAGGAAAATACACAATGATTTACAAATATAATTGATAGATGACGTCATCCACGAATGTGCCATCAAACATCCACACCAACGTTGAGGCCGTACAGCAAACCCAAATTTATGCTTATCTCATATGTACTAATGTCAACCTTACTACCAAATAAAAATGTGAGATAAAAAAAATAAAAAAAGATGGTGAATACCAAATAAAAATAAGGTCCAAGCATTTCTGCTTTTCGAAATGTAGAACTTGTACAAAGAAAAAGGCATTCCAGCACATAAATTTGGAAGAAAGTCAACAAACCGCCCATTACATCCTCCAACTCTTTCATTAGACAAATCATTTCGAAACATCATTTATGAAGCAAACAATTGTTTCAAGCAGAGCAGATATGAATATGTTAATTTTACTCTGGTGGTTCCCCAACTTACAGGCCCAATGACGAAGCTAAGATTCCGGACTTAATAAACTTTCATGTAGCAAAAGGTATAGCTCAGAACTACATCCACATTGAAAACAGTAATTCTCTATAGTATCGAAAAAACCGAAAAAAACAATCTCCAGGTACCGATAAGAAATTCTCACCAGTTGGAAGGCGGATTGGAATAACTATATGTAACAATTCACTATGCTGCTTTGGCAAGCTCCCCCATTAAATAAAATAAGAAGACGGTTAACATATCCTACCCAATGGAAGTTAGACAGCTGGTAAGAGAAAAACGACGGGCACGTAAAACTCCCTAATTAATCGAACACCGGAGAACAAATCAATTCTTAACAATTTATATGACAGTTTCAAATCCGTTCTTAAAGGAGTTAAAAATGGATCAATCAACAGATATTTAGTTAGCCTAACTGATGAAAAAAAATCTGGTTACTCACTGTGGAAGGCGACGAAAGGATTTAAAAGACCCAAAATGCAATTACCTCCTCTTAAAAAAGATGAAGAGAAGGCTGATCTTATGCGGAGTATCTTCAGGAAACCTTCTAACCACTACCAAGACAAACTGCCAATGAAAACATAATGTCAATTCACAAGCTAGATGAGTTTGACATACGAGTAACTCTTAAAGAATTAAAAGTAGTATGAAAAGCAACATAAATGCTAAAAAAAAACCAAGGTACGACTTGATTACTTGCCAAATCATCAAGACTCTACCTGATAAAAGATTTCGTAAGCTAGTATACAAAGCGACCTTTCGGTTAAAATATATTCCGCGGCAATAGAAAGTAGACGGACAAACCACCTAACGATAAAATGTCATACATGCCAATTTCTTTGCTGCCAATTATGTCAAAAAAATTTGAAAAATTATTACTAAAGAGACTTAACCTTCATCTGTCCCTAAAAAAAAAAGTAACACACCAAAGTTCCTTCGGTCAAAAATGACCAAATTAAAATCAACAATACATTTACGCTAAGCAATATAAAATTCGTTCTTGTTTTTAATTGTATTTATTAAGAATAACTTAAATTTTATTTCATACACTTGCAAATAAATTTCTTACATATTGTGCACTTAGATGTGTTGTAAGAATTTTTGCACAAACTACAACGGCCACTTTTTGGTACACCTGCTACTTCTGTAGATGATCCCGGGGTTGAAAGTTTTGCATCGCTTGATGTTAAGTTTGCTATAAGATTACGACACTCTGTGGACCGTGAATGGCGAACTCTTCTAGTCATATGTGGCTTGATCAAAGACTCACCCAGTCTCCAATAAATAGTCGCCGTCTATGATGCTTCTTATTTTTCCATTCTGGGTAAACACTAGTGAATAGTATGAAAGTATTTATTACTGAGATATCCAATATATTTATGAACACCACTACTGGCCATCTATTTGTTTTGCTTCTATTTGCGTCTACAAGTATAGCAAGCAATCTTTTTATCGACCGTATCGACGCCGCCTTTCGTTTTATTGTAGTCCAATATAATATTGGTTTTTTTTGGGTGTCGTTGGCAACTTCTTTATTTTTGTGGAGGGTGCCCTGCACAAGTACACACTTATTATTTTTTTTTTTTTGGGTTGTATGATACCGAGGTGTGGTCCTTAGTAAAAGCGAAAGTAGAGGAAAACAATGGCTTATTTTTGACTTCTAGAAGAATCGGTGGTATTGATGGCTTATTCTTTCCAATTGTTCCAATCATGGTCATGTTGCGTTTTAGTAGCATCTTCTTGTGCTCGTAGGATGTAAAAAAGTTATCAAATGTGACATTTCTGCCTTTTAGCTGCTTGGTACACAAATCAAAAACTCCGTCTGCTTGCGTCTGCTTCCTTTCATATGTATGGTTGTACGTTACAATCGTAGGTGCTTTCACTATCGCAGAGTACCAAATACTAAATCCCATACTTTTCCGGTTTATTCGGTATATATTGTCGGGCAACGTCCACGAAATCCAACTAGTGGCTCGTCAATTGTGACGTTTTCACTTGGATTATAGAAGTTCGGTAATATATCGACCTATTTTGTCCATAATTCTCGAATTGGTGCTAACTTATCGGTACATCTACGACTAGCTCGTGTGCTACGATCATCGAATCTTATGACTCTTGAAATAACTTTGAATCGTTTTAGAGACAAAGTGCACGAAAAATATGCTTGCCTTTCTGCTCATTTCAATAATTCTCTAATCATTCGTTAGATTTGTAAACGCCAGCTAGAATCAAAAGGCCAATGAACGCTCTTAGTTCGACGATATCCAATGTTTTCCGGTTTTTCTGTAACGCTGTTTGCCCTTCCAGATTAGTATTGTTGAGAATAATTGGTTTAATGTTATTTGGGATAAGCAACTGAAAGGCCGATAATTCATCTGCTATTCGAGTCAATGGTAATTCCTAGTGCTATCTGCATTACATTTGAAGATGAAGGTTGACCACTCTGCATAGTCAGTAAATGTAAACTAAATAAATTTCTCTCACAGTCACAGGTACTAAACATACGGTAAATTTATAAAATTATGATAAAAACAAAACAAAAATTGTAAAAAAGATTTAAATTGGGAATTCCCTAAATCTAAGTACAAAATGATTTTAGTTTTTCGATTAGACGAAAATTGGAATAGCATATAATACGAAATTCAACTATTGGTCATTTTTGACCACAGGACCTTCAGTGTTACTTATTTCGTAGTAAGGTAATTGTTAATCGGAAAATTCCAATTCTTTAAGTAAAACATATCTAATGCAGGTCACAAAGCAAAACATCTTTAAAGCTTTAATTTAATAAGCAATTTGAAAAATAATATTCGATTTGGTCGAAAAGGACGTGAAGGTTAAACCAATAATTGAGAACCGACAACTAATTCCCCCACATCAATTTGAATTCAGAGAAAAGCATTCTATAATTGAACAGGTTCATTGAATCACAAACATAATTGAAAGAACGTTACGACGTAAAAAAGTATGCTCAAGCATATTCCTGGACGTCGCCCAAGCACTCGATAAAGTTTGACACAGTGTCCTAGAATACCAGCTGCATAGAGATCTGCCTTATTTATCCAATAGTCATTTTCGTGTGAAATATCAGAATGAATACTCAAGCTTAGTGAGACGAAATCCACGCATATATTAACTTTACATATCAAAATGCTTACCAATTACCGATAGAAATTAACTCTCGACAGTTGCCATATGCAAACACAGCTAAATACCTTGGCATGACCCTGGATGCCAAGCTTAAGTGAAGAGAGCATGTCAAAAAGAAAAAAGAAGAACTTAACATAAAGTTCAGAAAAATGTATTGGCTCATAGGTAGAGGCTCGGAATACGGATGGAATACATCAAAGATGAAATAAAAATGCATGCTGCCAAACACAAAATAGAGCTCCAGGAACATGGAAACCCCTATATTCGCCATTTGATAGATAACCCTGTCGTTGAAAGAAGACATCAAAGAACAAGGCCACTTGATCTAGTGAACTTACCAAATAAAAATTAGTAAATAGGTTTAAATAATTATGGGACTAACCATTGGATCTAGTAAGATTAATCAATGGTTCCATCTAATAAATCCCTATGGTCAACACACAGATCAGTACTTGAGTCGCGAGATGTCCTTCAATAAATTAAAGATACATGGAAAAAACGGCCATCCATAGGGAGTTTTGGTGTTTATGAGAAGAATATAATGTAATTATAGGAACAAACAATAACACACAAGGCATGCAAGACATTTGGGCACAAATTTGTATGAAAACGACAATTCACTAATAGCGATTATGATGGAATTCGATTTATTGGTGAAAATTATCTTGATTCTAAAATGATTTTTGGCTAATGGGATTGTGAAAACTCGAGTTATTTGGTGGACATATGAGTTGCTTAATTTACTATTGGATGTGGAGGATTCCATAATGAATATAGATAAATACATATTTAAGGGTTTCAGAAGGAGTTGTAAAATCTGTGAATTATGGCTAGCATTCTCATTAGGCACAGGATGCAATATGGATTTTTCATCTTTTTATTACTCATGACTTCAGTTAGAATGCAGGAGCTATGTTTTACGTCATTATTACTACCTCAGGTTTCTCAGATTGCAAAGAATAAAAATTTAACATTCAACAACTATTTTTCACGAATATCTCAACCATGTAATAAAATATGAAGAAACCTTTTGTGTTAGGCCAATTTTATATCATTAGCGGAAATTGTTCTGTAATTAGCTTCAGCAGCGTCACTTACAATCTGCGGAACAACTACAGAATGATGATCCCTTTTCCTAATAAGGAACATTTCAAAAGATTTTTCACATATACCGCTTATAGTCTATTTGGGTTATGGATATCCAATTTTTATTATAGTCGCTTATAGTCAGTTACCCCAGTCTATAAAGTAACCTACAGAAAAGGGATCGAGAAGGTGCAAAGAACGGCCTGCACGCTTATAAGCGGGGCGCTGAGGACAACACAAACACATGAATTGGAGGTTATGTTTCATCTTCTCTCCGTCGATATTTATGGTAAGCAGATGGCGGCAATTACGGCCACCCAACTATCAGCCATATCTCAGAGGAAATGTCTTCAGACAGGACACTCGATGATAATTAGATCGTTAAGGAAGGATCTGTCGAATCTAGACTACGTTACACCAATTTTATGCTTCGAGAAAAGGTTCGGACTACCTGTCCTTCAAAAGAATCTTGGAGGAGCGGGTCGGTTTCAAAAACAGAAGCATTGCACTTCTTTACGGATGGCTCCATGCTACACGATAAGGTAGGAGCTGGAGTCGTCTGTGATAAATTGGAAGTAGTTCGTTTCCCTGATCACTGCAGCGTGTACCAAGCAGAGGTGATAGTGATTGAGGTGGTTTTGAATTGGTTGAGACATAATGTGGTATACTTGATTGCTATCGTAATTTATGTGGACAGCCAAGAAGTAATCACGTCGCTGAATTCAGTTTCTCAGACATCTAGGGTGGCGTTGGGTTGCCACTTGTCTCTGAATGAGATGATTACGCATTTCAACATTCAGATAGTCTGGGTCCCCAGCCACTCGGACGTCATGGGGAACTGCAGGACGAACGAACAAGCTAGGCATGGAACAACTATCCAACTGTTACCGGAAAGAGCAAATTTGGGGAGGCCTAATTAGCAGTAGCCTCAGCGAATGAAAAGTGGACCAAAACTATCTCATGTAGTGTAGCAAGACAAGTCGGGCCAAAGTTGGACTTGAAACGCTCAAAGACACTCATCTCCCTACGTAGACGTGAATTTAAAGCGATCGTGGAGATACTCACAGAACACTGCCTACTTGGAGAACTTGAAGGTCTAGTAGCAAATGATTTGAAGAGAAGCTGTATGGAGGAGGAAGAGACGCTAGTCCACCTCCTATGCTCATGTCCGGCTATGGCACACAAAAGACATACATATATGGGTAGATTCTTAATGGACTGCGGTTGGGTGTTTTTAATGTGTAAGTATATGTGTTTGTTCGGGTATTGCACCATGGGCCCTTAGTGGCATAAGTAATCTGCCCAACTTTAATTTTTTTTTTTAAGGCACAAATGTCTTTTTCATATGAAAAATTTTGGGATGTTGAAAAATATGGTGGATAAAATCGGCCAAAACATTTTTTCCGATTTTTCTACATATGGCTAGTGAATATGAATATTGGACGCCTCGACTTTTCGAAATTGTTATCGAGTATTATACAAAACGGGTTGACATAAGTCTAACAAAATTCAAAATATTGACTTAAACCACGAACAAAATATCTTTCATAGTAGGTCAATTAACACAAATTTTAGAGTCACATATCGGTCGCTAGTATTTATGAATAATGAAGTTTGAGTACAAAAAAGGTTAGACTCTTCTGACAAAATTAAAAAAAAAATGGTTTTAATATTTTATTTATGATAACAATAACATTTTTTACAAAGTAACTAGTCATTTCTGACTAACAGCGTTGGACTCTGGCAATATAATAATAAAGCACTCCTATGTATTCTTTCCATAAAGTGTTGTTTTGTCTTTAGAGTCTTTTGAGTCTTCTTATGGTACCCTCTTGATGAAGTAGTCTTTCAGCTTCGATTCCGAGATCTCTATGAAGGTCACTATTATGAGTGTTCCAAGGGGCGTTTACAATCCCCTGAGAACTTTATTTTAAAATCGTTGAACTATCTGTTGATTGCTGGTTTTGGTGCATATATATGTCCAGATCGGCTTGAGCACTCGTTTGTAAAGCATAAGTTTATTATGAGTAAACAGTAAACAGTACATTTTTCTATATTTTAATTGAAGCTCTTGCATCAACGTTCATACCAAGGTATTTTGCTTGATTTGCATGTGGTAGAGGAATGTTATTGAGAGTCACAGGTAACGGTTCTATTGATCTATTAGTGAAGTTAATGTGAGTAAACTTCGATTCATTCACTTTAATTCTCCACTCAGCTAGCCAATCTTGTATATTATTTATGGCTATTTATAGTTTGAATTACACTTCACCGATTGTGTGACCAACAGCTAGAATTACAGTCCATAGCTTTAAAGTAAAAGGGCACAACAGAGGGAAAATTTAAAATACTCGAACAAAGTTTTACCGACTTAGCTAAAATGGAGTCCTATTACAGTCGAGCTTCCAGTTATATTTAGAGTCTTGCTGGCATTCAAAAGAAGAACTATTTGCAGAGTATAAATTGGAATGGTGTTTTGCAAAACATATTACTCCTGTTTCCTTATCATCCTTTATGAATCTGTTTGAAGATACGAATTTAAGTTTATTCCGACCAAGGACAGACAAAACTAAAAATATTGAAGAAATTCATGTTAATAAGAAAAACCGTGCAACATTGGAGAAACAAACGGATAAAGAAAAGAACAACCAGAAATCCATTTCACAATGGATTTACAGTCTGTATTACTTTCTCCAAAATCGAATGTGTCTTCTTTGAACTACAATACCAAATGACCGTACACAATTTTACATTATTTGTCTTGAAACAACAGATGGGTATTGCTTTTTGTGGTACGAGGCCGAGAGTGGATTAGGATCTAACGAATTTGTTTCTATTGTATTCAAGTTTGTACTATCCGAGGTAATACCGAATCTCTAGGGGACGAGAAAACTGAGATAGTATTATACAGTGATGGGTGCACGTATCAGGATCGTAATTTTTCACTATCGAATTCAGTTATAGTATAACATAGCGGTGGGAAAAGGTGTACCTATAATCGTTAAATATTTAGAGAAAGGCCATACACAAACGGGGGCAGATTCTATGCATTCTATATAGAAAGGAAAATTAAGGAAAGTATACTATTAGCGTGCCGGTAGATTATGCCGACGTCTGTCGAATTGCACGAATCAAACCTAGGCCATATAATGTATAATTTTTTAAACACTTTGAAAACATAAAGTTTTATAGTTCAATCCGGCCTGGAAAATAATCCGGGAACCCCAAAGTGACACAAATTCGGCAGGTACTCATACCCCAATAGAAAAATTCAGTATAAATTGGATTTTGACGACGATTGGGTGGAACTCCCCCAAAGGATGAACAAAACCTTGTTGGACCCTATGCCATTGGAAAATATTCCCCAGCTGTATAATTCAAATAAAAATTTGATCATTTACAGTTACTAAAAAAATCTATACTCTGCGGTTATCATGCATTTTACGTTAATCTTCCGCATTAAGTCGAGAAAAATTTGATTCTTTATACATGTCGTATTTTGGAGAGGGAACAGATGCTCCGGCGGCGGTCAACATTGCACGTATTTTGAGTGCAATGGAATTGAATTGGTATTGCATCATTGAATAGTGTTAGTTCGAATGGTGTTAGTAATGGATGGCACAGTGCTTCTCTATAATGTTTATAGTTGTTGGTTCGGCTGTTGGATGTGTGATGGGGTTAGTGAACGCTTAATTCAATTAAGTTGATTTACATTTGAATTTCTCTAATTTCTTTGTTGTGGCAGTTTCGAATATCGGTGAGTCGAAAATTGAAGCTGCTACAATTCCTATGTATTGTTCGTGATTTAAAAGCAAATTTTTGTTATTTTATTCGTGTATCCATGAATTTTTAGTTTATATAATTAAAATGTGCTTTTTGTTAAATATTAGTTTATAAATTTTTTTATAGTTATTGAGTTATAATTATAAATTATTGTTTATTTAATTTTTAATTTTTGTAATTTTTTATATTTTTTTATGTATTACAATAATTAATATTATTACTGAAGTATGGTTTGTAGTGGTTTTCCAGATGTCGGCCAATTCAAAATATCGGTAAGCGAGTTTTGGAGAAACTTGACGATAGTACTAAATAGCTTAGGGCCGCCAACTAGAGAATGTCTTGAAGGAAGAAAGGCAAATATTCACATAAATCTTCAACTGTCATAAATTTGAGCAGATCAAGTGCTCTTAGTGGACCAGTATTTAGAGTTCATACAAATACAAATAGGTGAAATTTATCTCAACCAATACAAATCGGACCAACAACATTGTCATCAATAACAACGAAGTTTTCAATTCAGGAAATAACAGCCAAAATAATTTAACAAACAGATTCAGCAATAATAGTGACGATGTACCAATAAACAACAATAGCAATATTGAAAATCAATTCCCAAATGATAGTACCTCTAAAACAACTAGCCCAAGCATCCAAAGCACCAAAGAAAAACTAGAAAAAAAAGCATTCAGCTCTTGAAATTACAAACAGACAATCAAAACAAAATAGTAGATATCCTTCAAAAAATAGAAAAGAACACAGCAATATGCAATACTACAGCAGGCATTTTTAAAAGTAATTAAAAGTTGTTGGAAAAACAATTTGAAAAACAGTACCAACAAGAAGTCAGAGGAATGCACCTTGTTAAATCGAGTTTGTCGACTGTCTGGTGCTTGTTTAAACGGTGTTATCAGGTAAAATAGCAATGGATATCTCTAATCGCCATTTTATTGTATATTAAATTACGCTCATCCTTGTTGGGCGCAATAATCTTTATATGAGCTCCATCCAGAGAGCCACTTATTGCCGGAATATTGTATTTGGTCAGAAAATGTATTTTAGAAATTCAGAAGCCCTACTATGCAATTCGCTGACTATTTTCGACGGCTATCGTTTTAGTATAGTAGGCAATGGAAGAAAAAGGATAACAATATTACAAATTTCGTATTATTCCCTTTTTCTTAATTTGCAGTAAAACTGACATTGATACAGCAAAACGAGAACCATCGAAAGTAATGGGCGAATTGCATAGTAGGACCCCAGTTTTTTCGCTTCCATTGTATCAAATTGTATCCAATTATATAGATGATGCTCCATTAAATATACAATTTCTCTTTTTGCTACCGAATTTCTCGATTACGGCATACCAATGTTAAAATTGTATCCAATATTTTGTTGGTAGCTACCAGATGCAAGGAATCTTAGAGCCGCCTGTGATTCGTGTTATTTTACCTCTTTTAATCGGTTTTATTCACAATTTCTTTCCAAAATTCCAATACCAAAATTTGTCATATGAAAAGGGGATTTTTGCCTTAACGGATGGAAATGTCCAAGTGGCTACTATTCGGAAATAGAAGCGACTAATTTACATTTTTAAACTAATTTTATTTTTACGATGTTTATCGGAATTAGCTTTAGTAGCGTTATGCTAATTTGATTAATTTTTATTTATCAATTGTGTTTTTAAGTTAATATTACGGTACATATAGATATTTAGATAACATTAATTATGAATATTATATGTGTGAACAATTAATTAGCAACCGCGACCCCACATATATTTCGTTCGTTTTTGGTCATTACACTGCTAAACAAAATGTACACTAGCATAAATGTGTTATTGCTAGTCCGTTGCATATATTTTTAATTTCTATTAGGCTTCCGGATAATACTTGGGACCACTGAGTGATAATGGATATCCCTAAGAGTATCTAGCATAATTATGAAATAAGCATTTGGTGTTTTTAGGCACATAAGAACCGCATTCTCAATCTTTAATTAAACGTTGGGATTTGAACGGAATGACAAAGTACGGACGCTAATTTAGCACTAGATACTATAATTGAGGCAAACAGATCTGTTTGAGTTTAGCAACCGTTGTTTTGGCTGCTATTAGTAGCTCGGCTAACTGCTGTCAGAATAACATGAGTTTCTGATTTGGTTGAGAGCTGAATAGTTCGTGGCCATTAGACACCCATGTTGTCTTTCGTAAGGCGGTTTCAAGCGAGCATTCATTCATTCCGATTATTCTTTTACCAATTATAGTTTCATTAAAAATGACAATTTTTGGAGAAAAAATTTGAGTAGAAAATATTCTTTATATTGAAGGAGAATGATTGCTGTTCGGACTGAATGAACAGGAACGAATGACATAAACCATGAATCCGTCTTAAACCCATTAATGTTACTGCTTGCGCAACCCGAAATCATGTCATCCACGCAAAAGTCAAGTTTTATAATATTTTAAACGTCGCGAATAGTTGAATAGTTCTTGCAGTATTGGTTCATAATCCAAATTGTCATTTCCCGACACGCTTGGTGAAGATTTTAGAATCCGTAATAAACTGCGTCTACTGTTCACGTTGAACATAACCCAATTATCAGCACAAACCGCAATAAAATCTGATTTTACTTTAATCATAGAAATTTTTTCGCCTTAATACTATCAACAAGTGTGAGATTTATCACGGTATAGCTCTCCTTTGCACAGCATATAAGTTACTGTCATACATTGTATTGGATAGAATCACTCCTCTAGCGAAAGGCTTGGTTGGTGACTATCAAGGAGGATTTCGTCCGAATCGATCAGTCACCGATCAGGTCTTTTCGCTGAGGGTGATTCAATCTAAATATTATGAGACGTGTTCCTGGATTTCCGGCAGGCCTATGACTCGATCAATCGAGAGAGTTTGTGGGCTGCCCTGGAATACCTAGGAGTGCCAACAAAACTGGTACGACTATGTAGGATGACACTGACGCAGTCTCAATGCTGTGTTAAAGTTGAGAACAGGCTATCGACAATTTTTGTAGTTAACTCGGGTGTTCGGCAGGGAGATGCTCGGTCCCCGATACTCTTTAATCTCATGTTGCAGTACATCTTTCGTAAAACTGAAACACCGCAGCGTAACATCTTATATCGCCAGTCCAATCAGGTGCTTGCATATGCAGATGACATATGCGTGATTGGACTGAATAGCAACGGAGTGAAAGAAATACTTGATCCGCTTGTAGAGTTTTCAGCTTCAGTTGGACTTCAGATCAAGTCCAAAACGAAATACCTGATCTCTGGTTTGAGGGACAATGGCACACCAGATTTTAGTAGTGGCCACCTCACGTTTGAGGGAGTGAGGAGGTTCAAATATTTGGGTTCTCTTATCACTCACGATAATAGTGTGGGTGAGGATATTAAAGTGCGGCTGGCAGCTGGCAGTCGTTCTTTGTATCCTCTAAGGCCACTTCTACAATCTAAACACTTATCAAGTGCCGTGAAGCTGAAGCTTTACAAAGCTTTGATCAGGCCCGTTGTTATGTTTGGATGTGAAAGTTGACCGCTCCACGGTGTAGAGAACGACTTGACCTCTTCAGATTGTCTTAGACAGTATGAAGACCATGCTCGGGACCGAAACCGTTGGAGCCAAATTGTTGATTCAGTAAGGGGCCAGTAATGGCCTTTAAAACTGTTTTAAAGTCAACTATCAACATAGTGAACTAGCATTCATTTGAGTCTGTGGCTCTCAGTATTTCTAACCTAGTATTTCTGCCTTAATCATTGTTTAAGGCTCCATTTTATCAGAAGTTTCATGCGTTGTTGTACTCATCTGCAGAATCCAACATGATTACGAAAAAGTATATATTCAATCCTTAAACCTATACCGCATAATAACTAAGCAAATTCTAAGGTTTAAAAATATCGAATAGCGGATAGGCTATGTATGGATATTGTAAAAAACTTAAATTTTTGTCACCAAAAACCGATGTCATGTACATTTTGCTGTTTTGTTAAAAATAATTAGTTAGGGTATTGAACGCGTATGAACGGAAAATGTCCGTATAATATGGTTATTGAGCAAACAGTCTATCCGCCTATCTATCCGCCTATTTAAACAAAAATTTGTATGAGGACCGGAATGTTATTTGACTAACCAACCTAAACTAACAAAAATTGAAGCTTCTGCTAATATCTTATAACCACTAACTGAAAATTTAATTTAACAGGTTAGGTTAGGATGGCGGCCCTAACGGACTAACTTAGACACAAACTGATCCGTTACAATTTTATGTTTCCTGCTCCTTACTCTTCAAACAATCCTGAACTTTCCAAAAAGCGTTCAATACCCTTGAGGTCGATTTTACTAAGATCCGTCGGATCATCCAGATGGCGAGTTTCCATAAAATACATTCTGACAAGTGCAAAGTGTGGAGTACTCTTTCTCCCTCAGCCTACCCGTATGTTAACACATGAGAAATGTACCGTTATAGATCCTACGACGGTACTATATATGGTGCCACCGAAGCGATATCAGGTGGCTCGGCCAAGTTAACACCAGATCAACTTGGTTACTATGCACGAATTGGTGTTAGATCATCTGTGGTTTGTTTCTCTCATACCTTCCTCCTGAAGCAACAGTTTACATGAAACACGTGGTATTTTGATGTCCAGTCTGCTTTGTAAGATGAGGCATACTGTACCTTAACGGGCAAGCTCATCATTCTCCGCAATATTGAAGTGCCCCAAAGATGCCAATTCTGTGCTACCTTCGACATAAGGAAGTCTTCAAACTTTAATCAGTCTTTGACTTCCATTATCGCGACAGCTTCAGGCTGAAAGACACTGTAATAATGGGGAAGATAAAAAGAGAAGTTAACGTTTAGTGTCTCACAGAATACCCCACACTCGCCGCTCCCATCTCTCTTTGAACCAACCGTGAAGAACCCTCACATCAAAAGATGACGATGGGATACTGTAGTCAGTAGTATCAGGAATACCCCCGTTGCACAAAAAGGATGATTGTTCTATGTTGTGACAGACCCACATAGGATTTGAGCCTTAGGGCTGTGTGCGTTACCAGTTTGGCAATGAGAATCTCAAAAGGTTCAGTAGACACGTGCCTCAGTGCTCCACTTATACACAGGCCGTTCTTTAAACTTTCAAAAAAAGTTTCAGGGCAGCCATAATTGTTAAAGCTGACCACCAGACGACAACCCCATATAGTGGTATGGGTTTGACTACAGAGACATAGAGCCAGTGTACTATATGTGGGCCTCCAAACCCCGCAAGTATAGCGCAACAGTAGCTTTCTTTACTCTTTCTAAGATGTTAGGTTTCCAGCTTGGCTTGCTTTACTTGTTGAAGTAAAAATAATGATCCCACTTCATCTTGGCAGTCTATTAAATTTTTTTTTCTCCAATTGTGGATTATATTCACATTCCAAATTAGCAAATAAATTGCTTAGACGCGCGCATATCTTGATCTATAAATACTAATTAACACTCTTGTACAATTTTATCTATACATAGTTATAGTGAAAGTTGAAAATATTTTTAAAAAAAATTAAAAGCGGCAACAAATATAAGTTGTTTGTGATGCAGCCGGCAAATGTACTCGTAATAACTTATCGCATATTTATTATATTATATTACATATTATATATATATATACATATATGTTTGACTTACAAGTGACATTCTTGAGGAGACGAAATATTAACAAATACATTCACAGCAAATAAATTACACAACATTTATTGTGTGCGCTGTGTGATCAAAATAACAATATTCATTAAGAACAAGTGTTTTAAGTTGATGTTGTTGTTGTTTTTGTCGATTTTTTTTTTGTTTTTAATATCTTTCCACTCCCATAAGTCAAGTAGTAAATTTTAGGCAGTTCAATTAACTCCGCACCGCTGGTGCTCGAAACCAAAAAAAAGTTAAATAAAAAAAAAAATATCAATTATAACTTTGTGACATTTCGATCGCCAAATTTCCAAATTAGTAATACAATGCAGTGTTAATACATCCGGCAAAAAGCTTCTGCATCAAAAACATAAATTCCAAAAGAATATTTTTTTTGTCGTTGTCGGTATTGTTGTTGTTTTGATAAAACAAACCTTCTGTTCATGTCATGATGATGTAGACGCGAAAAACATCCACGTTTTAAGACGTTAAAAAAATATATAATAAGACATAAAAAAAAACAAATAATAAACTACCGCCTCTTCATAAACATAAGGCGGAGCCAATCTTCTTACCGTTTACTGACTTGACTATAATATAAATATAAGAAGAATATTTATGTGTGTATATCTATATATATATATATGTATATTATATTGTTTAAACAAAGCTATAATTAAGAGGCGCGGAATAAGCTCCGCTCAACAGTAAACAGCTATTGTTTTGTTTTGTTTTTTTGCTGATTTTTTTTGTTTGTTAGATCGTCGTTCTCGCTGTTGATGGCATTTGAAATACAACAACAACAAGCTACATAATATGTCGCTTAATGTATTTATTTGGACAAGGCGTACCATATTGATGTGTGCGCGCTCATTGCGCAAGTAATAAAAAATGCACCTAGACATTATAACAATAAAATTGTAATGTTTATGTTAATTTGTTATTAATAATTATAAATCCATTTGTTAATATGAATGTACGTACATAAATATAAATACAGAATCAAATTTCACGCAGCAATTTAAACATGAAAAGAAAAATCAATTTTAGGTCGTACGTTACGATTTAATCGCAAAAATGTTGAACTTGCGCGTGTTGTAAATATATGTATGAATATGTATACAAAATATTCTTCATGAAAATTAATTGTCATGTCCAATTCTTGGGAAAAAAATTCATTAAAAATTGAATATGCGCGAGAAATAATATTTTGGCAATAAAAATGTTGGGAGAAAGTGTTAACAGGTGAAGCTGTTTTCGAAAATAAAATTGATGTTCTTTGATCATATAAACGGTTGTTTCATTTGCGGTTAATTAAACGTTTTTAATACAGTCCCTCCCAGTGCGAGTATTATATTTCAATTTTTAGCTAAAGAGCTAACTGAAATGCGTAAACTGAAAATTCGACCTGTTTTTCTGGAATTATTGATTCTCAAAAATTCGTTCAATAGAAATGTCATAATTATGTCTTAAAAGTGATGTATTATTATGTTCTGCGTTAGCAACTATTCATATTAAATTGTTTAAACGTATAGTAAAGTTAATATAGCAGAAACCGGCAACCTTGGTTTTTGATTCAAAAAATCTAAACTGTCACATTAGCTACTTAGTACTTACATCCGCACGTTGGTACTTTTCACATATATTTTCAGAAACCAAAATATCTAAAAATATATTTGTGTTTTAAAACAATGGTGAAGCTGTATAACCGACTATCGAGAATTCAAATGATGTTCTCAAATCAGACCCACTACCACCTCGTACTGGTTAGAGTGGTAGATGCTCCATGACCAGTAAAACAAACAATGAGTACCACAAATTTGGGTAATTGTACCCCAGGTAGTAACTCAGGTAAGCAGCTGACAAATACACCCTCTAACGAGGCTGGCTCAACAGATTCTTGGGTGAGCCAATCATTATTTAAAAGCCTTTTTGGGCAACCCAACCCGTTTGGACAAAAACCCAGGGTGGCAAGATCATCACCACCATTAGCGAACACCTTAGAGAGGGATAACGCAGAACTGCGCAATAAGATTTACGAAACAGAAAAGTAAATGTTAAACAAATCAATAAGGCACAGCAAGAAAATGATACCAAAGATCATATAGAGGTTATGTATGAAACAGAAAAGGAAGAACTCAACAGAGTAACGGGATAGATTCTGAACTGTAACAAAACATAAGAAACGCAAGATGAGTAAATCACCACAAGTTTCACTCGAACTGAAACAATCAATTGAGCAGCTTCCAACCGGAAGTAGGAATGTACAAAAGGAGGAAAAAGCTCTCGCAACAGGAAGTAATAATATACAACAGGAGAGAAAAGTCTCACAGCCACCACCAGTTATAATATCTAATTGCAATAATTATCAGAGTATTAGAAACATCATGGGCAGTAATCGGATAAAATTTTAAGCTACAGCGTTAAATAGTGGTGATGTCTAAATAAATGTCCCACACGGCGATAGCTATTGAAAGTTAACAGTAGCTCTTAATGAACAAAAGACAACATGGCATTCCTCCGAAGATGAGCAGACAAGGCCAACCAAAGTCATTGTTAAGAAACTACACGCTGTATGCAAACCAGAAGAGATAAAATAGTATCTTCTGGAGAAACAATACAAAATTAACGAAGTTATACAGCTGCTAAAATGTAGTGACGAAACACTTCTTCCATAATAAATGTTATCTTTTGAAAGAACAGATGACATTAAAAATGTTTATGCAATCAGCGAAATACTCCATATGAAAGTGCAAATAGAAGCAGTTAAAAAATCTAAACTGGTTCCTCAGTGCAAAAAGTGCCAAGTCTACGGATACACGCAAAACTTTTGTAAATAGGAGCCCAGATGCGTGAAATGTGTAACAAAACACCGCACGGCTGAATATACGAAACAAAAAGACGCCCCACCAAAATGTGTCAACTGTGGAGTGGCACATCCAGCCAACTACAGAGGTTGTATTGTTATAAAAGAGCTGGAAAAAATTTGCAACAAAACAAGGGAAACTTCAATAAGTACCAGACCAGAAATCAACTCAATCTCAACAAAAATCCGTTACTACGAAGTTGACTCAGCAGTACATCCTAATAATAATGCACATGGGTGCAGTGCCGTGAAAATAAAATAAGATATTAAATACGATCTACAACAAAAACTGGAAAGTGATGAAAAACACGCAATTAGCGTTACCATTAATATTGCCCATGTTATATCTTACATCAAAGATAATACATATACTCACTTCTTCAAGCAGCTAGGAGAGAAATTCATAATCGGGGGTGCAATAATTAAATACAACTGCAACTGGCATTCTACTGGAAAACCAACTAATTAGCCCAGCGATCAAAATAAAACACCAGACCTAATTAACTTCTTTATAACAAGAAAAATCCTAGTTGATTATTTACAAGTGCAGGCAGGGTTTGACTCCACATCTGACCACTCGTCAAATAAACACCCAACGTTAATACTGATTAAAAACTAAAATACAATATACTAATTGGAAATTTTTTAGGAATAAACTAAACAAAAGCATCATTTTAAACACACAACTTTCATCAAAAGAACCAATAGAGCAGGAGGTGGAAAAACCTCGTCATAGCTATACAGCACGCAGCATGGAAAAGTACTAAAACAACAAACAAAAAAATAGCTGACAAATGCGACCCATTGGAAATTAAATCACTAATTATAGAGAAGAGAAGTACCAGAAGGGAATGGCCACGTACACAAGATCCCAGCCGTCAAAAATAGATTAAATAGTTTAACAACCAATTAAAAAATAAATCAATAAATTCATACCTACAATCTCTCACCTACGATAAAGATAGTGAATATTCATTGTGGAAAGCAACCAAATATTTGAAAATGCCAGTTATGCACATACCACCAATAAGAACAAATAATGGCCGCCCGGCTAAAACCAAAGAAGAAAAAGCAGAAAGCATCGCGGATCATCTCGAGCGTACCTTTCAGCCCAATTTAACAAAACTTAATCAACGGGATATACTGATTAAAAACCATACAACTATCTTGAGACAGGAAATCCCATTAACTAATGCTAAAGAAGTGTAACAAGGAATAAAGAACCATGTAGTACTTAAAAAACCACCACACCATGATATGACTTGATAACTTGAGATATTCTCAAACAACTACATAATAAAGCTATTAAAAAAATATCGGACATGATTAATGCTTCCTTCAGACTCCGTTATGTACCTTTGTCTTGGAAATTTGCGGAAGTAATAATGATACTTAAACCACGTAAGCCACCAAGTGAATTAACCTCGTATCGCTTCTTCCAATTATGTCAAAACTGTTTGAGAGACTATTATTAAAAGGAATTAAACCAGAAATTGTAAAATCAGCTGTTCCGTCCCATCAGTTTGAATTTAGAGAGAAATACTCTACAATCGATCAAGTCCATAGAATAACAGATTTAATAGAAAAATCCTTAGAGGAAAAAAGATTGGTCCAGCCGTATTTCTGGACATAGCGCAGGCATTTCACAAAGTTTGGAAAGATGTCTAACATTTCATTTGAAGAAAACTCTGCCATTTGAGTATTGCGAACTGCTAAAGCCATACCTGAAAAGAAGATACCTTAGAGTTAAACAGACGAACAAAACAACTATTGCCACGTTTGCAGATGACACTGCAATTCTAGCTGTTGGTGACACAATCGGTGAAGTTACATTCAAACTACAAATAGCCCTAAATAATATACAAGATTGGCTAGCTAAGTGGAGAATTAAAGTGAATGAATCGAAGTCTACTCACATTAACTTCACTAATAGAACAACTACCTGTGATTCTCAATAATATTCCTGTACCACATGCAAATCAAGCAAAATATCTTGGTATGAACGTTGATGCAAAGTTAAAGTGGAAAGTACACGTGATACAGAAAGCAGAACAGCTTCAATTAAAATATAGAAAAATGTCGTGGTTAATTGGTGGATACTCTCAGTTACCCACTCATAATAAACTAATGTTTAATAAACAAGTGCTCAAGCCGGTCTGGACATATATGGTATTCAACTATGGGGATGCACCAAAACCAGCCATCAACAGCTAGTTCTACGATTTCAAAATAAAGTTCTCACAGGGATTGTAAACGCCCCTTGGTACTCTGGTAATAGTTACCTTCATAGAGATCTCGGAATAGACATAGTCGTAAGTGAAATAAAGAAGTGTGCTCAAAAACACCAGGAGAGGCTCCATCATCACTCTAGCAGCGGAGCTGAAAGACTACTTCATTAAGAGGACTCATAAGACTAAAATCTTTAGAGTCAACTGAATATTCCGTATAATGCAAAATCAACCAAAACAACACTTTATAGAAAGGATACATATAGGAGTGTTTTGTTATTATAAGTGCGTTTTTTTATTAACAGAACTTCAAGTTCTATAAGAACATCGGGAATAATACTGGGAATTTTTTTTTAGTTTAACCAATATATTTAATTTAAGTTCTATTTATTTGAATAAATTTCAACTTCTAACTATATTTTTTGACGTCTATTGTGAAATAATACAAGTATCAAGCATAAAACAATGAAAAATATTTGTTTAAAATATTTCCTTTTAAAATTTCCCTTTTTTTTCGAGTTCGTGTACTATGAATTTATCGCGAACTTGAAAAAACCAATGTTTTATCCAGAACATTGAAAAATAAAGTTAAATTTGATTTTATTTCGATAATAGTGAATTAAAATGTGTAGTTTAACATTAAATGTATCTTATTTATTGATAAAATATTAAATTCATTTGGATTTTAACTGAAAAAACGAGAAAATTCTATCCAGAACTTCATTCCAATAAGAAAATTTTTTGAATTAAAAAACACGACTGACATTGTCAGAGTCAAACGCTGTTAGTCAAAAATGACTAGTAACGATATCTTGCAACTGGCGAAACTAATCAAAGCCTAAGCTATCCTTCTAAAACCATGTTATCTAATCCAGTGGCCACATGTGGCCATCGTGCCTTAATATTGAAGCCACCATACATTTTTTAAAATAGTAATTGACAAATATAAACTATTGATGCAAAGCTACCTAGCTTTCATAACAACAGATGGTATTCCATAGCTAACCATAATGAAAACATGAATCTGGATTTATTGTGATTCTAAAACAGGAAAAAACAGTTAGCATCTTTCTATTGTATGATATACCGTGTAAACTATTTGTGTACAATTATCTGAAACAAATAGTTTGAAAAGTGTGTGATGTCGTTCAACTTGTAAATTGTATATAATATTCGTAATAATACTAGGAAACCATGCCAATTCTTTTTAAGAGAAACGAAAATTACTGAAATCAAAGATATTATATTTTTACTAATGTCCGCTGTTTGGGTTACGAGGAAAGGGTTTACGATGATTCAGTGTTTTGTTAAGAGCATTCGATCAATTATTGTTTTCTCGATGAGAAAGAGATGCCCCAAAATAGATAGGCTATCCATTTTACCATATAAATTTTAATATAATTTCAAATTACATTTTTTTTTTTTCTACATAGTTTACAGCCGAAAACTCGATAAAGGGGTAGATTCCCGACCGACTTGCAAGCAAACCGCTGGTTAGTCAAATATAAAACTACTCGATTTCCTTTGCTATACATACTATATTTGTAAATTGTTTTTACGGATACACAGTACATATAAAAAAACTTGATAAAAAAATTAGTATGTCAAGACATTTAAAGCTAAACAAAATTTGAATCACAAATCATTTATTTTTCCACATAAAAATAACTTGTTTAGTTGATCGCAATTTTTTGAGTCCGCAAATCAAAAAAGTCAATGAATACTAACGATGAACCTTGAATCAAAAATAGTTAATATTTTCATATGAAAGTGGCTTGCTTGCTGTTTGCATAGACGGCAATTGAGTATCTTCTCCACTAACTTTAATAGTCAGTGGTATGAAATGTTGGCTTCTAAAATTAGAAACAAAATTGTTTTTTAATTTGTGGCCAGTAGAAATTTCGGAATTTATTATTGTGGCTACACTGAAAATAATGTTCGACACCAACATTTGCTTTATAGTATCGAAATGAATTAATTTCGAATAGTGTCTGAAACGGTCCAAGCGATTTACAAAGTATTGGCAAACGATTACTTAAAAGTATAATTTAATAAAATTATAGATACTGTTTCAATTTTACATGTAAATTTATAATTTTTTTAGACACCTAATTCTAAAGAAGTGTGTCGCCATCTAACAGAAGAATCGAGTGATTCTTCCTTGGAGCTCTAGATAATATCTACATACATAAGTATATATGTATGTGTATTGAATATTACATAGCGATGGTTCCCATTTTTTAATTACAAAGGCTGCAACAGCATCTTATTAATGGCTTTGGTAGATGCGGATTATAATTTTTGGTAAGTGGTTTTAGGTTGCAATGGAGGGGTACACACTACACGATACAGAAGTGTATAGGAATTCAAGTTCAAGCGAGGCTAAACAATTCGTTAAGCGTCCCTATTGACATACGTCATGTGTATTTCACAATTTTATAAGACAAGTGAGAGTTGCTAGTCTCTTATCGGGCGCGTACCCGGGTACGAATGAATAGGGGAATGCTCTCACCGATTCATCGGCGAAATAAAATTCCACCCGCGGACCAAAACTAATCCAAGAAATCCAAGCGCAACGGACTCACATTAGGCGGCTTCTTGATCAGAGTCGGGGCCGCTGTTATTAATCAGTAAGTTTTAAATGCTAGACTAGTGACATGCTGGAGTGTGGACGCGGGTTCCCAGTAGTCGATATCCCGCGACCGCAATTATTTGTCAAAGTTAAATAATGATAAACTTTAGACGTAGCTCCAAAGTGCCGAGATCACCAACATCCTCAATTAGTAACTATCAAAAGGAAAACGAGGAACTTCGTAAACAATTAAATTAAATAAAAAAGGATACATCTCAACTTAGTATAGAGATTAACATACTTTAGAATGAAAATGGAAAGCTGAAACAAGCACTTCAAGCAAAAGAAATATAGGACCAAGCTGTACCAGAATTCTTCACTGATAAAGATGAAGTACGAGAGGAAACAGACTGAACCCTTAAAAACATAAACAGAAGCGACCTTCTAAAAAAAGAAAAGCTGAATCTTCCCCAGAAACTACAGGTTTAAGCCAATCCCCAAAATCAAATGATATGATTGAAATTCAACAAGAGGCTGAGGTAGCCAACCCCAGATAAGGCTAAGAATAACTGAATATGGCACTATTGAGTCTCTTATGAAATCAATTACTGATAAAGAATACAGAATCGTGTTTCTGAACAATAATAAATGGAAAATCAACACAACAGACATTGACACATATAGAACATTAGCTACGAAGCTTACAGAAGAAAGGAAAGAATGGTACACTTATGAAGACAAAAATGACCGACCGATAAAAGTGTTGGCTAGAGGTCTATATCCTACCTGCAAAATAGAGGATATAATAGACGATTTAAAGGACAAGGGGCTGAAGATAGAAAACGCCGCAAACATATTTAAAAAAGAAAAACAGGAAACTGACCAAGAGGTCAAAATTAACAGGAGAGAAGTCCCATTATTCATGCTTACTTTTAATAATAAAGAAAAAGTAGAAAACATCTTTACCATTAAAGCTCAGTTTAAGCAAAACCGTGAAATACCATTCGACAGAATACCACCAAAAACCCAGCGAAAGCTAACCAAGAATCCTTTACAGCAGCGGGCCCAAAGACATACTCGTAGATTGTCAAGCAGCAACAGGAGCCATTCAATACTAAGCAAAATCAAGAAACTCAAATTCTTGAAAAAATACTTAGGAGTATAGAAGCTTTAAATATGCACATAGCAAAAACTGAAAGGAGCATAGAACCCGTACATAAACGGGTAAATAAGCAAGAAGCATTGAATGAATTCACTTCTCTGATGTACTAATATGCATAACAGCAAAATTTTAAGAATTGCCAACTGGAATGCAAATGAGCTACTCCCCCAAATTCCTGAGCTAGAAATTTTCTTACACTTGGAAAAGATAGACATATGCCAGAATCTATCAGAGATATCAGAATCTCACTTTACAGCAGTGTCATTCGCAAGAATTCATGGATATCGCTGCCACCATGCCATACATCCAGCAGGGAAAGCGAGAGCAGGGTAAGCAATATTAGTAAAGGAAAATATCAAACACTGCGAAGGAGTTAAATTAGAAAAGGAAACTATGCCATTATCAACCATTAACATTCACCACGTCACCAACTGACTAAAGAAAATTATCTCGCGTTTTTTAATCGCTTGGAACCAACTTCATAATTGAGGGAGACTTCACTTAAAAATGCGACACAACTCGATGACCAATTAGAACTATTAAATAATAATATATTGCAAGCAGCGTGGCAGAGTACGCCCCCTAGTCAATATAAAATATTAAGGCGCCATTACTCTTCATTGGAAGTAAGAGATTTGTTTAATGAAAAGTGGACGGCTCCTAAAATCTGGCACAGGAATAGAGCACCAGTAAAAGAGATTTAATTATTTAAGCAACAAACTGAAGTTGCTAATCAAAGAAATTATGAACAATTCATTTAGTGAATATCTAACCGTTCTTACATTTGTAAGAATATTTTTTTTCGACAATACCAGTCGCCAAAGCCAATAATGTTATATATTGTTAAATGCAAACCATATTTTTAGACGGAGACTTTTCTAGAAAAGCAATCAAAAATTCCAATGGAATCGATTTACAAAATAGCAAAATTCCAACAAAATTAAATTCGTAGTTTAAATTCGCTCGCGTTGGATTTCAGTGGACAATTTTTTCTATTTTTCAGTGGACAGTTTTCTGCACACATCGATGGGTTTTTTCGCATATCCTGCCAAATTTTTAATTACAGCTTCTCTATTAAGGGACTTTTATGTAAATAGAGTTGTCTTCAATTTAGTTATTTTTGAAATTTACCCGAGTAGTTTGGAAATGTAGAGAGAGGATGAATTATCTAATGGTTATACTGATAGCATTCGTAAAAGAGACTCCACCACGTATTATGTTGATACGATTGCGTATTAGTATAAAAATGATGGACTTCAACCACGAAAACTGAGCTTTCGTCTTATCAAAGTGAACTTTCGTGTCATCAAATATTTAAGACTCCAGCGAAAATTCAGGTGTTAATTGTAGTTTGGCTTCTGGTAAATTAAGAATTATACATTTAAGTGAAATTGAATACTGTTTAGAATTACATACTAATTACATACAATACAAACATACACCCACTTATCCACGGTAAAATAATGTCCAAATATCCAAGAGCAAAGCGAATCTATGATTTATGTTGAAATTTATGGTCAGGCAATTAGTGAAAATGTGTTTATTAGTGGTTTGTACAGGTAAAAAACACTTTTTCATTATAGGGCTAATAACAACATACTAATGAAATTTTCATTTAGAGACCTTTGATCAACTCTTCAGATATACATAAGTACATACATACATATATAGTCATAAATGTTATCCTTAGTCATTGCACACAATGTGAATAAATGGATACCATTACCTACGACTACGATAATAAAATAAAATAAAATAATTTCTTCATTAATTTTATTTTATCACGGTCATATTTATTCTTATTATTTTTTTATGAATTAAACAAATTTGGAATCTGACCAATTTAAATTCATTTTCAATCTGACACCTTGAGATTACATCTCATATTTGGTAAAACATTATAATTTTGCAGTGATTCAATATGCGCATGTACTATATTGATTGGTTTTATCGACTATAAAATTCAAGGCCGGTTCGTGTGGTATTTTATTTTAAATCTACAATAGCACTTTGTACTGCAAAAATTGATTAGTGATGTAAGCATCTACTTTTGGTGCCGATCAACATGCAACACATTAGAAATACCATTCCGTCATACACCATCGATCTGGTATAAATTTAAAATCGATTATTAGTTAAAATGTTTTTTAGTAACGTATCGATAGAAATTGTAAAATTGTATTTCAAGTCCGAAAATTTGTATTTTGAAATTACTGCATTCCTAATTTCACAGTATAAATACATATTGCCAATTTTCGTAACTGTTAAATTAAATCAATTTTAAATTTCTAGTTCTCTCTTAATTCTTATAAATTCCAAAATCCCAAACTTTTTTATTTTAAAATTCACATTGGAGTGACATAAATTCGTTGTGTTGAAATTTTTAAATTTTGAACGGATATCTCAACTGACCAAAGTTCGAGTATATTTTACTCAATACCGTTTGAAACTGAATTTTATGTAACGTCGTTAGAATTTGAAACCTTGATTCGAATTTTGTCCGTCATAATTATTAGATCGCCTGATTTATGACGAGGATGTTTTCTGATGCGGAATTTCCAGAGCTAGAATGAATTTAATACAAGAATTTAAATTTTATTTTTGTATATAAACTGTGATTTATAAAGACTGCGCAACTGAGAATTAGGCAGATTTTCAAAATTTTTAAGGATTGAGTTACGCTATTTTTTAAACTGGGAAACTATTTCTAAATACGATACGCGTTGTTACACAATATCAAAAAATATCACATCAAATTGAATTGAATTGTTGAATTCCGAACCATATATTTTTACACTGTTTTGTATATAGGTTAGGTGAGGTTAGAGTGGCTGTCCTAAAGGACTAGCATAGACACTGATCCGTAGCTGTACCACATATACGAATTCATCTTCACAACTCATCGAACCATCCGGAGCTTCCCACGAAGCGTTGAAACTCCCTGACATCGGTCTCACCAACATTCGTAAGGTCATCTAGATGAGGAGCCACACATACATTTCATTCTGCATTACGCTAGGCGTGAACAGATGCAAAGCAGGTGGGTTACTGTTTCTTCCTTCTCCTCATCTTCGTAGCTACGACAGTAACAATAAACGAAGACTCCCTCAGTGACCAGCAATAACTCGCACGACCAAGCTAACATGGAGCCACCGAAGCGATATCAGCTGGCCAGATCTAGGTTTGACAAGTCTAGTTTTGACCAGATCTGTCTAGTGATAACGCACGAGTTGCCGTTAGACCATTTGTCGTTTGTTGCTCTCAGTTTACATGTAGCGAGAGATATTTCAATATTTAACCTGCTTGCGAGATGAGGTAAGTTATGACCTGACTGGTAAGCTCATCCGTTTTGATATTCCCCGTAATGTTGAAAAGTAGAGAAGACGATTTGGGATTTGGGATTTGCTAGTCCATTTGCTAGGAATGTGACAGAATTCTAGGGTACCTTTGTAATCTTCAACGGTAGAGTTAAGCCAATAGTACAGGGTGACATGGAGCTATGCAATGCGCAAGTGGTATACTGTACTTGGATGAATGGGTTGAATGAATTAGCGTGAATGTGGGTATTGCACCGTGGTCCCATTAGTGGCATTGAGTGCTGGAGTAAAATCCGCCCAACTTTAATTTTAATTTTTTAATTTTAAGCCAATAGTTTGTTGGACATCCGCAGGAAAAATGTCATCAGGGCCCGCCGACTTATATGGCTTTAAACTGTTTACTGCCCATAAAATGTTCCTCTTATTTACTATATAAGTCACGGGGCATATAGAGCCCTATTTAGTTTAGGATGAAGCCAAAATCGAGCACCTCGGAAAGTACGTCTCTAATAAAAGTTCCAGAGATTCTTACCACTCGTACTTCATGATCCATCTGGTCGTTGGATATAACTAGGGATTGAAGAACTCGAAGATAGTATTTTACGTAGCCTGGCTGCTTCTGAGGACTTCTGTATTTTACCACAGAAGAGCCTTCAAACTCTTGTTTTAACATTTCTTAATTCATATTTGTTTGTTTTAATCCGCAGCAGCTTTTGATTTCTTTTGATTTAACGCTAACTACCACTACAACAGCGTTGCTGTCAATTAGTAGTATTAAAACATTTAGGTTAGCTTTAGCGAGAAGCACTAATGAATCTTACATTCTTTTTTTCGCATGTAGCAATTTATAGGTAGGGGTTCCACCGCTAACCCAAAGTTCCTGGATCAGAACAACATCTATCCTCTCAGCTTCCATTTTGAGCAGGAAAGCATCCGAGGCTGCCTTGCAGTGGTGGAGGTTAATTTGCATAAAAGCTAACATATTAAAGAATGCTCCATTCTACAACAGTTGTATCGGACCCATCTCCAGATAATGGTGCCGACTGGGAGTCATCTGAAGTGCACAGTGCTCCTCGATCTGCATTTTCCGGAGTCAGTGATTTATTTTCCACAGTCTGAAACACTCTGAACGCCTGCAGGGTCAAGTCCAGGTGGGACATCAACGGGAAAATTCTCACGATGCCTCCGACCCAACGCATCCGTCCTCTTATAAATTTTCAGCGTGATTGTCCCAAAACCATAGCTGAATAAGCCGTTGGTTCTTGCCAAAAGGTTGCAGCGACTCTTTATGATAACGACAGCCGATCTATAGTCAGCCTTTGCTTCCTGTAGTCTGGCCACTTTCCAGTTGGAAGTTGGTAGCTCCGGATTGCTTATCTGAAGCATTTCCAGAATTTCCCTAAGATCACCACCTTCCTTCAGTTGAAGAGTGTTATGCTGCCATTCTTTTACGAGACATCGATCACTGCCATCACCAGATTCAGCACCTCAGCGAAAGGCACGGTAATAGCTCTGCGCCTTTTTCTTTTTGGAACCTTAGATGATTTCTCCTGGGATATCTGCCTCTTAGGCTGCGAGATCTCAGAAGAACCATCCTGCTTCGGCTCCGTAATGGTTTTAGTCCATACGAGCGACTCATTCTCCTTGTCTGGTTTCTCTTTCAACGAAATCTTGCCGCGTTTTGTTTGCATTCGTGAGGCTCTCCTTCTTGTCTGATAACCAGAATCATAAGGGCCAGCTTTGTTAATGCCTGAGTCCCTAGATTTTGAGGGACCAGCCTCGTTCTTGGCTATGTCCCGTTTTCTGCTTTTCTTTAAGAAACCAGGCTCAAAAGCTGATGCCGTCGATGATGCCGCCGACACACTGGTTCCCGGAATTTTAAGAGAGCCGGACTCTTGTGTTTTATTTGTGTTTGTTAAATTGTTTTCTATTGTTACATGACGCGGATGGCGTCAGCACGGGCCATGATGAGCTAAATGCACAGTAGTCACCACAATGAGGTGACACAAACACTTTTAAAAAGCTGCAGGATACGGAGCTGGTAACAAGTATCAACTTGATTCACCCAGGCAACATCACATCTACGACTACTATCTACAATATAGTGATAAATTTTATTCACTTTTAATCGTAAAAAAATTTAAGTTCATTCACCTTTAATCGTAATTCTTACGATGTCCGTTTTATTATTTTAATTTTTTCGATTTTTCCATAATTTTCGTTTTTATTTATAAAATTTTTGATAAACCATGGTTTCCTTTATGGCGACGGTGAAATATTAGCCAAATTAAAAAGAGAGGATTATAAAAAATATTTTTATTTCCAATTTTGACATTTCGAAATATCATAACTCAAAGTTTCTTTGACTAGTGAAGGGTGATTATTCGAAAATATTTTATAAATAAAGACGTTTCGAAATGGATAGTGTTGATGAGTTATTGGCAATATATGCATTCATATTTTCAAGCAAACCATTGATAAGAGACAGCACATGGGAGAAAATTAAAGAACGTCGACAGCTTAAGCTGCAAATGAACCAGCAAAATACACCGGAGGTGAGAACTAAATATGAAGACACGGCAAGACAAGTAAAAAAGATGGCAAGAAATGATCGTAGAAAATACACTGAAAATATTCTCAAGGATGCCGAAGAGGCGGCAGCAACCAGAAATATGCGCACTTTACACCAATGCGTACGAAAGGTCACAGGAAAATACACCAATATACCACCTATAAGAGATAAGAATGGTCAAATCCTAACAACAGATGAGGTACAGTTAAAGAGATGGAAAGAATATTTCGGAGAGAAAATCGCACACAGCACAGAAAACTTCCAATTACCCAATAATGCTCTTAACGAAACAATCAACACCCATCCACCAACGGAACGGGAAGTTAGCAGTATCATTGGGAAAATGAAGAATAACAAAGCCGCTGGAATAGATAACATACCATCTGAAATATTCAAAGGTGACGCATCAACAACTGTGAAGACTCTAACACCGATCATAACGTAAATATGGAATTCGGGTAAAATACCACATAAATGGAAAGATTAACCATAATGATTGCAAAGAAAGGAGACCAAAGAGAATGTACGAATTGGCGAGGCATATCACTACTCAATACAATAATAAAGGTGTTAGCAATGATAATCCTCGACAGAATATCACCTACGATCAATTCGAAATTGAGGAAAGAACAAGCTGGCTTCAAACCGGGACGTACTTGCACTGACCATATAAATACGACCCCGCATCATCATTGAACAGTCTAATGAATGGAACTCCCCACTATACCTCCTCTTCGTGGACTTTGAGCGTTCATTCGATACAATACATAGAAACGCAATATGGAAGACACTTTGTGAAATGGGCATCCCAAATAAGATTATCGAACTCCTACAAGAGATGCACCATGATGCAGGTAACCGAGTTCAATACAAGAGCAAGCAAAGTGATGCATATTACAATAGCAATGGAAAAAGACAGGGATGCGTACTCTCCCCACTACTGTTCCTAGTAGTATTAGATAGTCTCATGCGGAAAATGGACCACAAATCGCCCAATGGCATCCAATGGGGACTAACAGAAAAATTTAACGATTTGGATTACGCTGATGATATCTGCCTGCTAACACATAAATACACGGACATGCGGCAGAAAATAGAACAGCTATCGGACTTAGCGAAAGAAGTTGGTCTAAAAATAAACATTACGAAAACCAAGACGTTGAGGATAAATACTACGATAACCACACCAATAAGCGTCAACCAACAAAATATAGAAGATGTAAAGGAATTGGTATACTTAGGTTGTACACTAGCAGAAACAGGCGGAACCGAGGAAGACATTAACAAGCGCATAAACAAAGCCAGAACGACATACAACATGTTACACAAAATCTGGAATGCATCTGTCCTCTCCCGTAACACCAAGATACGAATGTTCAACTCGTGTGTAAAATCAGTACTCCTATATGGCTGCGAAACGTGGAAGCAAAATCAGCAGATTACGAATAAACTACAAGTATTTGTCAACAAATGTCTAAGAAGAATACTAAAGTGCTTCTGGCCCAATACCATATTAAATGCGGAACTCCATAGAGTAACTAATCAGGTAAACATGGAAAATGAAATAAGGAAACGTAAATGGAGATGGATCGGACAAGTGACGTAACACGCATGGCCTTAGAATGGAACCCTCAAGGGAAAAGGAAGGTTGGACGGAAGCGAAACATCTCGGCAAATCATGGAAGGAAATTAAAACAGTAGCAGCCAATAGAGTTAGATGGTCCCACCTAGTAGACGCCCTATGCTCCTAAATTGGAGATAAAGCTTAAAAAAAAAAAAAAAAAAAAAAGTATTTTCAAGCAGTGAAAGTGAGAATGATTCCGGAAATAATGAATGTGGTGGAATACAACCTAAAAAAAATACTGGGTTCGTCCGTTTTACAAGGAATGGGATGAATACGGTCATTCCTTTACAACGGAGAGGTTAAACATTTTGGAGGATGACCGCTTATTCCATAATTGTATGAGAATGAGTGCTGCATAGATGGAAGAATTGGTTTTGCTAATTGTACCCGCTATTAAGAAGCATACCTTAATACGAGAGCCTCTAAGTGTAAACATGGGCTTGGCTATTATACAGTAAGGTAAAACATTTCTTGTTTTGTTGCGATGAGGTTTTAATATATGATTTGATATTTTATTACAGATATTTAGCTACTGGAAAGTCTCAACAGAATTTGGCAATATCGTACAAGTGCTCACCTACTTCAGTGCACAGAATTGTTATAGAGATTACAACAGTTGCCATGACTGGTGCTCTGTGAAATAGAGTCTTTCTTAAAATCACAAAAGAAAATTTTATAAAAGTTGGTAAAGGCTTCCACGAGAAATGGAACTTTCCATATCTTGCATAGGTGCGATTGATGAGAAGCATGTCATAACTGAGGAACTAAAACCGATTATCTTTAATTTATCTACAATCACATGTTAGTTTCTTATTCTATTTTAGGCATCGGCTAAAGCGGGATCAGAATTCTTGTGTCCCAAAAACATTAAAATTAACCTGTTTTGATACAATTTTGCATTAATATTAATTTAAATGTGCAAAATAGTAGATGTAACTAAAAATGTTAACCGGTTTTAACCTGGTTTCATTACGGAACTAAACCAGGACCAAAAGAATTTAATAAAACCGGCGCAGGACGCCGGAACAAAACATCTTTTGGAACTGAATGCAAAACCACAACGATAAAAAAATCCCATGCTTTAGAGTAGAGTAATTATAGCTTAATCATTTACTGCTGAATCGTGTCAACGAACTAGAGACAAAATACGTTCCTGTTGTCATTTTTTTACGTACACATTCGACGTAACTGCAAATCGCATGCAATTATAACTCTTATTATTCAAATTTATCTAACGTGAAGTGCTTATATATAGCGGAAGCATTGTCACAAATTTTGGTATAAAGATATATAGCTTTTGACCTGCTAACCTGTTTCAAATCCAATTTCACGTACCATCAAAACATATTCCCAAAATTGTGTCAAGAATCAGCGCTGGACAATTTTTCGTGTGTTTTACTATGTGAGGGGTTGGCAGGTTCGATACAATTTTTGTGTCGAGAATTTTTATTATTTTTTACTAAACAGATAACTCAACTACTATTTCAGACAAAAATTAAGTAAACTAATTAAAAATTAGGTATAAGCCATTGAATTTCTTTAATCTGATTATTGTTACAGTTTTGAATATTCAGTTTCGAAAAAAACATCTACTAACATCTTTATCTTTTTTTCGGATTGGCGCGCCAATTTCGGAATGTTGAAATCCTATTTTTTCTGTAAAAACGATGGTTACATCCCTACCACACGTAAGAAGAATTATTGCTTTCTCTTTTTAGCTTGGCAAATTTTTTCGCTTTCGCCATAATGGAAAAAAATTTTTAGTCCTACATAGAAAAAAATACACCGTGTCTTTTACTAAGTGAGTGAGAGTAGAACACGTAAAAGAAATAGCATCATCTTAGTTTTGATTGTAAATTTTCATTCACGTACCGAATCAATGGTGGAAGGGGTCTAACTTGTGATGGTAAGTGATGGATTCATGTACAATATATGAAATCTAATTATACATACATATTAATCTAAATTAGTTTATTTGAGAACATGCGAAAGCTAACTCGTGTCAAAATTCAATCAAATCCATCATTTCGATCAGCAGCTAGTAAAAAATTAATTACCTACCTACCTAATAGTAAGTTGGTACCTTCGCTTCATTTCAAATAATTCACTGTCGCACCTCACTGTATGATACTCTGTTGTATTGCACCATTTCGCTGTTGTACAAAAGTATATCTGTTTTATAAATTATCTCTGACACGAGTGTTGATATGAAATCAAAATGATCATTGTATTACAATCAATTTCTTATTTATATCATTTGTTGTATAAATAAATAAATAAAAAAAAATGTATTTTCTTTATTTTTCTTTATTTCAATAATATTTATATTTAATTTTTTTTTTTATTTTTTACGATTTTATTTCATTTTTATTTGAGCCGAATCGAGAGATACATATGTACATAGGTATTTATGTACATAAGTGAACGAAGAAATAAATATTTTTATTCCATTATCCAATTTGTGTTTAACTTAATTTGATTTAAAGGTTAGCAAGATAACTAATTGTAATCAAATATAATATTACTTGTATATCTGAGTATACCAGTCGTAAATAAATTATAGTTTTTTGTAATCTACGTATATATTCATTTATGTCCGCGCACAGTCGATTTGTACTGTATGTAATCGAATGAGTTTATTTATTTTATGTATTATTTATGGTGGTTCATGTACGATTTATTACTTTAAATGCAATTGTGATTTTTTTTTTTGTTATGAGTGAACGCGTATTAGAGTTGAGAGAGCTGGCCTATATAAGGTTGTGGCAGCAAAAAAAAAACAAATTGAGTTTATGGTTTAAAGACAATTTTAATGTTACATTTTACAACAGGTGTTTTGCCAGTATTATAATTATTTTCTTAATAAGCTTCAATTAAAAACATAAAGTATGTATTTATATTTCGAAATCTATGGATTTTAAAACTTGAAATTTTTCATTTAGAATTTTATTATATAACTGACTCTATTGTAAAATTTGATCATACGTATATGTGCCCTAATATACCAGATATTGCAAGAAATTCGCAAATCGCAACTATCTCGGTCGACCCAATTTTATTACGTAAATTTTCATGTCAAATTACTATGTACCAGTACTATGTTTGTGGCTGATTTTCATTTTAGAATGTCCTTATTTCCTATAATATGATAATGTTGCCGCATCAGCAAATCCAAACTTCAATTAACAATCCGTAACAGCTGATCTTTGTAACTAGCGAAACTATACACTATCAAGTTATATAAGCCCGGCCTTATGATAGTGTGGTGGATTTCTATATCATCAATATTTTTATAAAATCATGATCAATCATGATCATTTGCGCGTCATCTATTATTTTCTACGTCGACGTGTCGACAACCTGTAGACAACGTCGACAATGTAGACAACGTCGATAATGTAGTAGCCAATTCCTAGAGAAATTTTGAGAATTAGTTCTAAACTACGAAGACCAATTTTTTTCGGATCAATGCGATACGGAGTGGTGACAATTTTAAAGAATTGTTTTCAATGCATTTTAAGATTCTCCAAAAAGAGCGGTCATATTTAAAAACAAATTAGAGTCAGGCGGATCACTCAAGGACTCAATGCCATACATGGGCCCACGATGCAAGACCCGGAAAACACCCATACTTACACATTAAAAACACAACCTTGATTTCATCATCGGGAATTGAACCCGAGACCGTCGAATACCAAACTACAAGAGCTAGGACACTATATTTACTATGCTTTCGGTTTCACTCATTGTTCGTCTATCTATAGTCTGCCAGTGGGTCATAACTTTTGAACTATATTCGGTTGCAAATCAACAACGAAACGGCCATTTATGCTGCCAAAAATGAAAAGTAAGTTTTCGAAATTTAACTCCTCGGCTAACATCGGGTACATTCAACGACTTACCATTCATAAGGCAATGTCATGGGCGAACGCTCATACGCAACAGATCAAATCTGCTCTCAAGGTTCGAGGCAACACAATTAATTAGATCTCAGAAGTACAAGCCGTTTTTTAAATTAAAATTGGGCGGATTACTCCAGCACTCAATGCCACTAACGGGCCCACTGTGCAAAATAATAACCAGCCGTTTTACTTGGTATCGGTAAACATATCGATATTTTTGTCCCGAAATCACTTGACAACTGTCAGGGTTAATAAAATTCGAACTGGATTAAAAACTTTATACGATGGACCATACAAGGTTAGACATCGCAAGCAATTTATTGTCTGAATTAGAATTGACGTGCATTTTGTCCTAAATTTTAAATCTGTCCAAAAAAAAAATTAGGATTTTTTTAAAGACAAAAACCACAATTCTTTATAGACGCGTCAAGTTTGTCCTAAAATTGTACTAAAAAATAATAAAAACAATTTTCGTTTATATGTGTTAGTGAGCAATGCAGATTATCTCGATATAACGAATTTTATCTATAGGACAACAAAACTTTCTATATACATACATGATTTCCTGAATTTTCCTGGGGAAATCCTAGGGAGACGACACCATAAAATGACGCCTATATCTTAAGGTCTAAGCTATCCGAAAAATATTTCAGTTTTGCAAAAAGTAGGGAATGAGGGGATTTAGGACAACCAAGTTTGGTATGACCTCATGTATATCGATTATGTATATGAGTTTTTCTAATTTTCCTGGGAAGATCCTAGGAAGCGGACACCATAATGACACATATACCAAGATATCTTAAGGTCTAAGTTATACAAAAAATATTTCAATTTTGGGAGAAGTAGGGGTTAGGGGGTTTTTTTAAATTTTTTTTTTTAAATTAAAGTTGGGCGGATTTTACTCCAGCACTCAATGCCACTAATGGGCCCACGGTGCAATACCCACATTCACACTAATTCATTCAACCCATTCATCCCATTCACACATGTACAGTATACCATCTGCGCATTGCATAGCTCCATGTCACCCTGTACAGTGACATGGAAGATGGGTCGGCCCATGAGTTCTAGACATTCCAACAGAGGGTCATAGATGTTTTCAATTTAATCACCGATCGTAATCGGGTGATGAAAAATCCCTTTTGCATCCCGCCTCTGTTGGGAATCGAACCCGGTACCTCCCGATCCAAACGTCGCAGCTTTAACCACTGCGCTATTTGGGCGGGGGTTTAGTACACCCAAGTTTGTTATGACCTCATGAATCTCGATAATATGATTTTTCTTTATTTTCTTTGGAAAATCCTAGGAAGCGGACACTATAATGATGCATATACCAAGATGTCCTAAGGTCTACGCTATCCGAAAAATATTTCAATTTTTGAAAACGTAGGGGATTAGAGAGTTTTGGACAACCAAGTTGATATGACCTCATGTATTTTGATAATATGATTATTCTAATTTTGTTAAGGTCTAAGCTATCTGAAAATTATTTCAATTATGGAAAAAGTAGGAGATTAGGGGGTTTAGGACAACCAAGTTTGATATGACCTTATGTATATCGATTATGTGTATATAATCCATATACATAAGGTCGTACTTGGTTGTCCTTAACCCCCTAATCCCCTACTTTTTCAAAATTGAAATATTTTTAAGATAACTTAGACCTTAAGATATCTTGATGTATCCGTCATTATGGTGTCCCCTGCCTAGAATTTTCCAAAGAAAATTCAAAAAATCACGTGTTCGTCGTACCAAATTTGATTATCCTTAAGATAAAATTCGTTATATCGAGACATTCTGCGTTGCACATTAACACATATAAGAGGAAATGGTTTTTGTTGTTGTTTAGGACAGATTTAGGACAAATTTCACATACGTGAATTAGAGACAAACAACAATCAATCTCGAACGATACATGGAAACCAGCATACGGCATTGTCCATTCATCTAACCAAATATCAGTCACGAAATGATACAAAACCGTCCAATTTGTAATATAATACCTCAAATTTAATGGTTTTCCGTCTGCGAAGGGAGTCATGCACCAGCTCAAATATCACGACTTACTGATATTCGAAACTGCAACAATAGCCACATTAGAGAAATTCAATGGCTGATTATACCAAATTTTTAATTAAATTACTTAATGTTTTTCAGAAAAATATGTGAAACCGTCATGTTCCAATATAATCCACCTCAAATAAGAAAGGCTGAGCCAAATCTGCAGAAAGAGATGTCCGCAAGCGATTTGTCGCTAAACGCCACGACCACAATAGTGACTAACAAAAAGGTGCAACATTGTCCAAAATCACAACAAATCGCAAATGCATCAAAAATTACTTTTCCAGGTAATTTAATATCAAGTGAACTAAAAATTAATGTAAATGAACTTAGTGCGTTGAACAATTAAAGTGCATCGACAACAGATGACAATAAAATAAACAGTGATGTAGGTCAGTGTTTAGTGCAGATAGGGCTGGACAGGTTTATTACTGTCAGCTCTTGTCCAAACGTGAATAAATTCACCAAGCTAGCTAGCGTTGAATTAACTCAAAGCAACCGGTACTTTTGTTTGGTTGTTGAAGACCCGCCGAACGAAAAAGCTCCAAAAAACAGAAAAACTGCCACCAATATATTTGAGGGAAGAATCAAATAGAGAGCTCGCAAAAACAATCGAGTAAATCATGATATATAGTAAATTGAATATCTCCGTGATAAAAAGAGGAGATATGTAAATGAGGTACGAGCCGATCTCGCTGAAAAAGGATTTCAATGTAAATCAATCACCAATATTATTAACCGTGAGAAGTTGCCTCAGCCATTGTTCCGTCTGGAATTAGAACCAGATAATAAAAAAATCAAAGAGAAACATGCAATATTAGACTTAAAATATCTACTGCATATAAGAATTATCGTTGAGGAACCCAGAAGAAGAACTGGACCGGTACAATGTGTTAAGAGGCAAGAGTATGGACACACTAAAGCATATTGCACTTTAAGCGATGTTTGTGTTATCTGTGGTGAACTCCATAACTCAAATGCATGCAACAAAGAAAAATCGGAAGCATCAGTGAGAAAATGCAGCAACTGTGGCGGAAATCACACTGCAAATTATAGAGGGTGTCCAATTTACATCAATCAAGGCAGCGCGCAGAGCAACGAATGCTTAATCTGCATTGTTCCACTAAACCAAAAGTGCGACCAGAAGTTTCATATCATAACGCACAAAATAACCAACCAAAAGCAACTGTTAATAGTAGTGTGCATCCAAAGGTTTCATATGCAAGTATCGTTAAGGGTACCACTCCAAAAAGCAAGCGAAGCAGGAAACATCGCCGCAGCTTTAAGCAAGTTAACTAACATGATGCAAAGCTTCATTGCCATGATGGAGAGAACCACAAAAATGACCTTCCTCAAAATGGCCATATGGAATACAAACGGCCTATCACAACATAAAGCAGAGGTTCTAGCATTCCTCACTGAGCGCAATATTGACATAATATTGCACTATAAATTTCTTGTGGGGGGTGATTTCAACGCCAAACACACTCAATGGGCTTCCAGATTAACATCGCCGAAATGCAAACAACTTTATGAAGCTATAGAAGAACAGTCCCTGTATTTCTTATCTGCCGGTCACCCGGTTATAATCCAGAAATATAAATTGACTTTTGTGTTACTAAACGCATTCCACGTACATATGATAAGGCCTCCGATTGCTATGATCTGTCTTCTGATCACTCATCTGTAATGGTAAGAGTGAGCACCGGCGTCCTAAGAATAGAAACGCCAGAACGGATTACAAACAAGCAAACTAATTGGGATCAATGTAAGAGGTTAGTCGAACAAAATTGTGTACTGAATATCCCTCCTTATCACACCAGCAGATATTGATGCGGCGGAAGAAAATCTTAAAGATGTTCTGGCATTATCAGCTGAAAACGCTACACCTGTCTTAAATAGTACAGCGCCGTTGTTGAAATGGAAATTAAATCAAGCTATTCGAAGACTCTAAAATTTGCATTGCGCGAAGAAGAAAACCAGAGCGTCCAGAATTATTTAAATGAACTGCTGAGGACAGATTATTCTTTGTGGAAGGCAACACAAAAGTTAAAGAGGCCAACAAACTTGAATCACCCGATTCCAACTGGAAATTGGGCGAGAAGCGATGAAGAAAAAGCCAATGCTTTTGCTGCTTATCTAACAACAGTATTCGCACCACACGAAGAAACTAATAACTTCGTGCTATACCTGATCAAATGGATGATGGTTTGTCCTTTAAACCCATAAAATATAATTGGAAAAAAGTTAAGAATACAATTAAAAATTGTATAAGTCCAAAAAAGGCACCAGGGCATGATCTTATTACTGGAAAAATGATAAGGGAATTGCCAGACAAATACATTAAACTAATAACATTCATATTCAACGCAACCATACAAACTGGTTATATTCCTCAACAAAGGAAGATATCTTTGATCACAATGATACATAAAACTGGAAAAAATGAAACACAGATTTCATCATATCGCCCAATAAGCATGTTGCCTACAATCTGTAAGTTATTTGAAAAAATGCTACTAACGAAATTGAAACCAGTATTAGAAGAACGGCATATTATTCCAGACCATCAATTTGGGTTCCGAAACCAACATGATACCACAGAACAAGTACACAGAATTGTAAATGCAATCAAAAACACCTTTGAGGAAAAGAAATATTGTTCTGCTGCCTTCTTGGACATTGCACAAGCCTTTTATAAAGTTTGGCATGATGTGCTAATATACAAAATTAAAGGACTTCTACCGAAGAAATTTCACTCAGTTCTGGGAAACTATCTCCTTCAAAGGCAGTCCTGTTTAAATGATATCAACGCAGATGTTCCACAAGGCAGCGTTCTAGGTCCAATATTATACCTGCTGTACATACAGCTGACTTACCTGTTGATATGACTACCAACGAGGTAGTCATATCAACCTTAGCAGATGATACGGCCGTCCTGGTTATGGGGATCCACCAGCGCTTATTACCAATGCTCCGTGGTACATTCGAAAAGTAATATACACGATGATCTTAGAATTAAAACTATTAAAGAAACAGAGAATTCAGTTCGAAATATTACTCAAAACTAGAGACACATCCCAATGAATTGGCCAGGGATATATTAAAACAGCCGAAATTTAGGCGACTGATGAACCTGAAAATATATTAAATGTTTAGGTTTCACATATAAATGTAATCTAAATTAATTAAATAGTGAATAGTGAAATAACAAGTATTAACATTGATTAAGACTTAAAATATCTTGTAATTTTATTTTTTATTTTTATTTATTTTTAAGAAGGACGTGGCATAGACACTTTTTTTGGTCCATAGCCTTGCCTTACATTCACACGCATTCACACAAACATTCATTCAACCCATTCATCCCATTCACACAAGTACAGTATACCATGTCACCCTGTACAGTGACATGGAAGATTGGTCGGCCCATGAGTTCTACATTCCAACAGAGATCGTAATCGGGAGATGAAAAATCCCTTTTGCATCCCGCCTCTGTTGGGATTCGAAACCGGTGCCTCCCGATTCAAACGTCGCAGCTTTAACCACTGCGCTATTTGCTCGGTTAATTTTAGCTTAAGATTTGACAACTTCTTGTTAGTTTCTTTTGTAGAAAGATTCAAGAATAAAGCCATTGGCAGCATTAAGAAAAAACATTGCTTAGTAAATGTTTTGCGGTATACCAAATCAAACAAGTATTAACCCATCCTATTCTAAATTTATCCGCAAACTTAATTTTTGATATTCCGGTATGTCGGCATTGCAATAAACAATAAACATGAAAGAAGTTATAAATTCAAAAAATACAGTTAACAAAAGTTTTGTGGTAAATTGGATGTGAATTAAATATGTATAATGATCTTTTAATGAGACACCCACATTTCATCACAAAACTCGATAAGAATCAACCAATCACGTATTGTAAGAAGTTGAATCGTCGACCTTTTACACCCTATCGTAACCATAAACGTAGAGCCAAAACCAAAAATCTAATCACCACACTATTATCTACCTATACGTGTGTAAAAGATTAAGATCATTTCGAAATCTTTATTTCTTATTCCATTTTGTATCTTCATCTTAAACGCGAGGAATATTATGTATCGAGAAATGGTATAATGTACTTGCACAGTGCTTTTGCTTAAGTTGCTTGCCTTGTTAAAAATTGAAAAGAAATTTAATGTGGATTTTGTAGATATTTTATTTATATTCTTCTTAATTTTATTTCTTATTTTTAAATAAATTATATCTGTTTTGTTTTGTGAATCACGTTATAAAAAAAAAAAAATTCTTGAAACATAAGTAATGTCGTTGTAAAACAAACATCCAAACAATTTATTTACTTTTGAAAAAAAAAAAAACCTTTTGAGAGAAATAAGATTAATGTAGTATTACGATTATAAAATATGTTATATTGTAAAAAATAAATTATTACTATTTTTATTTATATTTATTATATATTTGTATGTACAAACATACTTACGAGTATATAGATGTGTATACAGTCGGTCAGTTAGTCAGCTGTGAAGCGCAGTTTAGCTTCATCTTTCATGCTGGTGATTGAGTGATTTTAATGTTTTTTTGAAACGGTTGATCGATTTGATGTCATAATTGATTAGGTTTTCGTATGACTTTAAATGAGGTCGAAATATATTTATAGTTTTGGTGTAGTTGGATTTGTTTGGTACACAATTATTTTAGCGTCAATTTTTATTAAATAGTCACATCCTTGGTGTTAACTATTAGCATTAAATAACTACTAAATATCTGCAAAAATACAAATGTTAGGAAAATATATTTAAAGTTTGACCAATAATTTTTTTGAATTATTACATCAAACATTAATTTACTTAATTCACTTATTTCACGTCTGTATTTAATTTAATTCACAATAATCACTTGATTACACTTTAATAACGCTTTCACTTTTTCCTTTTAACTAACTTCTACAATTTCATCTCGTATTTATACCAAATATTATAGTTCTAAAATGAATGAATAGTCTAGACGCAAATATTTGGTATAATTTACAGTTACGATAGTTTCCCTACTCACACAGAGATGGCGCCACGATCATAACACTCCTATCTAATCCTGATTCATTCCGAACAGGATCCAATTCACCTCCCCTGTAGAGTGTTAATCGCCCTAAAAGAACCACCTTTAGTTTTCGTTGCTGCCATTACCCATTAAACCCTTTTTCCTTTATGGGTTGTAAAGCCATCCTAGATCTCCTTCTTTGAAACGTTTATTATTGGCTCGTATGTCATATCGAACCTTCATCCGGTCATTTGATGCTCTTCCCTCGTTCAAACGGTGTATCTCGTCGAGTTCTCCTTTCATCTGACGAACATAATTCTGCCCATATTAAGCTGATGATATATTAGAGACAAGCACCTAACTAACTTCCCACTCAGTAACATGCAACATGCTTACAGAGTTGGTAAGTCCTGTGAAACGGCCCTACATGAACTTGTAACTAGGATTGAAAGATCCCTCTATAATAAGGAGTTTCTTGTAGGTAGTGGTTTGCACGACCACCCGTCTAAGACATATTTAATCGTGTTTACTAGGCATAGGAGTGGTCTGGCTCTATCCGTTCCTTCTCTGTTTGGGAGACTGATTACCAGATGTAACCAAGTCATGCACCTTGGTGTTATCTTATAGATAGCAAACTTTCCTGGAAACCTCATCTTGATTCCAAAGTACAAAAAGCTACTGCCATATTTTGGCAATGTAGAAGGGCTTTTGGGAAATCCTGGGGCCTAACACCCACAGGATGTTGTTTTTCATTTATAAATCGCTGTTCTTACCGTTATTATCATACGCTTCTGTTGTGTGGTGGCCAGTTATTAATCTAAAGGCTTTTACTGCTAAACTTAATAACCTTCAAAACACGGCTTGTAGGGCTGTAACTGGAGCTATGTCCTCGTCTCCACTTCGTGCTATGTAGTCCATTCTTTCCTTGCCCCAGTTAAACACCTTTATTCCTGGCACTGCTTGTTCTGCACCGTTTCGCTTGAGGTGCATTGGGGCCTGGAATGTTCTCGGTTCTATCGTGGGACATAGACAAATCTTTAAAAACTACAATTCATATTTACCAGAAATCGAGTAAATCGAGAAATCGATAGGTCTCTACCTGTGTTCTGATGCAACATAATAATTATACATTTGTCATTTTACTTAAAACTATGCCATCTATCATTATAACTTAAAAATTATTATCTGTTCTAAATTATTACAGTACAAATTAAGCTTATTAATAATATTTCTATTCAAGTCAGTTGTTATATAAAAGTTGTTGAGTAAACATTAATTAAATAATATAAATTAAGTATGTATGCTGTAAATTCCGATTTTAATAAATTATCTTGTTTTGTGCAAATTAATTCCTAATTGTATGTGTCAATTATCACCTGGGAAAACAAATAAAATTGGGGCACAAAAATACCTACCTGGCTTGCACAGTTACCTGGCTGAATTTACACACACAAATATATTTTCTGGTGTCGTACGGTTGCACAGTTTTTTTATTGATGTTAAATCAAGAAACAATACCTGGCAATTTGCTACCACGCTTATTTTTGGAAAGAAGTAAACGGAGCTAAAGAAACATTGGTCCTTCGAGCCGGATTATCGAGCGAATTATCCAAAAATTAATTTTATTGCTGTATACAACAAATATTAGTTCATTTATCGTGGCAAATTATAAAAGTGTATGTGTGGTCTGACAGAAAAACATAACGGGGTTTACTCAACAACTAAAAGTCAGAGAAGTAGAAAATATTTATATTACAAATATATTCCGTGGATTGAAAATTCATGTGGTTTCCATGTTAGCCATTTTGGTTTAATTTTTTTTTTTTTAATTAGTTTTTTTTTATCGTGTTGTACCGTGATATAAAGAATTTACGGTTAACTTCAAAGTCCCGGTATTTTTTATGAAGTGTTGTTAATTTAAACCATTGTGCATTAATCAAATAATTAAAAATGGGTGAAGCTGAAATTCGGGCACATACAATCAAAATGAACATCTTATTAGAATCTCTTAATCGAATTAGAGAATATGCTAAAGAGTGTCGTACCTCAAGTGAAATCAGTGTTGAAAATATACATGTGAGAATAAAACGAGCGGAAGAATTATTAACGCAGTATCTAGATGAAGAGACCAGACTGTTTAGTTTTAAGACCGACGAGAAGTCCAGATTTCTTGAAGTTGAAAACACATATTATGCAGCGATTGGCGATTTCAATGAAGTTCTATCCAATCGAAAACAATCCACAACACATGAAGTTTCGGGTTTTCAATCATTTGCCGGTACTACAACACACACTATTGGAATGACAGGTGACACTCTGGACACAAAATTGCCAAAATTATATATTCCAAAATTTTCTGGGAATTATGGAGATTGGCAATCCTTTTACGAAATGTTCACAAAACAAGTCGATGAAAACTCACGCTTGTCTGGTGTTCAAAAGTTTTATTATTTAAAGAGTTATTTGAACGATGAAGCCGCCAATCTAGTGAAACATATACAAATTACTTCTGCAAATTACGCAGAAGCATTAGAAAAATTACGAAAAAGATTTGACCGCAAACGCTATGCTGTTAATTCTTTTATCCGAAAATTTATTGCACAACCACAAGTGCATCAAGCAAATTCCAATAATATTCGTAAAATTCATGATGTTTCCGATGAAGTCATACGAGGACTCAAGAGTTTGGGTACTGAAGCTGAAAGTCGGGATCCGTGGTAGGTGTATCTAGTGCTCAATAAACTAGATGATGGTACAAAATGTGAGTGGGCTGAATATTCAGCAAAAGATGAATTTCCTAGTTTTAATAAGTTGTTAGAATTCTTGTCGTATCGTGTTGATGCACTAGAAAGTTATGACGCAACAGTGAAACCAACTTACGCAAACGCAATTCGTAATGTTAAGTCATTTGCAACAACTAGCAGCACAGCAGCAAACAAATGCGAATTATGTATAACGGAATATCATAGATTATACGAATGCAAAAAATTTAAAGAATTATCTTTAACAGAACGGCGAACATTTATTGCTGACAACAAAAGATGCTTCAATTGTTTAAACATGAATCATACTGTTTATAATTGTAAATATAGAGGAAGATGCGAGAAATGTTATCGGAAGCACCACAGTTTATTACATGAAGACCAACAAACTAGTGAAGGAATTCTTAATAAAAACGATAATACAATCTCAAATGATGTCACGAATCTTCATTGCGTACAGTCCGAAAATATATGCATTCTACCTACAGTCATAGTAAAGGTTAAAAATTCAAGGGGAACTTTCCACCTACTTAGAGCTTTACTGGACTCAGCATCTGAAGTCAGTTTTATTACCGAAAGCAGTTTCAAAATACTTGATTTAGCAAAGGAAATAAGCGGCATTGCAATTAAAGGGTTGGGCTCTACATATGTAGGTAAGGCGAGAGGAATGGTCAAATTAGACATTTCAAATGATGATGAAACATACAAGTCAGCTGTAAACGCGTATATCGTACCATATATAGCAACAATACATCCGAAGTTACTCATAAATGATGAAACCTTACAAAAGTTTAAATCGTTAAAATTAGCTGATCCTGATTGTCTGAATGGTGGTGAAATTGATATGCTACTTGGGTCAGACATTTTCTTCGACATATTAAGTGATGGAAAAATACAAGGCTACGAAGTGAGTGCGTACAGTACCAAATTTGGTTGGATTCAAGTTGGAAAATTTAATGCTGACACAAGTACGGTATCTACAGTAAATCTAAATGTGATGATGGAGGTTGATTGCACATTAAGAAATTTCTGGGAAATTGAAAATATTCCGAAAGTTATTGATAACCATGAAGATGATCCATGTGAGCAATCATTTAAGAAAACTACGGAGCTTTCTTCGGACAAAAAATGTATTGTTCGGTTACCATTCAAAATACATCCAGATCAATTAGGATCAACGTACAATGTCGCATTTAAAAGATTGGAGTCAATGGAACGGCGTTTCCAACGAGATAGTACATTCAAATCATTGTATTATGATTTTATGAAGGAATATGAAAACCTTGGTCATATGAAACGAATTGGTGAGCCAAATCAAAATGGGTATTATTTACCGCATCATGGGGTGTTAAAGCAAAGTTCAACAACCCGTTTAAGAGTCGTATTTGATGGATCAGCAAGATCAACAACAAATCTATCGCTAAATGAAATATTGGAAGTTGGTCCCACAGTTCAGTCTTCGTTAGTTGAAATTATTGTAAGGTTTAGACAGCATAAGTATGTATTAAGCGGTGACATCGAGAAGATGTATAGAATGGTGTGGATCCACGAAGATGACGCCAAATTTCAACAAATACTTTGGCGGAGAAATCCAAATGAACCACCACAAGCATTTCAATTACGCACCGTAACGTATGGTACTACTTCTGCTGCATTCTTATCAACGAGATGCATCAAAGAAATAGCCAATCGGATTTCATCAAAATTGCCGAATATTGCAAATATCTTAACCAAGGATATTTACGTTGACGATTTGATGTGTGGAGCTGGCACGATTAGTGAATTAGTTAGTCAAAAACAGCTACTGGTATCCACATTAAATGAGTTTGGTTTCAATTTAAGAAAATTCAGGTCGAATAATTCCAATATTTTAACAGGCTCAGAGGAATCTAGTGAGCCAAATTCGGAAAAAGAGTTTTCTAATGAAAGTGATTTATCAAAGGTGCTTGGTATAATTTGGGACTCATGTCAAGATGAGTTTTCATTTAAATGCGAACTGCCGAAGTCCGCCTGTTTAACAAAACGAGGATTATTGTCAGATGCTAGCAAAATTTTTGATCCATTGGGTTGGGTGTCACCATTAACAGTTACGATAAAAATATTATTTCAAAAACTCTGGCTAGAACCAATCACGTGGGATGATATTCTACCTCAAGGGATTAAAGAGGATTGGCTAAAATTAAGAGGAAGCTTATCACAAATAAATCAAATCAAACTTCCCAGGTGGTTAAACTCTACAGAAACAATCGAATTATTCGGGTTCTGTGATGCCAGTGAATTAGCATATTCAGCCGTGATTTACGCAGTTTCCGGAGAGGATGTTGAACGAAAATCGACTTTGTTGATTGCTAAAACCAAAGTTGCACCGATTCAACAGATTACTTTAGCGCGACTCGAGCTACAGGCTGCTCATATGCTGACTCAACTTATGTCGTTTGTAGAGAAAACAATAACTGTTGAAATTGAGGGCATTACATTGTGGACCGATTCAAAGTTGGTTCTTGATTGGTTATCATCATTGCCGAAACGTTGGAAAACATTTGTGGCAATCAGGACGTCATATATTTTATCTCAGTATAAACGCAATTATTGGCAACACGTCGCTTCCGAAGTGAATCCTACTGATTGTGCAACACGAGGGCTTAGCGGGGCCAGCTTGGATTTGTGAAAATAAATCTAACTGGCCTACGTATAATACGGAGCAATCAAACAATGTCGAAATGTACGAAGAACGTCATCAAGTGAATTCATATATAATTACTAAAAATGACTTTATGGAGCAATTTCTATTGAGATATTCAAGTTTTCACCGAACGTGCTATAATTTTGCTGTGATTATTAAGTGTGCAAAGTACCTGGTGAATAAATACAAATCTAAGAGTAATTCATCTTGCGTATTTGATCAGCCCAATGCCACTTTGCAACCAACACTGGAAGAGTTTAAAGCCGCCACGTATAGAATTCTCTTATATGAACAAAAAAAATATTTTGCTGAAGAATACAATTTATTGTTAGAAGGTAAACAAGTATCAAACAGCAGTAAATTGAAGACATTTAATCCATTTATTCAAGATGACAAATTAATTCGAGTGTGTGGCCGATTGACAAATTCCGATTGCAATTTCAATGTGAAACATCCAATTTTAATATCAAACAATTCAATAATTTGCAAACCATTAGTAAGAGACTATCACCAATTATACAGCCATGCTAGTGCTGGCCTTTGCTTATCGCTATTACGTCGAAAATATTGGATCCTAAAATGCAAAAACGTCATCAGATTCATAATTCACAAATGCATCAAATGCTTTCGAGCCAAACCTAAAAGAGAAAATCAGTTGATGGGCGACTTACCAGCTTGCAGAGTGCAGTTTACACACGCATTTTTTAATACTGGTATTGATTATTGCGGACCATTTGCAGTCCGAATCACAAATCGTCGAGGTCAGCCAACCATCAAAGTTTATGTATGTCTATTCGTCTGTTTAGCGACCAAGGCGGTTCATGTTGAGGTGACAATGGCACCAATTTTGTGGGTGCAAATAATCAACTGAAGGAGCTTTATATATTTCTGAAAACACATAATAATCAAATTTATTCATATCTTTTAAGGTGGGAGATAAAATGGCATTTCATTCCACCAGGGGCTCCACATATGGGAGGTATCTGGGAAGCCTCAGTCAAATTATTTAAGTCTAAAATGAAAAGGGTCACCAGCAATCACATATTATCGCTTGAGGAGTTCACTACATTAACTACAAGAATTGAAGCATCCATCAACTCTCGTCCATTATATGTTGAATCTGATGAAGACATGGATGTAATTACACCGGCACATTTTATAATTGGAAGATCACTGGTAGATGTACCTGAAGTTGAAGATTTTGATGTCATTAAATCTAAATATTCACGGTGGAAGATCGTCAAACAAATATATCAGCATTTCTGGAGACGATGGCACAGAGACTACATTACAACTTTACAACGCCGAACCAAATGGTATAAACGATCACAAAATATTCAAATTGGAGACATAGTGATTGCCATTGACGACAAGACTCCGTCATGCTATTGGCCGTTAGGTCGTGTAATTAATATTCATCCAGGACGTGATGGCCTAGTTCGTGTCATTACAGTCAAGATTCCTCGTTCAAATACAGTATTGCAGAGACCAATAACAAAAATATGCAAATTACCAGTTGGCCAAGAAGATGATCTGAACCAAAATGATTCAGGGCGGGCGGGATGTTCTGATGCAATATAATAATTATACATTTGTCATTTTACTTAAAACTATGCCATCTATCATTATAACTTAAAAATTATTATCTGTTCTAAATTATTACAGTACAAATTAAGCTTATTAATAATATTTCTATTCAAGTCAGTTGTTATATAAAAGTTGTTGAGTAAACATTAATTAAATAATATAAATTAAGTATGTATGCTGTAAATTCCGATTTTAATAAATTATCTTGTTTTGTGCAAATTAATTCCTAATTGTATGTGTCAATTATCACCTGGGAAAACAAATAAAATTGGGGCACAAAAATACCTACCTGGCTTGCACAGTTACCTGGCTGAATTTACACACACAAATATATTTTCTGGTGTCGTACGGTTGCACAGTTTTTTTATTGATGTTAAATCAAGAAACAATACCTGGAAATTTGCTACCACGCTTATTTTTGGAAAGAAGTAAACGGAGCTAAAGAAACAACCTGAATACAACTTCTCCAATTTATTTAAGTTGGAAAGGGATTTATGGTTTTCGGAAGATTTTTTCCAATTATTAGACGAGTTCATAGTCTTTTTTTCAGATAGCTCCCGTTCTAGCCTCAGTGCTGGATTTGGAATCTACTGTCCTTGGTCCAATTAGAGATCTTTTGGCAGTCTTGGTTCGCATTGCACTGTTTTCATGGTCGATTTAAGGATTATGTCCTTCGAATGGGTTTTTCTTAGGATGTTATTTGTGATGACTGTCTTGAGGAAGATGATGACTGCTTGCACTTTGTGTGCAGTTGTCCAGCTTTCAATATTATTCGGCTTCAGATTTTCAGCTGTAGATCTATTAATGTAGATCAGTTGTTCCCCATACCTTGGTTCAAACTTGTACAGTTTGCTAGGGCTGCAGTGCGTTTCTGCGAATTAGGATAGAATCCTGAGTTTGAACCATGGGCCGTCCCGGTTTTGAGTGCAGAATCCGTATGGGTTCCAACCAACTAAAAAAAAAAAAAAAAAGTTGATGATGGAACAGCTCCAAACTGTAGAATTTCAGGTAATGGCAAACTATCCGACAATGGATGCAAAGGTGTTGTTCGTGTATTATTTATGACTTCCTGAAATACAACTGACTGAAAATGTCGTACCTGGTTCAGACTTAGCCTCCATTGGACCTCCAAAACTACCAATCTAATTATTAACCACAGCGTCAGCTACCTTTGTTGCCTACAGATGAGGTTTGGGATACACATCTGGCCATTTGTTGAAATATTTCATTATTAATAGCATTTATTTGTTACCAATTTTTGTAGTCCGAAATGGTCCCGCCATATCCATTGCAATTCTCTCGAATGATGATCCGACGTTATATTGCTCAATTGTTCCCCGACTTTTCATTGCGGGACGTTTTACCCCCGGACATTTATCACATTTCTGGCACCATTCCGCTACAAAGTAGTAGAAACGTTGTAAGTAGAAACGTTGACGTATTTAGGCTAGTATTTTATTAAATTCTAGATGACCCTCACTTCGAGAATAATCAAAAATACATCGGCAGGATACCGGACATCAAGTTTTACTCACCCGATAGTATGAAGATTTGCGATGATTGTGATGCTACCTGTAAAAATCATGAATGCCGAAATAATTTTACCAGATGGTATAGTGAGCAGTCAAGTCACCAGTTTAACTTCGAAGAAGAGTTTTTGGCATACTGCATCTCGGATGTAAGGATACTCACACAAGCGTGCTTAAAATTTCGCAAAAATATATGACGAGTGTAACGTATGTTCATTCACCGAAATTTTTTAAAACCGTCAACAATCGGTGTAATTCGGAAAAGAGGATATCGGAATGTAGAGATGCAGTCCAAAATCGCTGTAAAATGGATGATTGAAGAGGAGACTAAGCGGAAGATAAATATTAATCATGCTTTCAATGGTTGTGAGGTTGTTATTAACGGTATGAAAGTCGATGGATATGCGGAAGAGAGCAAACAAATATTTGAATTTCATGGGTGTTACTATCACGGTCACGAATGCATCCACGCCAATAGAAATAAACCACAATACGATGATGCCAATCATACGTTAAATTCTCGACGTCAAAGAACAAATGATAAAATAACGAGATTGCGGGAACTGGGAATGATGTTAGTGAGATGTGGCAGTGTAACTATAATACAGTAGTGAATGATAATCATAAATTGCTTCTTTATATGGCGTTGAATCCTAGAGATACATTTTATGGAGGTCGAACCGGTAACACGAGGACCTACTACAAAGCAAAACCCGAAGAAAAAATCAACTACATAGATACATATACATATGTTCATTGTACCCATGGGTATGCAAGAACCAAAAATATACCATCGGCCATCCTGAAATAAATGATTGAAGATGAATGCAATGGAGTTGATCTAAACCAAACAGATGGTATGATAAAATATACGATTTTATCACCGAGATCTATATCATCCTGTGCTACCAGTCAAAATGAATAACAAGCTAATGTTTGTTTTATGTCGGACATGTGGTGAAAAAAACATGGAGCAGTGTGACCATAACGATGATGACAATGAACGTGTATTAACAGGGACTTGGGTTATCGATGAAGTTTTTAAGGCATTGCAGAAGGGTTATACAATAATCTAAATTGAAAAGAGATTGTAATGCATTAAAAAAGAATCTTAAACTATTTGACATTTTAGTAGTTTATTTCAACAAAAAAAAGTGTTAATTTAATTATCCCCCATAAATCAGACAACGTCCAAATATATGCGACTTTTAAGTCGGCCAACTGTTGTTGCTAATAGAGTAAAAAAAAAATATTGTAAACCAAACTATCTACTAGTATATGGTAAATTGCATGATAATTGCAAACTATACTATACGCAACACAAAATAGTCGACACCTATACTCTATTCTTTATAACTTTTTGTGTAGATGAAACGTGCAAATTAAAGAAAAATGTCAAGATAGAGTCAAGCTGTGTTCACGAGTTAGGATTCAAATCCGAAGAAGTTAAATCCGATTTCTCTCCCAATCAAATCAACTAAAATGACAAAAAAAACGCCCCTTTTTCTCTCATGAGTTGAATAATTTTGAGAGATCGGATTTGATTTCCTACGATTTGAACCCGATCTCGTGTACAAGCCTTCAATTGTCTGCATTTATACGTCATTGTAAAACATAGTAGTCATTGCAGTAAAGCAATACGGAAAATAAAAATGCGATTGTCGTATTCAGAATATTGCGCAATTTCGTGATTTGATATTAAACTTAAATTTATTTAATTTAAAATCCTGTAAAAGTGTTTTTAATAAATATTGACCAGATGGCCGCGGAACCCTACCTCGAACTCACTTAAAACCTACTCAAGTGACCAGAGGCACGCAACATTAGCACCCCTATTCCGTTAGTCGTGTCACTTGTCACTTGTACAGATAGTCAAATTTTGGTATTCCCTAAGGCAATTGAAGTGACAATCGTCGTTTCAAGTGACAAACATCGTATTCTAGTAGTCGTTATAAAAGTTTCGTGTCACCTGAAATGACATTTCTGGACGCGTAAAATTTTTAAGCGACAGGAGCAAAAATGCAGAAAATCGGAAGATAGCAAAACATTTAATTTTATTTTTTTTGATGTATTTTATATTTAGTGAATCAAAATATAATTAATTTAAAATGTTTTTATATTTTTATTTTTTATCTACTAATTTGTGCGTTGATGGAAAAATATTGAAATATTTAGCTAACCTACAAGATTTTTATACGTATTAAATTCTTAAAACTTTCACGAAATTACAGAGATTACAATTACTTATTATTTCTCAATAGTTTTTAATAACCATTAACACACATAAATATCTTGACAAATGCAAAACTGACAATTCATGTGTATTTCAAACGTCAATATTCCGTCAAAAATCAGGAAATTATTGGTGCTGCCAGATAATTCTATTTGTCGTGTCACGTCACTGCGGGCGACTAATAGAATACCAATTTATATTTGAAGTGACGTGACAGTAGTCGTGTCGATTGAAGCGTCGCGACTATCAGAATAGGGGTGTAAATCATGAAGGTAAAAGTTTCTGTTTTATGGCCAGATTAATGGGAGTCAATCAATTACAGAGCTTCAAATACATACAAAAAATGTAAAATGTTGAACAAATATTTTAATGATTGCAAACTGTTCCCGCAGTGAGTAAGTACCTCAGAGCTACTGCCAGGAGACCCTTCACCAAAACTGCATTCCGATAATTTGTATTTTTCTTTGCGATTTTAGGTCCCAGCCAATTAATTACCAATTCAAAATCAGTACTTGGAATTCTAGTAAAATTATAGAAGGAGAAATGTGAATCTCAATTTTCGATTTAATTCAACATTGTAGCACTGCTTAAATCATCTAATAATTCTTCTGGGCCGTAATTAACTCTCCGTTTTAATAGACAACTGACCCAATATCTCGGTTTCGTTCCTATCTGGGCCATTAGTTAAAAATGAATACACCTTTTTTTTAACTTAAAAAAATCGACGTTGGAGGAGGACATTCTTGTGGGACTAAACCAATTGAATTTATTGGCCTGGCCAAATATTGTTCCTCTATTTATTGGATTTCAAAATTTCACCTTCGAGCATACTTTTTTTATTGAGTTCACAAAATTGGAGAGTACGGCGATAAAAACATGAACGAATATTGAGTTCTACGTATAAGAACCACTGCAGTTTTATGTATTGTACGGTTATCTAGTACTAGCCAAAACATCGGTAAAATTTCTGATAATCTTACCAAAACTTTACCAAAATTCACAAAATACAATGAAATTTCACATTAGATCGTAGTAGCTACTTCTACTTCATCGTGATTTATTATGTGATCGCTTAAGATGTAAATTGAAGCCTGATTTTAACTTTGTCGATTGGGACACAAGTTGTTATGTTCTATAAATAGAATTTCAAGAAGATTTATGATGCCTAAGAATTACAACAATATATCGAAATCATTGAATTTGTTAATTTTCCAGAATTTCGAAACATAATCGTAAAAGATTTATTCTCAAAATTTCATGCCAAAATTCATATTTCAACCAACCACGAATAAACTAATAAAAAATGGTTTAAAAACGCCCAAATTTGTATAATATGTAAGAGATTATAGACAATTTTAGAGTCAGAATACACTCGGACTCTACAGAAACATGTCCTCCTTACAAAATGTCAGAGCAACGAGAGGAGCAGCTGTAAACAGCTACCATCAACTGGCAAACACCAATAAAGAAACGCTTCAACTCAATCTGCCAAGCAACGAAATCAGCATTATCGATCATAAATGTCCCTATTGTAGTTAAGTATAACACATTTATGCAAATAGCGTAGAGGTTAAAGCTGTGACGTTTGGTTCGGCAGGTACTGAGTCCGGATCGCAACTGTGTGAGGCAGGATGCAAAACGGAATTTTTATAACCTCTCGATTAAGATCGATGGGTAAATTGAGAACATCTACGACGACAAACCGACATTTGAGTAGTCAGAACTAAGGGAAGGAACATAAAGGTAACGGAAATTAAAAAAATAGTTAATACACAACAGCGTTCTTCCCTATACGAAGAAACTTTCTAAAGATAGACTAACAGTATTACCGCGTGCTGTGTATTATGTGCAATAGGCCAATTCAGAAAGGCGAAGGTCTTAAAACATTGAGGAATTTCCGGTTTCATGACGATCATAGTTATGGGTTTTTATTGCCCCTTTTGATTTTTAACCTGGGAATCTGGGATTTCAATCTAATACCCTCTGAACAAGCGTCTGACGCCAGAGTATTAAATTTCAAATTAAAATCACGCATGAAAATTTCCCAAAATTGATGGTGCTTAACTTTAAGCTGTGGTTCCATTTGGTTGTTATATGAGATACGGATTATCAACATGGAAGCCGAGCTGCATACATAAAGAAGTCCTGTGTTTTTTGTCCTAATATAATATGAAATGGTAATGTCTTTGGCGTGGACTTCGTTTATACCTAAAATAGATAACCATACACATAAATCTATAAAAATCTAGCCCGTATTAGTATTGTGCAACGCTTAACATAAGTAAGAATTATGTATATGGATTTGAAAATTAACGATTCAAGAGTTATGGAAAATATACAGGATGACATAAGTTTTGAAAGCAATGCCAATGTTTGCGATAAAAACGTTTATGATAAAACCGGGGTAAAAAGTAACTTTTGTCGCCAATGCGGTAAAAAATCCGGTGCAAAATTACCAACTTAATAAAATCAAATAAAAATCTCATTTGTTTTAAAAATTTTATGAAAATATTGTCGAAATTAATGAAAATTATGATAAGTCGATCAAAGATTTCCAAATACTGGAAAATTTGATTTCTGGCTGATATTTACTACCGGCTTGTTCCATGAGAATTTGATTGAAAAAATATCTAAAGGTGTTTTGGACATCAGTTGGTTAATGACCTAAAAAAAATGTTATGTATTGTTAATCGTTAAATTGAAATTGAAGTCTCAATTGGAATATGAATTGAAAGGCATTTTTATTGTACCAAAATGAGAACTTATACTAAATGAAAGCTAAGGTCATTCGAAACAATCAGAACGTTAATTATCTGTAAGTGTTGTAAATTGTAATTCTGCGGAGGAGGTCTATCTATTTACGATGAATTATTTTATCCGTCAATTATAAAAATGTCCATTAATTCCACTCCCACAAACAGTTATCTGTAAATAACTAAACAACCTGTGAGGACAAAGCAATTTAAAACCAATAAAAAAAAAAATTAAAACCATTTTTATTATGTGTCTCTAAAAAATTTATAAAAATTAAAATTATAATTTTTAATCCTAAATAATATTAAAAAAATTTTTTTTTATAAATTTAATCACAAGTTTTTATAGTCACCACGATATTGACGAGTGAAATTATTTAAAACACGATAGCAACGTTATTGCGCGCAACTTCAATCGTTGTCGTTGGTGTGATTTTATGTATTTTCAAAACTTGTTTTGGTTTGTTTATATAAAAAAAAATAGTTTTTATTAGCCATCGTAAGAGATATCAAAACTAATAAAATGATTCTTTTAACGCCAATCGAAATCAATACACCATCATTATAAAATAATTTGTACACATTTAATCTGAACTATTAAATCCTTTTTAAGACCTCAACTTACCATATCAATTCACATTTGTTTTATGTTAGGCGTATGACACTTTATTTCTATAGAATATACGACCATCATGTCTACGTAACAGAAGGAACGCCCAATTTAAATATACAATACAGTAAAAGGAATCCTTAAAAAAAAAAAGATTGAGAGTCGAAATAAGTTTAGTGATTTTCTATATCAATGGCAACACTTAATCCATATACGCGATCATACATATATTTAACAACTCAAACTCGCCGATCAAAAATTGGTAAATTTGTTGTATAGATTTTTACTTTGAAATTTTATGATAAAAACGCCCCATGGTCATAGTAGAGGCAATTACTTCGAAATATCAAACATTAAACTCAACATAAGTGGGCTTAAAATAGTTACATTCAAAATTAACACAATATGCTAATTTGAGAATCATTTGAGTTTGGCACTAATAGCATGGAATTTTTAAATTTTAACTGAATTTCACATAATATATACGATTCTGAATATTAAATGATCATCTAAATTTCCAATTTATGGCGGAAATTTGACGAATTTAAGAGATTTTCTCCAATTTTTGCAATATTGAAAATTCACATATTTTTATATTGCCTTGAATACGTCCCGTTGGCAATTGCACACACTAGCACCATACATAACACGACGTGCATCAATTTCCAGGCAACGACGGCTCAACAATGAACTTATCAAATTTATTGTAAAGGACTACCAATCTTTTTCGATTGTTGAAGATCAAGGTTTCCGTAATTATTCCACGGCATTCGATTTACCATCCCGATCAATTACCATCCCAACAAAGTTTCTTCTACCTCAACAATAGGACACATGCTTAACAAATGTTAAGGCATTTATTTACCAAGCGTCAAGCGTTGCTATTACGAGATATACGTGGACCTCTGTTAATAACAAAAACTATATGGCCGTTATTGGCCATATAATAACAAAATAGTGGCAAATTTGTAGTGTTTTGTTAGACTGCATACATCTTTCCGAAATTTTAATATTGATAAAAAAATCGGTGTCAAACTCTGCCAATATATCGGCGGCTGTTCGTTTAGTACAGTACGAGCATATGAGGTATGCAGGATGGGGTAAAGAAAATTTCGGATATTCAAAAATAAGTAAAGTGTATTGTGGAATATTTCCACCGGAGCCCGCTTGGTAATAGTAAGCTAAAGCAAATACAGCCCCAAATTAGTGGCACCCCAATAAAATTGATAAAAGATGTCGTTACACGGTGGAAGTCATCTTTTCATATGCTCGTAAGGTGAAACTATTACTTTTAAATTAAGTGTAAATGTAGTTTAAATTGTTATCTACTAACATTGTAAATAATTTTGAGTTGCAGATTCTGTCGAATGAGCCTACTTTAGCTGTGCTTCATGTCGAGCAAATATCCATGCTGACCAATTCGGAAATGATTGCATTAAATGAGATATGCAATATTTTAAAATCGTTCCATCGACTTACAATTTAATTAAGTTGCGAAAACAGCGTAACGGCCTCTAAAATGTTGGTTTTTACTGAAGGAATCAAACATTTTTTTACTAAAAATGCAAATTAAAACACCTGAGGCTATATCATCAGCACACGTCATTGATAATTTCTGGATATTCGCTTTAAAGGGCGAATATTATCCGAATCCGTTCTGAAGCAGCTGTCAAAGATAGGGTGACACAGTTGGTGATGGAATTGATTCAGAAGGAGACTGGGTCAATAGATACGCCGGAAGAAAAAGTAAATGTACAAAATGCACCGAATTCACTTTGTAGGTTTTTTGATATTCATCATCCAACGAAAACCTCGAACTCACCTACTGCTATGGGGATTACTGAGCTTCGGCAGTATTCCCTAGAAGATGTTGTTCATCGTAGAGAAGCCCCGTTGTACTGGTGGCTACAATGTTCCACCTGCATTTATGTGTTCGCAAACATTCTCCAATCTCCATACACTGTCACGCTTCTATCATTCGAAATTTCGTGTTAATGCTTATTTCTTTGGATAAGGAATCGAAAGTGATTTTCATTTAAAAGAAATCCAAGCTAAAAAATTAATTTCCATTCCATGCACACAGGAAAACTGGACAAGTTTAGACCAAGGCAAGGAGGCTAACTGAATTACATTAATAGACCTACAGTTAAAGATAAGAAAACGAATAAAATTGAAAGCCGGACAGCTGCACACAAAGTGAAGAGAGTCACCATCTTCATCAAGACAGTCCTAACAGGCTATATTCTGAGATAAACCCATACGATGGAGATGACCATTAAAAAGTCCATGACCCGTATGAATCGCAACCAAGGTTCTCAGCTGGTCCTTTTTTAAAGATAAAGCATACCTCGTAGACCGCCAATTGTTCTTCGCCATACGCCAGTTAGAAGAAGCAAACCACTGTACCCTTTGATCTTTTAAAGCGTAGTTCTTTATAAGTTATTGGCGTAGTTAAAAAAAAAGTGAGCCGGTTTAGGTCCAATTAGACTTAGATGGGAACCGATTTTGGGTAAATATTTAGCGACGTTATGATTAACAACGATAGAACCGATAGTATTCCAAGCTCCAATGAACTTCAAGCAAAACGCTGCAGAGAAAGCAGTGCTAAGAATAACGGTGCGTATAGCTGAGGCATGGAAATAATAGATTCCATAGCAATTAGTGGAGTCGGGGAGATAGCACCAGTAACAGCCCTACAAGCAATATTTTGTACTCTTTTAGGTTTGGCTTTAGAAGCCTTAAAATTAACCACTGGCCACCATACAATAGAAGCTTAAGATGGTATTGGTAAGACCAACGATTTGTACATATAACATATCCTGAGTGTTAGAACATTAGCAATCGTAGCAAACGAAGTACTATCAAACGCCCCCGCTATGTACAGGAAACTACCTACAAGAAACTCTTAACTACATATTGAGCGACCTTTTAATCCTTGAAACAACCTCATTTCACAGGACTTACCAACTCTGTTTCACAGAACTTACCAACTATGTAAGCATGTTGCATTTTACTGAGTGGGGAGGTAATTAAAGTAGATTAGAGAACAATAGGCCGAAAAGACTTTGGGTCCGCATAATCTTCCCAGGGAATTCCCAGCTTTCGGAATAAAAATAACTTTACTCCTGCTCCAGGATTTTAGAACAGTGCTAAATGCAATGCACGCTTGGAAAAAGTGTAACAAATTGTCCTGAATTAAAGGAAAGTCATGCTGCAATTCAGCAGAGAAAATACCATTAGGTCCACCAGCCTTATAAGGTACGAAGGAGAACGGACTCCAGCGTACACATCACGATTGTTTAGCTTATGGGCCAAGTCCCAATCACGAGCCGCGGAAAAAATCTTATTGAGATCGGCAGTAACATCATCGGAGTTGAAAATAGCACAACCATAAAAATGAACAGACAAAAGCAGCTCATTAACTACTCGGCGACAGAAGCTAAGCTGACCGTATTTTAAACTTCGTTTATATAGGAAAATATAGGAAAATATCCCAACCAATTTGGGGATTGGAGCTTTTAGCTTTGTTTTTCAGTTTCCTCGCAGATTTTCTTAATCTTTTAAGGTGAAAGTTCCAGAAGGGTTCCGAGTCTTTTGGTGAACCATAAGAGGACACGAGTTTTCGAAAGCATACTTTTTGCGTAAGGATGCGTGTATTATTTATTAAAAGAACGGTTGTGCTACCTGACGCAATCTACTCTAGGTAGTCTCTAACAAATACTCATGAATTATCCAAGTTGCACTTTCTTTAAGATTTGTCACATAATTTGGCAGATTTGACGTGTACTTTTGACTGGCCCATCTCAATCATTATGTCCTCTAATTATTTTATTACAAGATTTCACTTAAAAGAAAAAATTATTTAATTAAATTTATTTAACTTACAACTGTATGTACATTTGATTTTAAAGAAATGTTTTATTTACCTTAAGTAATCCAATCAATTATATCAAATTAGCTCATGTAATGAGCTAATCATTGAATGGATGCAAGGAGCTAATGAATTAAACCTAAACTATGCAAATTGTACTTTAATTATTTATTTATAAGATAAGAAATAATGTGATGGTGGCACAACTAATTAAAACACAATAGTATATTATACACCAAGGTTGAGAAGTATGCTGTTACAGCCCTGGCGAGCTTATAACCAGAGGCAAGGGTTATACTAAGCGAGCGCAATAATAGCACTTCTCAAGCGTGGTGTATATACTATTTTTTCCACTACTAATCGTAGAACGCACACCAACCATTAAGGGTTTTTGTTGATAAGAAAATTAATTTGATAAGGGAAACACTTGCTCTTTAATAATATTAACGATGTCGAAGTAACCCTAAGTTTTTACTGAATTGTAGTAAGCGTAAATAAAATGGCACTGCCTTTTGTTTTATTGTTTCAAGTTTTAATTTGGTTGAGTCAAATTGGCATTCAACTAAGAAAAAAAATGGAGAATGATGATTTAATCAGCACGCCACCTGAAATTGTGAGATAGTCGAAAATATAACAGACCAGCTGTTGCCCCAAAAATCGATTGATATTTATATAAAAACATATGAAAAATTTGGTGTAATAATGAAGGTGTTAATAAAAGTTCGGAAAATATGGTCGACATAACAATCAAGGAGGAAATGATTCTTATTATACTTCCTAATACTAAAAATGGTACATCAAGAAAGTCTGTGATTATTGAAGCACTTTGGATGGAAATTGTTCGTAGATATTTAAAATTGAGACCGATTCAGGACATTCCAAAAGTTTTAATTTGTATAAAAAATGGCAAACCTATTAGACAATATATGCTATAATACTATATCGGAAATGCCACAAAAAATTGCAATGTACCTAAATTTAGAAAATCCTCGTTCTTATACGGGGCACAGTTTTTGAAAATCTTCTGCTACTTTAGCTGCGAGTGGAGATAAACTACTTCAACTTAAGCAACATGGTGGATGGAAATCTTTCAATGTTGCCGAAGGATATTTAGAAGATTCTATATCATGAAAATAATATAGCTCACATGGTTCAAGGTCAAAGTGCGTAAAAACATCAAGAAGTTAATTCAAATATTCAAATTGAAGATTAACAAATGATCGGTAATAGCAATAAGCTGCATGTACCAATATCAATAAATACCGATAGACAAGGTGTAAATTTAATTTATTATAATTGTACTATAAACCTTTATTTTTATAAATAAATTGGCAAAATGAGTTTTTAGTGCCATCTATTATTGTAATAATAAATATTTAATAAAATGTGTTCGGTTTTGGTTAAAAATTTATACGTTTATTTATGTTATTTGGATTTTTTTTATTATTAAAATCTGCTTTACCAACAAGGAGAAGAGTCTTAATCTCCCTATCCATTTAATCGCATTACATCTAGTGTTCATTTTTTATTATTCACAAAATTTCTCGGCTAGTGGTAGTAATATTTTATTATTGACCACTATAATAAAATACTATTTACCACTACCCGAGAAATTTTGTTTCTCAGGCTACTAAAACATATAATCATAATCAGCCTTCTACAACTAGTAGTGGAAAAATAATATTATTGGAGTCACCGTTTGTTTCATTTGTCTATAAATTTTGTTTCTCTGGAACTAGAAAATTTATAAGATCGGTTTTTGCCGCCCTCATGAATTGATTTTTTATTGTGCCTTAGCTTGTTTTAAATATGGTATTTATAATTTTTCCATACCTGAAGTTAAAAATACTGTCTTGTAGAAAATATTTTATGACTTCAAAACATAAATATTTACCTATTTCCAACCTTCCACTGTTTTTAAAGGGAGGCTGTTTAATTGCGTTTTTAATTCCGATCATAGCCCATTTACTCGTTGTTTATAGTGTGGAACACACAAACAATTTTTAGCTAGCCCTTTATGTTTCACCATGAAGTCGGCGATAACCACAAATTGCTTCGCAGTGGTGGTCCTAAATAATTAATATATTGTTACGATTGTGGCGACATCTCTAATAGAGTAGATCTCTATTTACTGTACCGTAATTGTAACCTGTAATAAAATAGATATGTCTAGATTATTCAGGAATATTCTAGAAGGCTAGAATATGTGGTACAAATACTAGATAAAATAATAGAAGTTAGTTAGTTGGATTTGAACAGTGATAGAGTTAGTGGAAAGTAAAAACTGAAAGTTAAGAGTAAGTAAAGTGTAATAAAGTAATTATTGTGAAATTAAACAAATTCGTGTTTAGTGTAATAATTCGGAGATAAATAAATAAGTGTCATCTAGAATTAAATTGGTTGTTTTATTCACAATCCAAACCTTATTTGACATGGCAAAAACGTTACAATTGGTGACAGCGGTGGGATTGTGAATTAAAAGAAGATTCTAGACGAGTTAAAGATCTCCGAATTAAAGGAGGAGTTGGAGCGGTGAGGCTGGTCAACGGCTGGTCAGAAAAATGTATTAAAGCAACGATTACTTCAAGCCTTGGAAAAGCGTGGTATTGATACTGCTTGCTACAATTTTGATGAAGCAACGTTTTCGGACAAAGCAGAAGAGAATGAAGGTGCAGCGGTTGAAGCAGTACCGGTATAATCGGGAAATATTGAAATGGCGCAAGTAATGGCTGCTATTCAACAGTTCAATTTGGAAATGAAACAACTGGAGAATTAAATCATAAAATTCAATAAAATCAAGAAATGAAGGAAATTAAAGAAGAGCTCAATCAAAATACGGACAAGAAGTTTCAAGAAATGAATATCACCCTACACGGAGAAGTATCAAATCAATGGTTGAACAGAAACTACAAACCGACATCCAAGAGTTGGATCCAAAAGTTAAAGAAAGCCAGAGAAAGTTTTAGTATTCGAAAAAGAACTTCTATACATGAAAGTACACGGGACTTTTCCGCAAGTAGCTCAGCCAATGCACGCAATGAAGTTTAAACTAGCAATATTCGATGGCACTACATCTCTCATGGTTTTCAAATTTCATTTTGAGACAACTGTCAATCTAATGGTTGGAATGACACAAATCATAGAACAGCGTTAATAGTAGCTCTAAAAGGTGAAGCTGCTGAAAGTGTGGAAGTGACCATAAACGAGAGATGTATCGTATGGAGCTGAAGGGTCGAAAAGAAAAACTCTACAGAAGTATTCCTCAGCAGTCGAGCAGCTATTGCATTTGGTACATATGAATACGTCTCAAGTTTTGGCCAAGGAGGAGGGTCAGGAAACCAAGGTATTAGGAAAATACGATGTTGGAGATGTGACAAAACGGATCTCATATCACGAGACTGTCGGGAAATAAGATGGAGACGGGCGGGATGTCGAATGAATACGAGTGTCAGGTGACCGGAGCAACGTGCGCGTAAATAACAGTAGTTTCAAAATAACAGATAAATTAGGCGTGTCTAGACAACCAAGTGATCGAACCTTATTGGACAAGGCAAAACCGTAACAACATATATATATATATATATATATATATATATATATATATATATATATATATATATATATATATATATATGTATATATATATATATATATAATTATTTTTAATTATATATATATATATATATATATATGTATATATACATATATTAATTATTAAAATAAATAATCAAATTTTATGTAATAATTAACATTTAATTACATTTTATCGCCGCACAAAATAATGCTTTTCTACTCAAATGCGATATCCGACTACTATTGAGCTGTTGCATTTGTCGTTTTATTTTCGAAAAAATCCGAACTTTAATTTTATATAACACGTTAAGTTTTTAAATTCGTTAATTCAATTTTAAAATTCGAATAAATATTAAATGTTTACAAGTGGATCGGGAGGTACTGGGTTAGAATCGGACCGGTAATATAGCATTGGGTCTCAAACCAAGGAAAAACAAAAACAATTCGACTTGGTGAACGAACATAGTAGTTCATGATTTTTGATAGAAATTTGGAACTCTTTATTTATACTGGGCCCAGGAGTATCCATAATCTGAATCGGAAATATAAGTGATTTAGAATGGGGGTAGTTAGATAGAGCGCTAGCCTACCGAATGGACATGTGGCTATGAGATAATTTTAATCAGCATGAGATAATTTTCAAAATTTCAATTATGTACTAACGTGCAAGTTAGTCAAACATCCCTGTTCAAACTCACTTACATAATTTCTGTGGAATAGTTTCTATATGTATTAGATAGATGTGATACCCAGGTGGTACTCGTATTTTAGGACAAACTTCACATCCGTAATATTTAGAGTTGGCAAACCGATCATACACCTTTATAATGGGTGATCCAATAATGATCGATGATTCATTCTATGGGTTCAATTTTCGAGCACACTTTCGACCATTTCGGCCGATATTCTGTTAATTACGCGTGGTATGTTCGCTTCTAATGCGGGAATCGATTGTGGTTTATCTACATAAACAAGTGATTTCAGATACCCAATTCACGGGTCTCTTTCTTGATATGATGTTCTCATTAAAATTTTCTTTCAATAAATCGATGGTTTGGCCTGCTGTGTGGCACGTTGCACCAACCTGCTCAAACCACAATCGGCTACAGCAACACCTTGGCGATAAAAATGTTTGGCGATAAAAATTCATTAATCTCATTCTTAAAGAAATACGGTCCGATGTTGCCACCTGCCCATAAACCGCACCAAACAGTTTTCAGGATGTATTGGAAGCTCTTGAATCTCATCTGGCTGTTGATCAGCCCAAATACGACAATTTTTTTTATTGGCGTATACATTCAGCCAAAAATTAGCTTCATCTCTGAACACAATTTTTCGATAAAAAGAGTTGTTCTAACACCCATAAACCAAATTGATGACGCAAAGGACGGTCAACAAGCTTCAATTCTTGAACAAGCTGAATTTTGTATGGCTTCAAACCAAGATCTCTCTTCAAAATACGACACAATGTGTCATATGAGAAACCCAGAGCTTGAGAATGGCGACGAATTGGTTGATTGCGGTCTTCACGTACACTTTCAGCTACAACAGCAATATTCACAGTAGATCGACTTGTACGCACTCTAGTCGGGTGATGAATATCCAATAATGAAAAAATGGTTCGAAATCTAATGATTGTTTCGCGAATAGTGCGTTCAGTTGGACGATTATGAACACCATAAAATGGTCGAAGAGCACGAAAACTATTTTCCCCTGAACACTGATTTTTGAAATAAATTTCTACAATCTGTAAAGTTCCGTAAGTTTATTCATGGTGAAATGTTAATGGATACTGAACACAAATACCACATGAACATGACAGTTGTCACGCATGAATCCCAATGAGAATCCCAATTGGAAAAAGTACCTACTATTGGATCACTCTTTTAAGGCAGTACGATGCGCTAACTCAAAAAACACTTCAACAGCAAAAATGGCTCTATTTTGTACAATTTCTTCAAATGCTCATTTTAATAAATTTAAACTTTAAACCCATCCCCAACACAATTATATTAATATGTAAAAATGGCATGGGATTGCCTTTCAGTTAAATAAATAATAATTGACATATCCAAAAAGTTTGACGTAAATAATTCACAAAAATTAAAATATAAAACGGGGTCATTACTGCAATTAGCATAAGCGCGCTAATTAATTATTTAATTCATTCAAAAGCAAAAAATAATCAAAAATACAAGATATATTTATGAGACAAGAGCAAATGTAAAATGGTTTCTTTCTTATATGTTGTATGCTTCAGCAGAGTAAAACAAAAGAACTACACAAAAAATGTTCCATCAAGAAATTCTTTTTGCCTTATGATAAACAATGCAACTCGCAAAACATGTTAATTTTAATTATTATCATGTCCATCAGAAATTTTGCAAAAATAAAAAAAATTATTTTTGCTATAATTAGAATTATTTTATTTTGCTAAATGTGCAAAAATTGTATTCATTCGCCATAAAATAGCTAGACTACATTCTGCGCGATCTATATACACAATACGTTTAATGCCACAAAGTCGCATGCGTACAAAAAAGAAATTCTTTGGCAGACTATAAACATGAAACATTGTTCGATTTTTACGATAAATATGCGTGTACTTAAAATATTATTTATTAATAATGTTCAAGACAAAGTCGTGTTTATATGTACCCTTAAACGGGATGTATGAACTTTTAAAAGTTTTGTCGGCACATTTTTTTATCATCCCAAATACCATAAAATTTTTAATTAATTCCTAGAATCGTTACTAGAATTTATAAATACACGATAAATCAAGAAAAAATGTCTTCCGCTTTGCGTTACGTCAGAATAGTGCGCGATTTGATGTTTGAATATTTTCATATAGGTATGTGTGGCTAGTAATTTGTGATTTTATAACTAAATGGCACGTGCCCTAATTTGTAATACACACTCATTGTCGCCTACTAAAATATTTTATGGCCATATATTATAGACAAATAAATAGAATATAAAATAAAACATAAAATCGAGAGATAATAAATAAATCAGACAAGACAACCCAATAAATAATCTGATCCGTTACTAAACTTTAAAAAATATACGTTAATAGTTTTATTATATGTAGATATAACCGTATAGACGAGAAACAGATAAGACACTTCATATATACAATAAAGATGTTGTAGATAAATCTTACATTTTTATATTACGCTCCCATTATTCATCATCAAACCATTTAATGGTACAGTAGTATTAACGTTTATTGGTATAATAAGTATGGTTTATGATTCAGGACCTTAGCTCCTTAGGTAATATAATATTTATGGAATTAACGTTAACATAATAAATAATGGTTAAATAAAACACTATATATTCATTAGCCAATACATTATGTGCAGTGCAGGGGTGACTCTTTATACCAATGGAATGAAATAGGTTCATTATAATAATTTATAAATTAATTTTATTTAAACGTTTTTTTTTTGGTTTTTATTTAACATTTTAAATAAACAATTACTACAATCTAGTCACCTGGGGGGTCTATTATGAAATTTTCGACATCACTTTTTTTCGACAATATCGACCAATTCGACAACGTCGCCAGTTTATTTAAGCTTTCATATTTTGTTTTGTGAATTTCTCCATTATTTCCATAAATTTATTTGAATTTCTAATATAGTGAAATAAATTATTAAATTGTGTGCTCGTGAAATGGAAGCAAGTGTAGCATTTTTTGTGCACAGTAGTGACAATGATTCCGACGATGAAATAACACTGGCATATCTGCAAAGAAAAAGTTTACGGGACACTTCAAATGTACTTGACATGCCAAATAAAAGGTAATGTAAAATCATTCGTTTCTTGTCATTTCTATTTATTTCTAACAACTTTAAATATTTGCAGGTTTGTTAGATTATTTAGGGTGTCAAAACATTTATTCACCGACATTTGAAGCGAAATTAAACCCAAGTTTATTGCCACAAAAAATCAAAATGCTATACCACCGATACTAAAACTCGCTGCAACATTATGTTTTTTGGGAGAAGGGTCGTACCAGCAAGTAGTGGACAGGATTACTTGATCGGTATGGCTCAAGCTACCGTTTCTGTAGTAATGACAGAAACCTTAAACATATTACAATCCACCTTGTATAGCAAATATATCACATTTAAATTGTTGAATGAGGAAAAGTCACAGTCCAAGGAATAATTTTTAAACCAAACTGGGTTTCCAGGCGTGATAGGTTGTATAGATGGCATGCACATCAATATTATACGGCCAGAACATAATGAACATCATTTTTTAATAGAAAAGGATCACACAGCTTAAACGTTATGATCGTAAGTATTCTAAACAAATAAAAAAAACATATAAATTGTTTATGGTGTTATTTATATTTAGACGTGTGACTACTGAAACAAAATCACTTCGGTCAATCCGCGTTTCGGTGGGTGTTCGCATGATTCTGTGATTTGGAGAATGAGCGAAAATCGCAAAGTTATGAAGCAGGATTGGAGACTGTGCATAAATTCTAGGTAATTTAAAAAATATTATGTTAATTTTATATTACTAACTTATTGAATGTTTAGGCGACTCCGGATATCCATTGGAGCCTTGGATAATGTCTCCATACAGGAAAACAACGATGAGCTCGGCTGAATCTCTCTTAAATACAGCACATGCCAAAGCACGTTTTATAATCGAACGCGTGTTTGGTATATTGAAAGGCCGTTGCAGATATCTACTACATAATCGGGAGCTACATTATCAACCGATCAAAGTAGCCTTAATTGTTAATGTTTGCTGCCTACTACATAACTTGTGTGTAGAATATAACGTTCCCTTAGACTCAAGTTTAATTATTAGAGACGAGGATGTGGGAAATCAATATGCGGCAGAAGGAATCGCAAATCTGCAGCAAGAAGCCAAAATAATTAGAGATACCATAAAAAATCAATTTATGAATATGAGATAAAAGTATTAAACAAACAATGCATATTTTTATTATTTATATTTAATTAAATTCCATTAAATTTATTAATTCATTCTTCAAAATTTCAAAATAAATATAGTACAGTATTTTATAAAAATGGTGTATAATTTACTAATTTACTGTGCCTCCAATTCCTGTTGCTTTAAATCCAACTCGCTTTCCTTTAACTGTAAAGTTTGGGCGTTTTGTTATATTTCTTTAGTATCATTTCTTGTTTGGCCTTCCATTTTTCTTTCTCGAACGCTAATTTTCTTTGCTTTTCCTTTCTAATATCTTTTTTTACGTTGCGAACGTCCTTAAGTGCTTTTATAATTTCTGTTCTTTGATTTTCTTGTGTTTCTAAGAACAATTTTTGTCTTTTATAGAATGCCTCTTGTACGTGAAGCTGTTTTTTTAAAAGACTTTTCGAAGTTTCCTTCAGCTTCCTGTTTTTTCTAGGCCTATTAGGTTCTAGTGTGGGTGGTTCTTGATTTTCATCGTTAAATGTGTTTTCGGTGTGATGGTACTTGAAGTGGAGGCGATTTGAATATTCGAAGTGTCAGTAGGGTTGCTTATTAAAATTAGGTTTCATGGTGTCTCGAAACCAAAATGATTTTCATTAATACCCTCAATTTCCCACCGCCAATCAAGTAAACCATTTACCCGCTCCTCCAGATTGCTTAGCGGTTTTACACCGTTGGCCTCCCTCCAGTTCCCGAAATCGCTTTTTTGTTGGCTCTAATTTTGGTTTTTGTGTGGTATTTAAAATCTATTGTTGTGGGTTGACTTTTAATAAAATAATTTTCACAATGTTTTTATGTATTTATTTATTATTTAGTTATTTATAAGAAGTTCACTAATTGTAATATATACTTATGTATTTAATTTATAATTTATTACAAATTATTATAATTTATTTATTTTAGATACTTATATAACTTTGTGTAACATTATGGTGAACTCTTCTACTTCAACTAACTTTAGGTAATCTATAATATATAATTACACCTCGGTGTGTAGATGTATTCAATTGTAGTATACTAGTATATTTGAGCAAATAGATCAGGGGTATACAACACCTCACCCCATAAAATAAAAGATAAATTTACATTTATCTTTTGTATACTTAACTAAAATTATGAATTTTTCTTAACAATATATAAAATAACTAAAATTTATAATATGTATAACTAAATAGGATAATTAATTTTCCTTTTAAATTCAATATTTTTTTTTTGTAATTAAATTTTTTTTTATAATAATATTAATAATGATAATTTTTATTTATTACAAAAATTAAATATTTTACATAATTTGATTTAATAATAATTTTTGTTTTCTTAATTCAAAATTTTTTTTATTTTTTTATTTTTTCAATATAACATACATAATAGCTATGAAAATAATATTATTTTAAAATTTTAACTATGTATTAGTTTATAATTATAATTCATATAACATTTTTGATATATGTATATAAGTACATAAATATTTTTAAGTTTTTTTTTTTTATTTTTATCATTTTTTAATTTTTTTATTTTTTATTTTTTTATTTTTCTATCCAACTTTAATCAATAAAATGTTTTAATCTATTATTATGTACGACCTTTGTTTGTCGACCTATACGAATAGAAGTGTTAACATTACTAACGATTTCCATAACTTCAAATGGACCCGTCCATATTGGATCTAGTTTTCCTTTCGATTTTTCATTTCTTAGTAGAACTTTGTCGCCAATATGAAATTCAACTCTGTTACTTGACTTATCATAATAAGCTTTAGATTTTTCCTTTTTTGTGTTTAAATTTTTTCGTGCTATTTCATATGAGTTTGCGAGTTTTACTCGTAAATCTTGCAAATAATTTTCGGGATTATAAAAAATTCTATAATTGTATTTAAGTGAAGACGGTATATTTGGTTTGAACCCGTGTACGATCTCGAATGGCATAAGATTAGTGGCTGAATGTGGAGTTGAATTATATGTAAACATTGCAAACGGTAGCCAATGGTCCCAATTATTAGGATCGTTGTCGATATAGTTACGTAAATATTCTACAAGTGTTCGGTGAGATCTTTCAAGAGCCCCGTTTGTTTGTGGATGGTAAGCGGTAGATTGTAATTTTTTTATCTTTAGCAACTTACACATATTACGAAATAATTCGCTGACAAAATTGGTACCTTGGTCAGTAAGAATACAAGATGGAGCTCCAAATCTACATATAAAATTATCAACCAAAGCTTTAGCAATAGTTTCAGATAATTGATTTTCGATGGGTATAGCTAATGAAAATTTTGATAAGTCATCCTGTATTGTGAGTATGTACCGATTATTGTTAATGGAAACATTTAATGGACCTACAATATCTAGAAAAAATTTTCTCGAACGGACTTTTTGAAGTGGATGTCAACACCATAGGAAGTTTATTAATTCTTGATATTTTGTTTTTCTGGCATGATTCACATTTTCTTATAAATTTCCTAATTCTACTCAACATTTTTGGAAAATAATAGTATGATTTCATTCGTTTATATGTTCTTTCCATACCTTGGTGTCCCCCTAACGGACAGTTGTGAAATTCGTTTATTGCGTTAAAAATGTCATCCTCATTATCAAGAAAAACGATGGAATTTCCGGGATTTTCATTTGCAGGTTGATTGGAATTACTGTCTGTATGTGACATACTTATGTTTTGAGATTGGTCAAGATTCGATTGCAGTTCCCTTGCTTTTGTTTGAGACCGTGTGACAATGTTAACGTGATTACTTTGATCGGCAGGATTAAGTTGAATTCTACTCAAAGCATCTGCATTCAGGTTGTACTTTCCGGGTTTATAAATAACATCAAAATTAAATTCGTCTAACTCTATCCTCCATCGCATTAAACGAGATGATAAATTGTTCGATTTATATAGCCAGATAAGAGGTTTATGGTCAGTGATAACAGTAAATTTTACACCATACAGGTAGGGTCGGAAACGTTTAACAGCAAACACTATAGCGAGCAATTCTTTCTCGACAGTGGAATAGTTACGCTCAGCTTTATTAAGTACCCGACTTGCATAAGCCACAGGTAAGTCATCATCGCCTATCCTCTGCGAAAGAACTGTCCCTAGGGCTATATCGCTAGCATCCGTTGTGACATAAAATGGTTTGTGAAAATTAGGGTATTGTAATATTGGCGGTTTTGTTAACTTTTCTTTAAGTTTTTGAAAACTCTCTAGACAAAAAGCATCCCAATCGAATCGTGCATTCTTTTTAAGCAATGCATTCATTGGCTGAGCTAGTTCTGAAAATTTATTTATGAACCGTCGATAGTACCCTATTAGTCCTAAAAATGATTTAATATCTTTTTGGTTCTTTGGAATAGGAAAGTTTTGAACGGCTTCGATTTTCGATGGGTCTGGTTTGATTCCCTCACTCGTTATAATATGACCTAAATAACATATTTCCTTTCGTACAAAGTGGCATTTTTTAGGTTGTAATTTTAAATTAAATTTTCTAAATGATTGAAATACTTCAATCAATTTTTTGTTGTGATCAGCAAGATTGTAACCATATATGACAACGTCGTCGAGGTAAACAAAACACTTTAAACCATTCAAACCAGAGAGTACGTTGTTCATTATTCGTTGAAATGTTGCAGGTGCACCTTTTAGACCAAATGGCATTCTTCTAAATTGATAATGTCCCATTTGAGTACTAAAAGCAGTTTTTTCCTTATCTTCTTCGCTTAATGGGATTTGGTGATAGCCTTCTGCTAAATCAAGTGTCGTAAAGTAAACAGCATCTCCTAATTGCTCCAGGATTTCAACAATGTTTGGTAATGGAAAGATATCGTTAATTGTTATATCATTTAAACGGCGAAAATCAACTACGACACGCCAACGTTTTGATTCATCATTCGACTTCTTCGGTACAACCAATAATGGAGAATTGAACGGGCTACTACTATTTTCTATTATACCATTTTCTAACATTTTCTCTACTTGCGAATTGATTTCATTCTTTGCTGAGTGTGGAAGGCGATATGGTTTAATATTAATGGGCTGTGAATCAGACTTTAAAGGTATGCGGTGGCATCCCGCATTGGAAATTGTGAGTTGATCGCCCGGTAGGTAGAATATGTCGTTAAATTCGCGGCATACTTTGATTATGGATGATTTTTCTTCTTTATTCATATGCTCTGTATTTATTTGATTTTCCAAATTCTGTAATCTTTCGTGAATTTCATTTGACCAATGGTTTAATGAAAAAATTTGATAATTTTCTAAAGTTTGTGGTTCTATGTAAAGATTATCTAATTTTACAGAGTAATCGTTAGTGTTTATAACACTTACATTTGCAAATGAGTTTATTATTTTAATTATAGCATTAGCTACGTACACGCCCGGTTTTATAATTTGCGAAAGGCATAAATACTCGTTATCATTATTTATCTTGAATCTTAGATTTACGATCTTTTCTGAACGACCAGGAATAATTATTGGGGGATTGTTGGAAGAAAGATTTAAATTTATGTAATCATTTTCATGGTTATCTGAATTCGTAGGTATTTGAATTATATTACGCGAGTAGTTGATGTTGCATTTATTTTGACGAAGAATATCGTTTCCAATGATTCCCGCACAATTTATAGGGAATTCAGGTGGTACAATGTGGAATTGATGTGAAATTGTCTTGCTATTTTGAAAGTTAATTGTTGAAGTGCAAACTGCAAGAGTGTCTATTGATTCTGCAGTAATGCCTTTTATAGATAGTTTTAACTTTGGATAACACAGAGTATCAGGTTTAATTAAATGTTTTTTAATAACACTAATGTCGGCCCCAGTATCAATTAAAAAAAAATTGGGTTCTTCTAAAATATCTAAGTTAAGATTGACAAATTTCAAATCATCATTATAGAAATTGATTGAGAAACAAAATATTTTATTAGTGGTAAACGGAATTGATAATATTTTTGGGCGTACATCGTTATTAATAACATCTTTAGAATAAACTGAATGTAGATTTAAATATTTTGAACTCTCACCCCTACATCCTTGGTTTCCCGGTGAAGTTCGGTGAAGTTTTCCGTAGGTTGTGATGTTGTAGGAATCTTATCATAAGATTGATCTTTCTTTTGATTTGATTTTTCACGAGATCGACAGACGCTAATGTGATGTCCGAACTTTTTGCAATATGCGCATGGATAAGAAATTTGATTAATTCGTGAATTATGATTGATTTGGGTTGGAGTTTGCGATAATGATCGTGTATAAATTTTATGATTTGTGTTATTCTGTGGATTATAATTCGATGAGTTATTACGAAATTGAATAGAATGTGGAAGGTTAGGAATACGATTGAAACAATTTGGAGCAGTATGTCCAATTTTGAAACAAATTTGGCATTTAACAGGTTTTTGCATAGAAATTTGAAATTTATTTGTTTTATTGGGTTGGTTTAAATTTTCTTCTTCTATACCCTTAGATATAGCTTCCTTCAAAGTTTCAAATCTGCAGGCTTTAATTAAAATTTTGATTGGATCTCTTAAGCCATCTTCGAAAGCACGTAAAGCAGTTTTGGAATTTATAATCATAATATTTTTATCAAGAGTTCCCACCTCGGAAGTAGCACATACACAAGATTTGTTTAGGTCAGCAAGAAGGTTTTCAATTCTAATACCAAAATATTTTACAGTTTCATCAGAACGCTGACGAGATTGCACAAGGTCTACTTGGATATTCTCTAAAGCTCTAACATTCGAAAATTTCTGTTTAAGGTCCTTTTGCAAATCGGGCCAACTCTTATACGAGCCCGTTAATACCGTTTTATTGTACGCATTATCTACCAACTTAATCTGTACCAATTCTAAAAACAGTGAGCGGCCCTCCTCTGTTTTTGCATCTTTGTACACAAGATTACAACATTGTAAAAATCTGTGGAGTGTATCAGAAGTTCCGTCGAACTCAGGAATTAATTTAATAGCTCTATCAAAGTTGAAAGTCATAGCTGGACTATAATGTTCTACAAGAATTTCGAATTGTTGGTTTAATAATTTTTTATCGATTGTTAAAGGAAATTGTAAATCGAAATATGGTAAAAGTGAAGTTGTTGAATTTTTTACAATGGGTATAATTTTATCATCCAACTCCGATTTAGAATTATCGCTACTATTTTCGTCCTTTAAATTTATGTTAACCTTTCTATTTCGTAAGTGTTTAAAGTCCGAATTTACATGCATTTATGTTAAATATATTTTGATTAAATTTGGATATATGTAAATAGATTATGATTATATTTAATTAACATTAGTATGCAAAAAATAATTTTTGTTTTGATTAAATTAATGAAATTAAATAGAAAGAAAATTAAATTCTATAACATACAAGAATCAAAATTAAAGAATAAAAATGACTTACAATAAATTATTTATCAATGATGATGATGATGAATGTTATGGTATGAATTATTCCATTAAAAGTTGATTGTTGATCAGCTGGTTTATGTTACAAGTATGATGTAATCCAATGTTAACGATATAAGCAATGATGATGATATTGATGACGTCGAGAATGATTAATATTTCGTAATGAATGAATTGATGTTTTCGTTACGATTTATTTGATGAATGAATTTGTGATTTCATTATAGAATAGTATAAAGAACAATACACTAATATTTTAAACGTAATATTTACGAAACAGTTTCATGTCACTATCACACAATTTTAGTTTAAACTTTGAACCAAAAATTACCAATATAATTTTTTTTTTTTTGACGTTATTAAACTGTAGGTGTCGGTCACATTTTATATAAATTCTAATAACTGAATTTTAGTTATATTATTAATTTTTTTTTTCACTTTAGAGATACACGTTTATTGTTCAATTTATTAAAAAAAATTGCACTAGACTATACAAAACGTGGTTTAAGCGTCGTTTTGTAAGCGGTTGCTTGTAAACGGTAATTTATAAGCCGTGATTGGTAAGCGGTCATAAATTTGTATCTACAGGAAATGTGATTTGATACAATATGAACTTATGTCTCACGTTTATTTTTTTTTATTTTTTTTTATTTAATATTTACTATTATTATTAATTAAACGATTATTTTATTAAAATTTGACGAACTCACAACGGGTACATTTACCTGATGATAGGATATCATACGATGATTTTTTTTTTTTTAGATACCGCTATCATCCCTCCGCTGCCACCAAATTTTGTTGTGGGTTGACTTTTAATAAAATAATTTTCACAATGTTTTTATGTATTTATTTATTATTTAGTTATTTATAAGAAGTTCACTAATTGTAATATATACTTATGTATTTAATTTATAATTTATTACAAATTATTATAATTTATTTATTTTAGATACTTATATAACTTTGTGTAACATTATGGTGAACTCTTCTACTTCAACTAACTTTAGGTAATCTATAATATATAATTACACCTCGGTGTGTAGATGTATTCAATTGTAGTATACTAGTATATTTGAGCAAATAGATCAGGGGTATACAACACTATCCACACCTGGCAAAAAAATATTATGTTAATATATTACGTAACGTAACCTTATATCGTTACTTTTTTCCATCTATCAACACTTTTCTCTGGAAGCCGGCAGCGTTTAACGAATCTCTTACCTTGTTCCATAAAGCGTTACTTGTTTCGCGGAATTGAACGGTATTTAAAAACAATATTTGAAATTGTTCTGGAGTTGTAGCCATCCTAGAAAAAGTAAATTATATTTATTATATTAAATTAATTATATTAAAATTAATATAATCAAAAATTAAACACAAAATTTAACAAAAAAAAATCCAAAATGAAAACTCACATTTAATTATTGCACGATTTATTAGCACTCGACACCTCAATAGCAGTCGTATATTGTCCGACTTTACCTAAAACAATGCGTGGTCGCGTGTTTTTATATTTCATAATAGGGGAATTTTCGATATGATCGAAAGAAAAACGCGTCGAAAATATTCATAATAGCTCATTTTCGACGTTGTCGAAAAAAAAGCGCGCGATGACAATTTCATAATTGATTAATTTTATTCTAACTTAATTTACTATGTGGTTTGATCTATGGCTTCTTCCGACTTGTGTTCCATAGTGTCTGATAAATTGAAGTAAACCACATCGTTATTGTGAATTTTAGATCAGCATTACACTGTTTACACTAGCAATTACACCAGCTCAAAAGGTTTAGTTCGTTTGAGCCTGCGTCAATATCTGTGTTATTTAACGGCTTAGTTGCCTCAGTGTTAACATGTTGTTCAAGCCTTTGCCTATGTCTCTGTGAATTTTGTTGGATTTCCTTTGAAACAGTATCCACTTTAAGGTCCCTATGGAGGTCTCTGTTTCTAACATACCATGGTACATCAACGATATTCCTTAATACTTTGTTTTGAAATCTTTGGATGATTTCTACGTTGCTCTGTTTGGTACAACTCCAAAACTTCACAAATTCCATATTTAAGGTCTTGAATCGATTGTAGAGCATTGGCATAGACGTTATCCTTCACGTGGCCCCAAAGAAAAAAGTCTAAAGGTATTAAATCACAAGATCTCGTTGGCCAATTGTGATCACCTCTTCGAGAAATAACACGATCAGGAAACTTTTCTTGCAAAATTGCGATTGTTTCGTTGCTTGTTTCGTAGCGCCGTCTTGCTGAAAATAAACGTCGTCCACATCAATATCTTCCAATTCCGGCCATAAAAAATCATTAATCATAGCTCGGTAACGCAATCCATTTACCGTAACAGTTGCACCAGCCTCATTTTCTAAAAAGTAAAATCCAATCACACCGCCAGCACAAAAACCGCACCAAACAGTGACACGTTGAGGATGGAGAGGCTTTTCAACAATCATTCTTCGATTTTCTGAAAATCCGGATTATTTTAATGCATTTGATGGACCCAATCAGCGAAGATACGGCGTTTATGGTGTTCGACCAGCTTGAGTTCTTGTGTTAATTTAACTTTAAAAGCCTTAAGTCCTTAGTGTTTATGCAAAATACGGCGTAATGTCATTTGTGGAATGTCTAATTCCAAAGATCGACGAGGAATCGACCAACCTGGGTTTTCTCAACACTACGGGCTACAGCAGCAATATTCTCAGTTGTTCTTGAGCGACGCACACGGTTTCGATTCTTTATATCAATAACTTGTCTTTCGTGATAACGTGACTTTCATCAATTTCAATGCGTTGTTGAAGCGTGTATCGTACCAATTTTAGTAATAGCGTAGTTTTTACTTGTCAAATGTCAAAAGATGACAGCTTCAAAATTGACAGCTGCCCAAATAGCAGGCTATTCAAAATAAAACCTCTCATTGGAAAACCCTATATAATAAAACTTTGTTGTATGTTGATACATCATTTTAAATTTAAGCCCTAGTTCTTCACTTTTCTTTTTGACGTGTGCTTTCCACCGTTGTTTTGCATCTGGTATCATTCCAAGATACTTAGCCGTGTTGGTATTATTTCTTGATTAATACGTTGTCCATGAATCATTGCGTGATTTTTTACTACTTTCTCAACCGTCTCTACCTTTAGATCCCTTTGCAGAACTTTATTCCGATCTTCATTCGTTTACAATGCAACGTAGCACTTTGTTTTAAAAGGTTTGTATCATTTTGATATTTGTTTTTTTCGTATAGCTCCATAACTGAACTCAGTAAGTCCATATTGGCTTCAGCATCTTGTTTTGTATTGACAATTCAGATTGTTCACCAACAGCCATAACATTTTCCTTAATTTAATATTGAGTTCTTCCTTCTTTTTTTAACGTATTCTTTCCACCTAAGCCTGGTGTCTTATGTCCATTAATAACTAAAGGTATCCAGAAGATTTTTACATCTGTGAAAAATTACATGTTAAGCTTCATTTAAGCTACGTTTTTGTCCATTTGCTTATTTTCCCATAAGCTTTTCGTGTGGTGGATTTCTCAATGTATTCCCCAATTGCCAGAATAGCAGTATCATCAGCAAACGTTAGTAGCATCGTTCATGCGAGGTGTGTCTCTGCTGTAAAGCAGGTAGAGTATCGGTCCTAAGACATTATCTTGAAGGACTCCTGCTGAGGTTTTTCTGAGCTCAGAATATTCTTCTTCGCATTTCACTCAAATGTGTCGGCCATACAAATATGGTTTTAATGTCATATAAAATTGTAGATCTTTCTAAAGTTTGAAGAGCAAACCTCTGTGCCATACTTTCTGAAATGCCTGCGCTACATCTAGAATAAAAAGATGCCAGAACATATCTTTTTCTTCTCCAATGAATTCTCTATCACATCAGTAATTCTAGGTATTTGATCTATGGGTGGTTGTTTCTAAGGACGCTGTGGATATTTAGTTGATATCGGTGAAATAAAACACATGTCCACTTTTTGTTTTTATGTATAAACTTTTAATTAATTTATTTAATTCACTTTATGTTAATTATAAATGTTTTTCTTTATCACCTATGTTGTTTACAAGTATTAATTTATTTTTGGTATAATAAAAATTGTTCACTTGTTACACCACCAAAAATGATTGTCAAAAAATTAATTTGCTGTCCGTTGAGCAAAAGGTTGTGTCTGACTAAAAACATATACTGAGTGTGACGTCACCTTCTGTCCAAAATATACATGTCGTATTTTTGGAGCGGTAACAGATGCGAAGGCGGCGGTCGACATTGCATAAGTATTTTGAGTGCAATGGACTTGCGTTGGTATTGCATCATTGAACATAATTCGTTAGTTCCAATGATATTATAGTCGGATGGCGACATGCTTCACTATGAATATTTATAGTGGTGGTTCGGCTATTGGATGTGTTAGTGAACGCTCATTGATGGGGTTAGTGAACGCTCAATTCAAATAAGTTCATTTATATTTGAATTTCACTAATTGTTTGTTGTGGCAGTCTCGAATATCGGTGAATCGAATATTCGGGCTGCTTCAGTACTCCCTCTCCAGATGAGAAACCATAGGTTTTGAGACGTTATACGTTGAACCGAACGGTTCAGAATACCGTACGCCGGTTTCAATCTGTCAATGGATTGCTGGCGTAAGCGGCGTATAACTTTATATAGTCCATCGTATGGAGATTGTAATCCAGTACGAACCTTATCTACCCTGACAAAGACATAATCGCCATTGTTGAGCGATTTGGGAACGAATAAATTATTTTCATTCGTTGGCCTTGTTGTCGTGGGATAAGATTTTGCATGGTGCTGCGGAATTGGTCGATGACTGTGTCGGTTGTGGGTCGAGACGGTAGAGGATGTTCGACTCGAATTGGATTCCTTGATCAGTTGTGATCTCAAGTGGAACGTCAAATCGTGAAACGTAGTTGTGCGCGAATGTGGTGGCAAGACATGTCGCTCATGCAGTACGCTTCTGGCCATCGAGTGAAACGATCGACACAGATGAGTAGATATGTATATCCATTGGATGGAGGAAGTGGTCCTACGATATCCAGATGAATGTGCTCGAATCGACCAGGTGGAATGGCAAATTGTCCAAAAGGCGTTTTTGTGTGCCGCTGGACTTCTGATTTTTGGCAGAATAAACATGATTGTGCCCAATGGGTCACGTCTTTGTTTATGCTGGGCTAAAAGTATCGAGCAGTAATCAATTTACGAGTTGCGCGGATACCTGGATGTGAGATACCGGTTAGTGTGTTGAAGATGGTTCGATGTAGCTGCTCTGCGATGTACGGGCGGTTTGCACCCGTAGATGTTTCGCAGTAGATTTCTAGGCCAGGTAGTTTGAACAGCTCCAGTTGCAGTGATGAACTGGCGTGACAAGCAAGTAAATTCTGAAGTTCCAAGTCTGCTTTTCGCGCTCGTGCGATCTTATTGCAGTTGAAGTGAGTCTCGACTGTGGGCGTTTCGTTTGATATTGTGTATCCGCGACAACGTTGTCGGTATCTTGAACATGCTGGATGTCCGTGGTGAATTGACAAATATAATCCAAGTGGCGTGCTTGCCTTGGATTGCGTTCAGTTTAAGACTGAATTGCTCGAGTCAGAGGCTTGTCGTCGGTATAAATTGTGAAGTCCCGACCCTCGACAAAATATCTGAAGTGTTTGATTACTAGATATATTGCGAGTAATTCCCGATCGAATGCAGAGTATTTCTTTTCGGCATCCGAGAGCTTCTTTGAGAATAATCCCAGAGGCTCCCAACACTTGTCGTTGAACTGTTGCATGACTGCTCCGACAGCAGTGTTTGATGCATCAGTAGTTATACTGAGCTTTGAGTCGCTCAGTGGATGCGAGAATAGGGTTGTGCGTGCCAATTCAGCCGTTAGTCCCGTGAATGCGAATTGATTCGGTCGTGTGACGGAAGGATGTGGAAGTGGATGCGCCGAATCAACAGTGGATGCGCCGAAGACGTATTTTGAACTCTTGATGTGATCATCAAACTCGACCAGTCGTTGGAATAGCGTTTCCAGATGGAGTTTGTTTTGCTCCTCAGTTTGAGATGCCTCAAGAATGTCGTCTATGTAGACGGAAACGAAGTCGGGATCTCGAACGAGATTCGGGTGTGTTCGAAGAGGCCAAATGGTGTGGTGGTTGCCGTTTGAAAAACGTCGTCAGGTGTCACGGGAATGTGGTGATAACCTCTGATGAGATCGAGGTTGGAGAAAACTTTGCAGCCCCGCAAGTGCTTGGTGAAGTTTTGAATGTGGGGTATCGGGTAGCGATCCGGTATCGTAACCGTGTTTAAACGCCGATAGTCTCCACATAGCCTCCAATCGTGATCTTTCTTCTTGACCATGTGTAGTGGACAAGAGATGGAAGATGTCGTAGGAAATCCCTAATTTCACCATGTTGTTGAAATTCTGGTTGTGCAGCTTTGTGACGCACCGGATCTAGTCTGCGTGGTCTCGACACGGGAAGATGGCCTTCCGTGACGATGGTCCGTTGTGTCGGACCGGCATTTTATAGTTCGGCTCTGCTGTAGGTAGTGGGTACTTTTTGAGCAGAGTGCCGTAGCCGTTGTTGATGTTAAAATGGATCGGTGTTGATGTGTTAACACGAACCATTGGGGCGTTTATTGACAGCTTAGTAGCTGAATCAAACAGCCGTTTATTCTTAACATCAACAAGAAGTTCGAATTTGCTTAGAAAATCGGCGCCAATGATCGGACGGTTCACCGCAGGTAGTATGAAAGCGTGCGTGAAGGTTCGTTTGAGTCCGATATACACATTAAGCAATTTTGTGCCGTACGTGTGGATGATTGAACCATTGGTGGCCGATAAGACTAGATCAGGATTTCGATTAAACAATGAATATTTTAATTTAAAATTCAAAGCAGGAATAACCGCAAGGTCAGCGCCAGTGTCGACTAAATATAGGTTAGTTTATTTGTTCGGTCGTACACGATCAAACGGGGCGTATAGGGGGAGGCGTGTTACTCTCAACCCGTGACTTAAGTAGTTTTTTTGTGTGTCAATGTCCATTTTTATGGTAGCAGCGCACGTCGATGGTTGCGACGTGTTAATAAAATTGCGTCGAGCCTAGACTCGATTCTAGCCAGTTTCATTACGACATTGTTTGAATATGGTGTTGTTGGTGTGAAACGGGGAGTTCTGTCACCACTGGGTTCCCGTATTTGTCGCTGGTATGGTACATTGACGCTACTGACGCTCTGAGTGGTGATGTTTATAACATCATACAATTTATCCGCGATTTTGGCTAGCATTTGTATTGTGGGGGATTCGGGCTGTACAACCAGCGCTATACGTTTCCGTTTTCCGAGGTCGTATTTATTGCTGTTGCTTTATTTGTATATACTTATGTGCTGGGAATGTGTATAACGATTACGTCAATAATTGAATAAAATTATTGTTGCTTGTCATTATAAATTTCCCGTTGATTATATTTTCCATGTAATGATAGGTGATCGTGTATTTTCCGTTGAGTATGAAATGAACAACGAAACGGTTCGCTAAATCTAAACTGATGTTGTGGTACGAGAATTCTTTGATCTATAATTAATTACAAAGTAATAGTTAACAAAAAATTCAAGTGTAAAGAGCTGTAAATGAATTGGTAATAGTTGTTATTGTGTTTTGGTGGAAATTATTACGGTTTTGGGAATAATCCCAAAATGTAGGCTAATGTCCACGACGAGTACAAGTGCAATTTTATACGCTACACCGGAAACTGTTGTGGACTTCCCAACAAAAGGTTTTCAATTTTTATAGAATGAGTTCATCAAGCTATTAAGAACTTATATCTATAGTATGTCTTCTTAAAAGCAAGGCAACAACAACGTAAGAAAAAAAAATATTTATATTATATTTCAACACATTTATTTTTATTGTTTTTTAATTATCGCATTTATATATATTTTTATATATTTTTAAGAGATAAATCAAACATTTCATTTTTTGGGAAGGTGTAAACTATAAAGTTTGAAAAGTATGGTTCGGTCGATGATGGTGTTACAAGAAGAACTTTTCATGTGTCTTGATGAGATGGATTATAAGTTGTTGCCGGTGCATTTGGAACTTCCAGTCATCCACAAAAATATTCAAAAATTATAACATGCGTGACAGGGGGAAAATAGTTTATTTGTATTGTTATTATTCAAAATAAGTATTATGGAATTCGAGCTAGCCCTTGGGAGCGAATGAAACGACTACTATACATTACTGTTTTCTTTTCATATTTATCCCAGATATAGAATAGGTACACTTGTGTTAAACAGGTCATGCCTTTGATATAGCGTAACGCCTACAACTATTGGCACTGTATAATTTCGATTCAGTTATTGGCACTACTGACTACCATAGCATTTTCCTCTCTTTTAATACGTCCTAATTGTGTTTTATCAATGTGTTAGTGTAAATTAGTTTTTTTTTCCTGTATTGTCAAACAAAAAAAGTAGTTAATAGGTTTAGTTTCCTCTAACATTTCATTGCGAAAACTTCACGCACAGAAACGTCTCGACTAGTAAAAAATAGCGTATTTCGTTAAGGAGATCAGAAATGTAAGTACTAGTTTTATATAGATACAGCAGTGTAATTGAACATTTTTATACAATTAATATTCTTAAATATGATAAAATTAATTAAAATAAGTTGTTTTTCATTATTTGTTTATGTTAAACATTAAAATAATAGTGTGCCAATAACTAGTTCCAATAAAGTCAAATTTTAATTATTGGCACTAGGATGCCAATAATTGGTTAATAAGAAACTACAATTATTGGCACGTGCCAATTATTATACCTTTATCATGTTTCCAATAATTGTATTATACTCGCAGATTTTTAATTCTGTAATTTAAAAATGCCAATAAAAAGAGACACATTTGATGAAGACCAGGTTCAAAAGGCATTAGGTGAAATTAAAAACGGCCTAATTAGTAAAAAGGCGGCAGACAAAAAATATAATGTGCCTAGATCAACGCTTCAATTTCGATTAGGGTCGCATTTTTCTAAAGCTCGACCAGGCCCACCAACAATCCTAACTGAAGAAGAAGAAGAGGAACGCATTGTTGGATGGGTAAAAATTTCCCAACAAAAAGGATTCCCGAAGCGAAACGAGGATGTTGTTACAGCAGTCAAAGAATTTTTAAAAAAGACACATAGACCTCATCCATTTGGTGAGAACAAAATTCCAGGAAAGGGATGGTTTAAGGCTTTTTTAAAAAGACATCCATCTCTATCGCTTCGAGCTACTGATCCTGTTTCGGCAGCAAGTGCTACAGTTGCTGCTTCAGATATTTATTCATGGTTCTATACAATAGAATTTTTTTTAAAGGATCACGACTATTGTGGAATATCGGGAGATCCAACACGAATTTTTAACGGAGACGAGAAGAATTTTCTTTTATGTCCTAAAACTAAAAATGTTTTAGCACTAAAAGGCTCTCGAAATGTATACGAAATTGACAAAGGATTAGCCAAAGCAAATTTAACGTCATGTTTACCTTTACTGCTGCCGGAGTGTCCCCTCCCATGATAATCTACCCATATAAAGGACTACCGGAAGAAATTTGTAAATCGTTGCCTAAAGGATGGGGAATAGGAATCAGTGACAACGGGTGGATGACAAAACAAGTGTTTTATGAGTATATATCAAAGGTTTTGCTAATAATAATAATATAATTTATCGAAATGCTTAGGAAGATCATCGTCTAAATCTACATATGGCAGTCGCCTTAATCCCAAATTACCGGACGATGGAATTCAAACGCTGTGTGAAGCAATCGGTGATAACAAAATTCAACTATTCAAAAACATCGACCGAGGTGAACTTCAAAACGGCTATCAACGAAGATTTCGTAATTTTATATGATTTATATAACAAGTTTAAATCCAAAGGAAACTTAAATCTAAGTATTCCAGATAAATCAACACAAACGCACGTTGAATATCAAATTATAGAAACCTCAGAAATAGACATCAGTGCCATCGACGAATTTTTTATAATTCAAGATCCGCCAAGTACGGCAAATGACGAAATTATAAATATTTTCAATTTCATTCCCATTTAACAGTCCACAGAACTACAAACAGTGACATATGTAACTGTTCCTTCGCAAAACACTACGGCAATAATTGATGGTTTCCTACCTTGGCCAGAGACTCCCTTGAGAAAAGGTTGCAAAACGGACAAAATTAAAAAGCCATATGTGGTTACTTCTCCGCTGTGGATAAAACAAGAACAACTAAAAAAAGATCAAGTTTAAAAAAATGAATTAAAAAAAGAAAACCGCAAAATTTTACGAATGAAAAATAAATAGTTAAAAAATGCAGAAAAACGAAACGCCCACGCAAAGAAAATGCAAAGTCTAAGAAGTCTTCAAGTACGACAACTTCTACAAATGTGTTAGTTGCAATTGAAAATACAGGGCAGAGCAGTATTGGAGGAAATATAGATATACGAATCTGCGAACAGTTAAATTGTCATAGCAATAATATAATGAATGAATCTTCCGGAAGTTATCAATCTACTACGAATACGACGACGTCAAGCAGCGTGGAGCCAATCAAAGACACTCAGCAAAAGTTTGAGCAGATACAGAAACTACGAAGCATCAAAAACGATCAAAATAAATTTATAGGTAACACGATACCTCATGAAACCCTTGTCATACCGTTTCTAAAAAACAAAGAAATACGTAAAGAAGATGAAACGGGCTCCAAACATATACTTTCTAGATCTAACAGAGTCTCGATTATTAGTGAGCCACCAAAAGATCATCATGTTCGTAAACTTTTTTGTACTGATGTGATACTGAACATTGGGGATAATTCACCAGCAGCTGGAAAGATGTGCTATCATTGCACTTATGCCTTTTCGAGAAATTCTGGTTCTAAGAATTTCGGCATAAAGTGCCAAAGTTGTACGAGGGAATTTCATCTTAAATGTCTTATAGAACTGAAAATACAGTACAATCCAAGACTTATTTACAATGCAAAATATTGTGATTAGTATACCAAAATTGATTGTGATAATTACACTAGTTTTTATTGAATTAACGAGAACTTATAATAGTAGGACTATTTATTTCTATTATAATTTTTAATACCTGTATGTTAATTACATGTAATTTTATTTTGAAATACATTTTTGTTATATTTTATTTATAAAGTTGAATGTTTTATTTTAGAATAATCGTTAGAAATTATCAGTGTGCCAATAAAGGTAAATTTTTGGTATGCCAATTGTGGAATAGGCATGCCAATAATTATACTAAAAAAAGGAGCCAATTAGTATACGACCATGCCAATAGATATAGTTTTTGGAACACCTTCATATTTTAGTAAATTAAACATATTTTTAATTTATATTTTGAAAATTGAGAATTTCCACTTTCAAGTAAACTGGATAACCTGTTACATAATAAAATTTATATTGTAATGAAACCGTTTTCAATATTCTGTGCATTAGACCAATACGCCTTGAATTAAACAAACAAGTGCTTGACGCAGTGCTACAGGCCGTCACTCTTTTACAACTCAGAAGTTACTATTAATCAATGTTGATCTTTTCATCCGTCGAAGCACAGTTAGAAACGATTATAGAGTAGATGACCCAACGGCTAGAAAGCAAATCATTTGCAATAGTCAAAAATATGGCTACTAAATTTACACCACCATACAAACTACTATTTGAAATTAATTTGTTTCAAATTGTTATTTGTATTTAAATATAATATGTAACAAAATCAATTATCGGGAACAATGATTGTCCATTTTTTTTTTTTTTTATAAAACGGCTGGAACCTACAGAGGTTCCGCACTCAATGCCACAATGGGCCCATGGTGCAAACCTTGAGGATCTATCCTAGCTCGCATAAGCGCACTGCAGCCTTAGCAAACTGTAAAAGTTTGAACCAAGGGATGGATAACAACTGATCTACGTTCAAAGATCCATACGAGAACACTTGGGATCTAGCTTCGACAAAGGCCGGACAGCTGCAAAGGTAGTGTAGGCAGTCGTCCACTTCCTCCAGACAATCGTCACAAAGATCATCCTGAGCTAGTCCCATGCGTTGGAGATGAGCCTTGAAACGTCCATGGCCCGTAATAAGAGCAACCAGAATTCTGAGTTGGTCCTTTTTTAATGATAACACATATTTAGTGACCCTCATGTTGGGTTCGATGATGAACCGTTTTGCCTTTCGACAACTAGACGTAGAACGCCACTTCTGCGTCAGTTCAAGTAAAGCGAACTTCTTAATAGCATCCTTACCACCGTTGAAGGAAAGAGGAATTGCTGGCTCGGGACCACAAAATAAATTGCTCGATCCAGCTTTCGCTAAAAAGTCAGCAACCTCATTTCCCACAATGCCACAATGAGCAGGCACCCACATGACCCTTACTCTCGAATTAGAGCAAAGGAGATTAATGAAGTGTTTGCACTCTTTAACCAGTTTGGATGTAGTCAAAGGGTTATCAAGGGTATTGAGCACAGCTTTACAATCCGTGCAGATAATAATATCCTTGCCTAATTCACTAAATTTATACGCCTCAATTGCACTATGGATAAGTGCAATTAATTTAGCTTGAAAAACCGTGCAGTGTTTGCCCAGACTACCCGAGAATCTGAGCCCATACTTTGGACAAAAGAAACCAAACCCTGCACTGACTTCTGAACGAGAGCCATCCGCAAAAAAAACTATCGACTCAGACAACTGTCTATAGAAATCCTGAGAGATCCACAGTTCTCTCGAGGGGAAAACGACGGAGAAAGAATTGGTGAAGTTAAATTCGGGCAATAGCCTGTCATTCACCATTTCAACCTCCGGAATATGTGACTTAACCTTATTGAGAATCTGTCTATGCCCTGTACAAGTCCCGAAGGCATTCCATGCCCCAATGGACCTCAGTCGAAATGCAGCAGAGCACGCCATACTAAGAATGTAGGACTGCAATTCGGGTAAGCATAGAAAAGACTCCATAGCAAGAAGGGGAGTAGACGACATAGCCCCGGTTATAGCTCTACAGGCTGTCATCTGCAGTCCGTCCAGCCTTGCTACAGAAGACGTCAGTTTCACAACTGGCCACCACACAACTGCTGCATACGACAGTAATGGTAAAACCAGTGATTTGTAGATGAATACCATCATTTTAGGGGTCAGACCCCAGGAATTGCCAAAGGCCCTTCTGCATTGCCAAAATATAGCAATGGCCTTTTGTAGCTTATAATCAAGGTGAAATTTCCAGGAGAGTTTACTATCTAGAATAACGCCTAGGTGTTTTAAGTGCTCTGTCCTTGTAATTGCTCTACCAAATAGAGTGGGGACAGATAAGTTAGCACTGTCTCTACGTCTGGAAAACACAACCAGATCAGTTTTCGAGGGATTGACGTGCAACCCCTTTTCAACACACCAAACTTCCACTATATTAAGGGCGTTCTGCGTCAGATCAGATAAGACGTTCAGGTATTTACCAGAAACTGTCAAAACGAGATCATCCGCGTAGCTTTGCACGATGAACCCAGATCACTGCAATTTAACAAGTAATTCATCGATAACCAAGAGCCACAGCAAGGGTAAGAGTACTCCTCCTTGCGGGCAGCCTTTGGCTACTTTTACAGATACTGATGAGCCATCTAACTCAGTCTCAATTATACGGGACTTGAGCATTGAATCGATGAATTTAACAATGGTTTGATTAATATTAAAATTGGTACACGGACTCGTGATCGAAGAAAACGAAGTGCTATCAAAAGCTCCCGCAATGTCCAGGAAGGTACCTACAAGAAACTCTTTGTAATTAAGTGATCTTTCGATTCTAGTAACGAGTTCATGTAGAGCAGTTTCGCAGGACTTGCCAGCTCTGTAAGCATGTTGCATGTTACTGAGTGGGGAGGTAGTTAAATAGTTATCTCTAATAAATCTGTCGATGATCCTCTCTAATGCTTTAAGAAAAGTAGAGGTCAGACTAATGGGCCTAAAAGCTTTAGGGTCGGTATAATCCGAATTGCCAGCTTTAGGTATGAAAACGACTCTACCCCTGCTCCAGGATCGTGGTACAGTACTAAAAGCAATGCACGCCTGGAACAGATTGAGCAGGTGAGTACGGATGGGAAGAAAACCATGCTGCAATTCAGCAGGGAAAATGCCGTCTGGACCACTCGATTTGAACGGTGCAAACGAGAAAATACTCCAGTGTAGAACATCAGTAGTGATCAGTCTACGAGCTAAGTTCCAATCCGGCGTACCGACAAAAATGTCCGGAGGCGCGGAGGCAACCACACTCGAATCAACAGTGTCACATCCAGGAAAATGGACAGACAACAGTAGCTCGCCAGCTTCTCGCCTACAGGAGGTGAGTTTTCCGGAAGGTAGGCGAAGGCTATCAAGTTTGCAATTACCATTCTTAGCCAGAGTTTTGTTAAGTCTGGAGATAGCAGATAAGCTATCAATTTCCTCACAGAAATTTTTCCACGCAGCCCTCTGCGCGGATCTTAGGCTTTTTTTATATGAGCTAACAAGAATTGATTCCAATCAGAAATGAGATTCGTTTTTTTGGCTTTATTTTTAATTTTACGCACACTTTTCCTTAACTTTTTAAGTTCAGAACACCAGAAGGGTTTGTTAAGCTTCTTCTGGTTGTAAATAAGAGGGCACGATTTTTCAAAAGCAGTCAAGATTGCTTTCGTTAGTACAGTTGCCTGCAAATCAAGATCTGAGATAGATCTGATCTGATTAGGCAAATCTAGTAGTGAAACGAGCTCATAGGAGAATGTATCCCAATTTGTTAGTTTCCTATTACAATATGGTTTAATCGGAGGTCTGTTAATGTTAATATTAAAAGAGATGCACCTATGATCAGAGGTGAGAATATCATCCGTCACTCTCCAATTTACAATCAGGTCAACGATGGTCATAGAGCACAAACTAATATCAATCACTTCTTTACGAACCGAGTTGATAAAAGTTGGCTCACAACCAACATTGAGAATCTCTAAATCAGAGGAGTAAATATAATTGAACAGTGAGGATCCTCTACTGTTGGTATTCGAGCTACCCCAAACGGTATGATGAGCATTAGCGTCACAACCAATCACGAGGGGTAGATTATTGACCCTACACCACACTACAAGATTCATCAGTTCCTCTGAAGGAAGGGGCGAGGTGGAATCATAGGGTAAATAGGCTGATGCAATGACAAGTTTAAAACATGAGTCAGCATACACGAGAGTGATTAGCACCGCCGCAAGATCAGCCGTGCTGCACTCACTAATAAGAGCGGCATCAATGTCATTCGAAATATAAATGCACGCTCTGGTTTTAAGGACGGTGGACTTTAAGAAAATCCTGCCGAACTTCGAATCAAAACCAGAAACCGCGCCATTAATGAGGTACGGTTCTTGGATTAGACAAAAATTTGTATGCGATACAGCAAGCAGCCTCTTCAACTCATAAGAGGCTGACTTGCTATGTTGCAGATTGATCTGTTTGTAGTCGAGCATGGACGTCATCATGAAGAGCAGCCGTGAACTAATAATATAAAAATGAAAAACCTACGGCCCTGAGATAACCCTGAAAGGGATCCTCTCAAGGACGTATTGTAGCGACAATCCGGACCCAGTAATGTGATCGAAGGACTTCTGGTCAACCCTGAATACAATCGATTGGCGATTAGCCTCTCGCTTGTATCGGATAACCTTCCATCCAGTAGTCGATACATTTGGATTCATTATGCCGATGTTCATGATTACTACACTCGGATTCTCAGGTGGCCCAGGAATCCATGAGTGCAATATCAAAGGTTTTGGAGGCTCACCAACCGAAAGTTGACAACCCTCCCAGACGTCCTTGATTCTGTCGATTTCCCCACAGAACCAAACGTACGTCTCATCATTGCTCGATTTGCAAATGATGACACCATCGGCCAGGTAGCAACCTAGCAATTGCGGTACAAAACCGGAAGATTTGGCCGTCTCGAGAATTCGACGACCAAGCTCTTTGCGGAAAAGACGCAGATTTTCCTCATTTAGAGTAATGGCTGCGTTCATTTCCCGCACGCAGAATTTGTTGGCTTTATCATCGGCTACTGTTTCCGCGTACGGTCGCGGTTTTTTTGCGCACATTTCCGGTGTAGTGCCCGCTGCTGAGCTGGGCCTTTTGGGTGTACCCGAAGAACCAGGCTCCTCGGAGATTGCACCCAATGCCAGTCCGGACAGCTTCTTTTGCAAACGTTGGCGGCGACGTTTGCCAAGCCGCTTAACTTTACCGCGATGGCTTGGCTCCGTAATAGAGCCCTCACCACCCGAAAGTAGTAGGGCAGTCTCCGAACCCGAAATGATGTCTGAGTTGAAACCATCAGCACTTAATGTGCTGAGGTCATCGAACTCTAAATCGGACTCATTGACACTCCCCATGGTAAATTTCCAGGTTTACGATGACGTTGGTCCTGAAAACAGAGAGAAGGCTAGAGCAAATCCAGAACCGAAAAACACGAGGTCCCGAAAGCCCAACCAAGCAAGACACATGCAAAAAACTATACGTGAATCAGAAACGTGCAAAGAAAGAACATACAGCAGAGAGAACCGGAACGGTATCCGCAAGAAACCAAACAAAAAAAAACAAAAAAAAAATATGGAGAAATTAAGAAATTAATTGTCCATTGTTGCTCATAAAATATCAAACTAAATTAAAAGCCATTTGGGGCGAAAAATAAATGGTCATCCAAAATGGCGAATATCCTGAGGAATAAAATTTGAAAATGCAAAAATCTACTTTTTTATAACATAAATTATCAGTTACCTACATAAGTCCATTCGATACATGCATACATAAGTCGCTCCTCATCATTTAATGAATTTATGTTCTTTATGAATTCAAAATCATCTTTTGTGTATCTGAGTCACTTAACATTTTTCCAAATAAATTTCTCAGAATTTTCGTCTGTACCTAAAAAATTTATTACTGTATTTATTTAATTGTTGGATTAAAATATTTATTTTAAAAAAACAGTATAATGTACTTTTTCCAACAAACATTTATTGAGTTAAGTCAATTTAAGACGTACATAAGTCAAGTTAAGTCAATTTAAGACGTACATATGTACGTCTTAAATTAACTTAACTCAATAAATGTTTGTTGGAAAAAGTACATTATACTGATTTTTTAAAATAATAAAAAAAAATATTTTTCATGAGCCCAGAAAAGTTATAAAAGTCAGTTCCTGTCATTTCTATAACACCCATTCAGCGAATGAATTGATACCAGTCTCTCGGGTGATGAATTTTTATGGATGTTGTTTTTTCCTTTTATCAATAAGAGCATGGTCGATGTCATACGCCATGTGCGTATGGTCAGGAACGAAAAATGTATGATCGATCATATCGACTTGGGAGTTTCTCTGTACACATGTTAGAAACATCGCCACAACAAATAAATAAATTTATTTTGACCTGGGCATGATTAACGTCACAGATTTGTAATTAACTGGAAGTGAGTTTAAAGGTTTAAAAAGGCACGATACTACGGTGTTTCCACCTCTGGCAGCACTATTTTTGGCTTTTAATTTGTCGTTTCTTTAGATTTGTACGCTTTCATATGATGGGTTTTCTGATCCGATGTTAAATTAAATTTTGTTTGAGAATTCGGTTCAGCAAAGTCGATTCGTATTATTAAAATGACGTTAAAGTATCGTTACTTGGAGATTTAAATTTCAACCACATCTCTTTAAAAGAAATAAGTTAAATTGAAAATGTTTATGTTGAAACGCAACTATAATTAAAACTTACCCTTAAATGTTTCTGAATACTTGCACACTGGTGTGTCGTTCTGCTCACAGTACAAACTATGCATTTTAGAAATAGATATCCGCATATAATTATATTAAGCTTATATGCCTTCTAGATTAATGGCTCTCATAAGATGGGAACTATAAGTATGTTGCTTTATTGCTTCAATAGTTTGTTCGGAAAAGTTGTTATGCGGTGGTTCAGTCTTTCCATGACGTTCCGATAATGGCAAGTCTGGGCATTCAATTTTATTTTTTATGACACTTTTCAGAGAATGGTCGGTTTCACGAAAGACCAGTTAATGTGTTAAAGTGTTTGTTTGACAATTTGCCTTCTTTATCAGAAACAGTTTACACATATACAAAAATTTGGCTTAGATTTAATATAGCTGACATACTACTAGTAGCGCCATTATTTTCGAACGTGGAAATTTTATAAACTAAATATCGTGCTACTTTAATCAAAGTGGGAATTTTATAAATTAAAAATGTATAATATTTACAGAAATTTCCGCTTTTGGAATTAATGCAGTATATATTTTCGCTGTATTGCTTAATAATAAAAATAAATTTATTTATATTTTACAGTGTGCGTAATGTGTTTTTTTAATGTTTTTTAGAAAAAATCGACAGTGTACAATATACATGAAGAGGAATTTTGGATGAAAATTGTACATATACATACATATGTTATATTGTAATAAAATATTATGTATATATATTTATCTTAACAATAAAGTCGCCTACATGAATTTGTTATTTTTGTAATTGATAGACAACGGAAACTGTTTTTTTCATTAGGAAGCGTAGAGACGGGAGCGTAGTGACGGGAGCGTAGTGACGGGAGCACAGCGACCCAAACTTAAATTTGGTAGAGACGTGTAGATTTTGGGCAGAATGGTCCAATGCAAAGCGGCTTTGAGGAGCTCCTTATTTTAGTATGCGTTTAATTGGTAATAACATTTGAATATCAACCGAAAATTTAAATATAAACCAAAAAATTTGGTACATACGTGTAGATGGTAGTAATAATTGGAATAAAACTTCTAATTAATGCAAAACCGAAAAATTTGGTAAATACGTGTAGATTTTGGGCAGAAGGGTCCAATGCTAAGCGGCTTTGAGGAGTTCCCAATTTTAGTATGTGTTTAAATGGTAATAATATTTTGTTGTGGACTATAAACAAATTTACAAGTAATTTAAGAAAATTAAATTGTAATATTTGAGTTAAGTAACTACAACGAATTAGATTCATATACATACAACGAATTAAATTCATCTTAAAATTACATATGTAGGTATACAACGAATTAAATTATAAATAAAAACCAATAAATCAAATGTACTTGCGTTAATTAGAAGTATTTTATACAATACTAGTATTGTATAAAATAGTATTGAATAAAATACTTCTAATTAACGGATAATCGAAAAATTTGGTACATATGTACGTGACCGTGTAGATGTTGAGCAGAAGGGATCAATGCTAAGCGGCTTTGAGGAGTTCCCTATTTTAGTATGCGTTTAAATGGTAATAATATTTTATGGTAATCTATAAACAAAAGTACAACTAATCTAAGAAAATTTAATTGTAATACGTATTTCTGTTAAGAAACTACAACGAATTAGATTCATATACCTACATCGAATTAAATAATATATAAAAATCAAATATATCAATCTCACCTTTGACATTTGACAGATAAAACTATATATAATAATAATAATTTTAATTATATTTTACAGTGTGCTTCATAATTGTTTTTAGAAATAATCGACAGTGTAAATTATACATAACAGGAATGATGAAAAATATTGTAATAAAATATATTTTATATTGTAATAAAATATTATTTAAATATTATGGAAATTTGTTTAACGCTTAATTTGGAGAATAAATAGGGTAATGTACAAATATATATGATATTAAATTGTTAATCCAAATAAAAAAAATCGTTATTTTCAAATTTTTATCTATTACATAATGTAATTTAATTTTTGAATTTGGTACGTTAATTTGTATCGTTCATTTTTTCATCATTCGAGAAGGAATTTTCATGACAGCAGGTGAGTAATTATAGTAAAATAATCATAAATTTTTTATTTACCTGAAAAGATGGATGACTTCCGAACCGTGGTTATTAATTACCAAGAGGAGATGAAGGGTTTATTGGGAAATGATATGCCTCGAGTGCGGGAAGGTATTATCAACGGACAATTTATTAGTGCCCTCACATTAAACAAAACGATGCTTTTGCATTTTTTGTTTGATGCGGGACTAATCAAAAGAAAATTGTTTTGCCCAAAATGCGAAAGCCTGATGAAGCTTATGCATAATGAAGATGTCGAATGTTCGGTGCGGAAACCGAAGAAGTATCCGCCATAATTCGTGGTTTTCACCATCAAAATTAAAACTGGGTCTAATATTGCTCATTACGTACGATATTATTCACAAAGTCGGCTCCACCGCACTTATGAGTGAATATTGCATGTCATCCGCTACAGCCGCGGATTTGAATATGTACGTAAGGGAAGTCATGGTGGAGTACATGATGGACCAATCACTACCGATTGGAGGGCCGGTTATAATCGTAGAGATTGATGAGAGCAAATTCGGCAAGAGAAAACATAATAGAGGACATCATGTGGAGGTGCATTGGGTGTTCGGTGGGGTAGAAAGAGAGACCGGGAAATGTTTTTTGGTGAAAGTAGAGAATCGAAGCCGTCTGACCCTTACGGAAATAATAAACAAAACATTCTCTCCGGTACTACTATTATCTCCGATTGCTGGAAGGCCTATAGCAATCTAGGAAAAGAAGGATATGACCATTTGACCGTAAACCACAGCATATCTTTCGTAAACGAGACAACCGGTGCCCATACGAACACCTTAGAAATCACGTGGAGACACGTAAAAGCGACACTGCCCCAGTATAATAGGCAATCGGATTATACTCTTTATTTAGCAGAGTATATGTTCCGAAAATTGGTGGCGGAGAGGGGAAAAGATCCCGTTAATATGTTCTTCGAGATTGTGCGGTCAAAAACATTTATTGACGACAATTAAGTGATATTAGTTTAAGAGAGAATGTTAACGGGATCTAATTTATTTTTAAGATTGTGATTAATTATTGTGATATTAGTGTTATATATTTTTTTTACAAAAATATTTTATTTTTTTATGTTTTAAAATTAGAACTTGAACAGTTAATTTTAATAACGGGGACTAGGCCTAATTTTTTGATGGGGAACCTCGCTACAAAAAACGCATTGAAGCCTACCTCTAAGGTAATGTTGGAAACGGCTTATTATTATTTATTATATATATATTATTGTATATATATATACTTATATATATATATATATATATATATATATATATATATGTATATATATATATATATATATATATATATATATATATATATATATATATATATATATATATATATATATATATATATATATATATATATATATATATATATATATATATATATATATATATATATATATATATATGTATACAGTATCGTTCGAATTAATGTGAACATGCATTTTTTTTTTGTTTTATGCTATTATTTGGGCCATCCTGTAAAATTTTTTGTTTTGATTATGATTCGTATTTTGTATAATATGAATTGTTTCTGCACGTGTACATTTTTGTTTTTTATTTTACCGTTATAATTACTATTTTTCCTAATGACACCTAAGCGAAGTCAGTATTGTATAATTTATTGAATAAATTAGAGTGATATTAAAAATAAATTCCAATGGATATTTCACCCAAAAAACGTGAAAAAATAGTGACATTAGGAGAGCACACCTCCATGACTCAAAGAGAAATTGCGCGAGTGTGTACCGTGAGTTTGGGGGCCGTTAATAAAATTTTACGGCAAAAAAAAGAAACGGGAGGTGTTGAGGTAAAGCGTGTCGGAAAATGCGCTAGAAAAAGGAAAACAACGGCCAGAGATGAAGCATTCCTATTAAGAAGCAGTAAAATGGATCCAAAAAAAACAAGTGTGGACTTACAACGGGACCTGGCGGCGCATGAAGTTTATATTAATGATTCTACCGTCCGAAAGAGGCTCATCGAAATGGGAAGGAGAGCAATCCGTCCATAAAAAAAGCAACTTTTGACGGTACCCATGAGGAAAAAGCGACTTGCATGGGCAAGAAAATATTCTAATTGGTCAACTGAGGACTGGAAAAACGTTTTGTTCTCAGACGAATCACATTTTATCGTGCAAGGACAGCGGTCAAGATATGTACGAAAATCTGCCGGGGAAAAACTAACACCTAAACATTTCGACCAAACTGTTAAACATCCACCAAAAAAGATGTTTTGGGGATGTTTTTCATACAAGGGGGTAGACAGTCTTGTACCAATTGAAGGCATGATGAACGGAATCAAATATAAAACTATGCTGGAGAGAAAATTAAACCAAAATTTGGAAAAGGTTCAAGTAGGGGAAAGAGTTGTATTTCAGCAAGATTCAGCGCCTTGCCACAAATCAAAGCTGGTAACGAGTTACCTCCAACAGGAGAACATTAAATGCCTCGACTGGCCTGGTAATTCACCGGACCTTAATCCCATTGAAAATTTATGGGTCATATGTAAAGCCAGATTGAAAAAACAAAAGATGGTGGAAGCGGTAATCGAGGTTTGGTTCCGGGATCCCCAGATTACGGAAAATTGCAAAAATCTTATAAATTCGATGCCTAACCGAGTGCGAGAAGTCATAAAGGCCAAAGGTTGCCATACAAACTACTAATATAAATTTTAATAAAAAAATTTAATAATAAATAATTTGTTTCATTTATTTTCTATGTTCACATTAATTCGAACGATACTGTATATATATATATATATATATATATATATATATATATATATATATATATATATATATATATATATATATATATATATATATATATATATATATATATGAGGCGATATGATATATATATATATATATATATATATATATATATATATATATATATATATATATATATATATATATATATATATATATATATATATTTATATAATATTTATATAATATTATAATTTTAATTTAAAGCAAAAATTCTAGGTTATTTTGTGGAAAATAGACGGAAAAAGCGTTCAAGAAATTTGGGAGAAATACAAGTGTCGTAAAACACAAATATGTACATACAGTTTTGAAAAATACTCAAGATATATATCGTAATTGATTTTGATGAGGAATGACTAGTAGTAGTTCTGAGTCCGAAATTTACAAATACAATGAAAAATAAAACTGGTTAGAAATACATATTGTGTTGTGATGTTTTTATTTTCATTTTTCCATTAGAAATATTTGACTGTACATACATAACAAATTGAAGTATAACTTATGTACAAGAAATAAATTATAATTTAAATACATGACATACATGTAGCTAATGTAATATGTATGTAACATCTCAATATTTTATTTATTATGTATAGTATAAATTTTACCTCATTTAAAAAATCTCTAAATTGTTCGCTTCACATAAATCTCGGGATACTCGATATCATTCATTTCAATCGCATCGATTTTATCATAATCCAATAGCTCGGAGTTTAATGTTTGTATTGTATATACACCCAACATAACAAAATTTGTATTAATAAAAATAAATATATCCTTATTAAAATAAATATTAATAAAACTTTATATTCTTTAACAAGAGAAACACGACTGAATAATGGCGTTTAAAATCCGCATTATATGAAGAGGCGCCACCGTCGCTTTGTTGTGTGTCTGCTATACTAAATCTGTTCCAAAAATTTATTTTGAACATGCAAACATTATTTTACTAGCTAATAAATCACACTTAAACTTGCCTTTTTCTTCTCCTTGATGCTGTCGATTTACCAGTGGATTTTCTTTTTGTCGATCTTGAACCATTATAATTATGTATATGTTTTGTCTCATAATTTATCACTTAAATAAAACTAAAATTATTATGATGCACACGGTTCAAACGCCTTAAATGAAGTTAAAATTACGTTTTTCTCAAATACTGAAACGGAATAACGGCTTAATGGAATTTTATTTTCTCTATTTTTTGTAACGGTATTTGCACTATGAAAGTAAGTTAATTTAAATTATTAATTCTGGTAAAATGTAATTTGCACTGATCATTAGTAAGTTTTACTTAAGAACCGATTTTTATTTTTTTTTATTTTGCGAAAGTAAACACAAACTAAAAAATCTAATTTTGCACTATTAATTTAAAAAGAGTTTAGGTGAATTTTTCATATTAAGGCTATTAGTGATGGTCGAAACTGGTTAATTTGGTAACCAAGATCAATTAGTTCATTGTTGCGATTAACCAGGTTAATTTAACCTGATCTTTTAACCAACTCTCTAACCAGTTTGATTTTATTAATTGGTTTTTTTATTTTTTAAAACTCGGTATCAGCTCGCGTCTCTATATACATTAACCAATTAGAAAAAGAACCAAACAAAAACCAAATTAAACGAACGACAAATATATAAATTTAATATCAAAAAATAAAAATAAATAGAATGTTTTTTTATTTTGTATTTAACAAAACCAAACAAAACTGAAACATTACATATTGGAATTTTATTATTAAATGTCAATTGTCGTATTGTCAAACCAACCAGTGACATCGTGCAAACTTTTTTATTTCATTTTCAGTGTATCCCGATGTTTTGTTTATATTTTGCTACGTAATATTATATGAGGAATGAATATTCGAATAATGATATCTTTCTCTCTTTAACGTTAGTCATTTTAATATATGAGTTGAATAAATATAATGTTGTTTCGGTATTATACTTACTACTGTGTTCGTACTGCTCCTTCACATAAAGCTATATAATAAATGTATAGTATATTCAATTCAAATATTGGTTAGTTATTGGTTTGGTTTGGTTTTGGTTAATGAACATTTGGTTATTGGTTAGTGAATGAACGAGAAGAGAGAAGAAAAAATAAATTGAAATTGTTATTCGGTACTTTTTAACCTGATCATTTTGAACTAACCAGTTCGTTTTGAACTAACCAGTTCGTTTTGAACTAACCAGTTCGATCATTTCGATCTTTTGCACGATCAGGTTAAATAAACCAGGTTAGATCAATTTTGAACATCCCTAAAGGCTATTAGTGCGTAAACATTAAATATTTAAAGCATATTTAACCGGTTGCAACATATTATAAGCATAACAATATCTTCCATAAAAATTATGATAGTTCAGCGAAATTTTGTGTGCATATGAAAAAAAAAAATATGGCCTATCTGGTGATTTTATTAACTCGTTTTCGACTAAAGTGTTTACGCCTTGTGACCACAGAATTATATAAATGTATTTTTAATAAATAAATCTCAAAAGATTTTAACATAATGATTTTTCAACAAAGTTGGCCACGAGAAAACAAAATAGGTTTCGTTCAAAAATGTTTACTTGGATTACCAGTTTTTTTTGTCAAAGGTAATATGATTTTAAACTGTTAATGATTTTTTTTTCTTGTTTTCCCTCATCTTTCTAGGAGATTAGTCCTCCTTGTACAAAATAAACATTATCTGAAAAGCTGATATTCGTTTTAAACCACTTCTGTTTATTTGTTTTAAGCAAGCTTGATAGTATTCTTAGAATTCTTTGGAAACGAAAGCGCCTCGATCACTAAGTCTTGCCAAAAGTGACCAATATAAGAAATTTTGTACACCGGCGTCTGATCTAAATTTTAATGATCATGTCAATGGTGTTCTTTAATTGGACTATATAGTAATTAGACGTTATAGTATTCTCTATGTGTTATCACCGTGTAATGTATATAAGCACATAACAATTTGAAATGTATATTTATGTAATGTGTATAACCGTGTAATATATATATATATTCGTACATAACAAATTGTCTAATCACCGAGTGAGCTGTGTTCATAACCATTAATTGTCAGCTAGACGATTTTTGGCAAATATCGATCCATGATGACAATTGGCGGTTTTCTTGTAAACATCAAAAGTCAAAGAACAACAATGGTTTGTACGTTGGTGCTATCATATATATATATATAAAATATATATACGTCAGTTACCATTTTGATGGAGAGCTATGTCTAGTATGTTTTCTTTAAATGGATGTAATTGTATTTGAGAGCAAATAAACGAAATGTGCTAATAAATAGAATGGATAATTTAAATTTAGAGTGGTCGTGCTAATTAATTCACGAATTTATAAATATTTATGAGAATTAAGAAGAAATATTGAATTTAAAAATTTGAAGCACAAACATAAGTTGGATGTGAATGATGCTTAGCATAAAAAAAAAATAAAACCGAATAAAGCACATCATTCAACCTATTTTTATGATAACAAGAAACGAAACAAGAAATATTTTATTATCACGTATATAAAGCGTTAAAAAGGGAAAAACTGTACGATATCTGGCGCTGAAACTGATGGAGTTTATTAGCCGTGACATAATTTGTAGTTTCTTCTGATAGATTTTAAAATACCGCAGATTGTCCAACTAATACAACAATAATTATAGTGGTAGGCGTGGCAAAATTGAAATTATCTGTCGATCGTTAGGTTCACGTTTAATGAAGTAATCAATCGAATCAATTTTTTATAGGATATTCATATCGCCAATAATAATAAATTTACTGATAGTAAAATCAGAATGGAACAAAAATACACATTCGCTTAATGTGTGAGAGAAAGCAAAGTGATTTCTAGTGACAAATACTTTAAAAATAATTGTGTATGTGGTAGTAATACTGCCATAATTTACTGAAAAATTGGTAGTCAAGTATTTGTACCGATAGGAAATTTTTTTCACACACTAAGATAATTTGAGTAGTTCGGCAATTTTATGGAAAACTGACAATTCGTTTTGTAAATTGTGATATAAAAAAGTTTATATGCGAAATTGTTCGTTTTTTCTAAAATTAAATTTGTGTTTAAAAATTATAATTAATATTACCTTAGTATTTATATAAAGTGCAATTAAAACAAAAATTAATAATTACGGTAAATTTATTAAGTTTTTGGTATTGACGATTGGAAACCACATTTTCATGCTAGTGGTATTTTACTTTAATTCGATATATGATGCAAATAACCTCACTTAAAAACTATGCCTTACATAATTTTTTTCTATTTAAGCTCCATTTAAATGGACAAAAGAGGCTACACAACTAATAATTGATGAATATAGATCGAGAAAAACAAATTTAGAAAAGCCCAAAAAAAAGCAAAAAGATTTATGGTTGGAAATAAAAACAGTTTTTACTGAAATGGGATACCAGATTTCAGTAGATTTTTTGGATCGAAAATTTAGAAATTTAAAAAAAAACATACAGAGATATTAAGGACAAACACAACCGAACCGGAAGTGGTCTTATTAACTGGGAGTATTACGATACGTTCGACGAAATATTTAGCGATGACAGAGCTATAAATAGTAATACCAATATAGCATCTATTTCCATAGAGAATGAGAACGAGCTGACAGAAGTAACGGATTTTAATGAAATGATTTTCGGTCATCAGGGTTTATCAACAGAAAAAGAGCATTAAAGGATTACCGCGTACAACAATTGAAAATAGAAAAGACCAAACTGTCCAAAATGGATCGTTTAATAGATAGTATAGAAAAGAACACCAAAGTGCACGAAGACAGGAATACTTTGTTAAAACAAATTATATATTTTTTAATTTTACAATTTTTTTTTTAAATGATTGGTAATGAATTGTGATCAATAAGTTACCTGAAATTAAACCAAACGAATTTTAATGAATTTTTTAAAAACAAAATGAAACGTGTGATATATTTTTTGTAATACTAATTGTATTTAAGTTTTAATTCAATAAACTTTATTTATAAAAATACATTATTTTATTACAAATTACAAAATAGTTAACTAAACTTAAAAAATAATTCCTCTTATTACTAAACGTTTCAATACCACTATATCCATATTCAATCTGTTCATCGGGATATGAATTTACATATTCAATAAATTCACCTCCATGATAAATATCGTTGTCCAAAATGTAATTATGCAACACACAAGCGGCAGTAATGGTTTCATTTATCCTTTGATGGCTGGATAGTTAGTTAGTTTTCTGAATTTGCCCTTCACTAAAGCAAACGCCCGTTTGATGCACGACCGAATTCCACTAATAAAAGATTCTTGAGCCATGGTTAAATGTCGACTAAATAATTTGTATTAGGGTACGCGGTGTCTCCGATTATATGGCGTGATTCGTAAATCAGTGGTTCGTTTATTATCTAATAATTTAGAATATATAGAACTATTTTTAAAAACACGAGCGTCGTGCATTTTAAAGAGCACAGGTACAAATTGAATTTAATGTTATAAAAAAATTATTAAAAGAGATTACCTTGTAGGATTACTTTGTAGGAATAAAGTGGCTTTCTGTTGAAGAAATCAACGGCATTTCTTGTGGGTTGCTTTATCTGTATGTGCGATCCGCCAACCGCATCCACTACACCAGGAATGCCCGACTGCGCCTTAAACTCCTATAATAAAAAAACAAACGATATTATACATATTACATGCTAATAATTTAATTAGTGTATAATTTGCCCCGAGGGGCAAATATTTGGGTTCTCTTATCACTCACGATAACAGTGTGGGTGAGGATATTAAAGTGCGGCTGGCAGCTGGCAGTCGTTCTTTGTATCCTCTAAGGCCACTGCTAAAATCTAAACACTTATCAAGTGCCGTGAAGCTGAAGCTTTTCAAAGCGTTGATCAGGCCCGTTGTTATGTTTGGATGTGAAAGTTGGGCGCTGACGGATGAATACGAGAGATGGCTCCTAACATTTGAGAGAAGAGTCATGCGTGTGATCTACGGCCCAAAACGCGAAATAGATGGTACCTACCGAGCTCTGTACAATATCGAGATCAGAGATCTGATGAAGATCCCCGATATTGTACATGAAATAAGATCTCAGCGAGTACGCTGGCTCGGTCACGTTCTGCGTGCTGATCCGGAACGAATTGTGCAGCGATCTCTGAAAGGAGAGCCACCATATGGTAGGCGCAGAGGTCGTTGCCGGCGACGATGGCTCCATGATGTAGAGAACGACTTGGCCTCTTCAGATTGTCTTAGACAGTATGAAGACCATGCTCAGGATCGAAACCGTTGGAGCCAGGTTGTTGACTCAGTAAGGGGCCAGTAATGGCCTTTAATACTGTTTATTATTATTATAATTTGCCCACATTTGAAATTTCCAACTATTTCGAAGTGTTTAGGAATTGGATGTAAATAGATTTTAATTTTGAAATCTATTTAATGATTTGCATAAAAATTAGATGCGCTGTGCTCAAAGCAACTTCAAACCGGTCACTCGTAGATAAGAAGCATCCTTCTTTCGCTAAAGCCCACAGTGTAAATAATTTTTTTTTTAATGGTACTTTTCCATTATCACCCACTTAATATACAATGTAGTTTCTGAAATAAATTAAATTTGTCATACAAATCAATTTGTAATTTACCAAATTTAATATTTTACCTCAAACGTGGATCTTGGCATACGAAAATGCCTAAAAAATTCATCAGAACTATATTGAGGGATAATAACCTCAAAATAGTCATTTATTCTAACTGCAACATCACCTCGTTCGTGGGGTTTCTAATATGGTTTCTACCACCCCCATTACTGATCCCATACAAATACTGTCGGAATCTCATCAACAAATTGTTATTGAAATTTATTTAACATATGTATAACCTAAAATATAGTATTTGTTTATTTAGTTTTTCTTACGTAAATAATTCGAATTAAAAATATATTGTACTCATAAACAGTAAGATAAATTCAAAAACAATCTTAACTTTTAAGTTTATAATGTATTAAAAAAATATTATAATTTATGTTATGTTACAAAATTCTGTCAAAATGTATCCGTAAAATATTGCTATAAAAAAAAAAAGTTAATTTTTTTCGTTCTAATGGAACTTTCAATTTGTTTACTTGTTGAAATTTAAAACAAAATTGATTTTCATAATTAGGAACATCATTTGGCTTTACCAAATATAATTATGGATTCCGCAACTAACTCTTTATTATTATTTAACATTGTTAAAACAACTGTACAAGAAAACGCAATTTTTAGCGCAAAAAACTATTGATACAGAAAAAAAATGTATATTCAAATTTGAATGCAACCAAAAGTGCTATAAAATAATTTCGTGCATGAAACCAAAAAAACAAAATGAAACTCAATACATTAGAGAAAATTTTGAAGTACAAATAAAACAAAAAACCTGTTTTTGAAAATAAAAAATGTTTGAAAATTATGTGAAAGCTATTAAATAATAAATATTAAAATGAATAACAATACTATTGCAATATGGTATGTAATATTTTATGGATATTTTTATACAATTAGAAAATTTCTGTAGCCTTTTCCCACAGCGGTGATATAAAAATACATATGCATCTATGACATGATGTCCAATGATGTTCGGTGGCGAAAATAAATTAGATACAATAAATGTATTTCATCATGTTCCATGATAAATGTATTTAAAGCACGACCTGCTGAATTATTGCTTTGACAATTCCAATTATTATCACGTGCACTAAAATCACCACATCTATAAAATGCTTCTGGAATTCCAGGGGTTTGTGGTTTTAATAGAATAGACATCAGTTAAATCGGTTCCTTTACCGCCTTTAAAATATATTGATATAAAGTTTATTTTATTTCCATTCAAATTCGTAATTTGAATACCAACCACATAGATACTATTGAAATCTGGTAATATACGCTGAACATGAGCAAATAACTTGGAAACTAATATAGCAACATCTCCTTCACCTTTTTCGGTTTGTTTAAATTTTTCATTACGATGGCATGAGAAAGTTATAAATATATTTGCAATAGGATATTCAGTAATTGGTTTTAACCATATTTCACATAGTGTTATGATATCAATATCGATGTTATTTGTAGAGTAGTTGTATAATTGGGAAAAATTAGACTTTAAGTTTTGAGCCTTCCAATTTAAAATTCACATTCTGCGATTTAAATCTATCATTTTTTATTCAGTTCCTTGTAAATGTATTTCTCTTTCCTTATAATCTTTTAATTTTTCTTACTTATCTAACTAGATAATATAACAAGATTGTTTTTTTAAATTTCGTAAACCAATTATCGACTTTATCGACTACAGACAAATTTAGGTTCAAAATTTAACACTAATATTTAGTGCACCACTGCATCGGTTCAAGTAACGCCATACCAAAAAATGTTGGCTCCAATATATTTGTTAGACAAGCCTCAACGCTGGAAATGCTTTACAGCAAACAATTCTAATAAATTTAATTTTATGAAAAGGACGGGTTGTGAACAGTGGAACAATATAATTAATTCGTTAAACACTAAACATCTTTTCCTCCCATGTCTCGTCTCTATAAAGTCACTTTCTGGCCCATATCGCCATTTTGGTCATTAGCGTCTCAATCGTTATTTCTGAATAATATTAAAATTGCACTAGTTTGATTTTCCATTTTTAAATATAATTAAATACCAAACTTATCTAAAGTACATTAATTATTTTACAAATCATGCCACTTTTGATTTCATGGTGTTTTTGATTCGTCTCCAGTAATTCACCAACCATCCGTACATTCTCAATAAACGCTAAAGCTAAATTTTATGGCAGTATATTCTGTGGTAAAATAAAGAAAGGGATATCTCGAGTTATGCCCTTTGGAATTTCTAAGTTATTCGTGTTTAACTTCCTTTTCTCTATATATACCAATTCTATACAATTTTATTCTATACAATTATATATATGGGTTTAAAAATAATAACATACTTAATTAGTATATCACCTATATGTACAATTTTTAATATTTTGTCGTCATTATTTAATAATGACTACACACTGGTGGTTCAATAAGAGCTTCCGAAAGTTTTTTTTGAAAAAACGAAATACGAACGAACTATGGGAAGGGGTCCTAACAGCAAGGATGAATATACCATAATGTGCAATTATTTTGAACATATTTTTATGAAATAATTATTTGTTAATTGAGGATATTAAAGTGCGGCTGGCAGCTGGCAGTCGTTCTTTGTATCCTCTAAGGCCACTGCTAAAATCTAAACACTTATCAAGTGCCGTGAAGCTGAAGCTTTACAAAGCGTTGATCAGGCCCGTTGTTATGTTTGGATGTGAAAGTTGGGCGCTGACGAATGAGTACGAGAGATGGCTCCTAACATTTGAGAGAAGAGTCATGCGTGTGATTTACGGCCCAAAACGCGAAATAGATGGTACCTACCGAGCTCTGTACAATATCGAGATCAGAGATCTGATGAAGATCCCCGATATTGTACATGAAATAAGATCTCAGCGAGTACGCTGGCTCGGGCACGTTCTGCGTGCTGATCCGGAACGAATTGTGCAGCGATCTCTGAAAGGAGAGCCACCATATGGTAGGCGCAGAGGTCGTTGCAGGCGACGATGGCTCCACGATGTAGAGAACGACTTGGCCTCTTCAGATTGTCTTAGACAGTATGAAGACCATGCTCGGGATCGAAACCGCTGGAGCCGAATTGTTGACTCAGTAAGGGGCCAGTAATGGCCTTTAAAATTGTTTTAAAAAATTTGTTAATTATAACGTTTTGTTACAAATTGAATTTACATTTATTTATTCTTTGGATTTTCTATATTTTGGAGTTAAGACCACATTCCAATAAAATGCAGTAGATCTTTTGCAGTAGATCTGGACCACGATTTGGGAACTAACTCGTCGACCGTAACTATATTCCGGCAAGCAGTTCAAATTCGGGGGTAGAAATTAGTGTAATGGCATCACAGATCGAAGATAATTTGCTTGGAAACCGAAAAGCAATTCAATTAAAACGAAACTTGGGTCAAGCGTACGTAACTTGTACGGGGGTTGTAAAACAATGGACATAATTTTACATGTTAACGAGCTGTTGTAAAAATTGTAAATCATGTATATCAGTTCAGGTCTATAGGATAATAACATAATATTTTCGATGATTACAGGAAGTTAGGTACTTTTCTTTCATTTACAATATTTAATCATTTATCAGGAAACAATTCTTTACTAGTTGCACATATTGCCGGATTAATTGAAGTTGTTGGCAAAAAGTCAACGTTGCTCGTTCAAAAATCTTCTCGTATTCGCCGATTCAATTATAAATATAATTTTCAAATTATAGATGAAAATATAGAGATATGCAAGAAATGATTCCTGATGGCATTAGGCGAAACCGATAAGTTTTTATGTTATAAATGGAAAAAAAATTAAACTCATCCGGATCAACTAGTGTGAGTGAATTCATAGAAAAACACTACAGCAAATAAAGCAGTAAATAGTATAATTAGCGAAATTAAGGCTAATCAATTCTTATCCTGCGTATGGAAGTCATTATACCAGGCAACACTTGAATAAAATATCTAACGTTAGATCTAAATTACTGTAGCTCAAATAAGAAACCAGTATGAATTTAAAATGCAAGCATACTAAAGTTGATAAGGGGTATTTTTTTAAAGGCGGAGAACTTGGACACATAGTTTTTTGTGAGAGCCGATTTGACAGTTAATTTAAGATTAGTTTTGGTTTGACAATTCTTCATGAAATTGTGCAAATTTATTTTGAAAAACGAGGTTCAATTCGAGAAACCATCGGACATTACGTGCATTTTATGGTGCTTATAACCGACCATCAGAGCGATTATTTCGAGAAACTATGGATTGTTATCGCACCACATAGACTCTAAAAGGGAATACGCAAACCGTAAGACCTCTGGTGCGCTTTATGGGCCGATGAAATCATTGGTCCATATTTAGTCAAAAATGATGATGGTCAGAACGTTACAGTCAACGGTGACCGGTACAGATACCTGATTACTAACTTGTTCATTCCTCAATTGGAAGGCATGAATGTTGCAGACATGTGGCTTCAGCAGGACGGCGCCACAGGCTACAGCGCGACACAATTAATTTACTGAAAGAAACATTTGACGTATGATTAATGTTACGAAATTGACCTGTTTACTGGCGACTTTACATTTCCCCAGAGATTACTTTCTCAGAGGAAATCTAAAATCGCATGTCTACACCGATAAAGCAGAAAGAATTGAGTACCTGGAGGCTAACATTCGACGCATTATTACCAAAATACAGCCTGATTTACTGCGAAGAGTGAAAACTGAGCGCCCAGATTACGCCATGCACGCGCCAGCTGCGGTCACCCATGCCCGAAATCTTATTCAAATATTAATGTTATAAAATTATCTATCAAATAAACCCAATTTCATGAATATTTAAAACATTTTTCTGGGTTTTATTTCAATTTAAAGTTCCGCTTCTAGAAGAAACACCCAGTACGTTTAATACTTGTTAAAAGATAAAATTGAAATTGCGATTGCAGAAGATATGGAAACTTTATTAGCTGAACAACGCCAACACCATTTAGATGGCGATAATGCTTAAAAAATCAAGAAGACCGAAGAAAACAAAGCTAAACGGACAATTAAATTGTATGCCTGCGACCTACAGCAATGTTTACCGACTCTCTTCCGGTAGACAAATATTTCTTTTAATAAGAGGTCTCTATGGACGTATAACTTCACCATTCATGATTGCCATTCCAACCAACCGTTCTTCATATGTGGCTTGAAATTATTGCTAAACGTGGCTGCAACGAAATAGCTTGATGTATTTTTAAAAAAAATGTGGATGGAACCACCTCATAATAAATCATGTGGTTCTATAGTGAGGGGCAGAATAAGAATCTTATGTATCGTCAATGTTTATGAGCTTCTTGCAAAGCGATACAAATTTGAAAACAATTGCCCATACATTTTTAGTGGTAGGTCACAGCATATAATACCGATCCCTCGGTTATTGAAGGACGGAAGAAGAAAACAAAAATCAAAATTCATTTTCAAGAGACTGGTTTCAGTTCATTCGAGCAGCTGGAAAAATAAAATTATTGTTGACGTAATTGATCAAAATGACTTATTCGACTTTCGGGTCTTAGCAAGAAGTAAATTTACATGGCGAACAACTGACAACGATGGAAATAGATTTGCATGGTGGAAAGTTAGGTGGTGCCTACGATGGACCAATTAAAATTAGTAAAGAGAAAAAAAAGGATATTCTATATGTTTTGTCATTAGCAAATCCCGTGTTTTTTGAATTTTATCACAATTTTGTAGATGCATGTGAAGTTAGTCCGAAAAACCCTTTACATCCCGAAAAGATTTTTCAAAATGTTTCTTTGCTAAATATCTTAAGTGTCTTCGCTCTCGAAGGGATGCTAGCTATGTATTTTTCTTACAATTTTTCATATATTTTTCGGGCTGGTGTAAAATTTAGCATAGACACATACCAAAATTAAGAGGCCTTTTTCGGTATGGTTTTTCGGGCTAACTTCACATACGTACATAGCTTGTAGATGATAGTGATATTTTAGATTATCATCCGGATATGACGGAAGCTGACGAATTAGAATAAGTGGTAAATCTAAATTACATTTTTCGTTTGTTTACGAAATTTATTTGGAATTTTTTCTGTTCAATTTTAGAATTGTTTTTTTGTAAATTATTGAAATTATATGATTATTTTTATTATGAAATAAAATGAATTATATCTTAATATTTGAATCGTTTTTATTTTTCAAAATAAAATGATGAGCTAAATGAGTGTGTAAACTTATTTTGGAAAAATAGAATAACTTAATACTATTGGTATTTCAAAGTCTGATGTGACAAACAGGCTTCTCTCTCTAAACTTGAAATTATAAAATATTATAATTACAAAACATTTGCTAAAGTAATATTTACAGGAAGATTAAGTATCGTATTTAACATTATAATCGATACACCGCACATATTTAAAAAAACACAGTTTTACCTAAATTTTGTTCTCCTACAAAAAAAATATATTCTCTTTTGCATTGTGACCACAGACCTAAACACCTCTAAACGAAAATAAAATTAGTAAAATTTACGATACATAATAAAATTTTAGAATCGTAAAAATTATTTTATTAATTTCCGGGCAAATCAAACGAGGTCATTATGCCCCTCATTATATTTCTTAACCTTAACATGGGCAGCATATTTTTATACCTATTATGGGCAGGATTTACAAATGCCTATATGTTTTCCTTTTCGCATGGTAAAATATTTATTATTACTCTTTTTTCAATCAAAATGCATTTTTTCCATGTTTTTAGGTACACACTGTTTTAACTAACAGTAATGATTATTCTGTTCATGGATCTGTGTATGCATTTGTACAAACAAAAATAAATGGTAATATTCTATGATATAGACGGAAAATCTAACGGTATTTTTTATGAGTTTATAATTTAGTTTAGCGGTGTCTTTTGTGTTAATTAGATGTGTGAAAATTGTCTACTTACAAAAAAAATTAACTATTTACTATCTACAAAAAATGAACTAATTTGATTTAGCTTTAATTTAGTTAGTGTTTCAATATTTCTTGTAAACCATTAAACCATGAGTGATTTCAATTTTTTATCTTCAGGTCAATTAGCTAGGTGAGTACTTTATGTTACATAAAAACAAATTAACAAGTTGTAGTATCTTGAGCAGTGATGGTACGCGTAGGGAATATTCCCTACATGTAGGGAAAATGTCTTTAAAATTTTGTACGTAGGGAAAAAAAGACAGATTTTTAATAATTCTGTAAACTTTATGAAAACGTAGGGATTTTTTGAAAAAAAAATGTAGAGTTTTTTAAAATGTAGAGATTTTTTTTAAAACTACCATCTCTTTTTTTTTTTAAACTCTCCACTAGATAAGTGTTTTTAGTTTTTGGTCTCCACTAAAAATTGCTTAAAGGTCCATTTAATCTATCTAAAAATATGTCATTTGCTCTTTTCTCGTTCACTCTCATTTTTTTTTTACAATAAAATTTCTACATAAGTACATAAAACATAACCAAGAAACTGTCAACGATTTTATTTGTGTGAAAGTGAAACAGCAGAAGTTCGTTTCGTACGGGTTCGATTTTATTTTAAATGTTATTATAGTTATAGTAAAGTTTCTCAATAGATAAATTGAAATTATTAATTGAATTAATTAAGGTAATAAATTATAGTTATTAAAACAAGTCATTAATTTAATGTTTATTTTTCAATTACGAATGGATTTCGTTCAAAGCAATTTCGTGTCCATATATTAAAAAATGTCGGGCCCGGTTCTTTTAATTTTAATCTGTTAATTTTAAATTTTTGAAAGCCGTTCTTTTTGCAATTGAAAAATATTTTTTAAGTCATTTAAATTATTTCGTCGAGTGATATTTAGTGGATTGCATCTTCGATTTGCAAATTTGCAATAACAATAGTTAAAATTCAAATTTTTATATTCAAATTAATATTAATAATACATAAACCATAACCAAAAAACTGAGTGTGTCACAAATTTAAGATAATAAATTGCAGTTAGAGTTGCAGACTGCAGTTATCAATCTACTATGTATGTATAAAACAGTTAAATTAATTTAAATAATTTAATTTTATTTTTCTATACAATTGCAGAATGAATTCTACTAATTTAGATTCTGAATCTGATTCTGATTGTAAAGATGTTTCACCAAAAAATTCTAAAAAAATTTATCGGAAACAAAAATTTAATAACGAATGGTTAAAAAATAACAAGTTTAAGGGTTGGTTGAAAAAAATTGAAGACAACGTTTTCAAATGCAAATGTTTGGCATGTAATAAAATATTGAAATGTGGAAAGTCCGATCTGGAGAAACATAGTGAAACAAAATTACACAAACAGAACGTTAAGTCAGTGAAAATCAGTATTCCCGTTACCAATTTCTTTGCCAACAAACAAAAACGTCAAGATGAAGAACGAGAAGTTGTGAATTTTTAATTAAAACTGAGCCTGTTTTTCGCGGAACACAATGTTGCCCTTCAGATTGTCGATCATCTGCTTCCACTTTTAAAAGACATTGTCCCTGATTCTAAAATTATAAAAGGTGCCAAGCTAGGAAGAAAGAAATGCACTAGTGTGATTAAAAATGTGTTAGCTAAGCAGGAAAGGGATAAGCTTGTGGAAACTCTTAAAACAACGAAATTTTCAATTATGGTCGACGAAAGTACCGATATTGGCATAAACAAATGTATGTGCGTTTTTTAGATGGAAATGGTAAAGCTGTAGTAAAATTGTTAGATTTGCTTCCGATTGGTTCTGATTGTACTTCTGCGGCATTATACAAGAGTTTTCGAGATTTAATTTTAAATTTGGAAATTCCGTTTACAAATATTATAGGTAAGAATATCATTGTTTAATTTTGTTGTTCCTCAAATTTATTTACATTTATTGTTTTTAAGGAATGTGTAGTGATGGTGCCAGCGTGATGGTGGGATCCAGAAATTCATTTGCTTCTAGATTGAAAGAAGAAAATTCGGCTGTTATAATCGTCAAATGCATTTGTCATTCTTCCGCCATAATAGCAAGCAAAGCATGTTTATCATTACCTAGGGCTCCAGAAAAGCTTCTTCGGCAAATTAGTAATTACGTATCGGGAAGTTCCAAGAGATGCAGTCAGTTGACAGAATTTCAGATAAATATGCAGCAAGAAAAAAAGAAGATACTTCGGACGTCAGGAACTAGGTGGCTGTCACATCAAAAATGCATTGAAAGAATTTTGGATAATTGGCTAGTACTTCTAAGCTATTTTAAAGAAGCTACGTTAGTGGATAAATTGAAATCATCTGAGGTTATATTGAAAGAGCTTTCCAACGAATGCAACAAAGCATACTTATATTTTTTAAAGTATGTACTAAATTATTTTAATAGTTTAAATGCCCTTTTCCAATCCAAAAAACCGCTAATACATCTGTTACAGTCCGAATCAATCAAAATTTTTTTAAAAATTGGTCAAAATTTTATCAAAAAGCAAGATTTAAAAGTAAATTGCAATGTTAGGTCACCACATATTTTTTTACCGACTGACCAAATTTTTCTAGGCCCTGAATGTAATGAGCTTCTTCTTACAATTCCTGAGGCAGAATCACATAGGATCAAATTAGATTGTTTAGAATTTTACATAGTTGCTTTAGAAGAAATTCAGAATCGGTTACCAATATTACCTAATTCGATTTTTGGCGAGATAGCCTTCTTAAATCCTGAAGCTGTTTTGGGAATTAATGATTCAATACGCTCACAAATAAAATTTAAAAATATTTGTCTAAAATTTAAAATTAATGAAATTGCTTTGTCGCAAGAATGGCGGTCAATCCAATATCATTTTTCTGATGCCGAAAAAGAAAATTTGAAAATTTTAAATGTCGAAGATTTTTGGTAAAAACTGGACAATTTAAAAAATTTTAACGATCAAATTGAATTTCCAATTTTGTGTACACTTGCAAAATTTGCGTTAGCATTACCACATGCGAACGCTGATGCCGAGCGAATTTTCTCTATAGTTACGGACGTCCGAACTAAAAAACGAAATAGATTGAGCCATGAGAATTTAAATGCTACGTAAATGCTTGTACGATCATCGTTACAAAATTCTGATACAAATTGTGTTAATTTCAAAATTACCGAAAATCATTTCAAACTAATGAGATCTGATGATTTATATGATCATCATCATAAAGAAATTATCTGATAATTTTTATTTACTTTTTTCTATAAATATGTCATCAATTATCATAATAAGAATTTAATGTACATATATTTTTTTATATAAAACAAAAACTTTTGGAGTTGAAATTTTATATTTGTACTTTTTTATTAATTTTAAATTATATGGCCATTATTTGGATTATATTTGTGAATGTTCCTATGAATTTAAAAAAATGAAACGAATTGTGATTTTATTATTTATTATATAAAATAAATTAATCTTTATTTACAAAAATTATTATACGTTTTCTTTGTTATTCACCCTAATAAATTAAATTAGAAATGTTCATCGCTTTTGAACGTTCTGTTAAATTATTTTTAAATACAAGTTACATATATCTAAATAACATTTGCCATTTAAACTGTTTCCATTTTCAATGAAAATTACAGTAGAACAAGATTACAACACTAAATCATTATCATAATAAAAAATAAACGATTTATGTTCTAGATTTTAGTAATTCAGCCTTTGAAGTAAAAAGTGAATTGTGCCTTGTAAAGTAACAGGTGAATGTGGCCACTGAATGCCACCTTGTGCTAAGGTTAATTTCAACTGGTTCAAACCTTGTGTATATTTCCATTCCCATAACGTATTTTAGTTTATTGATGGTAAAGAAACGTGATTTCAACCAGTTGACATCTACATCGTATAGACAGGCTGACTCAGTAGGATTTTTCATGCAGTGATTTTTATTCAGTTTTACATTTTTTTGATTAGTGGGTTCATTTGTACATAGGGAAAACCATAGGGAATATTTGAGTGGGACGTAGGGAAAAGTAGGAAAATTTTTCTTCGTCTGTAGGGATTACAACTTTTTAAGTGTACCATCACTGATCTTGAGATGAAACATTAATAAATATTATCAAACATTTTCATTTAATTCTCTAGACTTAGCTATGAAGAGCGGAACGCTTACTATTCTAGGGTCTTAAATGCCATCGATTCGGAGGACGATGAGGTGTAACAATTGGAAGATAAGGAGAACGAAGAACAATTTGATGAACTGCAATATAACATCGAAGAAAAGATCTGATCTAGCGAATCTGAATACGAAAACGACTCTATTGACGAGGATGATGAGTTATTTGTAACAAATGAAGATATTGAGGAAGACAGAGAACGGAGCGAGCATTTTGTCGGAAAAACCGACACAAAATAGAGAAACAAAATGCCAGCACTTCATCGCAATCAAAAGTGTGGTGGGCATGTGATGCGAAACCAATATTATCCGTTGTGTGGCCATATATATATACTGGAAAAGTGGGAATAGGAGGGATGTAAATCAAGGGGAGCATGTAGTTTTGGATCTCGTAGAACAATATCAAAATAGCGCCAGAAATATTACAACGGACAATTTCTTTACATCCGTTTCTTTAGCAGATACTTTGCGAAACTGGAAATTATCGATTGCGGAAACCCTCAAAAAGAATAAGCCATATTTGCCAGCTGAATTTAAACCATTTCCTCATCGTGAAGTATTATCTTCTATTTTTGGATTGGGTGAAAAACCCACTATGTTCGTATGTGCCGAAAAAAGTATGTGGTGCTAGTGCTACTATCAACAATGCATTTTGATGACAAAATTTAAAATGTTAAAAATAACCCGAAATTATTTTATTTTACAATAGCACAAAAGCCGCCGTAGATACGATGGATAAAAGGCTGGGACAATACAAAACAAATGTTTCATTTATGTTCAGTACTAAATGTTTTTTTATTTTTTTCAGGTCGGCGTCGAATGTTTTTACAAGCTCTAGTGCCACCTCCTAATAGAAAAATGATCCAATAATCGTAGTGTTACATCATATTTCCCACCTATAACGGTCATAGACTGTATGTTGGGGTTATGCTGCATGTGCTATCACGAAGAAAACAAAAGGAAAAGAGCAACAAGAAAACTTTGCATGGATTGCCAAAAACCTGTCTGTGTGGAGCATAGCCTAACCCAAACAAAATGTGCAAATTGCCATCTAAAAAAATTGTTATGTAAATATTTACAATAAAAAAATTCTTCATGAACTATTTGAAATACCAAATAAAATATTCTTTATATGTCAAAATTTTAATATTTTGCCGACTTGTAATAGATGTATGTATATATTTTTCGGAAATGATGCCAATTTACTTTGTACCATGAATTGAAACTAGCGAAAAAAATTATCGCCCATTATCGTATAAAATTTTAAAATAGTGCTGAAAAAGTGTTAATAAAAGCTCAATTGATTTTTTTTTCTGACGTTTTCGGATGAATCTCAAAAAATTAGGCACGGAGCAGGAGGCTTTTCAAAATTAAATGAATAACGTAGATCACTCAAAATAGATGGTACATACCGAGCTCTGTATAATTTCGAGATCAGAGATCTGATGAAGATCCCCGAAAGGATATTCTAATAATCTCGTTAATGAGATGAGATTGACGGATGAAGTTCGTTCGTAAACTTTCATCGCATGCCTCCATCTGTTTTTGATGAGCTGCTCACGATTGGGTCAATTCATACAGCCCACGGTCGAACAAGAGACCACCTATATCGACTAATGAAAGGCTCTCATTAACTCTTAGGTAAGTAATGAACTTCAAATTTACCTTAAACAAGAATTATTGTATAATATGTGTTTTTATTTTTAGATGTCTGGCTAATGAAGATAGCATGATGTCCATTGGAAGATATGGATATCGGATTGGGTCATCCACCACATCCAATTTTATGGGGCAAGTTAAAATTTGTCTGTTTCGCAAAACCCACTAATCAAATGTGGCAATCAATTGCAAATGAATTTTTTGATAAATGGAATTTCCCAAATTGCCTAGGAGCAATGGACGGAAAACACATAGTTATCCAGGTAAAATTATTAATTTTTAAATTTTAATTACATATATTCTCTTTTTAGGAATTTTGGAATGTTAGTTTGTTATACCGAAACTACAAGCATAGCCACAGCGTGGTTTTATTTGCGGTATTTGACGCAAACTATAAATTTGGTAGACATGGTAGACATCGGTGCAAGCGGGCATAATGGTGATAGCACCATATTTCGAAGAGGTGATTTTGGGAAATCTCTTTTAAATGGTGGTGCTGAATTGTGTTTACCACCTCCAGCCTGCTTGCCCAACACGACAGATGAAGTTTCGCATGTATTTGTGGGAGATGAAGCGTTTCCACCATTGCCTAATTTGATGCGTCCATACTCCGGTCGCAACAGCCGAGTTTTGCCATCAGCGCAAAATATATTTAATTACCGCTTGTCTCGAGCCAGACGTGTAATAGAAAATGCCTTTGGTATTTTGGCCGCCAAATGGCGTATAACTGTAGATATACTACCATGGCAAGAATCAACAATGCACTAGCCATAAGGTAATTTGAATTTATTTTTCAATAATTGGGCTGACTGGGTTATTATCATTCTTTTTTTTTCCTGGACGGTGGTTGACTCGGTGTAATTGGAATGTCATCTTCCGATAACTCGGCAACCGTATCATCATATAATTGTTGTATCACTGTTGTATCACTGTCACTGTTGAAGGACCGGGTTCGAGAAGAGTCCAGCTCTGATGCTGCTGTAAAGCTACTTTCGGTTGTTCTATAAATATTACGTTATTTATACTAAACATATTTCAATTCCAATTGTGTCGGGACATTGAATAAAAATTATCACAATCACGAAATTTAATTGAAAACTAACTACTTAAAATATTTATTGAGTATCCCAAGATCCACGGGCAACTTAAAATAAACATAATTTTAGAAATTATTATATTGTTATTGTTGAACGTTTCTTAAATTAAATAAACATAAGAAAAAAACATAACAGAAATTTTAATGTGTCCAATTGATACAACTGTATTTCTATATGTACATATATTGTAAATGCTTACATATTGTATTTGTAAATTACATTTGATATAAATTGGACAAATTAAAATTTATTACACATTTAATATCTACAACATAAAATAAAAAATAAGTATATTTACTCTTCATCGCCACCGGGTTCAAAACATTGCCTTTCTTTTAAAAACTTCTACATGCGATCACTAATTGGTATATGGCAACTTCCACTTTTCGGCGCCAAATTCGCCTTTATTCTGGCATATTTTGCTTTGAGCCGCTTCCTTAATACCATGCACTCTTCGGCAGTAATGCCCATAATTTCGCCGACATCCGTCCATTTTACCCGGCGAAGCATGTTGTGACGGTACAATGGGTTTTTGAGCTGTTACAATATTTCCTGTCCTTCTTTTTGTAATTCACTAATGAGTTGGTGTTCTGCCTCAGTAATATTCATCTACATATAATGTATTTAAATAAATAATATTAATAAAATATGTATAAATTAATATTATATTAATATTACCAAAATAAATATCCAGCTACAAACAAGAGCAAAAAAAAAATAAGGAAATTGGTACGACTGTGAAATGTTTATAATGAGATGGAAAAATTTAATTCCGTCATGTTGACTTCGTCTCGAGTTCATCTCAAATAAACCTTAGATTCATTTACATGAGAGCGGCTTCAACAAATAATTTAAGAATTAATCGAGTAGTCATATTTTCGAGTATAGCATTGGGTACATTCGCTTATAACCAGCGTACTCCGAAATAGTTGCATTTTTGTTTTTATGTTCGAAAATAAATTCTAGAGAATTTTTTCTTCAGATCTTCATTTTTGTTCTACGGAAACTAAAAAAAACTTCTTATCGTATTACGAAGGAAAAAACATCATTATGACGATAAAAACGTTTAAATGGCAACGCTTGATTCAACAACTTCTGGGTAGTGTAAATCAGATTTTCTTGTTTTGGCTTAATATGGTTATTCGATGCTTTTTCGGAACAAATAGAGATGAATAAAATCATTTAATTTGATTATATCAAAAAACTGACGTTTAGCTTACCTCAAAGACATTGACCCAATAATGCTACACACGATCTGATTCGGATGGTTTTACGACGATGTGTAACCTGTGTAACGACCTGATTTCACATCTGATCTAACTAAATCGGTACGGCTACCTCACAAAGATCGTGTATAGGCCCTATTATTGTTTTATTTTAATAATTCCAACTTGGCAACTAAACTTAATCTAGCTTTGATAAGTATTTTTTTAAATAGAGGTCACATAGTAGATGTTGTCACAAAATATAAATTTTCAAACTTCAATAATTTGATCTTGAAAGATGAATAGCATAGAACTATTTTTCAGAATTACTAGTTGTGAATTAATTCAATTGGGAAGTTTAAGTAGTTAACAGCAACAATATATGTAATGTTAAAACGACAAACCTTATAACAGTCTAACATCCTATGATGTCAGGATTTGAGACAAAAAAAAACTTTGCAATAGAATATAGAATCATAACTAACTGCCAGAAGAAATATATTTCCTATTAATTCTGATTTCACACATGTGCAGTCATTTGTCAGATGATTTATTATTATTCAAATTGATTTTTATAGCTTTTTGATATCTTATTTCTGATGAATATATTATTATAAAACAAAAAAAAATTATTTAAATATTCTTCACAAAAACCTACAATCTTCGAAACCGAAAAATTAGAATTTGTCAATTTGTATTAGGAAAAAGTTATGTTTATTCAGTTTTATATTATAGTGGGACTATTTCTAAAATGGCTATATATATACATATATAGATATATATGTACATACATAGATAGACCTTCATAGGTGGCCGATTTGTAACGATTAATATCACTTTGTCAAATAATGAAGGCGTCTGCTTTTATCACTTTAAGTAATTATGGGTAAATAAAAACATAACCGTATGATATCGTACACTTCTTCAATCACCTTTTGTAGAATCACCTTTAACCTCTCTTTAGCTGTTGCAACCTGCTTATTCATACATACAACAGACACAAAACGAACAAACCGAAAATCATGTAAATTACGTGATATGCGGTTGATTTTAAACTGATAGATAAAAGTCATTTTTTAATGTCTTGTTGTATAAATTGAATTTGTTAATATGATTATGAAACTAACAAGTTTATAATTCAATTATAAATTCAATATCATCATCATCATTGGATTTTTAGAACGTGTGGTGGTTGGTTGATATGGACATGGATGAAGAAAACAAAACAAAAACAACAACAACGGCGAGAAAAAATTAAATTCTAAAATACAAAAAAATAAAAATCAAATTTGTCACCTTTTCTTGTTTTATTTTTATATTTTAAATAATTTAATTTATATATTTACATAATCATTTATATTAAAAGCATTTTTATAAAGAACAAAAAAAATCAAGAAATAGTAAAGATTCTTTACAATGACTTATTATTTTTATACCTCACACATCGACTCTTTAGAGTGAGAATTTAAAACCTGAAAATATACTTAACATTTAAATTTTTGTTTCTTCTTATAGTTTTATACATATCGAATAGTTATAATATGTGTATATATGAAGAAGAAGAAGAAGGTCTGAAGACGAAAAATTGTAGAGGAAAAAAAATCTATTTTAGAAAATCAGGTGACAATTTATTGGAAATGATGTAGCCATTTGAAATAGTATATATTTTTTAAACATGTTTTGTTTTCTTGTATGTTAAGACGGCGCGCGAGAACAAATTCTTCATTACTTTTGTTCGTGTGTCTGTGAGTATGTATGTAACTTTTTTATTTTTTGAAATTGATCATTGAATTGCCGGAAATTAATTTTATACCAAATGACATCGTTATTAATTATAGTTACATAATTCAAATGATCGCATCCTTTTGAGATATGGAGTATTTATATACCTTGTGCCTAAATGCGAGGTCAGCATTTGTATAAAAAATATGTGCCGTTGGAGTTTTAAATGCAACTAAAGAGTGAAAATTATAAAGTTAACCGTCACAGTTTTTATCAACTTCTAGGGTGCTTATGCAGATTAATTAGAAAATAAATGGCCTAACATCTGATTAGAACTTTTTTTGTACGTTAAATTTACAAAACCTGTGTTCATATGTTCAAAACAAGAAATGTCTCTCGTAACTGTAAGACGTATACTAAATCGTTAATTGATCTCAAATTTTAATTGTTTTCAAATTTAAAATTTTGTAGAATATGTGTTCAATTAATATTTACCAAATGATCAGTGTAAGAATTCACTTTAAGCTTACTGATTGTTGCAAAATCACTTAATTTATAACGGTTGGTTACACTTCTGTAAAGCGGGATCTTACGATAAAAAGCCTAGATTGGACAGAAAAAGCACCACAAAACCAAATGAAAACCATCAGATAGTGATGGTTTCTTGTCGCGATCGCAAAAGTGACAGAATCAGTTAAGTTTCGTATTACACATAGTCAAGCAATTTCCAGTCAAATCTACCGATCATATATAGAATAAATATGTGTAGATCCGATTTTATTGCATACACCATTTTGGGTGAGCACAACAAACGAATCGATTGTAGTGTTTCCATGATGATTTGAAGCATAGAAAACCACCGCCAATGGATGATCAATTTTAATATAACAAAGCCGTCGGCATCATTTGAAAACTTCATCGAACATCAGAAAAGGTCTTGACCGGGCAATGAACAAAAGAGTGCTTGCCATCACATTAACCAGTAGAGGAGCCAGATTTCTACCTATGAGCAAAAACAATTGCTATGGGCCCAGGAGCACGCTTCTTGGTTGCAAGAGATATTAAATAATGTGATTTTACCAAATTGTTGGGGCTTGTTGGAGATGGTAGAATCTTCGTACGAAGAGAACTTCGCGAAGAGCTTAGTGGCGAATGCCTTCGAAGACTTACACCGTAAGCTGGAGAAGTTCTAATCTGGAAATGTTTTTCTGGAGAAGAAACCTGTCAATGGTGCCTCGCAAAATCACAGCAGCTGTTTATCTGCAAGTCCTACATAAAGAATTGCAGCCTTTTACTTTAGAGCTATTCAGCATAACTTGCAGATTCAATTTTCAACATAACAAAATCGTGGCTAAATAGAAAATGTTTGTTCCATAATAAAGCTATGGACGTCGTGTTTTTGATTAAAACTAGCCGGTCACTGAAATTTATTTTGATTTATAAAATATAATTTCTATGATTTACAATTTTATTTATTCTATTATTCTAAATTTTTAAGAATTGAATTGATATTTATTTTTCACCAAAGCTTTGGTTGTCAAATTTATGAATCTTGAAAAATAGAGCCACTATGAAAATCGTGCTATTTATTTTCCTATGCGCTTGTTTCGTACATTTGGATTCGCTATTTATTGTGGGAGGGCGGGCGATATGGCTGTTTTTCTAATTTTGAGTGATTTCCTTATTCATTCGGAATATTCCAAATTTGACACAAAACAATCTTTTATCTATTCTCTTATTTGTTTAGCTTATTCCGAACGCATTCTGAATTACAATACTAAAAGGGAGAATAAACAGATAATTTTGATATATAAAACGAAAATTACTTGTAATGAAGGTAATCGTTTATTATTTATGTATGTGTAAATGTTTAATAATATTTGTATACGGGTTCGATTTTTTTAATTTTAGCCCATACAATTTTAAATAGACTCTGGGAGATATAACATTGTTAATAAATTCCAAAAAAAAATTAGTGGAACGATATTACTGCTAATTTTTTTGACGTACTCATAAAATATGGATCAGCATTTTTGAATGAAGTACTGATAATCGTTCAGAGATAAATCCTCCTACGACCTGTTCCAACGACGACCTTGATATACAAATTTATAGTGCAACGAATACTGGGGACCTACTATAACTTTCGCCTGCTACGTTCAAGGGCTATCTTTTTCCTATAGTAGGCAAAAGAAGAAAAAGGTAAACAATAGTAAATTTATGATATTGTTATCCTTTTTCTATTGGAAAATGAAAGCCGTCGAAAATAGTAGCCGAAAGTTATAGTAGGGCCCTGGGGCCTATTATTTTATTTTCGATATTATCGAAAATGGCCTATTATGAAACGTTTTTTATCGATATAATCGAAAATGAGCTATTATGCAAATATTCGATTTCGACTTTTATCGAAAATGAGCTATTATGGAATTTTTCGAATTCGTTTTTTTCGATAATATCGATAATTTATGACTGCTTTTTATGTGGTGAATAATGGCAAACATTATTTTTGAGTTTAATCAAATAACGGACGTGCTTATAATACCGTTACAAAAAATGTGAGTTATATATTTTATATAATATAAGAAGTGGAATGACCTGATGGAGCGGTTGAATGATGTAGGCCCCCCAGAGAAAACCGTAGAAGATTGGGAAAAAGTATAGAAGATATATTACGAAATAAAAGTTTAATAGCTTTATTAATATAAACTTTCTTTAGGTTTGGAATGATTTTAAATACAACACAAAAAATAAAATGAGCACAAACAAAAGACAATTACAGGAACGGGTGAATCAATTACAGGAACGGGCCCATGTAGAGTGAAACCGTTCAGTAACAACGAGGAGAGGGTAAGCAAATTGCTAGATTATAAGAGAGAATTGGAAGGCGTGAATTCAAGGAAATTTTGATGTGGTTTAGAAAATTCCACATCAATTTGAGAACTGCTCAGAAATAAAATAACTTATTAATTTTTCTAATTTTAATTGAATAAATGAAATCATAATTTTATTTGAAAAATGTTATTTGAATAAATGGAATCTTGAAAGGTAAGTACTTAAACAAATTTATTTACGATCTCTATGTTATTCATAAATTGTCTCATGTGATCTATTAGCCTTTTGGCTTCTTGCGCGATATTTTCGTTATCTTCATTGTCTTCGATGGAATTTTGAATATCCTCGCTCGCATCTCGCACCACATCATTTTCTAGGATTGGAACGTGGTATCTCTTACATTGGTTATGGGGTGCGCAGCACACATTTATAATTCGTGCAACCTTTTCAGGTTGATAGTGCAGCTTTCTTGCAAGCAACAAACATCTCCACTTTCCCTTTACTACACCAAATACGCACTCAATTACTGAACGAGCTTTGGCCATGTGCTGTATTATATCGAGATTCCACCGACCCTTCAATTGTTTTTCTATAAGGAGTCATCGTTCATGGCTCCAAAATGTAACCGGAACCGCCTATTTAATTTAGTAGTGATAGTATAATCTACAATTTAGATCGATTGATATAAATTACCTAAAAGCCAAGAGGTCTTATCCCCTCGTCTCCAATTCTGCTCCATAATTCTTCGATGCGCAATCATAAATTTCGATTTCGAAAATTTCATAACAGCTATTTTCGACGTCGAAATGTTCGATATTATCGAAAATACCATAATATGCCCCCTGGAGTAGGTGGTAGATGACTTCGATTTCAATGACGTAATCATGGAAACAGGAGTCCCTCCCCTCCATCTTCGCTTCAAAGCAGTATAATGGCAGTAATTAATTAATTATTTAAAATTATTAGTACATATATGGTTCCGTTTCATGTTGCCGTTTCTCTCCATGTTAGAAAGTCCCAATTTTGCAAACAAACATTGTGCAAAGTGCAAGCTTCCATGATTATTAATGATATACGAGTATATCCATTATAAATGCATTCTGGCTTGAATCAACGCCATTCTTTCATCGTGCGTCCCTAATAAAATAAAAAATTATTATATAATCCCTTCTTTGGTATCGTAATAAATATTCTTACATATAGCATATGGTTTATCTACAACTTTTTTATGGATTTTTAATTTCTCCGATTTCATTTTGGTTTGCCAAATTATTGATACACGTCTTACAAGAAAAATAGTATAGGTTATGATTTTTTTAACACATTTGTGAAAATTTGTATACGGTTCCGACCGTGATCAATTTTTTTGGTTTTTTTGTAGTGAATAAATTTAATTTTGCTGTCAAAATTTTAATTTTTATCACATTTGAACAACTTTTAAGCGTTTCACACAGAGCCTTAGTTGAAATCGGCCTTTCAATAATCAAAATGCACGTTCTATTGTAACTCTTGCAGTAGAATGAGCCTTTTGTAGGTTAAAGGTCATTACTTAAATTGCCCGTGTCTTTAAAGAGGGTCAAAAGGTAGGATTTTAACCCACGTCTATGATCTCCGATCATATCTTGATCTTTGGGAATCAGTAGGGTTCCTGTAACAATAACAATACCACAATTATTAATTTATTGCTCAACTATTCAAAATAACTAAACATGGGAAATTTTATTAAATAAATTGCACCGTCTGAAATGGCAATAGTCCTGAATTCAAAACGCCTCACTCGCATAGCAATCGATGAACGCTATTTCCTCATTACAATCGATTTTTTTTCTATTGATGTAGGTATTTAGGTGATGAAATGTCTATGCAACCGGTTATTCCTAAAGTGGCTTTTGATTAATTTTTAGCTTAAAAATTATAAAATCAATTAAAATTACCTGGTAATTTCGTTTTATTCTAGAACTAATTTGAAATTTTGGAGGTTATTTCCTCAGAAAGCCAAACCACAATTTGTTTTATCGTAGTTTAGTTTTAACATGTTTTACTGATATTAAAAACCACGTTCCAGCAAGCATTAATAGAAATATCAAGTCTGTATGCAACAAATCTAAAGAAATATATATTATATTACAAATTATATCACGATTGCGGACTAAACGCAAACTCATAGAAAACGGAGCTGATCCTCTTTACCAGGAAGCACAAACTTCCTCAGTGTGAAAACTGAGTTTCTTACCAGAAAGGACTGGATGAACGAAACGGTTATGGAAAAAAAGGCGTTAAGCTTCTTCATGGATGGCTCAAAAAGGGATAGAGTGGTTGGCTGCGGGGTATTCTGTGAGGCACTAGGGATCAATCTGTCTTTTCGCCTTCCCGACTTTTGCAGTGTTTTTGAAGCTAAACTTATCGCGATAATGGACTGGTTGAGGCATAATGTTATATCTACGAGGAATATTCGCATTTTTACGGACAGCTAGGTTGCTATTAAAACGCTACAATAAAAGTCTTTTACGTCGAAGGTAGCCCAGAATTGTCTGGCATCTTTAAATGAGATGGCTGATCAGTTTAACATCAGCTTGACGTGGGTGCCAAGGAACTTCAATATCGCAGGGAATGTAAACGCAAATGAGCCGGCCTGCAATGGCACAGCACTAATTATATCCCAAAGCAGGCGGGATATAAAGATATCGCTTGCTTCATGTAAACTGCTGCTTCAGGAAGAAGCCATAAAAGAAACGAACGTCAGATGGTTTAACGCTGGTTCGTGTGTAATAACCAGGCAGATCTGCCTGGACTTGACCGATCCAGATCCGGCCAACTGATATCGCTTTGACGGCACCATATTTGTATGGTCGTGTGAGCTATAACGGTACATTGTTCCATTGGGGTACATGCGAGCAGATTTGGTGTCCCTGCCTATGATTCCTGCCGCAGTGGCGGTGATGATGAGGAGGAGGAAACTACTTCATCTGCTCCGCACCTGTCCGAGTTAAACGTACAGCAGAACATAATTTATGGGGACTTCCTCTTTGGACGACCTCACGGATCTTCGTATTCGAGGTCCGGGACTTTAAACGCCCCTTTGTAAGCTCAGGATGGTTTAACGAGTGAAGTAGGTATGCTCAAATGTGGTACAGCTGTGGACCATTTTTATGTCTATGCTAGTCCTCTAGGGCGGCCACCTTTACCTAACCTAACCTAAAATCACGATGTATACCTACCTGAAAAATACGGTGTTTGCCAAATATCGTGTTGTAATAAGAATTAGCTTTTCTATAGAAAAATAAAGAAATCTAAATCATCGCTTGAATCACTATCGAATAACCAATTCCAACTTATTTTGGTGGTTAAAGCGGTTTCAATAATTATTTACTTCTCCATTTTATTAAACTTTAAACAAATTGTTTTTTACTAATTATTAAAAATAATGTGCCAGAAAACAGTTAACATGTATATGTCAAAAATGTATTCGATATATTCTATTCTGTTCCTTTATTCAATTTCGCTCGAAATATTCTGAAATCACGTGTTCATTATTGTATTCCTTCTCATCTTTCTGCGGGATGTATAAATGAAAACACTCGATATCATATCATATCACATATTAGATGTTTAACCGGCCAAATCAATATAAGAAGCGCAGATGAATGTTTGGAAGTGATATGAATCAAAAAGTGCTACTAAGCTAGAACTAAAGTGGCCATAATCTGTGCATGCCTCAAAAAATCCTACATGGCCGCAACTTTGGAAAATTTAAGTCAACGGATCATTATAAAAGTAAATGGCGGCCGGTTTAACAAAATATTAATATTCAAGATGAAATTTTCATAAAGCAATAAAAAAAGATGACATACTACGTAAAATGATTTGATCATTTCTTGCGGGATTAGATCCTAGTCTTCTTGTGCTCCAACTCTTAGATATGCTATTGATGCTGGAGCTACGTTTGCTTTAATACGCCGTTTTAGAATATGCCAGATGTGCTGGATGAAACTGATATCTGGATCTCAATGCCGATCTCTTGAAAGTATTACTCTACAATTGCATCCACGTGGTTATATCATTACCGCACATTAACACAAAACTGTCTTATAACCTTGGAAGCCGACATAAGCCAAACTGTATTCGCACATACTTTTAATGTACCAGTCGGCATTAACCATCAAACCAATATTCACAAGCTCCATACGTTTCTCCTAACCGATTCTATCTCAAAACTTTAGTGGAATGGAGAATGTTACATATTGTTAAGTGTTCTTCAACTCATCTGTAAATATAACTACGTCTATCAACGTATTACGTTTATGGCAAAACTCCGTTCACTAAATAATCCAGGGAACATCAAGCTTCTATTGGGCTTGTTTGGGGAAGGTTTTAATGTACTATATCACAACCTGAGTCCAAATCACTGGTAATACAATAATAAAATAATAATACAATAATTCAACATACAAATAGAACAAAAATATCAAAAACATAAATATTCCAATGGCAGGTAGCTCATCACAATAAACATATTTAAAACTAAAACCAAATAGAAAATTCGAGACTTTCAGGATCCACCGAAAATATTATGAATTGCAACATGTTTTAGAACACATGCCTTCAAACAAATTCTGCAAACTATATAAATCAAGTATTTCAATAAAATATTTTGAAAGCAACTGTCTCTCACAAATGTGTAATATGATACATTTTTCAGCATCCGAACGTTACGCTTTTAGAATAAATTGTGTTTCGAGTATTTTGCACACTGAAAGTTGTTTCATCGTAATCAATACATAAAATTATTTTGTAAAGCTCATGTTAAATAACACTACATTCCTAATTCTCGGCAAGCATCCCGGTTTTTTTGTTTTCATCCTTTTACATATCCATAAATATTTACAATTTAGTGTATATATACATACCCATCAAGCGCATGCACACACAACATGATAATTGCATCCTATTATATTGTTGTTTTGTAAATGACAAAATCAAAAACATCGTGCAAATGAATTGGCATAACTCCGCGACTCGACTCTATATATGTATGTGTATCTGAGCATATATAGAGAGCTGGGTATATAGCATACAGAGTAATAAATGGAATTTTTTCATTTTTAAATTATTTTGATATATAAATGTTATAACCAATTGACATGCCTTGGCGACAACATTAAGTAGTTTTTGACATTGGCTTTTGCTCTCTTAAATGCAGAAATTTTCATCATTTATATAATTTTTATTATGTTTTTGTTTTTTGTTTTTTTATTTCTTCTTAATCTTGTATGGGAATAAAATGTCACTCATTTTTCATCGAAAAAGAAAACAACAAAGCACAAAAAAAAAAAAATTGCTAGACTTTAATTTTCTTTTTTATATATACATATATATGTATGTACATACAGTATATACATACATATAACAAGCTAACCTGAAATGCATTTTCACAGAGTTGTTTTCGAAGCCTTCAAAAACCCCCAGTAAAATTGTTTCGCATATTTGTTCCATCATCTCATTTCATTGCACTGCACTAAACGAACCCTTCCCCCGCGCCCCACTCGTGACTTTTCACTCTTCACAAATAAAAAAAACATTTCCTACCTGTATTATATAAACTATAATATAAGACAACGCGAACGCAAAGAAATCATTCGTCATAATTTTTGTCATAGCAATTCATCCCTGGAATTTAATTCTTTTTAATTATTTTTTTTATTCAATTTCGCATTTTTTATCTTTTTGGTTATTTCGGTTTTTTTAGTTTTTCAGTTTTTGTGTCATCTGGTTAAAGTGAAACAACTTAAATTAAAAAACAAAACTACAAAAACATCACAACAACAACACAAAACGCTAAAAAAAAAAACATTAAAAAACCGAAAAATAAAAATATTTTTGGACTGCATATTTTCATCCCAATCTTGTATATTGTGATTGTATGACGAAATTTAATAAAAAAAAAAACAATAAAAAAATCTTGAACAAAATTGTCATCTCATCATAATGATCAAGATGTTGGATAAAAGGTAGAGTTTTAATGAATAATTAATTTTTCTGGAGCTGTAGTTATTTTCTTTAGTTTTATACAAGCTGAATTTCATATATGATTGTATTCTATGTATATACATTCGAACATATGTACAAATACATTAGAGTTTAAAATGTTTAACATGTAGATTGTTTTCATATGTACTATTTTTAACGGATCACAACACAACCAATTATTACCTAAACTTCACGAAAAAGATGTTTCTGCTTTTATTTTTACGGTATGCTTTCGCCCACCTCAGAAAATACGTTTTCCCAGTGAGAAGATGGAATATTTCTATTTTTCGAGTGGATTCTTATGCTGTGTGTCTCAGGCCTACCTTTTAGTCTAGGTTAGGTTAAGTAATGGTGGCCGTCCTAAAGGACTAGCATAGACACAAAAATTGGTCCGTAGCAGTATCACATTCGAGCACCCTCCTCTTCACTCGTTAAACAATCCTGAGCTTACCAAGAAGCGTTGAAAGTTCCGGACCTCGATCTTACTAAGATCCGTGAGGTCGTCCAAAGGGGAAGTTCCAATAAATGTTGTTCTGCTGTACACTAGACTAGGACAAGTGCAGAGCAAATGGAGCACAGTTTCCTCCTCCTCCCCGTCACCGCAGCTGCATCAGAAATCATGAGCAGGGATAACCAGTCTGCTCGCATGTACCTCAATGAGACAATGCCCCGTTATAGCTCCCACGACTACACCAATATAGTCGTGGGAGCTATAACGTCGCAGCGATATCAGTTGGCCAGATCTGCCAGGTTATTACACACGAACTAGCGTTAGCCCATCTGAAGCAAGCGGTATCTTTATAACCGGCCTACCTTAGGATATAAGGCGTGCTGTGCCCATGCGGACCAGCTCATTTGCCTTTACATTCCCTGCGATATTGAAGTGACGTGGGTGCCAACGTCAAGCGTATGTTGAACTGATCAGCCATCTCATTTATAGATGCCAGACAGTTCTGGGCTACCTTCGACGTCAGGGAGTATGATTGTGACGTTTTAATAGCAGTCCGAAAAAATGCGAATATCCCTCGTAGATATATAACATTATACTTCAACCATGTCCATGACTTCCATTATCGCGATAAGTTCAGCTTGAACTACACTACAAAAGTCGGGAAGGCGAAAAGAGCCCCACTTATACACAAGCAGGCCGTTCCTTGGACTTTCATCAAAAGTCTAAGGTTGGCCATAAATTTTAATGCTGGCCACCAAACAACAACCCCATACAGCAGTATAGGTTTGACCACTGAGATATAGAGCCAGTGTACTATGTGGGGCTCCAATTTCAATTTTGAAACCGAAAAAAAACAAACTGTAAAGACTGCCAAGAATAGTAAACTCTATGTATCTACATACGCTGGATACAATAAATCTAAATTTTATAATAATGCTGTAATAAAAAACATGCCTAAAATGAAATTTTTAATGTTACCCGTAAATTTTGAATCATATGTAATCGCCAAAATACCGACTAGTATAACCAATGTTATGACCAATCCACAGAAAGTTATCGTCAAATAATATTGACACAATAAACGATTGTTTTTAACAATAACCAATTGTTATTGACAAATTACCGACACACCAAAGGACCATTTTAACATGCGTTTATACTTACCGTCAACAATGGCTAAAGGTGTTTTCCTTATCTAGTAATTTCATCTAAAAAATAATATTTAAAAAACAAAAATGTGTACTTACAGTCTGTCTTATTTATGTATTTCACAATTTATTATTAGTTATAGGTAAGAATTTACTATTTTCAAAAGTTCACTAAAACAAAAACAAATTCACTGCAATGTAACTATCAAACTGAACTAATTGAGACATGTACATTTTTCGGTTGTATGACGTAAAAAAAAGGAAAAAACAAAATTTAATTTTTTACGTGCAGCAAAAGAGAATTAGTACCAAAATTTAAACAAAGAAATTATTTTAGGTGAGAATGAGCGAGAATTCGAGAGAGTGTTAAAATAAAATAACAAAAGAAAAATGAAAAATAGATTTTTTACGCATTTCTTCAACATTTTGTTACCCTGCTCCAGGAATATTGTTCCCGAGATACTGTCTACGGTTACAAATTGTTTGTCGGGATAGTAGCTTACTCTACTCTCTCTCAGATGTTTGGTTTCCAGCTTAGCTTGCTTTCCAAAAGTAGTCCAAGGTATTTCTCTCTATCCGTAAAAGTCAATGGAGTACCATTTAATATTGGCGGGTCACACTGTGGAAGTTTGTGCTTCCTGAAAAAGAACCACGTTTGTTTCAATTTCTTTCTGAATAGAATGTTTTTAATTCTCTGTCTCAGTAGTTATGCATTCTAAATATATTTTTGTTTCATTCCTGTCCAATGTAAAATAAACTATGAAATTAAACGTTTGTCTTTGATGCGCACTAAATAAAATTGCAATGAAAGAAAAAATCAAAAATTCAAATTCCTTCGATTTTATTTGTTGGCAAGAAAATAAAGAAAGTGCAATTGTCTTTTATGGTAAATGTATATGGAACATTCGCGATTATAACTAACGATTGATCGGACGTACTTCAAAAATTTGCATATTTTCAATAATAGGTCATATGCAATTAGATAAATTATTAAAATTTAATTTTAGTATGGGTCGAAAACAAACAGATAGTATTCGTAAGTACTTCAAATTAAATCCACACATCCAAGGATCGTGGCCAATTTGCGTCATCACTTAAAACCCAAACACAAAGAAGTTTTTACGGAGTATCAACTAAAAATATTAGAAAGCACCCAACGCACAGTGTTACCATATTGTAAGTTTAAACTTAATTTGCAAGTTTTTTTGTAGCCAAAAAGTTTTTAAGTTTTTTTCGAAAAAATTAAGTTTTTTTTTATTGAATTCCAAATAATCAGTTTTTATAGAATTATTTTAAAAAACATAATAATAAATCAGTTTTTACATAGAAAAATAAAATTGTTGAACTGTTATACGATTTAGAAATGATATATAAATCTGAGTGTGATGTTTATAGGGAAATTTCAAAAATTTCTCAAATATTTCCTTGTTGCTGCTGTCAAAATCGTACAAATTTCATTGTAGAATGTAATTTGCTCTGACCTCCATGCTTTTATTTCGTTCGAAAAAACGGGTTTTAATATCAACAAACAACAAGATAATAACCAAAATGGAACGCTATTTTAAAAAACTTGGCACGTGTGTTTAATATAAAATTTGTAATATAGTTTATTATAACCAATTAATCAATTTTTTAGATAAAAATAATAATCGTAGTTTGGCACAAAATAGTTTGCCGCCACTATTAAATGTGCCAATCGCAAACAGTACACAAGTGCCCATATTATCATTGGAGTTGGATTCATCGGATTCAGATAATGATGGTTTGGCCGAATCATCATCAAAGGTACATTTCAATTGGTCATCAAATTTATTATTGAATACTGAAACTAATTTTATTTCCATTTAATGTTAATTTAGAAACCGGCAAAACGTAAACTGTCGTCCGTTTATTGCAAAAGCTGGGATGATGACAATATCTTAAAGCCGTGGTTAACTGAGAACGGTAAAAAAAACGAATTTTGTAAATATTGCAATTGCGAATTGAAGGCTGTGGGAGGTGTCGGCGATTTATATGCGCACGCTGAACGGAAGAAGCACATCCAAGCTGCAAATGCATTAAATATACATAGCAATAGCCTCATTTTAAAAGTATTTGGAAATATACGAAATTTCTCGGGCCATAATAAACAAATAGCTATGACGGAAATTCAACTTAGTGCGTTCTGTGCAGAACATAACATTCCGTTCCTTGCGGTGGATCATATGATCCCGATGCTGCAATCAGCTATTCCGGATTCTACAATTGTACGACATGTCAAATGTGCTCGCACTAAAACTACGTGTGTTGTTAAAAATATCATTGGCGAAGCTCAACTACACGAATTAATTAATCTAATGAAGATCCAGCCTTTCTCCATTTGTGTTGATGAATCGACGGATATTGCAAGCTCTTGAGCATAGTTGTTCGAACAGAATATTTAGGGCGAATTCGGGACTTTTTCTTTGCCCTAATAAAAGTGGAATTTTGCGACGCACAATCGTTATATGAAAAAATTGTTGAGCTCTTTTTAGCAAGAGGAATCGAGTATGTTTTATAATAATTATAATATATAATTTTTGGTTGGCAACGCACGAAAAAAGCAAAAGAAATCATTAAAATTCATATAGATATAAGTGAATTAAAACAGGCTTGTGTAGGTATGGTAGCCAATGGCTGTCCATATAGCATATTTAATTCATGGGATTTTCGACAAATTATTGAACCCATTTCAACTGCCCTTGGAATTACAATTACCACCAACTCGATAAGAGATGAAATATCTTTGGCTGCGTTAAACATAAAAGAAAACATAAAAAGTGAGCTAAAAAATACAATGTTTTCGATCAAATTAGACGAAGCAACAAGATTAAACCGGACATTATTGGGTATTAATGTGCAATATATAACAGAAAATACCATAGTTGTTAAAACAATAGCTATGTTTGAATTAACTGAACGGCATTCCTACGAATACATAAAAAAATGTAGAATGGAGACTTTAACATCATACGAATTTAAAATTGAGCAAATTTATTCGATAATATGTGACAACGGCAGAAATATGGTTAAAGCGCCACACTTTCTAAATAAAAAATTGAATAAATTGCCGAATCTGGACACTGAAGCAACGTATGAGGGTTGCAGACACATACAAAATTTAATCGAGGCTGTTGATATAATAATAGACCAAAATAAACATAAATCGAAATTTTTAGCTAATATTATTAAATGTGCAGCACATACCATCCACCTAGTATTGAATGATTTTTTAAAGGACCAATCCACCGTGAAGAGTAATATTACAGCATTACGAAATTTATCAATATATTTGAAAACTCCCACTCATCGTAACATATTAATTAAAAATCAACTTCGGCAACCTATAATAAACATTACAACGCGATGGAACTCAACTAAAAGACTTTACAAAGACTTTACTTCGATTGTGTCTAGTAGTCTTAAATTACTAATGCCGTAATGGAGCGCCCCACGCTTATATTTTTAGTCATATTAAGTTTAAATTTCTACTTGTTATAAATATACCTTGATAGGAGTAAAGAAGAAAAATTTAATTTTCTACTTTTCAAAGCCTTTCCAAAGCAAATATAAGCGTGGTTTTTTAAAAAGTTTTTTTTTTAAATATTTTATTTTCTACTTTTTAGTCATCGAAATTTGCAATCAATTTTTCGACCATGTTAACATTTGTCAGGAAGTTGCAAAAAGTTAGATGGTATATCTATTTTTGGACCTTACCTTTTAGAGTGCGATCCGAGAGCACTATGTCATATGATTGTTTTTTATTACACCCAACTTTTAAAAGTCTTTGTCAAATTTTGTAATCAAATTTTCAACCACTTGCGATAGTCCAATTGAGCTGAAGTTTTGCATGCAGGCTTAACTCCGATGACAATACAAGATTTTAACATTTTTTAACACGAACAAATGGTGTAAATATTACTTACCACCAGGGTGATAGGACATGTACCTAACATGGCTTTGTTAAAAGATTTAGATAGCGTCATTACTAGAACATCAAGCTCCTGTGCAGATGCCGGTTGGTTTAGAACCGATACCGGTAATGAATTACCAAGAATGGTTCTGAGCAATCCCAATCAGTTTTCCTCCTATTCCTGAATGATGGTTTGCTAGTGGGTTTTGTATCCACTTTGTACTGGAGATAACAATGGTGAGAAAAGGAATGGTCTTCGGACACTTTCCAATACCCTCTCCTTAATAAAATCAGAGATAAGTGTGATGTCTAGCACTGCTTGTTCATTTTTAGTAACTTACACCCGATATTACATATATTTAGGTTAGTACTTAAAATAAAATCAAGGAGCAACTCACCTTGATATTTGTACTTCCCCAGATTGAGAGATTTTGTCCACCCATCTTGATGCTAGCCATCACTACATCGGCACCTTTTGGTCTAAATAACATAACTTTCTAAATGATGAATTAACTAGTTCGTATCAGTTATTCATAGATGACATTAATATCACTGAACCTAGTGTACCTTCTGTTTATTATTCTGATGAAATGACAAATTTTCGGGACATTTCTATTAGAACAGAATATTGTCATAAAACAATTTGTATTCTGATAATATAAGATATTACGTTTGCAATAGTTGGAAGTTTTTATTTATTGCAGTTTAATTTTGTTATTTTAAAATGGATTTTGTTATAAACAGAAACTAATGTCTTATATCGTGTTGGAACAACCCGTTCATTAATTAAACGGGTAGATGGTAAACATTAATAGAATATTTAAGAGATGTCAGTTGTCCATGTGCAATTAAGACAGACGCACAGATTGTAAGGAAATTTCGGCTAATTAATTTAATGCTTAGAGTGATTGTTGAGAAACAATGTTGAATGCAACACACTCATGCCAATACATGCCATGTACAGGGTGTCCGCCGGGAAGGTATACTACCTTGTTTGTTTATAATTTTTGATTAAATGAAAGAGAATGGATCTTATATTGATAAATGTTTTATTTAATGTCGACAATTATGTATGGAATACAATATTAGATAAATGTCCGCCTCTGTTAGTTTCACAAATGCGAGCCCTTTTGAGCACATTTTGCATTACATTCTCACACATTTCACGCGGTATTTTATTAAATTCATCACGAATATTTTGTTTGAGTTGCTCAAGCGTTTCTGGTTTGTTTGCATAAGCCTTGATTTTCAGATATCCCCACAAAAAGAAGTCCGGAGCAGTCAAATCAGGTGACCGTGGAAGCCAATCAACATCACCATTTTTTGAAATAACTTGTTGTGGAAAGAGGTCTCGCAGTAATTCCATTGTAATCCTGGCTGTATGCGATGTGGCACCGTCTTCTTGATACCACATGTTAATCAAGCCCAAAGCATGCAGTTGTGGCGTTAAAAAGTTTTCAATCATATCACGATATCGCTCCCCATTCATTTCATTTTGAAAGAAGTAAGGTCCAATGATTCCTCCTGACCAAATTGCACACCAGACTGTCACTTTTAATGGATGTAAAGGTGACTGATGAATAATTTGAGGGTTTTCCATTGCCCAGAACCGACTATTCTGTTTATTCACATATCCATTCAAATGAAAATGTGCCTCGTCACTCATTATAATTTTTTCATGAAAATCGGGGTTGTCATGGGCGAGCTGTAACATCCTATTGGCATATGTACGGCGGCGTAAATGGTCTTGTGGAAGAAGCTCTTGTGTCAACTGAATCTTAAATGGAAACAAATGCAAATCCTTGTGCAAAATTGTGGCCAAACTTGTTCTTTGAAGACCAAGCTCCTGAGCACGGCGTCGAATTGAGGTTGATGGATTGTTTTGAACACTTTCTTGAGCAGCAGTAATGTTTTCAGCCGATCTTGCAGTACGTTGTGGCCCATGCTTGGGTCTATCACCTACAGACCCTCTTTCTTCGAAATCATTCACTACACGATAAATAGTGCGTTTTGTTGGCACGTTGTTTCTCCTAAAAATAAAATTCACGTAACTTTCCCATCGTCACAGTAATCGATGATTGATTTTGATAAAATGTTTTAACGATTAAAACACGTTGGTTTAGGAAATTTCAGACTCCATAAACAACGTTCAAACGCTGCTCGAGGAATGATGAATGATGCTGAAATCAGTAAAGAGATAATTAGATAATTTTCTTTGATCATACAATAAGCATCGAATCTGTGAGAAATACTGACGACGGCATTGGGGTCGTGGAATAACTAAATAGTGTAGGAAAGCGGAATATTATTCCAAATTACACTAATTATGCCCAAAAAGTCTAAACTTGACAAAATAAAATCGAATGAATTCATCAAGGCTCCGAGCGTTCCCCAAATAAGGCTTTATATAGAGGGATCCTCTAGAAGAATAAATCTCCTCCTTATTATTGAAAAAGCGGTCATGAGGGTTGTTGCAGCTAAAAAACCTACCATTGACAAAGTCATTGAGAATGAAAGGCGACAAGCACATTTAAAACAATTCTTTGAATCATATCCAGAACATGAGTCACATTATTGTAGGAAAGATTCTAAAAAGTCATATTTGCAGAAAATCAGCTATACCAAAGCTACCTTATATAATAACGAGTATGTCCAAGAATGTTTGAAAGATAAACGGGAGCCTTTGTCAATCTGTGTATTACTTAAATTTAAAACGGTGTTCCTTATTTATTATATTTTTAAGCCTCGCAAGGACCAATGTGACACATGCGCACAGAGTATAAAGTTGGTAAAGTAGAGATTGATAAATACAACAGGAGCGCGACTTGAAATGGAGAACGATCAAAAACCGAGAGTTTATACTCTTTTGTATAGATGTTCAACTGTGCCCACAAATGGACGAAAATGCACAATATTGTAAAATGAAGTTGCAGATACATAATTTTACTATTTACGCTACAGCATCATACAAATCAATCAACTATATGTAGGATGAAACACGAGGACAATGGACGAGTGGCCTCTTGTTGTACACCTAATATCTGCAATCACATTGAAAGTCTAGTTGGACTTCCCATTTGTTGATTTTTTCATTCATTTATTCTGATGGCAGAATCGGAATGAAGAACATTGTGACTCCATTCGTTAATTGAACGTAAAATAAAAGGTAAGCTTATTAATCTACCAGGTAAGTTTGTGTCGCTCGCTAAAGAAGCTCGGAAAACCCCTTCCCTCACGATGCACAACATAACATTAAAGCTACGAATACTTTTTATACTATGAGGAAAATGATCTACTTCTTTAGATCATAAATCTATGGTGAAATAAATCTATTATAATTATAATTAACTACTTGTAATTTTAAAAGTTAACTAATTAATTTTACTTCTGTTTTTCTGGGAGCGTTTCACTATTTAAAAACTAAATATAATCATTTGCAAAATTTATAGAAGCTTACCCCAATGATACTCACGAATTTTATGATAATATAGATTATTATTCTGATAAACCAAAGCCGAGTAATTCAAAAAATTACATAACTCAAAAAAAATTAACATTTTATTATGAGTAAATGTTACCACGACAACAGAAATAAGTAATTTTTGTTTTTGTGTGACGTAAAATTCGTTCGTATTTATTTGTTCATCTGGTGAAGTAGGCCAAAATACTACGTTTGCTTTTATTTACATATTTTTTAGTATTGCATGTGGCTTTAACAATAATGCTTTTATCGAGCAATTCGTTTTAAGAAATAATTGTACGTTCATAAACGAATTTTTGTTCGTTGTTGATTTGGCCAAATCAAGAAAACATTTGAAATATAAGTACATTACATGCACAAACTGGTATATGCATATATTCACCACCACCACAAAATAGAACTTTCCCATCCAACGAATCAAAACATGAATTGCTGGAGCAACATGTATTAAGTCAAATTTCACGAAACCAAAACAACACAATTAACGAACCGTTAAATGAAACAAAACTATGAAGAAGTTAAGAATATCGGAAAACGCGGTAAGATTTGGACAACATGAGGGTGTCATTGAAAGGAAGGACAATCCAAATGGTGCAAATTAACTAAATGAAATAGGTCGAAAATGTTAAAATTCATTTCGATGATTGAATTTTATTAAATTTGTGTTGAATTTTGTTTTTGAAAATAAAACTCATGTAATTAAATTGAATAAGTATTATGATATTTCTTATTTGTCTTGCAATGCAATATTCGCCCGAAACAATAGTTTCTTGTTGTATTTCCTCTCCAGGGATATCTCCATTTGCTCAAATGGCACTCGAAAATGGATGCACAATTTATACATAGTAGCGCAAAATTTTTTATTTGCCGTGCCTTATTAGGTACTTAATTCTCGCAATTCTCTCGCATTTAAAAGATAATGAAATGATGATTTTATAATTGCAATTGTAACTATCTATCACATAAAGTCGCCTAATAATAATCGGCTGCCGGTCCGTCTAGAGTGGACTACAGAAACTGTATCCATTTTGGGCGCACTTTCTGTTCAATTATTTCAAGCATTTTGCTTAACGCACTGAATACTGATGATTTTAAACACAATATTAAAATCATTACTAACGCTTTATTTATAACCTTAAGCATAAAATCGGAATGTGGCTAATAAATTCCAAATATTCCAACAAATTTCTGATCTTGTTGGTAAAATTTCGTTTATTTGATTAGTTCGAAGGCTTAGAGTGTTTATGGTTGAACACGTGTAAGATTTAAAGTATTGGATTTATCAGTTAAAAAATTTGGCTTCTTGGATTTATCAAATAAATATAAATTACTCTAGATTTCGAAATTGCTATACAAGTGATTTATTGAAAACTTAAATTAAATCCAGAAAACGTTTATTATTATAAAGTATTCAATTAAATATCAATAAAGGGTGGAAAATTGCTCCAATAAGGTTGAAATTCATAAAAAAACATGAATAATATTCCCAGTGGATCCAAACTTTTAAGTCCTGTCGGGGTCCCATATTCAAATGTTAAAAAAAACGTTGCAATGTTAATTTGTTTGCCTGTAATTGAAAAATAAAATATTAAACCAATGAAGTGGCCATTGTATTCGTAACTTTGCTTCCAGAAGAAGGACAGGCCCTGCCTTACTTCTTATGTTTACAGAAGTTCCATCACAAATAATTTCCCTAGTCTGTTTTTAATTGATTAATTTTGAACACAAAAATAGTATGTTATTGCACAAACATGTTACATAGAACAAATTCTGGTTCTTTTAGTAAAGTTATATGTTTTCTTCATTAAAAACTTTTTGGTACTTATACTGAAGTGGTAATGTATAGTCTTTTCTCCACCGAAAAAAATCCCATTGAGATCTTTGTTTGTACGATCTTGACGAATTTAGTCACGATTTTCGTTTTCAACGATCTACCATTTTAGACGTGCATTCTCCGTAACTAAACCGATGTTTTCTATCATTTTGCTGGTCTATCAATCTTTTACAGATATTTTACGGTTTTATTACAAAAATATTTGACAAATACTTTACATTTGCATGTTACAATTTAAAATTAATTAAACTTTGCTGTCAGTATTGACGTTTCTTGCAACTGCTCGTCTACTCTTTTACAACTAGTATTATGCACCAAATTTGTGCATCACTTATTGGGTGTGCTATATGTAGACTAATATAAATATTTTTATGATTTCATCATAAGTAGATAAAACGTGATTCGGCAAATTAGTATAAATTTAAATATAAATTTAACTTTTAGTTTTGACCAATTTAAAATTTATAAACTATTCCCATACAAATAAATGCTCTTATGAGTAGAAAGCTAACCAAACACTTAAGTATAACCTACAATGAATAAAATATTTAAAATGTCAATACAACGAACATTAAAGAAAACTTAAACTAATTTGATATGTTAACAATAGTTTTTGCAATTATGATTACGCATTTATGAAACGTTGGTTGCAGCAAAAAGATGTATCCCAAATGAATTATCTAATTCTAAATGTAGTTGCCAACGCCGATGTACGTTATGATTTTATGAAGAATTGCGACCATAATCTATATATTATAAAGGGAATCTCCAATCGCAAATATTTTCTAAAATATCCTAAATAGGGACAAACAGAAATACCGCCAAACAAATTTTTGGTATGATGAATGAAACATTTTTAAATTTTTAATTATTATCGGGGACCAACGCCAAAGCAAACCCAAGAAAAACAAAAACAAAAAAAAACTTTTAAAGTTAGTCAAAAAGCACACACAAATAATATGATCATTGAAAAATTTAAAATATTTATCTAAATCTATAAAATATCCACAAACCAATCCGACATGAAGAATAAACAAAATTTTTTTTTAACTCAAATTTTCGAGACCAACCGTACAAAAAAATTCAGACAATTACTTAAACCGCAACAAAAGCAAAGCAATTAACAAATCTTTGTGATATTTTTTTTGTGTATTTTAAGAGAACTAGTTAATAAAACAACATTTTAAATTAAAAAAAAAAAAAAAATGAAATAAAATAAATAAATAAATAAAATAAACGAAAAGGAATATAACAGAATTATCAAATGTCCAAAATAAACGGCAAACAAAAAAAAATCTCGTAAAAACAAGAACATGATCACGTTATGCGGTTTTTGATGACAAAATGGTAATCATTATGACCATCATTTTGATAATAATTCATTAAAAGAAATAAAAAAAAACAAAAACAAACAGCAAAACAAAACACACACAAAAAAAAGAAAATACGTTAAGAAAAATTGAAGAAAAGCGAAAACATACAAACAAATCAATAAACAACCACCAAAATTATAAGGAGTTTGAGAAACGCACCGTCAACGTAAATATAAGAGCTAATTAATCATGTATATGGTGATATTTTATTGGTGGCAGTGTTGCCGGTATATATCGAAGGTATAGTGTAAACAAAATTGGATAATTTATCAGATAACCGAATTATGAGAAATCCTGTAAAAATGTTTTAGTAAAGCACCTGAATACTTATGTCGACTTATACACTTTCTAAATTAATTACTAATGAGAAATTGTTAAATATTATCAACTGCCATATGGACAAATATACCATTCGGCTTAACATGTCCCTCCCGCACGATATACTTGTCCTGCAGAAAGCGGTCACGATCTTTTTCAACGTTTCTTGTTTATAGAAATAATTACATACTTGAAAGTAAAATGATATAACTTACCAATCATATGAATTCCGTTTTCAATAAACTAGTTATTAGTAAGTTTTACTTGTATAAATTGTAGAAATCTTATAAACACAAATGTTGAATATATCTTATTCATATTATTGATTCCATTTTTCTAAATTGTAATGGTTAAATTCAATAATCGTTTTATTAATTTTTTTGTAAATGTAAATTATGATAAATTGCGAATTTTCATGGCTATTTCTGTAATTCGATTCCATTGGACAATTTGCCATTCTGTATCTCGTTCCATCGAAAAAATTCCAACACGACGGAATTTTAACTCCGAATGAAATTTTGTTAGAATTTTGATATTTAAGAGAATATTAGACTTTTGGATTATGTCTGTAGAAAAACCATCAGAAAATTGTGTTGGATTTTGGATTTTTTTTTTGAAAATACATATTTTGTGCAAAATATATGGTTTGCTTTAACAATATATGACATTATTTGATTTGGCGAATGGTAATGTCGTTCGGCGGCAAATTTTTAATATATAATTATGTTATGGGGTTTTACATAACTAATAAAATAAAAATTTAAGTAATTTTTATTTTCTCTTTATTTAATTTTTAACTACAATGTTCGAATGCTTGCTTAAGACTAACTTAAATTATATTATTCTTTATTTATTTAACAATTTTCTTATCGGATTCTAATTACAATTGAGACGGAAAGTTACTGGTATGTTTGCTGACTCTACATTTCCCACGATTTGTTGGTTATCACGTTGAGTCGTGTCGTTGATTCGCACGTTACGCTGATCTTGCGTCTTTCGATGTTATTTGATATCGAAATAACATAATGAATAACACAACTTTATCATAGTGCATAAGTATTGTATCTTATGGAACTATAACTCCTCCCGGGGGTGGAGAAAGGGCGTCCTCGACCTTTGGTCTGATACCTGCTTTTCTTAGTAGGTCTTGATATGATATGTTGTGATTACTCTGCTGTATAGATGTGGCATTCGGGACAGCTTCAACTGGATTCTTTATTTGTATTACTGTGTTGTTACTGCGGATACAAATATGTAGCATTAGTGTGATTATACAAACAGTGGATAGTGATATTCCTCCGGAAAGTGTCCATATCCAAGCTTGGTGTTTGATTTGCTTTAGGTAGACGTTATTCAATTGTTTTCTGTTTTGAATATTTTCCTGGTTGATTGTAGCAATATCTGGGGTTGTTATCAAATGTCTCGTAACTTGGAGGTTGTGTAGTGCTCCTTGGATTACTTCATCTGAGCTTTTCCATTCGTATGATTGAAATTCTTCGGAGTTGACCATCACTGTACAGTTCCAGAATGTTATGATGAAGTTTCCTGTTAACGTTCGTTTATCTGGTCCACAGTTTGATGATAATTCTGCGTTCTTTGCGTTGTTTATCAATAACTTATCTTCCGAAATGAATTGCACTGATGTATTGATTTCTGAAGTAACGTTGCAATGAGCTTTGCTTCCCATTATAAGAGGTTTAATACAGTCATCTTTGAATTCTTTTATTTCGGTGAATTTTTGGACGAAGTTGTTGTGTTCGGTGGTTGTGAACAATTTTGATTTTGATTTGATAAGATCGTTCATCGTGCCATTGATCATTCGTAGGTCATCAGCGTCTGGATTTCCCGCTAGCCACTTCCATGTTGTGCCTAGGGCATCCCATCTTCTTTGTCGTGTGTGTTTTGGCGGTTTTATTTGATAAAAGTTATCATACGCTTTTTTACATTTTTGCTTAATTATTGTGTATAGTTCTAACTTATCTTCTATTCTATTGGTTACAATATTGTTAATAGTATTTATGGTTATTTCTAGGTTAGTGAGATTAATTGGATGAATTATTTTTATTACCCCTGTTTGAATTTTACAATTATTAATTTTTAATAATACCAGAGGGTCTTAATGTAAATATCTTATTTCTAGTTTGTGAGTTTTGCATTTATGATTACAAAATATTACAATGAAGAGCATAAAAACCCTTGTTAATAACATTTCTGAAATGGGAAAATTTTACATTATTATTTATTCTTTCAATCTCTTAATTTTATTTTTATTTCGTTTTATATTTCTAGGTGTTTTAAATGTTTTACTAGTTATACAATTTGCTTGTGTTTTGATGCCTCTTGGTTGAGTTTTGTTTCTAATATTTGGTTTTATAAATATTGATTGTTTGTCAATTAATTCAGGGGGTTCTTCTCTAGTTTTATTTTGTTTTTTCATTACATTAATATTATTTTCTAACTTATTTTTTACTTCTTTAAAAATTGTTTTTGTTTTATCATTTCTTTCTTCTGGGTTTAATGTATCAGATTGATTAAAAATGATTTCATTAGGAGTGAATCCGGTTGTAGAGTGTATTGAATTGTTATAAAGTGCTACTGAGAGTTCTATAATGGTTCGGGTATTACCATTTGGAATTTTATGTTTGTTCGTGTTATAAATTTCTATTATGGTAGCATGTGCTTTCTCAACCTGTCCATTTGACTCGGATGAGGAGGCGTATTCGAGTTTTATATTTAGATTACTTAGATATTCTTTAAATTGTATCGACTGAAATGTAGTTTCGTGGTCGGAAATAATTTGATTAGGTATTCCAAAAATGGTGAAATATTTTGTTATAGCACTTTTGATACTGTTTAAATTTTTTGTATCGATATGTATCATTTGCAAGTGTTTTGAAAATGCGTCTATAATAGACAAGAAATTAGTTTTATTGATTATGAATATATCGATGTGGATTCTTTCTAAAGGTTTTTTTGTACTTGGTCTTGGGGATAATTTTATATTATACGGTTTCCTATCGTATTTATGGGTGTTGCAGATATTACAGCTGTTAATGCAACTCTTGATTTTTTTTATCATGTTTGGAAAATAATAGGATCTTTTAATTTGGTTCTCTACCTCTTTTATCCCTCTATGTGCTCTATTGTGTTCTTTAGTGATTATAGTGTCCTGCCTATCTTCACTAGTTACGTCTTCTACTATTTTACTGACCAGCACAAAATGTCCATTTTGTGAAAAATTTTCTCTATATGATTGTTGTATTCTTCCGTACAGGATTTCAGGAGCGAGTATCGCGGTTTGTTTATTGTTGTGATATCTTTTTAGATAATGAGTTATATCTTCTTTACTGAAGTCATCTTTAATAATTATATTTCGATGTACGTTTGTAAATATTTCTTCTGAGATGATCGTGTCCATACTCGACGAAATTCGGAAAATTATTTGGTTTCTATAATAATTTACCGGTCGGTCAGCAAAATGGAGAAAATATTCATCTGAAGTATTAGCTGAATGAATTGTGTCGGAATCACTTGTTGCATGATTCTGCAAATAATTACCCTCGGAATTTGACTTCTGACTATTTTCGTCATATTCCCGTGAAGTAGCGTTATTCTCGTTCAAGTTTATTTCCATATTTTTATTGGTGTAGGGTATTCTGCTTAACGCATCCGCGACAACGTTGGTCTTTCCCTCTTTGTATATGATGTTGTAGTCAAAGTTTTCCAACTCTAACCGCCATCTTAATATTTTGGAGTTTTTCTCCGAAGTCTTTATAAAAGTTAAGGGTTTGTGGTCGGTGACCAAAGTAAATTTATTACCGTGTAGGTATGGGTTGTACTTCTTGACAGCCCAGATAATGGCTAATGCTTCTTTTTCATTAGTTGCGTAATTTATTTCAGTAGAATTTAGGGTCCTTGATGCAAAAGCAATCGGTTTTTCTATGTTATCTTGAATTTGGGACAACACTGCACCAAGAGCATAGTCTGAGGCGTCCGTTGTCAATATAAATTGTTTTGAAAAATCAGGATAGGCTAATATTTGGTCCGTGGACAGTATTTCCTTTAGTGATTCAAATGATTTAATATAGTCGGCATCTCTTATGTCAACATCCTTATCTTTTTTTAGAAATTTAGTCATTGGTTTTGTTATTTTCGAATAATCCTTAATGAAGCGTCGATAGTAACCTGCGAGTCCAAGGAATTGTTTGACTTGCTTTTGTGTTGTCGGTAATGGCCATTCAATGATTTTTTGGACTTTATCGGGGTTTGGTTTTACTCCGTTTTGAGTGATAAGGTGTCCGAGGAATTCCGTTTCTCGTTTCAAGAATTCACACTTGTCCAATTGTATTTTTAAGTTAAATTGTGCCAAACGTTTTAAAACTTTGCAGAGATTTTCAATGTGGTTTTCTAGGTTGTGACCCACAATTATGATATCATCTAGATATACATAGCAAGTTTTTCCTACTAAGTCGTTTAATACGTGATTCATGGCACGTTGAAAAGTTGCTGGGCCATTTTTTAACCCAAAAGGCATACGAGTAAATTCGAAGTGCCCCTTGTCTGTGGAAAACGCAGTTTTTGCTTGGTATTTTGTATCCATCGGAATTTGATGGAACCCGGATTTTAAATCAAGGGTTGAAAAGTATACAGATTTTCCGAGACTGTCCAGAATTTCCTCAATTTGAGGGATCGGAAACTTATCGTTTATCGTTTTTTCGTTTAGCTTCCTATAATCTATAACGACTCTCACTTTTTGGGTTCCGGAGGCGTCTGCTTTTTTCGGTACCACCCAGATTGGAGATGAATATGGGCTGTTTGAATTCCGTATAATTCCGCTGTCTAGTAATTCTTGGATTTGTTCAGTCACGTCCTTTTTGTAGTGGTGTGGATATCTGTATGTTTTCGTGTAAACCGGATTTTCATCCGTTGTTAATATTTGGTGTTTGATTACTGTTGTTGATGAAAGTTTTTCATTTTGTTTCAACAGTACCTCTTGATTTTCGTGGATTGCTCTTATTAGCATTTCTCTTTCGATTTTACTTAAATGATTGGTTCGGATTAATTTTTCGATTATCTTTTTGTCTACTGGTGTGTTAAAATTGATTGGAATAGGTTCGATTGTCTCAAAATTGTTCACTGTTATGCCTAATTTAGATAATTTTGAAGGCGGTTCCGGATTGCAAGTGGTTATTTTAACAGTAGTTTTAAAATCTTGGGCCTTGTATACCCCTGGTAAAATTGTGATTTCGTCATTTAATTTACTGTGTTCATAAACTACCCAATCGCCGTTCGTTTTAGTATTGAACGTAACTGCGTGGTTGTAGAAATTTTTTGTTGGGTAATAACGGTAAAATTTTAAAATATTATTATTTAAAGATATCGTACTAGTTTTGTAGTCGATTTTAGCGTTCATTGCCGCCATTGATTGGGATCCTAAGATGCCATCAAAAAATTTATGAAAATTTAATTCAAAATAGGTTTGTTTGGGTAAGTTGAACCCGAGGAAATTTATATTTCCTTTTTTTGATACATTTTGAGTTCCTGAAATATTTTTTACCGTTGTTGTTTCAAGTTCTAAAAGTTTTTTTGGAATAATATTTGGCCTTATTATATTTTTATTGGCCCCAGTGTCTATTAATAAGGAAATAGTTTTTTTATTCATTTTATTGTAGCATTTCAGATACGGCAGAAAGTTTAGCCTTCTGTATCTGGTTGCTGTTCCTCCCAAAAATTTTCGTTTTCTGAATCGGTATTGATTGGTTCTTCAGTATTTTCTGGGATTTCGTGGGTATTTATCATTCTAGCGTTGAATGTTTTTCTAGATCTAATCGAGGGATCTATTTCCATTGGGATTGGTTTTGAATTTTCTTGTGTCGGTCCTAAAGGTTTCTTTTCAGTGACAGGGTATTGCTGTCTTTTGAAATTTAATTGTTCTGACTGATGTGGGACCCGATTGTGACTGTGGGTTTTTACTTCAGACGTTTTCTTTGAATAATTGGAAATTGTCTCGTTCGCGCTGAACTTGCATAAAAATGCGTAGGCCTCTTCGAGATTTTTGGGCCTAGCTGCTTGCGCGTAGCCAAAATATGGCCTTTTTAGGCCTGCGATAAATGAAGCAAGTGCATCTTCCTCTATGAATGCGCTTATCGCAACCCATGACTGGTTGTACATTGGATTTTGTTTTGCTAGAGTTTTAATGCTCTGCAAAATTTCTTTTGTTTTATTATAATACACATGAATGGACATATTATCCATTTGTTGTGTTGCCCAAAGTTGGGACTTGTAAAAGGATAACTCTTGTTTATCTCCAAGAGATTCCATTAAAATTTGTTTAATTTCCCCAAAAGTTTGGGGGTTTCCGGCTAAGCAAAGAATATCTTTTGCCTTGCCTTCAATTTTATTTTGCACGGCTTGCCAATAAATCCTCATTTGTTGGTCTTGAACGAGTGGTTCGAAAAAACCTAAGGTATCTTCGACAGTTTTTAGCCATGATCCCAGCTGTTTTCGATTTCCATCGAAACTAGGGATAGATTTTATTGGATCTGGAATCCGGAATACATCGAGAATTAATGGTTTTTGAGCTGGGTACTGATCCTTATCTGCTCTGTTCAGATAGGCCAGTGCCTGTTCGTGCTCATTTTGTTTATTTGAAATTTGGTTAAGTTGTTCTAAAACTTGAACCAATTGATTCGAAACGTCTTGTAACTCTGTCATTTCGAGTTCTTGGTAGTCAATATTTCGATTTGATAGAAAAATTGACTCTCGTTTCGTACGTAAATTTACGTTATTTAGTTTTTCCGTGCCTATCTTGTAGTTTCACGGAACGACAGTTTAGCGTCTATCTTGTAGTGCGCTGTTTTGCCGTATGGTAACAATTTTAAAATTCACTCGATTTTACGCAAATAACGAATTAAGGACAAGTTCGTGCCTATCTTGTAGTACACGTGTCAGTCAAAATAGGTTATAATTTTGGAAAAAAAGAAAAAAAAATATTAAAATTTATTACCTTATAATTTAGGATTACGAACTGCGTCTCTCTTGGAACTTCGCACGTCGTTCTTCTAAATTTTGCTGTCGTGGTGTCACAGGTTCTAGTGTTGTCTTGGTGAAGTGAGGCGGCGGAATCACTACTCCTCTTAGCGGTTTGTAACCTTCAGCCAGAGATGTATTATAAATTCACAAAATTTATTTCACGGATTCACTTTTGATTAATTTTTATTCGTTAACCACGGCACTATTACACTTTCACTGACTTTCACTAACCGGACGGCTGCGCCAATTATGTTATGGGGTTTTACATAACTAATAAAATAAAAATTTAAGTAATTTTTATTTTCTCTTTATTTAATTTTTAACTACAATGTTCGAATGCTTGCTTAAGACTAACTTAAATTATATTATTCTTTATTTATTTAACAATTTTCTTATCGGATTCTAATTACAATTGAGACGGAAAGTTACTGGTATGTTTGCTGACTCTACATTTCCCACGATTTGTTGGTTATCACGTTGAGTCGTGTCGTTGATTCGCACGTTACGCTGATCTTGCGTCTTTCGATGTTATTTGATATCGAAATAACATAATGAATAACACAACTTTATCATAGTGCATAAGTATTGTATCTTATGGAACTATAACTATATATATGAAAATAAAATATATTCCGAGATATGTACTATATGCATGTAAACACTATACGTACAGTAAAAATTTGCCACCAAAGGACATTACCAGACGCCAATAGACTGTTATTTGCTCATAGTGAATCCGTCGAGTAAAATTTGTTAGCCATGATCACGACTTTCTGAACATTTGTTATATTTTTACCCCTTTCGGTATTTTCATGTTTTTATAATAATTACCAACACATACTTACATTAATTAGAAAATGACGGGCTAGTTGTTTTATTGTCCTTTGAAAGCTGAACAGTATATCTATTTTGTACACAGCTACAGGTCCGTCTTTTAATTGGCCATCTACACACAGAATATGACCTATATGACATGAACGATGTGTCGGCCCGTATGTTCTACATTCCAACAGACAGTACTATCTGATCCAAACGTCGCAGCTTTAACAACTGCACTATTTGATCGGTATGTTTGCAAATATACATAAAAATTGGACGGGGTATAATTAGATGACAAAAATACAAAAAATCCTAAGGTGACACATTGTTCTCGATGAATTCGCCGTTAAACAATATAAGGCATTTGAGTTCTATTATTACAATAAAATTTTGAAGGCTTGACCATCCCTGCCTTTATTTAGAATAAGTATTTTAAAAAAATTGGAAATTTTTTAATAAGTACTATTCACGGCTGACTCACCAATAACTATGTACATATTCGGAAAATATAGATTGAGCGGTTTTAGTTAAAATTTGTTTAATCGTTTAATCTGTAAGTAATGTAGTAATACAGCTAAGTAAGTATGTACTCGTATTTAGTTGCCAAAACTTTATTATGTCAAAATCAACAAATAAAATACAACAAAAATTGTTGGATTTGCTCTCGGAAAATAATGACGTAGCCCGTTGGATCCACGAAAAGAAACCAACAATAATTGTATTACATTTTTGGAAATTTCAGGTTAAAATAAATAAGAATTGCTAAACGGCATTTTTTTCAGTGGTACTCTCGTATTTTTTAACTCCGTAAAAACCTCAATCTGACAATACTATAAAACCAAAATTCCGACAGAAATACAGAACAGCAAACTAGATTCCAATGGAATTTTTTTCACAGAGGAAACTTGTCAACCTTGTTACAAAATAGACATGATTGAAAAAAATTATAATATTAACTCATCTGTCTAATTGTTGTAATGTAAATATAATTAATTAAATTTTTTAGAGCACATAGAGTTTCGCCATCTTACGAATTTGATTATGCATACCATAAGTTTTTGAAAAACATTTAAAAAAAAAACATTTCTAAAAAAGTACAGATTTGTGATGCTCATTTTTAACAAAAAACACATGTGTGCACGAAAAGCAGCCTACTAATAAATAATAATAATAAACAGTGTTTAAAGGCCATTACTGGCCCCTTACTGCGTCAAACAATTTGACTCCAACGCGGTTTCGATCCTCGGCTTGGTCTTCATACTACCAGAAGAAACCATGTCATTCTCTACACCGTGAAGCCATCGTCGCCTGCAACGAGCTCTGCGCCTACCATATGGTGGCTCTCCTTTCAGAGATCGCAGCACAATTCGTTCCGGATCAGCGCGCAGAACGTGACCGAGCCAGCGTACTCGCTGCGATCTTATTTCATGCACAATATCGGGGATCTTCGTACAGAGCTCGGTATGTCCAGCTATTTCGCGTTTTGGGCCGTAAATCGCCATGACTCTTCGCTCAAATGTAAGGAGCCATCTCTTTGGTCAACGCTTTGTAAAACTTAAGCTTCACGGCACTTGATAGGTGTTTAGATTTTAACAGTGGCCTTAGAGGATACAAAGCACGACTGCCAGCTGCACTTTAATACCCTCACCCACACTGTTATCGTGAGTAATGAGAGAGTCCAAATATTTGAACCTCCTCACTCCTCCAAACATCATGTAGTGGCCACTACTAAAATCTGGTGTGTCATTGTCCCTGTAACCAGAGATCATGTATTTTTTTTTTGACTCATTGATCTGGAGTCCAACAGAAGCTGCAAACTCTACCAGAATTCTTTACGATAATTCTCACACTTCAAGCGGTCTCCCTTCTTGAAGATGGGGCATATCGCGGCCACTTTCCATTCACCAGGCATTACTTGGGTTCGCCATACTAATCGAATAAGGTCGAAAAGACAGTTCCACAAAGTATCCCCTCCGAAAATCAAGAGCTCCGAATTAATGCTGTCCATTCCAGGTGACCGGTTCCGTGTAAGTCTCTGCATGGCCTTAGTGAATTCCTCATGGGATGGATCCTCAATGCACATCTCCGCAGTCTGTATTTGAGGTGACTCAACTACAGTCTATGACGCATGATAAACACCAAGCAGGTCGGTTAAGTGTCCATTCCATGTGTAGAGTAATGCATCGATGTTGACACAGAGGTTTTCATCCCGGTCCCGAATTGCAGTTGACGCAGGCTTGAAACCATGGTGCAATCCAGTAATTCCTTTAAAGAAATTACGCGAATTGCGCTCATTGCTGAGTTGTCGTACTTTCAGAACCTCGGCCTTCCACCATTCTCGCCTGTTCCGTCTACAAATCCGCTTAGCTGCTTAACCTACTACAATACGGTAACAAAAAATAGATTTATAAAGTGGGTTAATTGTTTTTTATATGCGCATACTTATTGTTCGTATGAATGTGGTATTTTTATAATATTTAAAGTTATAAAGGAGGTCGGAGTCGGAAATAAGAAACCATCTCTAGATAATGATAATTGGCCCTGTTGCAGTGTGAAAAATTGAGCGACTGTTCACTTTTCAAAAGACAATAAACCTACTAGCCGAACAGTCTCTAATAAAAATATGAGTTGGTATTTAATTTTAAAAAAATTAATGAATAAAAGGCATAACCAAAGTAGACGGAGCACCAAATATCAACAGCCAAGTCACAATGTCGGTGAATAACCTGAAATCTTTAGTGAAAAACTTATGGACGATTAAAGTTAGTTTGGATTAAGCCACAGTCAAATACTCGGTAGTAATATATTTTGGATGTTAAATTTATGTTCAAGGAAATATTTGAGCCGAAAATTATATCGTATATTGTGATATCGGAGATGGCTATTTCAAAGCCTTAGTTCAACCATGAAGCACTTGTTTCTAGAAAATTAATATCACACTGTAAAAAAAGACATTGGAGTTTTTTGAACTAAACGTGATACCATATTTGTAACCAAAGAGCACAACCCCACCAAACTTACCACAGTGTCGTCCAATTGAGAATTTTTTTGAAGGAGAAGTGTACAAAAACAACTGGAAAGGAAACAAATACGAAGAAACACTACTAAATCCGATTATGCAATCGAAAATACACTAAACCACGCGTTCAAAGAAGATGCGAGGACATCCACATCATTACGCCATGTGGCTGATAACAGCAATTTTCTATTAAAAAAGAACAATTTGGAATATATTGCCACCTGTACCTCGATTTTGTTGCCTTTTTGAGACTATGAGACTGCCAAATATTTTGTATACGTACACTATGTAAAGTATTAAATATTGTTATTGTGTGTTGTCATTTTTTGTATGTGTATTTGTTTTGAGAGTGTACAATAAGCATCAAAAATTATCGAATCGGTATAAATCGGTATAAAAAACAAAAAAAATACAAACATTTTTGGTGCTTAAACTCCGTTTTCTCCTGCTATTGCGACGGAGAATTGACGTTTATGTCAAAAGTATAGTACATAAATTATTATGTTTACTTATTATCCTATTATGATATTTTTGCATCCGAAAGCTTTTGAATTATTGTCAAAATAAAATACAAACAAATTGAACAGCGCATGCACACAAATACACACATACTCACTAATATTACTATTTTCCGGTAATTTTTAGTCTCCTAGTCTCATAGTCTCAAAAAAGCAACAAAATCGAGGTACTGGTATAAGCAAAGCCAACACAAATGTTAATTTTGAAATGTTAGTTTTTGTTAATTTCTCTTAATCCATGTAACCGATATTTCAGACTAAAAGCTTGCTGTGCGGCCTTTAAAAAATGTTCAGCTTGTGTCAAAATTTGAATAGTGATAAAATTGTTTTCTTGGCGTATCATCAAGTTTTCATAGTGAAGACCGAAAGTGAACATTTTTAATTTTAATAATTTATCCAACCGTCGTAATTTTACGAGACATGTATTGGGCGTTTTACATGAAATTAACCATCCAGTATGATTATTACCGGCTCGATTATTATCAACATGTAAATTTGAATTTAAAATCATTTGTGTTCGATTTGTTTGGTTTTTGACAAAAATCATAAAAAGATTGTTTCCTTTTCAAATCGAAAATTCTCGTGTGAAAAGATAACAAACTTAATTAATTCTAAATAAAGCAACACAAGCACATATGCGATATATTTATGTATGTACCGCAATATTATATTTTATCAAATCGCAATGATTTACATCAAACATAGATCTGGAATATGTAATATGTTGGAATATTTTCAGTAATTTTATGTTTTCATTTAGCCTTTCTGTTTTTATTTTTAGATTGCAATAAATGATATTAAACGCGCTGAAGAGGCATTCCCAATTAAAACTCCAAAAGTAATTAAATTTAAAACACGTACAAATTTTATATTTCCATTAATTTTGATTTAAAAACTAATGATTAAATTATATTGCACCTTCATTATCTACTGACAGTAATCTGTCAGTTCCTTTCTGAGTTTCTGACTGCTTGACCTTGTTTAGATTATTTGTGATTTAAACGGCCATCTGTGTTGAGACGTGCTGTTTTACCCACAGGGCAAGCCACAGGCATAGTTTTCATCATTACGAGTATGCCCACTGTAGAATTGGATTTACTTTAGTATGGACGAAAACTTAATGTATCTCTGCAAAACTTGGAATAGAAATCGATTACTTAACGTACCAAAACAACATTATATTGTTTGCCGCGGCTAAGTTAAATGAAAATTGAATATTGTTTTAGTGTATTCTATTGTTGTGATGACACTTTGTTTTGCAAAAATGTAAAGGCATATTTACCAACAAATATTCGGCAGCGATTGGAACCAATGTCTATAAAAATACAGACATTTGCAACACTGAGATAGGATACTTAGCGTTGCAAATGTCTATATAATTGTAAAACATTGCCGCATATTTCTTGAATGGCTGGAATTTTATATGCATTATATCGTACAGTCATCAGCGGTTTTTAACCATTCTTGCTTCTGTTGTCGCAACTAAAATAAATATTAGTTTCTGTTAAATTTTAGTTTCATAGAGAAGTTTCGGAAAATAAAAAATTCTAATTTCAAGATCTAAGAAATGTGTTGTTAACCTAATAAAAGAACCAAACAAGAAGAAAGCATTGTGCCACTACCTATGTAGTGAACTGACAAGAATAAAATCAAAAGAAACATTTGATGAGCTAACACCTGCGGTTAGTCAAGAAAAGCTTTTTTTATTACCACGGAAGTTATGGCCAATATCAACATGTAAATACCAATTAAATTACAAATATTTTAAATCCAGCTATTCCAGCGCTTCCTTCCAAGAATGCGGTATCTTATTTTTTAATGTGTTCTCTGAATTTTATTAAAATAAAAGTAAAGTTTCATTTATTTCTTATCTTCTTGTATAGGAAACGAAAATATATGAAACATGGGCATTTACACTTTAAATTTGCACCTTCGACGAAATAACGTCAAACTTTCGTCGATACAAATTACAAATATGGTAATGACTGGTGGAGTAACTATTTTGGTTGTTACAACTAAATTGGTTGAGATGGTCTCGCCCAGTTCTAGGCGGTGGTTCATATGTTAACTATTTTAATTTACCGTTTAAACAAAAGATAGATTTTTAATTGCATGGAAAACAATACAATCAACCGCTACACAAGTTCTTAAAATATTTAGTGTGAGCTTTATTCCTTCTTAATTTCTTTCCGTTCTCACTGTATTAGTCGCATTGGTTTGAACTTCTGGAGCAGTATCTTTTCAATCCTTTTTAAAATGTTCGAGGCATATTCCTATACGTTTTTTTGTCGTTTATGATAGTTTATTCGGTTTTGATATCAATACCAGCGGCCTTGTTCTGGTAATTAGACAACACGCTTCAAACGTATCAGATGTTTTTACAAAACTTAAATATTTGTATATGCACTTACAATACATAAATTAATGTATACTACAGTCTTTTATTTTCGTGTAATAATAGGATCAGTTTTTACTAGAGACGTGATTATAAAGGAAGGAAATCAAACCGAAAAAGAGAAGGTTGAAGCTCTTAAACGCATTGCAGCAGCTCAAGAAAGGCGCGCTGCTGCAATTGAAAAACTCAATGAAATATTAGAAAATTCAACAATCGTTCATCGGTTAAATTAGCGAATATGTCTTCATCGCCTTCTGTTTCTGGTTCTTCTTGAGTATAATCAAGGTCATTAAAATTATTATGTTTCAAGAAATTGTGTAGCGTAGCACAAGTATTGACTATAAGGCTAATTTTAAATGGATCATATTTAAGACATCTGTTTTTCGCGAGACATGTGTACCGACTTAAGTACTTCGTCGAGTCTCTCAATACAGCTCCGTATTTACTGACCTTTCCTCACGCAAGGTTGCAGAAGATAGCCGCTATCACCTGCATATATTATAAAATAAGTTATTAATAATAAATTTATTTTCAGCAAAAATAACAACCAAAATTATCTGCAAAACAAAAATACTTTATTTGAAAATATTGAATATTTAGCAGACTAATTGAATTGTGAGTTCGATCTGTACAACCAATCCGCCGGCAAGATGGAACTTTTCATAGAATCTGAAATGGAAAAGTTATTAGAGTTCGAGACTTGCTTATTGAAAAGTTAAAACAATCACTTACTGTTTGACTTCATCAATTTCCGTTGTAGATTATTGATATCGGCATTAAATTTTCATCGACAATTTTACAAAATTCGATTATAGATCATCGACTTACCACACTCTGCGAACGCAATTTAGGTAATTCACAGCCACTCTCTTTTAGAAAATACCTGATATACTAACCCGATATATGCACATATGAAAATAAAGTTTAATTAGTTTGTGTATAAATAACGTTTATAAAACGTGTACAACAGTTTACCTTCAGCCAAGAAACTCAGCTCAACTATAGAACGCGAATTTCTTTTGGTATAGTTGACACCGCCATAAAAGAATCAATTTCTTTTAATGCCAAAACGAAATGCTGGAGCATTCTATATATATTAATAAACTCCGCTTTGTGGATCTAGAAGGGGTTTGAGGTGTCCCTCAAATATTTACGACTAATGCGTAAATTATAGTGCCGGTTGTCTACGTCATCATCGAAAAGGTGAATTAATCGTAATACATTAAATAAATTTTATTAAATTTTTCAATTGCAATTATGTTTTTTTGTAGTGGTAAATATTTGTACCGCTGACATTTTTAAGGGGAAATTATCCCCAATTTGGCAGAATACACTTTGGGGAAAATGGAATAAAAAGTTGGGAATTATTTAAATATTTATCCCCGATTCCCAATTCCCGGGGAAAACCAAAATAGGGCGACATATCACCTGCCCCCTACCATTGGTGTGGGAAATATTTGAGTTTAAACACTGTATTTCAAATATTCAAAAGCAATCCCTGCAGCATCAAGCGCCATAGCTTAACCACTATGCTACTGTGGAAATATAGAAACTACATATATAGTAAATAAATAATCATAATAGAGTGATGGATTATTTACAAAGAAATTATTAAAATGTAATAAACTTATTGATTTATTTAGATTCGTTTATTTTATTTCATTTAAATAAATACATACATATATGTTTACGTAAATAAATCATTAAACTCATAATAATAAACGATCAGATTTTTGCATTGCAAATTTATGACAGTTTGGTTATTATCCATGAGGGCATTTATTATGAACAGCTTTATTAAGCAAGTCAATAATAATTTTTATGATTTTTGTTGAAGAGGCGTAATTAAGTTAATATATTCTTTTGATTTCTTTTATTTTCTTCCGATTATCGGATTCATTATGCAATCGATTCAGTGAAGTTGATAGCTGTGGAATGTTAATCAATTATGAAATTGCTTAAATTCTTAATATATACGTATAGGTATGTATAATATATAAGGATATATATATATATATATATATATATATATATATATATATATATATATATATATATATATATATATATATATATATATATTTATATATATGTATATATATATATATATATATATATATATATATATATATATATATATATATATATATATATATATATATATACATGTATATATATATATATATATATATATATATATATATATATATATATATATATATATATATACATGTATATATATACATGTATATATACATGTATATATATATATATATATATATATATATATATATATATATATATATATATATATATATACAGCCATTCCACGCTAAATCAGACTATTACGAAGGAAATTCGGAGAGATGGTTAGTCTCGATGAAAAAAAAAAAATTTAAATAAAAACTTGGTGGGTTCAAAATACGCGGAGTTCCGTTATAATTTGTTTTTGTCGGAAACTCGAAAATTGGCATCTTTAAATTCGTGTATCTTAAGTATTTCTTGTCAGATTTACACGTGTAATAGCTGCAACAACTTGTACAAATTTTACTTTCAAATAAGCGTTTTAAACTTTGGTGTTAATGTACAATATATCCTTTAAATTTCAGTTTTAAATAGTCTCTTGCTGAAAAATCGAACTACTCCCCGTTTTATTTTCATTTTCATTTCATTTAATTTTATTTTCATCGTAAAGCACTAGAAAATACCTTTCCAACAAGCCATCTTACATGATGGAGACTCGACGCGTTCGAATTTTATAGAACAAAACATCATAACAAATTAGGGCGATAATTATAATTCCAAACTAAACCATTCATGTTTTTCTTTTTCGTATACAGTTTTATTCAATAAAGTTAATTAATTTACAAGTTATTTCAATTTATCGTGAGTTCCCTTGATGACTTTTACGGAATCAAATGTTTTTTGCTAATGATAGTGCCACTCTTATGTACTCTTGATTTGTACAAACCATGACTTGCCTTGTATTGACACAGTTGGTAGAAGTTCTTTTTGTTTTTGTACTGTTTTTGTTTTGTATATTTGGTCAATCCCGAAATGAGCTAATTATACATTTCTCAGTCCTATAATCGAGTTTTAAATTTGATATAGGAAAGTACAAAATAAAGTTCCTATAATTCGATTATTAATAATACATAAGCATCATGTATGGGAACGTTCGAAAAGAGTAGAATTTGTTGGATATTCGACGGGATGCATATTAGCCTATATTATTTTGTGGTTAATTTGAAACTTTTTTATTACAATCAGTAGGTAACTTCCAGCCGAACTAGAACATGCATTTCTCTTTGTTCATCACTTTTTCATCAGTGGCTTAATCAGATAATTATTTTGAGCAAACATATAACACCATGAATTCAAATATTTAATTGATTATATTTGAATTTTAAAATTTATCAAATGAAAAGATTATACTGGTCAACATAAGGTGAACTCTTTTCCCTGAAATCCCTAGCTACCCTCATTACAAAACCGTATTAATTTTAATTCGATCTTAACACAAATAGAAAATTTGTGGAGATTTTAAACTTGTTGCCCTTCCTTGGCGATTACTGCTTGGATTTAAAAAAATACTGTTGTTTTATTTGTGAATGGGATAGTAGGGATAGGCAAAATCATTATGTTAAGAAAGACTGGTTCAAAAGAGAATCTCTTACTCTTGGAGAGAACAATTTTAAGAATGTCCACTAGTACCACCTGATGATGTATTTTTATCTCTACATATGTATAAAACTAGGCCTTATGAAAAGTTTTGTGAAAACAATGGATCGCAATGGTGCTGCATTTTTATACCTGAAAGAAATATATCCCAAAATCGAGGACGTCATCAAAGTTTTGTTATCAAATTTATAGGTAAAATAGTAAAAGGAGTGAGCTTGTTAAATAATAGGAACAGTTACTTGGTACTTTGTTCTATTCCCCCTATGCTAATTATTATTTTACTTTTGAAAAGGTGAAGTATCTGTTTGTTACTCTATATTTGGTTTGTGAAAAGTTTGAGTAAATCTTTCTGCATGTGGTTTTTTATTGCTTTTATAAGTATAAAATTTTTAAGCACATCTATTGCGGGTTTTATGCCAACAACTATCTACCGGTGTAAAAACTCAATCACTAAAGGTGAGTTCGCGAGATCGGATATATACTATAGCTATTTACACCCGAGCTCTAATCCAATAAAATCACTAAAAAAGTTCCATAACATCCATAACATAACCAAAAAAATTCATCCATTTCCCCACTTTCAAGTTGAAATATTTTTATCTTACGGTTGGATGTAAATAGCTTAGGTATATATCCGACCTTAAAGGATCTTAAAGGAAAATTATAGTAAATCGTTGTACTGAAATGCTATTTTATTTTTCAGTATTTTGATATTTCAGCAAAATACTTTTTTTTTCTTTTTTATTTAATATTTTAAATAAACAATTATTACAATCTAATGAGGAATTTTATTCTAACTTAATTTACTATGTTGTATTAATCTATGGCTTGTTCCCACTGGTGTTCCATAGTGTCTGATAAATTGAAGTAAACCACATCGTTATTGTGGAGTTTAGAGCAGCATTACGCTGTTTACACTAGCAATTACACCAGCTCAAAAGGTTTAGTTCGTTTAGCTTAGTTGTTTCAGTGTTAACATGTTGTTCGAGCCTTTGCCTATGTCTCTGTGCATTTTGTTGGATTTCCTTTGAAACAGTATCCACTTTAAGGTTCCTATGGAGGTCTCTGTTTCTAACATACCATGGTGCATCAACGATGTTCCTTAATACTTTGTTTTGAAATCTTTGGATGATTTCTACGTTGCTCTGTTTGGTACAACCCCAAAGTTGGATACCATAAGTCCAAACCGGTTTCAATATTTGTTTATATAATAGACGTTTGTTGTAAGTTGAAAAAGCAGAGTTCCTTCATATCAGCCAATACAGCTTTCTATATTAAAGCCCTAGCTGTGTTGGCATACGGTATTATTTCTTGATTAATTGTAACCGGAATATGTTCGAGTCGTTTGTTTGTAAAATTGATGTGAACTGATTTAGTTTCGTTAAGTTTAATTAGCCGTCTTTTGGTCCAGTTATGTATTTGAGTAATAGCTAACTGTAAATTCTGAGTTGATTCTTCGTTGCTATCTCCAACAGCTAAGATTGCCGTGTCATCAGCAAACGTCGCCACAGTCTTGTTTTCTAATACAGGGAGATCATTAGTGTACAACAGGTATAGGACCGGACCTAATAGACTGCCCTGCGGTACTCCTGCCTTGATTTCATTCAATTCAGAATAGGAATTGTCTAATTTTACTCTAAAGAATCTATTTTTCAAGTATGATTCTAATATTGTAGTGAATTGCATTGAGTAGTACAGTTCTTAACTTATAGTTAAGTCATTCGTGCCAAACTTTATCAAAGGCCTGTGCAACGTCTAAGAATATCGTTGAGCAGACTTTTTTGCTCTTTCAATAATATTAGTTATTCTGTGTACTTGATCTAATGTTGAGTATTGTTTGCGAAAACCAAACTTATGATTTGGAATCAGGTTTTTGCTCTCAATTATCGAATTTTGCCTTTTTACTAAGAACTTCTCAAAGAGTTTAGACATAACTGGTAATAACGATATTGGCCTGTAAGATCCAGTTTTGTGTGGTGGTTTCCTCGGTTTAGGTTCATAATTACTTCTGTAATTTTCCACAGGCCGGGTACATATATCGAAATGCAGCATTTATAATATTTGTACTTTATTCTTCTAATTGCTCTCCAGAGAGAATAATCAGTACTAGTATCATTACATAATTTTCTGAGGTAGTTACTGATGGTTTCGTCTATCAAATTGGTTTTAAGTAGCTGAGTCATATTATTTAGATTAGTTTTACCTTGAGGTAAAAGTTTTTTCATATAACACGAACTGGTATAACCTGCTCGAAACTTAAAATGAACCCTGGTTTGCGGTTGTTTAATTCCACATAAAATAATGGCCATCATGATTTCCCATATTATAAACTGTAAAATTATAAATACCTAATTTACGTTTATAATACAAAATGCTTGTTTCTCCAAAAAGGCACTGCAACACCTTCTGAAAGTCGAAACAAGCTGTTATTACTATTCTTATTGATCACTGATGCGGCTTTTTCGATATCCATCAATCTTCGAGCTTCTCTTTTCATTTCTAGGTGTTTCTCGCATGTCATGTTGAAATGACTGTTTGGTTAGATGTAGTCGGCCTAGTGCCACAAAAAATGCAATAACTCAACCATTACAGTTACTCAACCATTACAGTTTAATTCATCCGAATTGTTTCCTATAATTTAGAACGAATATAACAAATATAATTCGAAAATAAAATTTATTATTACAATTGAAAAGTACACCGCTCACGGAACCCTCGGCCTATGAAATTTATGCTTGATCGGACTTGTTTTATTAAGCTTTTTCGCCCTCGTGCTCGTTCTCACTTTACTTGCTTTTATTTTAAAAGTTAAATAATTGATTGGTTCATTATAGTTTGCCATACATTTCAGTATAATTTTCTTATGTCAATTATTTCAGTTTATCCTTGACCTACATACATATATGGTATGGCAATCTGGTAAATCAAAATGGAAATAACTTCATTTGCATATCACATTTCATTTGAATTTAAGGAATTATGAATCAAATTTCTTTCTATTATTCGGGACATATAGTATAGGCAAAATTAAAATTTGACAACGCAGCGATCGACTTGATAAATTATATAACATCGAATTAATAAAAATACTTGTACCTCCCAATTTCTAAATTTACAAAACATATAATGAAACAAACATCTTCGTCTTAAGTATATTTGATATGCCACTCCCCAACTAATAACAGTTTACATTATAATTTTGTGATGAGATTGACTAATTTTGATAAAATTAATTTTAGTGTTGCGATGCTAAAAAGCCGCCTTTTCATTTGTATGTAGGTATAAGTAAAAAAAAAATTAATAATTTAACACACTACCATGGCGGTCTTGGTAGTATATTAGCTGGTTCTGTGCATGCATTAATAATAAATTTGGCATTAAAACATTTTTGATTGGCTAATGTTGTCTAACCAAATATAACAAATTTCCAAAGCTTTTAATATTATACATATGTATGTATGTGTATGCTGTCCTTGAGATAAATTACAAAATTTGATTGAATCCATCCATTCGCGAATAATTTGAAAGCGATCTCTACAAATCCTTTTAAAAAATTATTTATAGTCTGGTGGTCTTAAATAATCCACACCGCATATATTGTAAAATTACCTTAAGTTTTTCGCTTATCTATTTAAAACTAAAACATTTGCTTACGTTAATCCTTGTTATAAAAAATCAACATATTGCTGTGTCTATACCATACCAATATAATGTAATAAATTACGAAATAACATCTTTATCTTTATACCATATAGTCTTATGATTAATTCGTAATTGCACCAACAACAACCACATGGAGTAGCTATATAAACATACATACATATGTACATAATACGAGTATATAAGTAACAACAAGAACAGAAATGAAAATACAAATCGAATTCCAGTAAAAAAATAAAAATATAAATATTTTTTTTAAGTAAAATTGAATATGACTGCTAAAACGACTGCATCAATTAAAACATGACTTAAGAGTTGAGAGTTATCTAAAGTAAAACAAATTTGTGCAATTTAAGATCGAATGTAGGTATGCTCATGTATATGAGTAGCCTAAGCCTATTTGCCTATTATTAATAAAATCGGATGGACAGTAGAATAAATCGATTAAATGGTTAATCGAAATTGATTTTTGCTTTTTAAAGGAGTTCCCGAATGGTAATGATTTTTACCTCTTCTGTGCGCTGCATATATTTAAAGACGAATTTATGATGCGTTTTTACCTTTTTATTTATAATAAGTATACATTTATATGAATTCAATAAGATGTTGTTTAATATTGATAGCATTAAAGATATTTTTCGACATTTCTTTTTGTATTATGTCTTTACCTTGTTCTTACATTTATCATATAAAAATTATCTATTTTTATCTGTCGTGTTTTTTTATTTTTATTTTTTATACGTACAGTATATATCGGATGAATTATGTTTAGCCGTATTAATTGTAATGTATACAATTCTATTACAATATTTTCGATTTTTTTTTTTAAATTTTAATCTGATCATGATCAATGAAAGATTGATTTAACCTTTTCAAGAACAATTTAACTTTGGTATATACATATTTTGTATATACGTAAGTCTGTCTGTTTGTTATTAATCTGCGATTGAACATGCTTCTTAGCTACGTGTACGTCTACATACGTATATAATATATAATTCGACAATAGAAGTATATTAGCGAAGGCTATAACTCTATAAAGTCTTTATACATAAATGAGTCAGGCGAGCGCATGAATAAGAAATCAACATATGATTATACATATTTGTTTTGTACTCGTATATATACATTTGCAGTTAAACAATGTAAATTTATTCATTGTGCGACCTACGTGTGGTTCACCATCACTATAGGCCTGATTGTGTGTAATGTAAATAAATACAGTGAATTATAATTTTAAGCGAAAACTCCAAATGGTCGGATTAATCATTGCATATAAAATATTTTGTAATTAGCAATAATTTATTTTACCCAATTCATCTAGCTCTAGAGTATTTAGCCACTTAAGAAAACTCTATTTAGAAATTTACAGCTGAACAAGATAATCAAAACATACAATGGTTGTTTCATTTCCGCCAACATACTGTAGGCCACATTTTGCAAAAAATCAACATGGTATCAGCGTTTGAGTTATGACGTATGTACTTGTTCGCTCAATTAAAAGTTGTTAAATCCAAACTCATAATGAAACAATGATTTTGACAGCCTAAAATGATTTTAAAAGTCATCTAGAGTATATTGCAGAATTATAAGCTAAACATAGTTTTATTTCACAAGGGAATACTAATTTGATTTATACTGTCCGATTCACTACATTTTATGAATGGTAAATAATAAACTGTTGAACGTTTTTTCGATATTAGTTGTTTGATATTAATTTTAAATGTAACAAATGTCCAATCAGTTGCATTGAAGTCACCATCAAGATGGTAACATGTATATGATAGTAATGGGATACCGATTAGTAGATACAACATGTTGGCAGGCTTGAAAGCGCCCAGTGTGACCAAGGTCTAGTGTATACGCGATATGCTTTGATTTTCCGTATACAATAGCAACAATCTCTATTTGATTTCTAAGTTGAACAGAACTGCGATAGTGCGAAAATCACGCTAGTTACATTCCATGCCAGGCAAAACACTTGTTCCTAGAATAAAAACGATAAATATAAAATACCTTGCGACATTTTATTTCATAGAACTAATAGAGTTCCAATTTTATAAATGTGTAAAGAAATTCCTGGAATCAAAGTTGCATGAAGTATTTATTATATGGAATACTTAAATAAGTCCATAAATTAATTGAAAAGAGCAGACACTTTGAAATAATAGTCCATAAATAAATATAAATAAATCATAATAAGATTACAAACAGCGTTTTATTGTTTTATTTCAAATTTAAAATTAAGATTATTTGGCGCCTGAGGTCGGGGGGCACTCACATGTCTCGTAAACCTAAATTGCACGAACATGTTTTCCTAGAATACCACCACAGTATCCTTTGCTTCGTAGGAAGCGACGAAACGGTTGGATCGCTGGGCACCGCATCCGTAAAAACTCGACTATTTGCAATATCAACAAAAGAAATACTGGATACCGCCAAACCAATACCGAACCCCGCTCAAGTACCCGGTCACGTGATTTAGGATCGGCACATGGAACGTGCAGTCACTTCAAAAACCCGGAGCGTTGGGATGGCCTAATCGGCTGGAAGTCGTTGCTCTTCAAGAAACTCGCTGGTTTAAAAGTGGAGATAATGCGTTCCAGGGTTATACGTTGCTCAACAGTGGAGATGACCTCGGGAACCTTGGAGCTGATCCTAAAGAAGGCTGTTTTGGATTTCCAAGCAGTTAATAGCCGATTGTGTAAGCTTCGCTTGCGCATGAAGTTAACCAACACGTCAATAATTGTATAGAGGCGCCCACAGAAGTCAGCCAGCCCCAAAATAAAGACTCATTTTACAATGACTTGGACGATCTAATAGGATTTATACCCGAACACGATGTTAGAGCTGAATCAGGCCGGCTTGTGTGCGACCGATAATGGTGAGAGAATGATCTACTGTGCAATTGCTCACGACCTTCAAGTAGCAAGCACATTCTTCCCACACATACAAATACACTTATAAACATGGATCTATCCTCGCAAAACAACACGCAGCCAAATTGACCACGTGTTAAAGGGCGGGCTCGGGTTGTGCAAGATGTGAGCTTATCGGTCAGCAACCAAATACGTATAGGCAGCGATCATCATTTGGTCGCTGCAAAGCTACGATGGCAGCTTCGTACAAGTCTGGGAACACAGCGACGACGACGAGTGTCGCCATGCAATCGGGCAACAAAATATAGCCTTTAATGAAGTGCAATAACGTCTCACAATCGCGAGGAAAAACAAGGCTGCTATTTCTAGGAGGGCAGCTAAGCTGATTTGTAGACGGAAGCAGCGAAAATGGTGAAAGGCCGAGGATCTGGAAGTACAAAAACTGGATTGCACTATACTTTCAGGCCTGCGTCAACCTCCATTCGGGATAGGGATGGAAACCTCTGTGTCAACATCGACGCAGTACTTGACGCATGGTGTGGACACTTTACCGACCTGCTTGGTGTTCAACATGCGTCACAGATTGTTGCTGAGTCACCTCTAATACAGACTGCGGAGATTTCAACTGAGGATCCATTCCATGAGGAATTCACTAAGGCCATGCAGAGATTGAAACGAAACCGCTCACCTGGGGTGGACTGCATTAGTTCGGAGCTCTTTATATTCGGAGAGAATACTTTGTGAAACGGTCTTTTCGACCTTATTCGATTAGTATGGCGAACCTAGGTTATGCCTGATGAATGGAAAATAGCTCTCATTTGCATAGCATACCTGTTACTATCCTACATTATATTGCATATAATCACCCCTCTAGCGGAGGGTTTGGTTGGTGAGTATCAAGCAGAATTTCGTCCGGATCGAGTTACTGACCAACTGGTCACCAACAGGTAAAATACTTATTAATAAATAATTGATAAAATCCAACAATGAACATGTAAGTTTTATTATTAGAAATAAGAATACATTTTTTTAATGCAACGGATTTAATGATGCGAATTTGTTATTCAGGACGACCAACTTCAATCAATTTAAAATTTTAATTTCTTTTATGGAAAAAAACGAGGGGATAGCTAAAAATTTTTTAAATGCTCCTCAGTACAAGGAGACGGTAAATAAATTATGGGACGACGTTGTTATCCAGCTTAACGGCGAAGGCCCTCCATCAAAAACTGTAGCTGGTTGGAAAAAAGTGAGGTTAAGAAACATTTATTTTAATCCAAAATAATATTAATATATTTTATATTTTATTAAGGTTAGGCAGGATTTTAAATACACAGTAAAAACTAAATTACGGGCCAACAAACAATCCTATACCGGAACTGGAGGGGGACCTTGTAGAATTAAACGACTGAGTCCATTAAAGGATCGGGTTGATAAGATTATTGATCTTTCAGGGGAAATAGAAGGCATCAACGCGAGAGAATTTGGCTACGAAGATATACCAATTGAGGAGATTGAAGTTGTAGAACTCACCGAAGATATTAATGTAAAAACTCTGCCACGGATATCAACACCCCAACCTGCTACAACTGATAACAGACCTTCAACAAATACTACAGCAAATGCCGCTAAAAAAAAACATGGGAAACAGGAAAAATGCTTCTCAAGCAACAAATTAAGTTGCGAGAAGCATTTTATAAAAATTGTGAAGAACATCAAAAACATAAGTTGAGAATTTTAAAAGGAATTCGTAACACCAATAAGGACATATTAAAATGTAAAAAAGACACTTTGCAGTTTAATAAAGAAAAATGGCTGTCTACAAAAAAAATGCTTATTGAAAAAAACAAATTGAAAATGGAACAATTGGAACTTCAAAGATTAGAATTAGAACTTAAACGCTAATAAAACTATAAAAATTTTATTTTTTATAATTTATTCTACAATATGTACATATATACTAATAATTTAAGATTACTTTAATTAAAATATAATGAATTAAAAAAATGTGATGAATTAAAAAATGTGATGAATTAAAAAATGTGATGAATTAAAAAATGTGATGACTAATGAAATAAAATTTGTTTTTGAATACTATAAACATATTAAATTTAAAAACTATCTCTTATTTCATCTCGTATTCTTTTGGCTTCATTTGGTAAATTTTCAGAATCTACTTCATCAATTGCATTTCGCTCGATATGTTCCTCCGTTTCTAATAGTTGTTCATCAATAGAAAAATTATATTTTATACATAAATTGTGAAGGAGGCAGCATACGTTCACAATTTGGGCGGCCTTTTCCGGTTTATAATGTAACTCACGAGTATGTAGTAGACATCGCCAACGACCTTTTAGGACACCAGAAACTCGTTCTATTATAGAATGAGCTCTAGAGTGTAGGGTATTACACCGAGATTCACGAGATCCTTCCGAAGTTTTTCTATATGGAGTCATGCACCAAGGTTGAAGTATGTATCCGGAATCCCCTGATTGAGTGTATATAAAAAATCAATTGTCTAAACCTATATAGATATTTTTGTTTAATATTACCTAATATCCAAGAAGATTTATCACCAGATAAAAACGCCTCCTTCAGAATTGATATGTTTTTACTCATATTCCAAACTGCTGAGTCATGTGAACATCCTCCGTAACGTGGATTTATCGATGTTATTTGCATGTTGTAGTCGCATGTCTAAAAAAGTCAAATATATAGGTAATTAAAATATGATCTATATTTATATTTGATACCCAACAATTACTTACCATCATTACGTTTAGACTGTGGGTTCCTTTTCTATTAAAGAAATGATGCTCATTTTTATCTGGCCGGATAATACTAATATGAGTGCCATCTACTCATCCAATGACACCTGGAAATCCAGTTTTGTTGAATAAGAAATCTTTCGATTTGGATTTTTCTTCCTCTGACATTTTAAAACTAATACATATATTGTTTACACATTTTCGACTCTAATATATGTCTAGAGTTTCACCAATTGCCACAGATACAGTTGGTTGAACCACTCCTATTAAAAAATCTTGGCCTACGGCTTGTTGATAGGACCCTTCTGCTAAAAATCACAGGGTTGTAACATTCAGTGCATGTTACTATATTTAATACCAATTGGTTGACCCAATGTATATAGTCATTATTTTGCTCGATGTAATACTATTGTTTAGATTGCTTCATTCGTCATTTTCATTCATTAATTTAGCTCATTCATCAAACTGCGGCTTGGTTTAAATATAAATAACCCTCGATGCATGCGGTGGAAATTTTGTCATCATAATGCAGTATTGCATTTTAAATGTCATAAACCCTGTCGATGTAGGGTTGGTTATTATGTTGGCAGCTTACCACATGCTAAATGAGCAGTACGTATGTATGTATATAGATTACCGTTCAATTATCGTTCGATTTTTGGTAAGTGGTTGACAACGAGAAAATTCTAGTGTTTCTAGTAGTCGAGTTTTGAAAGTCAGTTCAGCTTGAACAAATATTAAAAAGATACAAAATTTAAGAAATTGTGAAGAGCTCGAAATTATAGCTCATGTGCTTATGATATGTGAATACATATTCGAGTATAGTGAATATGATGTTTTGAATAATATATGATTATTCTAATTTTTAGTGAATATTATAAATTAAGAATATTTGAAATTGAAACCAGAACAATGTTATTGTTGGTATATATAAAATTGGCGAAGCTTTAAATCGCTATATTATAAATTTATAAAATTTAATATAAAATATAGAACAATTTTTTATATGGTACTTGTGTGTTTTATGTGTTAAGCACGAGTTCGGTGAAATTCAATATATAAATAAATAGTCGGTGAACCTGCTATTGAATCAGAAATAATTGAAAACGCAACTATAATATATATATATAAACTTCGAGGGGTTATTGTTCGATTGAGAGAGCTCCTTAAAATTAAACTAAAACGTATTTCAACAAATCTGGAGACGCGCTCAACACGCGGTCGGATTGCGGTATTTTGGCCGAAGCAGCACGTGTAGAGGAGCATATCAACAACCATTTTATGAGACGCGCTCTACACGCGATTGGATTACCGTTTTTCTATCAAAATAATTTTGGTAGTGAACGACGGTTCTTGATAGTTTAGATAAGTTTTATTTCCTCTATATAAAAAATATTGTAATAAATTGTGAATTTCAGGTATATGTACGTATGTATACAGATATTGGTCTAAAATCATCTTTACATACATACATATATACATAATATCAGTATAGTTTGATATTTTGTTTTTATAAAATTTAATATAACTAATTCTTTTCTTTTCCTATTTTAGTCCTATAGTTTTGTTAAATTAATCAGCTTGATATAGGGCTGCTCCATGGAAGCGCTTTCATCGGATCATCTCTGCATAAGGTATACAGACTTATTATTATTATTATTTTGTTAACGGTTAGATCCGTTATTAAGTTAGTTGGGAAAGAGGTGAATTATTAAACTAGAATTTTATAATTACTGTTTTTCATTCTAAATTGCTTTTAATGAATTCATTTTCAAATTAATGTTAAAACATTTTTCTTTTTATTTTTCATTAAATTAAATATTAGTTTTCATCACAATTTACTTAAAAACTAATTAATAAAATAATTGTTAAATTGAATATTACATTTTAGATTGTATTTATTTATTCACTATGAATTACTAAAGTAGAAGTTTACCGTGGATTGTGAGACAGCTGGTAAGTATGTGTAAGTGGATTCAGCCTTTTTTTTTTTAGTGGCCACGTGAACGTTTGCGGACCAGACAAGCACAAACCCCACGACCAAATTTACCTCCACCGCCTGAGCTCGGGTTATCAATGGCCACGTGCTAGTCTCGCAACGTATAAATATGCTCAAATATTTTTATGCTAACGGATGTCTGATTCCATCTCACATGGCATCCGTTACAGGGTAGCTGCTAATTTTAAAATTGGCGGTATCGCATCGATGTTTTTACGTTCCGTAAAATGTCGCTTTGTTTCACCAAGAATTACTTGAAAACATTCTTTTGTAATTCGAAATAATTTCATAAACCTAAAAATATTACAATAATAAACAACTATTTATATGTAAATACTCGTATATAACCGTATGTAATATTTATATAATTAAAACTATCGGAAATTACCTTTTATTTGTCATATCAAAAGGATTTGATTCAGAGCGCAAACGCTTTCTCTGTATAGACATTGGTGTCACTTCATTTTCAGAATCCTCATCACTTAAAGGAACTAAATATCCAATACTATCCATTGATTAAATTCAAAACAAACAAAGAAATTAATTCAAACAAAATATTATATTTTTTAATTAAAGATGCTAAATTTTATATTAAATATTTTCAACACACGGTACTCAATAAGATGCTTTAAAAATAAATTAATAAACAAAATCTAGCTGTCAAACTATTTTAAATAAAATTCTAACTTCAAATTAATAAAAAAAAATATGTTACTAACTTCAGATTTATTTATGTAAAAATCCGATAATACAAGTTTCATAATAGGGTAAATCCGTATCGAATCGTTAACGGAAAAATTCGACTCGGATGTATTCATAATAGTTCCCCACGTCTTTTCGCTGCGGATGATTCTATTTAAATATTACGAGACATCTATCTGCGTACATCAGGTGTTCCTGGATTTCCGGCAGGCCTATGACTCGCTCAATCGAGAGAGTTTGTGGTCTGCACGGGATTATCTAGGAATGCGCCAACAAAATTGGTACGACTGTATAGAATGACAGCAATGCAGTCTCAATGCTGTGTTAAAGTTGGGAACAGGCTATCGACGATTTTTCGTGATTTTTATGCGTGATTGGACTGAATAGCATCAAAGTGAAGGAAATACTTGATCCGCTTGTACAGTTTTCAGCTTCTGTTGGACTCCAGATCAATGAGTCTAAAATGAAATACATGATCTCTGGTCATAGGGACAATGGCACACCAGATTTTAGTAGTGACCACTACACGTTTGAAAAAGTGAGGAGGTTCAAATAGTTGGCTCTCTTATCACTCACGATAACAGTGTGGATGAGAATATTAAAGTGCGGCTAGCGGCTGGTAGTCGTGCTTAGGATACAAAGGTTCCTGCTTAAATCGAAACACCTATATCAAATGCCGTGAAGCTGAAGCTTTACAAAGCGTAGATCAGGCCCGTTATTATGTAAGTAGATGGATGTGAAAGTTGGACGCCGAGGGTTGAGTTCGAGAGATGGCTCCTTACAATTGAAAGAAGAATCATGCTTGTGATTTACGGCCCAAAACGTAAAGTAAATGGTACATACCGAGCTGTGTACAATATCTAGATCAGAGATGTGAGGAAGATCCGCAATATTATACAGAAAATAAGATCTCAGCGAGTACGCTGGCTCGGTCACGTACTGGTTGCTGATCCGGAACGAATTGTGCAGCGATCTCTGAAAGGAGAGCCACCGTATGGTAGGAGCAGAGGTCGCTGCAGGCGACTTGGCTTCTAAGACAATATGAAGATCCTACTCAGAAACCGTTGGAGCCAAATTGTTGATACAGTAAAGGGCCAGTAATGGCCTTTAAAAATTGTTATTATTATCATTAAATTTAAAATTGAATACATACATAGTTGGCGCAGTTGGTCGGATTTTTCTGTAAAGATGATTTTAGCATTTTCCTGTAAAAATATGGTGAAAATAAAAAGAAAAGTGCGGAAAGTAAAAGTTAAAAGTAACAAAAGACAACATAAAATTGTTATAACTATAGAAACGCATATCACCTCATCTATATTAAAAACAAAAATAAAACAAATTAAAAATCGAAATTCATAAAATAAAATATTTAGTCTTAAATATTAAATAAAAGTGAAAAGAAAAGAAAAGTGAGTAGTAAGTGAACAAAAAAAATATCATAACCACGAAATCAATAAGCAATAAACTGTTTGACAAAAATCGTTCCATTGTGGATTTTGAATTAAAACAACAGTTGCAGCAGCAGCAACAATAAAGCCAGTTACCACTTGGAAGAACATATGTGCGGAAGAAACAACGAAGAACTAAAACAAAATTGCCTAAGGAAACTAATCAACATCAAAATAATTAATCGAAATGCAAGAAACCCAATCATGGAAATCCCAGATCCACCTAGGAATTGGATAAATCAATAAATGTGATTCAACAGTTTAGTTGCTGAATGCTGTGTTCTGTAAAGGAATTAAAGGTATTTAAAGGATATATTAAATAAATTGAATAATATAAAAAGTAATTGTAGCGAAATATAATATAGAATATAGATCATATACTAGTATGTGTACACCCACATAAGAAAATAAAAGTTTATAAGTGCATTAGATCCAGTGGATCTGCGCTTCGCAATCGTCTGAATTTCGCCTGGTTTATAACACCCCTTGCCAATTCATTAGTAGTTTCAAATAATACTTGGAACTGTAATCTCTAATTATCTGTTTAACCGTTTGGATGCATTAATATCGCTTTGTATAGTAGCACCTTATTGGCCAATGATAATTTTTATTTTCTTCCAACCAACCAATACATTTTTGAAAGTTTTATTTTTATTTAATTGCGCTTTATTTCTTTATATTTTCTCCAACTCAACCTTCGGTCCAGATGTAGACCTAAGTACTTAGGATCGCCTTCTTGTGGAATAGTCATATTGTTTGATATCACCATTGGACAGGTGCATTTGTTCAACGTAAATGTAACGTGCACTGATTTATTTTGGTTCATATTAATTCAACATGTCCTTAGCCTACTTTCAATTTTGTTTAAATGATTTTGCAATTCCTTTGTGGAACACCAAAACGGCTGTATCATCAGAAAAATGATACTATTATACTTTGTTCTGTTGGTAATAGGCAAATCGGCTGTACACAAGTATAACACTGAACCTAAAACGTGCCTTGTAAGACTAATATCATTTAATCCAGTAGTTGCTACATTTCGTTTTACTAGATCGTAGTGTAACTAGATATATGGAAATTTTGCGGGAACCGCATGAAAATTATTCGGCAGCTTTTTAATCTTGGAAATTAGTCCATCGTGCTAAACTCTATTAAAGGCTTGTGCAATATCCAAGAAGACAGCACAACAATATTTCTTTGCCCCCAAGATGAGTTTGATAGCATTTACAATTCTGTGCTCTTGCTCTATAGTGCCATACTGGTTTCGGAAACCAAATTGATGGTCTGGAATAAGGTGCCGTCTTTCTAGTGTTGATTTCAGTTTCTTTGATAACATTTTTTCAAATAACTTTAAGATTGTGGGGACCAGCTTATTGGACGATATGGCGAAATTAGTGTTTCATCTTTTCCAGCCTTATGGATCATCGTGATTTGAGATATCTGGCACTTTTGAGGAATACAACCGGTTTGCATGATAGATATGGTTTGCGTTGAAGATATACATATGTTATTACTTTATTAGTTTTATGCATTTATCTGGTAATATTCTAATATTTCATCGGTAATAAGGTCGTATCCGGAAGGTTTTTTATTGATTCAAATTTTATAGGTTTTATGGTTGATTCTCCCCAATTGTTTTGGTAGCACGCAATTAATTTATTTCCTTATGTGAGGTGACCACCATATGTTTGAGACTTTTTAGTTGGTACATATGTATAAATTCCAACTTTGTCAAAGTGATTAATGAATGCTCTGTATACATCAATACTATGCGGTTGTATTGTACTTCTTTAATATTTCCCCTTTTAACACCGGAAATACAACAGTTTCTTCCGGTTATTGTTCCAATTAATTTTACTAAATTCATATTTGATTCCTCCCTAAAGTAGGTTGGTAGCGGTTTCTCCGTGTTTGGTTTATCTGAAGTTGGATTATCTTCAGCAAATTGTTCGGATCATTAGCTAGCCTAGTGAATTTGTTTACGCACTTGCACTTGCTGCGAGCTTATTTTTTTAGGCTTAACAGATATATAACTCAACAAATATATCTCTGTCCATTCTCGTTTGCACTTACTTTTGTTGTTCACACTGTCGACGATACACTTATTATTTGTTTGTTCATTGCACTAAATTCATAGAATGTAGCACTTTGAAAATCTAGCACAGCCTGCTTTATTTGAGAGTAGAACAACATTCATTAATCATTACATATTTTTCATAATACAATAAAGAACAAATATAATTGCTGATTTCACCTTTTCACAATAAAACTTTTATTTATTTGTTTTAATTAATAATTTCAGTTTAGTTAAATATATTTTTATGTTAACTTGGCGGTAGCACAATTCAAACTGAACATTTTATTTTAATAAATTTTCCGTTACAAATGATTTTGTTTTTATGGACTACTACATGTGTAACGAAAAAATAAATTTGATTAGGGGAAATTTTTGTTTTGTTTTGGTATCATGTTCATGTAACGTTTTAATCTAGCAATTTTGACTGTAGGCAGTTTTACATTTAAAAAATAAGCGTATTTTAGTGATTTTTTAATCATTAAAATTTGCACTTAATTCCGGTACTAGCTAGCTTACATCGTCAGATTTCTAGGGAAAGCAGACATGACCGACAGATACATAATATGCACTAACGGGTACTATTGGTAAGGTTTTATAGAAGACCGATTTTTCTGAAAAAAAAAATGGTACTCTAATATTTAAAAAAGAAAACTAACAAAAACCAAATCTAGATATTGCAAGGTTCATGTATAACACCACAACTGTTGCATTTAAGGTAGGTGAGCGGCATTTACGTCCGCTAGTTTGTTATTTAATTTTAGGCACTGCAATGAAAGAGTGAACAGAAACAAATTTGAAAGGAGTCTTTCGGAAAATCATTCATTATGAGTTTTAAGGAAAGAGCTCAAACTCAGACAATAAAAGAAGTATCCTTATGGTTTTATTATTATTCTTACTGTTCATTGTCGCCTGAGTTGGCTGATTCGCAATGTCGGTTCGTCATAATATTCATAATCTTTGAGCAGTATTGTGCAGTGGAAAAAGATGCTCTTGTACGCTTTTCGTGATCCTGCTCACTCAGATATTGGACATTTTAAACTTCATCAAAAGAACAAATAGGTTAAACGAAATAGGGAATATTTCACAGAGGGTCGATTGAAAAATGATTTGAATTGTAAATTTGTGACCGATAATTTTTTTGGTTCTGTTTCGCTGTAGTATTGGTTTTCGCTGTAAATTCTGTCGAATGTTTACTATAACAGACCCTTCCATCCATAAGCAATTGTTGTGTTCTTATATTTCATTAAAAATAAATGATTAATAAAAGATTAATGGTATTTATATTTTATTCAGAATATTTGGCTTATCTTCCAAAACTGAAACTATATACACATTAAAGTGATTCCTCGCTCGACTAAACTCATGGACGCACAGTGTTATTAGCTGGCTCCGAAAAAGTAAAGTAAACGGAACTATAAAATTGGTCAGTATGTATGCATCAAATGAAATTATTTATTTGTTTTAGGTTGGCATACACAACGCGAACAAAAGATTTGTGAGTATATATATTGAAATTAATGGCATGAGGTAATCGCGATTGCAATAATGGACATTTTTATAAGCCGGGTTCGCATAAGCAAAAAACAAGAAAATGAAAAATTGAGGGAATTTTTTTCGTTTCTGGAATTTATATTATAGATTTAACTCTTCAATTGGAATTTTTATATTTTTTGTCCGCAGCTTTAATCTGTGATTTTTATGTTGTTAATGAAATGTCAAAATATGTATATATTATACTTATATATTGCAAATCAGTATGTGATGGTTATGTACTCACATGTTTTACATCTTTGATGATTGATCTACGTAAAGCACAACGTTGGTATAATTATTATTCTAAGCAATTCGTACTAGTCTATATAAATTAAAGCAGGGGAATGAAATCTCTGGTTAAATTTGTGCTTTATTTGCGATTAATTTCATTATAATTGAAAATATTTTGAATACCAACCAATTATGTTAGAGTAATATATCTTTAAATAAGTAATAAAATAACCAAAATTTACTTGGGTGTACAAGAATTTTTTTTAAAATGGATATTCGTTTTTGTTTTGCTTGAAATGGGAAGGTTCTTAATTCTCAACAATTGCCTCCTAAACATTTGTTAGATTGACTGAATACTATTTTTAAATTTTTGCGTATTTTATACGCGGTTTATCATAACAACGAACTGTAGTGGTTGCGGTTATCCGAAAACTTACGATTTTAAATCCTCAATTAAATACTTATTGAACCTCTTTGCCACCCACCGTAGTTGTAACTATGGCTTTTTATAAAAGCTTAGTGACTAGTACGGCAAGCGACCAAGGTAATAGTGAAAGCTCGTTTCTTCCCATAATAAAAGAGAACATGAATTTTAATGGGCATGAAAGAGGTATGTAAGAAATACGCAGTTACGAGCTTTGGAGGATAATGTTGTACAGAAGTTGCCATACACAATGAAAGCTAAGTCTTCTCATGGTTGAAAAATATTTTCCAAAACATGAATCTTTATTTTGATACAGCTGCTGATATATGTGTGCTGTTTGGTCGTTCTCTTCACCGTGGGTCATCGTTGCCTGCAACGACCACTGCGCCTACGATACGGTGGATCTCCTTTCATCGATCGCTGCCCAATTCATTCCGGATCAGCACGCAGAACGTCACTGAGCCAATGTACTCGCTGAGATGTTACTAATTGTACAATATCCGGGATCTTCATCAAATCTCTGATCTCGAAATTGCACAAAGCTCGGTGAAGGCCGTAAATCACACGCACGATTCTTCTCTCAAATGTAAGGAGCCATCTCGTACTCCCCCGTTATCGCCTAACTTTCACGTCCATACATAACAAAGGACCTGATCAACGCTCTGTAAAAAAATGCGTATTTTAACTAATGGAAAAGACCGACGCGTATAACGGTGCATACCTTATTATGGTTCTCATCTCACGCAAAAATACGTCATAAATGAGACTTAAGTCCGATTTAGATGTAGAAAAATGTTTGGCATGCAAAAAAAGAAGACACTAGTTTATTACAATTTATGTGTGAATGACAAAAACAGCAATATAAACATGCAAAATTTTGCATGCGTTTTTGTCTTTTTTTTCCGGTAATGTTACTATAATAATGAAAATGTTACCATAAAATGAGTATATTTTATGGTAACATTTTTAGAAAATATATATCCAACCAATCAGCGAATAGACGTCAAATTCTTATAGTTGATTTAAAATAATAACAGAAATGGCTTGTAAGTAAATACATATTTGTTTTTATTTTCTAATTTAAATATTAATTAATAATATTTTAGTAAACAACAAAATTATTATTTTGAAAGATGAGCGTGTAAATAATTATCCAGTTCCACCGATTGTGTATGGTAATAAAATAATTAAAATGTGATTGTGGTTATGTTTTTTTTGACTGTAATTTATTTTTTGCAGAGACTGAATATTTGTTGCCGGAAGAGGAAATAAATAATATTGAACAATTTTCCACACCGATTGACTTCGGTAATATATTTCACTAAATTAATCGTAATTAAACAATTTATTTATACATAATATGTCCATTATAAGTATGTATAAATAAATTGTTTAATTAACAAATAATTTATATGCTTTAACGCTTTTTTACTTTCAGAATCTAGCTTGTATATTCCGGAGGATCGGGAAATAGTAACAGGTTGGTATTTATGATTTTGTATACTTTTATATAAATATCCGAGTTATAACCGGACCTAACGTTGAATAAATTAGCTAAATAAAGTTCACTAGTACAATTAACCGTCTTTATAAAGTGAATACCTTAGTGTAATTTGAAGCTATTTTAGCTGGTACCCTAAAGATTTGAAATGTCCAGAGAATATCATGGAACAGTTGCACCCTGATATAGGCAAAACACATCTAGGTGCGACTATCTTTCGAATGAAAAACTCCTAAATCCTTGCCCTCTTGGTAATGCAGTCTATACGCCACATTCCCTATTTTGGCGAAAGTTTCGCGCTCGGCGCCCAGAACCTCCCTTTATATCCCATGAACCATTTCAAACTTTGGTGATCAGTGATTGTGGTAAAAGGGAAACTTTACATCTTGCCTAAACATCATGACGTTTAATTCAACCGCATAACATTCAAGTTCAGTTATACTATAATTACGTTGGGCTGCATTTACCTTCTAGGAAATGAAGGCAATAGGACGATCTTTGCCGCTGAATGATCGTTAACACAATACACTCCTTACTACCGTTCTGAAGGCGTCACACTTAATGTAACGTGGCAGTTTAAAGTCAGAATTGCTCAACCGGGGCAGTAGAAACCGCTGACTTCAGCTGGTTAAATGCCTGTTCATATTCGTGATTCCAAATAAAGTTACGTGATTTCCGTAATAATTCTGTTAGAGGAGTAGCGATCTCGGAATAACGTGAAATAAATCGTCGATACCATTCCGTCATACCTAAAATTCGACAAATTTGGCGAACATCCCAGATAGTTGAGTTCTTTCATGACGAATACGCTTTTTCCACATTGATGGTCACATTCGCTCGTGTTAAGCAATGTGCAACCATCGCTAGAATTTCTAAGTGCTCCTGAAATGTTTTGCTCGTTACCACCAAATCATTTAGGTAGACAAAGACTTGATCTTGTAACCCGCATGGGGTAAGACACGATGCATGAATCCACACATAATTTGAGTGACGTTGCAAAGTCCAAAAGGCATAACTGTAAATTGGTGCAGTGGTTTACCGGGAACAGTGAAGGCTGCCTTATCAATTTAATGGTATCTGCCAAAAAGCGTCTTTTAAATCGAGGCTTGATATAAACTTGTTTTTTTCTAGACGCCCCAATAAACCATCTAACAGCAAAAGCATTCAATACCGTAGAGGATCATTTCGATTTTAATTTATCAAAACACAGTTACAAAACTAATTTAAAAACGTATTTTCTAAATTTCTAAATACATGCACTTAAATTATTATATGAGAGCGACGTTGACACGACAAGGAAGACTATGAACGGCGTTCACTTAACAAAAATATTTCTTCAAAAATAAACTTCATTATATAATGGTTCTGACTCCAGTATGTTGATACCACATTTTTAAAGTACAAGTACCGTTCATAGTATTCCTTGTCGTGTGAACGTCGCTAACATAGTACTCCCCCTCTAGTGTTTAAATGCACTTTTCTTCCAGATTTTGTTGTCTTAGCCTGAATTTCGATGCTTGGCTCTGGAATTATTTCGGTAGAGGAAGAATATTCCTCGTTCTTACTGGGAATTATTTTTATTGTATCATTGGTACTAAGTTCATACAAGCATTCCAGCAAATACGAAGGATTTAACCTATCAATCGAGATATTAACGTCTCTGTTCTTTACCCGGACTTTAAAGACTTTTCCGTTACGCTCCAAAACCAAATACGGCCCTTCATACGGAGTCTGAAGTGGAGCTCGAACAGCGTCAGTCCTAACAAACACATGTGTACATTTACTAAGTTATGGTGAGAGGTTTGTTTTGGTTGTAACTTGTTCATGATGTTCCTTAATTATGCAACGAAACAGTTTCATTTGTTCGACTAGGCATTGGATTCACCATGTAATCTAATTGTAGTGTCATAAACTAATTCAGACGTAGTTACTCCCAAATTTCGTTTCAAAGCTGCCCGCATCCCGAAAAGGATTTTTGGTAGATATTCAACCCAGTTTTCATTGTGTTGGCAGCTACACTTAAGAGCAGCTTTCAGGTCACGATGCCAACGTTCAATTGAGCCGTTAGCTGACGGATGGTAACGTGATGATCTACTACGTTCCATCCTACGTCTCAATCGTCTTAGGAACGCTTTCTCTTTTGGCGAAAAGCAAACAACAGTAGTTTGTGATCAAAACAAATAACAAAATTTTGTCCTTCTAACATATACTGGAAATATTTAATAGCGGAGTAAACTGCCAGCAATTCTCTGTCATAAGCGCTAGATTTTGTCTGTCCAACAGAAAGCTTTTTACCAAAAACGAACTTTGACAAATTTATCACGACTCCGAATTTCTTAAGCCTATAATTTTTTTTTTTTTTTTTTTAAAAAGGACTTGGCATAGACACTTTTACGGTTTTACGGCCTTACCTTACATTCACACAACATTCACTCAATCCATTCATGCATCCCATTCACACAAGTACAGTATACCACCTGCGCATTGCATAGCTCCATGTCACCCTGTACAGTGACATGGAAGATGGGTCGCTTCATGAGTTCTACATTCCAACAGAGGGTCATAGATGATTTCAATTTAATCACCGATCGTGGTGATCGTCATCGGGAGATGAAAAATCCCTTTTGCAATCCCGCCTCTGTTGGGATTCGAACCCGGTACCTCCCGATCCAAACGTCGCAGCTTTAACCACTGCGCTATTTGCTCGGTCTATAAAAGCTCGGTCTATCTAAGCCTATAATAAAAATAGGTCTGAGATGTTCGAGTATTTGATAGAACGCTTTTATGAGGTCGATTGTGGAAAACAATCGTTTGTCCTGTAAACTATGTGCTAAGTCTTGGATATGAGGGATCGGATATCGATCAGGCCAAGTATTAGCGTTTAACCTGCGGTAGTCACCGAGAGGTCGCCATTCGCCCTTTTTATTTTTGACAAGATGAAGAGGACTTGCCCAATGGCTTTTGGACGGTCAACAAATACCCTTTCTCGTCATTTGCTTAAATTTCAGCGATTTTCAATTTGTCTTTCGAAAAAATTGGAGGACTTTTCGTCTTTATATGGTGAGTGACTTTGTGACTAGTAGTACTATACTCTGGTGACTACGCCTTGAAAGACCTCAGTGGCTTGAGACTTTTAGTTGTCGTAAGGCGAAGTACTTCATTAAGGAGCCCAATTTGAGGTCAACGAAGTATGCTTTATCTTTAAAAAAGAACCAGTTAAGAATCTTGGTAGCGATTCTTGCAGGACATGGTCGTTTTAAAGATCATCTACATCGTATGCGGTTAGCTCATGATGTTATTTGCGAGGACTGCCTTGAGGAAGATGATGACTGCCTTCACTTCGTCAGCAGTTGTCCTGTTTCAGTTCTATACGAATTCAGATATTCAACTTTAGGTCTTTAAATTTAGATCAGTTGTCTTCTCTGCCTTGGTCTAAACTTGTTCAGTTTGCGAAGGCAGCAGTGCGCGTTTGCGAATTGGGATAGAATCCTAGGTTTGCACCATAGGCCTTTCTGGCATTGAGTGCGGAATCCTCGTGGGTTCCAGCCAATTTTAATAATAATAATAATAATACTCTGGTATCGGACGTGTTATACCTTTGAATTCCAATAATAACCCATAGTAAGGCGATTCGGGAAGTTAATTTGGCAGTTTGATCAACAGTAGTAGAAATTGTTCCTGCCGATTCTATTCGTGTTATCGTGTCGATTAATCGCTTCTGGTTCATGTCGACGAGGATTCCATAGTGGCCTAAAAAATCAGCGCCTAGTATAGGTCTTTGTACTGCGGCTACAATGAAATCCCATCAAAATGATCTACATAAACCTATTTCTAACTCGACCGTTTTGGAACCATATGTTTCTATGGGCGTGTCATTCGTGGCATATAAAGTGTACCCATCGTTTTTGTCTCTTTCAACGTTAACTTGTGGTGGAATGACAGAAACGTCGGCACCGGTATCAACTAAAGACTTATCGTAAATTACAAGGCGACTATATATCAAATCTCGATCACCTGACGCCAAGAGTGATCGATATTTAATTTTTTTTAAATTACAAGGCTCGCGATATTTTGTCGCTTTATTTTTGAATTTGGCGATGATACCAGCAAATGTGCCCGTTTCTTTCAGATGAAGACCGAACGCGATTGTTTGCTGTGGATCTATTTCTGCTTTCCAAGCGAGATCGATCTAATTGAATATCACTACCCGTCTATTTTAATCATCATCATTTTAAGAAGTTGATTTCCTTCATCTGCAGCAGAACTTTCTATACTACTGTATATTTACCGTGCCCGTTATCCCGAACGATTGTTGTATTAATTCAAGTCCAATGTAATAACCTCTAGACTACATCTATAGTCAAAGCGATCAACATAGCAGAATCTTCGTTTATTTTGAGATCCGTTTGTATTAGCTTGCATCCTCCAAAGAGCAGTTACAAGAAGTCGCTAATCGACAGATGATGGTTGATTAAGTGCGTTTTCCATAGGAATCGAAGAGTGCTGTTTTACAGCTTCACAGTGACTTAATCTATCCGTCTGGAAATCATACATTTTAGTTATAAACGAGAAGAATTTGCTAAGTTCGTTCTGCTTGAAACTGTAAGGGTGCTTCCCTCTATTTATACTATGCTAATATTTTGAAAACACCTTAAATAATTATAAATTATCTACAAAATATGCTTCTAAAATTTGAAAATACTATTAAAAATATATATGACAAACTCATTGGTACACATCATTTGTATTACCGATTGATTTCAAATATTTGAGAGAATAGAAATCGATTGGTCAATCGCGAAATATCTTATAGGCACCTCTGTACCAATGGCACCTAAATCACCAACCCTCTTCGCATATCACTGCTCAGGAAATCGTTGTCCGTATATAGTGAATATACCTATAACTTGTAAATAAATGATAAAAATGTCACCATGGTTGAACACTCATTGATAAACGACAGAAGCTAACAATATATATTAACAGTAATTTTTAGAAAATGATAAGTAAAACATATAAATATGTTAAGTGCCTAGCTATCTTTGTGTGTGTATGTGTTTGTAATAATTGGTATTGTTGTTGCTGTTGCTGTATTATTTCTTATACAGATAAAAGTTAAAAACTGATATTGCATTGCAACTTGCAAAAAGAATTCGAGCTCAAGAATTTTGTCTTGAGTTGTAAAAAACGTGTTTTCTACAACAAAATACAAACAATGATAATTTTAAATTGAAGACATATATTTTTTATTTATTTATGTCACGACAAAAATAATCATCATCTTAATAAATGATAGATTAGTAAATTGGTTTTGCAAAAATTATAAAAATAAGAAACAGTAATCGTTTATTGATACGTTTAATTTATTTAAACAAAATTTAAAAAAAAATGTAATATTGTTTCTTTTCAATTTAATGTATTTGAGAAAAGACAACAAACGATAAGAAAAAGGCTTTTAAAGATTTTTACTTTTTATTTCGATTTTTTTTTCCCAACCTGATAAAAGATTTTTATTTTTAGCAAAAACCATTCATTTTGGTTTAGTTGAAGCGAAAAATAAAAAAGCCGCAATTACGACGACATTTTAAATATTTGTTTTAAAAACTATTTCTCAAATATAATATGACATGAATTTAAAAATAATATCTTTCCAACTATAACGTAAAATCTTTAAGGTAAGTACAAAAAAAAAATTAAATTTAACTCGAAACTATTGGATTGATCGAAAATTACAATCTTTGGAATTTGATGAAGTGAAAATATTTTGTTTTGTTAGTCTTACAATAATACTCTGGGTTCTGTTTGAAAATTGTACAACACATTTTTATTCTTTGGTTTTATAAATTTTATAACCATTTGTGTGTGCTTAACATATGGTTCATATTTATCAGCTTTCATAACTAAACGTAACACTTCACATAAGATTAATAATTTTACCGCATTTAATGGAACTCAGACGACGGGTCCACGGTGTAGAGAATGACCTGGCTTCTTCTGGCTGTCTAGGACAGTATGAAGACCAAGCCCAGGATCGAAACCGTTGGAGCCAGATTGTTGACGCAGTAAGGGACCAATAATGGCCTTTAAACACTGTTTTATTATTATTTTTATTAATGGAACTCAGAAAAAATTCATTAAAACCTAATCAGAAATATTTCAGGACGGCCAAATATTTACTATATTACATTCAAAAAATTCACAATTTAGGAATTGGTACTTCGAATTTATCAAATGAGTTTGTTATACAAATTTTAAAAAATGTCTAAGTTGGAAAGTCTAACAACCGAATTTCATATATCTATGCGGAAATTTCATATATTTTGTGCTTTAGTTTTACATAACATGTGACATCACATCTAGTACTCTAAATGTACCAAATGCTACATTTAGAGTACTAGAGTCCCAACAAATATCTTGCAACTAGTAAATTGTGCACAATCGATTGCTGGTTGTGATAGAGTTATCACAACATGTATTTGTTTATGAAATGCATGTATTATCGATAACTGATTCATCGTCACAACTAATTGGTTCACAAAGTTGGTTCGGAAATGACTTTCACAATTTTTAATCAACTCCAATGAGATACAATCAATTTATTCGCAAAATTGATTTTGACAACGACTATAGTAACCATTAAAGAAGCAGCACCAATTGGTAAACAAAAGTAGTTCGAACATACTTGACACAACTAATTTAATCATCAATTAGAAATTGATTTAAAATTATTTGTTTGCACAACTGGATATAATCCCATTTGAGATCTGCTAATAATGGTACACATGAGGAGTTGTGAAATGAATCAAAATCCATTTTGCACCAACTAATTTCGTTCAGTTTGATGATAGATGCGTGGAAACTGAGTTCGCGAAATACAGAAAGTCGTTTTGTTGAAAGTATTCGTCACAACCGATTCACAATTTTGTTTCTTCATTTTTTAAGAGAAACGTTTCACTACTCATCAGCGTACATTTATTTAAAAATGTTCAAACCTAAAACAGATAATTACTTTACTGGAAACTATAAAAAATAAAGGTTAAATTAAGGTTAGGTTAAAGTGGCCGTCCCAAAACACTAGCAGAGACACAGAGAAAATATTTTATTCTTCACTTCTCATTGCACCATCCTGAGCTTTCCACGAAGCGTTGAATAACCCTGACGTCGGTCTTACCAAGATCCGTCAGGTCATCCAAATGAGTAGCATTCATCCGTGGACAGTTGCTACGACAATACTCATAAGCGGGAGCTACCTGAAGCAACATTTTACATATAGCGAGCGGTATTTCAATGTTTAGCTTGGTGAGATGAGACCAGTTGTGCCCAGACGGGCAAGCTGGTTTCTGCTTTGGCATTTCCCGTGATGCTGAAGTGCCCTGGCACCCACGTCAAGCGGATGTTGAACTGTTCAGCCAACTCATTTATAGATTAGAGAACATTTTGGGAAGTGTGATTGTAGCGTTTTGATTACATTATATCTCAATCAGTTCATCACCTCTATTATCACGATAAGTTCCGCTTAAAAGACCCTAAAACGTCGTCGATTTAAATTCAGCGCCTCACAGAAGTAGATGGGCTCCTGGGGTGCAACCCCCACCTCTTTCCAGTGGCATTGCATCCCACATTGTACACTGGTTCCAGTCACATTCCCAAACAAATATTGTGAGACTGGTGTAAACACAACTAATTGATATTGAAAGTTACTTCATAAACTATCTACAATTCTCGTTTCGTTATACTAGTTCTGAACACAACCGTTGTGTAAAACTGGATCGTTCAATTTGGCCTAGAATGGTTGACACATAAAACACATAAAAAAGAGCGAGGCTTTAGTCAAACCAAAACTTCCTATTTTACAGTAAAAAAATGCATTTCCCATCATTTCATGTATGTACATATATATGCGATAAATAATGAAATTAAAATGTAAGGTAATACGAAAACTATAGTTGTGGTTGTGGAGTTTAGTTATAGGTTAGGCTAGGCTAGATTGAGTGGCTGGATCTTACTTTCCTATTACCCTTATGTGAACCAGTTTCGAGATTAGAGAGATTAGAGAGGTAGTCCATTAAGAAACTACCCATATGTTTATGTCCTACAATCCTAATCTAGTTTCAAAATTTATAAAAAGCAAAAAAGTTAGCTGTCTTTCCACATTTATTTATATTGCAGAAATTCCAATGGTCAAAAAAATGTCAGCGCCGGCACAGTGGTGGCCAACAAAGTCTCAAACTCAATCGATATGAGAAAAAAGTCGACCCTATAAAAGCTTGATCATACCATTTATTTTTTCTATTTTAGTTTACTTTGAAAACTTGCCAAAGACGCCACATTTATTTATATTGCGGAAATTCCTAAGGCCACAAAATTATCAAAACTGGCGAAATGTTGCTTACAGTATCCTTCACTGAATCGCAAATAGAAAATAGCGTAAGAATAGAAAATACGAATTTATTTTCCACCAAATAAATTTTACATATTAAAAAAGTCTAGGATGAGTATTTTGGTGCCAACTATACATTTTTTGGTTGACGAAAAACTCTGGGATAGTAAAGGGTGATTTTTTAAGAGCTTGAGAACTTTTTTTTAAAAAAAAACGCATAAAATTTGCAAAATCTCATCGGTTCTTTATTTGAAACGTTAGATTGGTCCATGACATTTACTTTTTGAAGATAATTTCATTTAAATGTTGACCACGGCTGCGTCTTAGGTGGTCCATTCGGAAAGTCCAATTTTGGGCAACTTTTTCGAGCATTTCGGCCGGAATAGCCCGAATTTCTTCGGAAACGTTGTCTTCCAAAACTGGAATAGTTGCTGGCTTATTTCTGTAGACTTTAGACTTGACGTAGCCCCACAAAAAATAGTCTAAAGGCGTCAAATCGCATGATCTTGGTGGCCAACTTACCGGGCCATTTCTTGAGATGAATTGTTCTCCGAAGTTTTCCCTCAAAATGGCCATAGAATCGCGAGCTGTGTGGCATGTAGCGCCATCTTGTTGAAACCACATGTCAACTAAGTTCAGTTCTTCCATTTTTGGCAACAAAAAGTTTGTTAGCATCGAACGATAGCGATCGCCATTCACCGTAACGTTGCGTCCAACAGCATCTTTGAAAAAATACGGTCCAATGATTCCACCAGCGTACAAACCACACCAAACAGTGCATTTTTCGGGATGCATGGGCAGTTCTTGAACTGCTTCTGGTTGCTCTTCACTCCAAATGCGGCAATTTTGCTTATTTACGTAGCCATTCAACCAGAAATGAGCCTCATCGCTGAACAAAATTTGTCGATAAAAAAGCGGATTTTCTGCCAACTTTTCTAGGGCCCATTCACTGAAAATTCGACGTTGTGGCAGATCGTTCGGCTTCAGTTCTTGCAGGAGCTGTATTTTATACGGTTTTACACCAAGATCTTTGCGTAAAATCTTCCATGTCGTCGAATAACACAAACCCAATTGCTGCGAACGGCGACGAATCGACATTTCACGGTCTTCAGCAACACTCTCAGAAACAGACGCAATATTCTCTTCTGTACGCACTGTACGCATTCGTGTGGTTGGTTTAATGTCCAATAAAGTAAACTGAGTGCGAAACTTGGTCACAATCGCATTAATTGTTTGCTCACTTGGTCGATTATGTAGACCATAAATCGGACGTAAATCGCGAAACACTTTTCGAACCGAACACTGATTTTTGTAATATAATTCAATTATTTGCAAGCGTTGCTCGTTAGTAAGTCTATTCATTATGAAATGTTAAAGCATACTGAGCATCTTTCTCTTTGACACCTTGTCTGAAATCCCGCGGGATCTGTCAAATACTAATGCATGAAAATCCTAACCTCAAAAAAATCACCCAAAAAATGTACAAAAATCCTGGAATGAACCAACTGTATAAATTATATATGTATTTTTAAAAAGTCTGAGAAGGATTATTTACTCTTGTTATCAAAGGAAATTTTAAGAAATACTAGGATGAAACCCTGCGATAACTTCAAGGGGGTAAATTGTATTGGTATTTTTGAATTCGATCGAATCAAATATTTTTACACTGTCATATATTCATTGGGAAATTTCTTTTGAATTAATAAAAAACTAAATATTTTATATTTACTAGTAATTTAGAATATTGAAGTCACAATTTGTAAATTTAAATGTATAGTTATTTCTTTAATACAATTATTTTAACTAATTATTATTATTAAAATTGGCTGGAACCCACGAGGATTCCGCACTCAATGCCACAAAGGCCCATGGTGCAAAAACTAATTAAATTCTGAAATTATTAAAAAAATCATTACAAATTCTTACCAAAACATTTTTATTTGGAGTCGTCAACTAATTCATCAACAACGTAATATATTTAATATAACAATTATGAACTCCTCAAATAGTTGGAGGAACGCTTTTTGTGTCCTCTACTCGATCGTCTAACAATAGATATATCTTCAATTTCGAAGCGCTATGGTTGATTTCCATTTTCGAGTGTTACCCCAACTTCATCATTTGCTGCTAGACATATATTGTGTAATACTTGCACTCACTGTAGATTTTATGATAAACTTTAGAATACTTTATTCAACTATATTCACAAAATCACAATATCGACTGAAAATCATTTACATATCACAATTGGCAATACATAATATTTGTAATATATAAAAATCTAATTTTATTAAAATATTATATAATTTTTTAATAAATTTAAATAGCTATACGAAATATAATTAAAACAATACACAAATATTATCGAAGACACGGAATCAGAAAATAAAATTAAATTAAACGTCAAGATTCAAAAAAGAACAAACTATAATGTGCAGTGCGTTTATTGACGATTGGAGCATCACGGATTCCACGTAGCGGAATTTTTCTAAAATAAAATTAGCTATCCATTGACGTTTAAAATACAAATAACATTTGACGAATTTCGAATACAAAAACAACAACACAAGCTTCAAATGGATCGTTCTTTTTAATACATATTTTTTCCGCAAGAGAAGCTTAGCCTACTTTTACAATCGTCAATAGATAGTTTTATTTTTATTTTAAACGTCTATGGATATAGATAGTTTTATTTTAGAAAAATTCCGCTATTATTTTTTAGTTGGTAACCTTGCGATACATTTTGCTCAAGGTAAGAATTTATTTAACTCGAGTATGGTACAAGTAGGAGGGGCTTATATGATTATCAGTGAATGAACATAATTGAAACGATGTTCTTATTAAACTGCCGGTATTCTTAAAAGGAGGTACAAGCCAATCATGGCACGTATACGCTGAATCATAACTTTCATAAACAAGACTTTCGTAACAACCTGGAATCATGCATTGACCCAGGCTCACCATAGTAAACAGCCATAAACTCTTTGTTGTTATTTACGACGTAATTTTTGATCTGCTAGATAGTAATTGTTTCGATCGTAAAATACGATTTGAATTCACTATATGGCTATAAAAAAATTTCATGGTAATCTTTAACTCTATATGGTGCGGTTTACAATTGACGTTGCCTTCTTCTTCGGTGTCACTTGAGCTAGAAAATGAACTGTCCATTTGACTTCTCGAATTGGAATTTTGTAAATAGCATCATTTAAAATATTTTCAATATTACATTTTACTAATGCTTTACTCACATATAGAAGAATACTAATAAAACGCTCAATTTACTTCAATTATATCTGAATTATCTGAATAGTAAATAAATTTTAATTTAGCAAATTCATGTCAATCGATAGAGCCTATAATTTATTTCTTGTTATTTCGAAACCTGTATACAGATTTCCCATTGGGATGAATCCAAACGAGTAGGGCGTGCAGCTAGGTCAATGTCATGGGAGAAAAGGCTACATATCCAGAAATGAACCTTTACCTACATACATTACATTTCAAAATTTTCAACACGGTACAATACCTTGAATCATGTAAATGCCGATAACTCTTCCAAAAAATTAAGTTAACTCAATTGTTTTCCTATCATTTTAAAGGTACAGAGTTCTTCTTTCTTCTCTGGAAGAAGGAAAATCATGCATAGTATTTTCTATAAAGAAAATATTCGTGGAATTAAAAAAACTGTAGGAAAAATAAAAAAATTCATTTAACTCAATCTGCTCAGCAGCCTTCCTTGACGTGGCCCATGCGTTTGACAAAGTTTGGCACGAAGGTCTTCTGCACAAACTCCAGAACATTCTACCTTCACAATTCTGCCAAATATTAAAATTCTACATTACAGAGCGACACTTTCGTGTTAAACAGGAACAATCATACTCAGAAATTAAAAAGATCAAAGCTGGAGTACCACAAGGAAATGTCTTAGGACCCATTCTATATTTATTATTCACAAGCGATATCCCATTATCTCAGAATACTACAATTGGCACATTTGCAGACGACACTGCTATTTTGGTAGTAGATGATACTTTAGAAGGAGCTACCAATAAGCTTTAAAGTGCGATGAACAAAATTTATCAATGGACGAAGCAATGGCGTGTCAGGTTAAATGAAACAAAATCCATACGTGTTGACTACACCAACAGAAAAATAAATCATTTGCCTGTGGTATTAAATAATGTCCCATTACCACATGCTAACTCAGCAAAATATCTAGGGATGAATCTAGATACTTAGATGGAAGGTCCATGTCAAGCAAAAAAGTGAAGAACTCAGACTCAAATATAGAAAGATGTATTGGCTGATGGGAAGGAACTCCAATCTATCAATAAACAATAAATTGATGCTATATAAGCAGATATTAAAGCCCATTTGGATGTATGGAATTCAGCTGTGGGGTTGTACTAAACCAAGCAACATGGATATCGTTCAAAGATTCCAAAACAGAGTGCTAAGAGATATTGTAAATGCCCCCTGGTACATACGTAATAGCGACCTCCACAGGGACCTTAGAGTGGAAACTGTCACCAGAGAAGCAAACAATGCTGCACGGAAGCATGAAGTGAGGCTTTAGAATCACCCGAACGTTGAGGCCAACCAACTACTCGACCACAGGGAAGCAGTGAGAAGACTGAAAAGAGTAAAACCTTTTGAGTTAGTACTATAGTCAGCGTAAGGCAGTAACACCAGTAAATAGAACATAAGGAAAACCAATGGGGATACCTTAATGAAACACAATTTAGCAATTTAGGTCAAAAAAGAAATGTTGTTAGTCTATAGACTAGGTACATTGTAAAATTGCATAAGTTTTGAAACATTAACTTTTCACTTGTTGCACTTGTTGAAAAAAAAAATTATTTTTAAATTGAATTTGAAATACATCTGTGAATATCACTTTATAGCAAAACTCTGCGGGCTGGTTTCGAAATCAGTGGCTTTCTACTGTGAAACAACTCATGTTTATGCAATATATTTCGAACAGTTTGTGATATTACTGATTTTTGATAGCTTTTATCCAGCTTAGAAGAAATATTTGGATCACTTTCCATCGTATTAATCTTGACTATTTTCACCATTTCACGTTCCTCATGAACAGACAACTTATATGGTCGTCCTGATCTAGGTTTAGAGATAAGAAATCCTGTCTCATTACAAATTTGAATTGCCTTTTGGCAAAGTAAATTTTGGTTTTTGTTTATTTCGGCATATTGTCTCAAAGATTTGTGTTGGTTTCTTCATGACGAATTCGCCATATGAACAAACTGAATTTTAGGAATGCCAGGGAAAAGATAGAATATATATTCCAGTAAAAAAAAATCATTGGGTTGTGATAATAATTTAAGTTTCTACATAAACTATCCAAACATACGATTCATTCAACCCAGGTGTGAATATTCATGAATTAATTAAAATCATATTCTTCTAAGATTTTGGGGACTTCCACAAAGTTTGTTTAAATGTGCTGCCAATTACAGTTTGCCATTATAAAATGATGCATATGAGTGTGGCCCGCTTTTAGTTTATGCTTTGGATTTTATTTCAATCAAAAAAATCAATCCAAGATATAGGCATGGCAAAAGTTCAGATACATGAAATCTTTATCCAACAATAGACTATATTTAAAAAAATCAGAATTTTGTATAGGTGGAATTGCTTAGTATGTATCGAATTTGTAGTTTAAATTACTTGGTATGTATCGTAAAATTGGACAACATTTTGACAAGATTAGCCTGTAGCCGATGTAACATAAAGGTGCATGAGACATATAATATGTCAAAGTTCATAGAACATGATCTCTGCAAATATTATAAATAAAGATTTTAAAATTTAGATAATCAAAGAAGTAACCTCTATAAAAATCCGAGATTTCCACGGTTGAAGTATGTGATGCCATGGAATGCAAAGCTCATGCAGTAACAATTGAATAACTTTGAAAAAAAAAAGATTTCGATATATGTATGAGGTATTTTTATTCAATTTGCTCCTTTGCAATTTATTTGGACTAGTTTCTGAATACAACATCAATTAAGTGGCCGCCTTTATTGGCCAAAGCAAAATGTGCCCTTTTTGCTGCGTTTTCCATTACCTTTTCGAGCATCTCAGGCGGTATAGTAATAATTTCGACACGAATGTTTGCCTTGAGCTCGTCAATGGTCTGAGGCTGGCTGGCGTACCCTTCGCTTTTCAAATAACCCCACAAAAAGAAGTCCGGAAGGGTCAAATCCGGAGATCTAGGATCTAGGTGGCTAGTCAATGTCGCCTCTTTTTGATATCAGACGTCCAGAGAATTTTCGTTGCAGAAACTGAATTGATTGATTTGCAGTGTGGCATGGTGCACCGTCTTGAAACTTGTAACCGTCAAGACCTTTTTCACGCATTTGCGGGACATAATGAGCCAATACCCACCCATATCGGTTTCCACCGACTGTTTCGTTTTCTCTGAAAAAATTCACTTTTTGGTTATGCAATGACGTTTCATGGATCTCGTGTGGATTCTCCGTTCCCCAAATGCCGTAATTTTGCTTATTAACGCCGCCAGATAGTGTGAAATGGGCTTCGTTGGTCATCTAAATTTGCAGGTTCAGTTTTAACCATTCGGGCGACTATTTGGCCGTATTTCAAGAGACATGGACGGTCTGTCGGCAATATCCTTTCTGTTCATCCTTCAAAATGCGTCGTAAGGTGGTTCCACTGACGCCAAAATGCTGAGCGCGATGACGATACGTCACTTTTGGGTTCTGGGCAACCAGTACATTGTAACGTCTTGGTCGTCGCTTCAACCAATTCATTGTAACGTCTTGGTCGTCGATGATCGGCATATTGACGATCTCTCACTGTCCCGTGCTCAACAAAATTCGAACAATACTTAATATGGCCACATGTTGGCCACGACATTTTCTTATCGAGAAAGAGCTAACAGTACTGAGTTGACACTACTGAACGACTATTTTCAATGTATACAGCGTCTGTTTATAGGACATTTAAGAATAAATTTACTTTTTTGGTACTTTAAATAATAATGTATCCTACTTCAAACAACTTGTGCAGATATGACAATTAAGAATTGTTCTATTTAGGACAAAGTTGATTCAAGCTATTTCAGTATCTATATAAGAGATGAGACAATTTAGGTTAGAAATTTGGAAAGAGCATAGTCCAAAATATAAAAATCATTAATAACTCATAACACTCAAAAAATGGTATATAGGACAGATTAACATTCGTATGACGAAATGTCAAAGTGATTTAATGTTTACATACCAACATAAAAGATGGCGCACCCTGTATTATTTCATGCGAATCCATACAAATTTTTCGGTAAGGATTTGAAAAATTGTAGCACCCCAATTTCACTTTAATTAAAATAATGTTGCAAAGCTTGATTGAAGTTAAAATATTGAGGGAGAAATGAAAACGTTTACTAAATGAAAACTTAAGGATGTATTTTTGTGCATAAAACGCCTACTAAGATATAAAAAAGATGTTGTTTTGTTTTTAACCTAGATCTGTCCGATTATATGTGAAACACAATATTCGTCAGACAACCACCACGTAATCAAAAAATCCTAGGACAATAAACTAATCCTAACTAATTTTGCCACATCGCAAAAAGTTCTTAGAGATCATCAGATTATTTTTCCAAACCATACCCCTTTGGATTAGGCTGACCCTTGGTGGATGACCCATACCTTCTAGTTGGGCATCCCTCTTAAAAAAAGTTCATTGGTTGATAAAGTGGCAAAGAGTATAACTCAACTTAGCATTCGGTTTAATATCTCAATTCAAGTAAAACAGATTATTGTTCCAAACTAACCCCCTTTAAGTTGATTGTATCCATGGTAGATGACCAATACCTCCCCGAAGTTGTTGTGATTATTCTTCTTATCAAAATTCATTGTATGGTAGACGGGCAAAGAGTATAACACAGCTTAGTTTTCGGTTATATCTCAAATTGATAATAATCTACGAGTTTTATATAGCGATTAAATTTTTATTTTTACAATGCCGCCAGCTGCTGAAAAGCAAATAATATAAATTCTTTTTTGGTGCCGGTTGTTATGGCTGTAATTTTTCAGCTTTACGGAAAAATGAATAGAAAATGTGAAAAAACAGTTCTAGAGTTAGCAAATAAAGACTAACTCAAAGTGGATCCATCTCGGAGTATAATTCGTGTAATTTGGCAACAATGAATAATAATCTTGTGACATCTGGGACTGAAGATTTTCCAAACCGTCTAGGGACTAGAGATTCTGCCGCACAACACTCCAGAACATCGCGCTTTAAACTAGCTCACGATAGCAAAATCAGGTAACAAATTTTTTTGTTAAATTATAATTGACAAATTCACGAATTACTCGCGCAAAACCGTCTTTGTACACTACTAGATAGATCCAAAATCTGTTTATTTCTCAATGCTAGATCTAAATTCTCAATGGAACACTTCGAATTTACTCGTATGCCCTTTGGACTAAGGAATGGACACGCCAGATTCATCTATAGGCAAAATTTGCCATGGATATTTACTAATTTAGACGATATCAGCTTCATAGCTGAAAACTTACAGAATCATACAATCAATCTGGAAACTGTATTCAAAAGACTTTCTCAATTCAATTTGAAAAGTGAGATTTTTATTTAAAAATAAAAACTGAGTTCCTGGGACACACGATTACCCAAAACGGTGTGAAACCGAACTCAGACAAAATACAAAAATTACTGGATTACTGGCCAATACTAAAAACATAAATAAATTAATGAGTTCCTTGGATTGCTGGCTATTATCGCAGATTCATTTGGGATTATTCTAAAATAAAGATTTATCCATGAATATTACAGACCCCGACTACATAAAATCTTTTGAAAACCTCAAAAAATTATCTCAACAGATCAAATTTTGGTATAGCCAGATTAGCAATAATTTGGAGAATAAAAAAATACCAGCCGTACCTTTACGGTAATAAATTTACAATGGTCACGGACCGTAAACCTCTAACATTTATTAAAACATCCGAAAAAACGCCAACACCATTCATCAATGAGAAACATACGAATTTAACGAATAAACAAGTTAATTAATTCTTCAATTAAGACTTCCCAAATTTGACCCCCTATTAGAGTGCAGAATCCTTTTGCCGAACCATCATTCATATCAGATCTGTGTAATCACCAAGACTTCTTCAAACTTGGCTTAATTGCATCAACTTCGTCGCAGTTTGATAGGTTTACGACTGAAAAAGACTTTATATATAGATTCGCATTTCAAGCAGATTCCCAGAATGTCATTATATAAAACATATTATTGGGAAGACAAAGTATTATGGAATTGTTTATAACTATACCTTGGTCACAAAAATAACGTAAACTTGATGTTTCGTTCCACCTGATTACTGTCCAAAATGCTAAGATCCACAATTCATAATATAATCTGTCAGTGCATATTTAAAATGCACCTTTTATAAATCCATAACTAATTCATATTTTACACACGTATATATTGTGTGTACGATTAATGTATTTCAATTTATCACAACCCAAAAGTCTTGATTAATTTCTTAAGTAATCAAAATAAAAAGACAAATTATTTTAAATCTTGCCGAAAAATGAATAATTAATTTTGCACTAAGTCCATTATTATGCGTGGGGTACAGTGCACTCCATTGTGCACACCCAAAATATAATATTGTGCAACTAATTTCACGGCCTTAATTCTTTAAATATACATACATGCATATACATATATACACAAAATACCGTAAAAAAATTTGATAAATTTCTTAAGAGTTCTAGGAACTTTAACATTTAATCCATTTATTTTCTCAAGTCTCCTTTACCGGTTCAGTCATTTATTATTTTACCAAAAATAAAAATAAAAAAACGAATATAAAGCAGAAATAAACGATTAATTTGTTTTTCTGGTGTATGATGCAAACAGCTGATTAAAAAATAAATAAAATAAAGTGTAAGAAATAATGAAATATCGGTCATATATTATTCAGACAGTTTAATTGCAGTTGACCCCCTAATAATTCAATATCGACTTAACGTATGTACATACACAACTGTGTTTGTGTGTGGATATAAATTTGATCAAAGTACCCACAGTTAACACGGTCTCAGTTCACATCGATGGTATGTACATATGTAAAGGGTTTTCCAATAAGAGGTTTCATCTTTTGACATTTGACAAGTAAAAACTACGCCATTACTAAAAATGGTACGATACCCGCTTCAACAACGCATTGAAATTGTTAAAATTCAATACAAAAATGGTGAACATTTTGCAGTCACAGTTCGCAAAACTAAAGCACTAACTAAAATCGTCGTGAAGCACCTTCTCGGCCGACAATAGTGAAACTTCTGGAAAAATTTGAGCTGTTGGGACAAGTTAGTGATGTGAAGAATCGAAACCGGGCGTGCGTCGTTCAAGAACAACTGAAAATATTGCAGCTGTAGCCCGTAGTGTTGAAGAAAACCCACGTTTGTCGATTCCTAGTCGATCTTTGGAATTAGACATTCCACAAATGGCATTACACCGTATTTTGCATAAAGACTTATTATTATTATTTTTATTATTATTAAAATTGGCTGGAAACCACGAGGATTCCGCACTCAGTGCCACAAAGGCCCATGGTGCAAACCTAAGATTCTATCCCAATTCGCAAACGCGCACTGCTGCCTTCGCAAACTGAACAAGTTTAGACCAAGGCAGAGAGGACCACTGATCTAAATTTAAAGACCTAAAGTTGAATACCTGAATTCGTATAGAACAGAAAGCAGGACAGCTTTTCACGAAGTGACGGCAGTCATCATCAACCTCAAGGCAGTCCTCGCACATAACATCATGAGCTAAATACATATACGATGTAGATAATCTTTTAAACGGCCATGTCGCGTAAGAATTGCTACCAAGATTCTTAACTGGTTCTTTTTTAAAGATAAAGCATACTTCATTGTCCTCAAATTGGGCTTCTTAATGAAGTACTTCGCCTTACGACAACTAAAAGTCTCAAGTCACGGAGACCTTAGGTCCTTCAAGGCGAAGTCCTTTATAACATTCTTCCCGTAGTTGAAAGACACAGGAACCGCTGGTTCAGGACCAAGAAAAGTCAATTGGGAGCCAGATTTGGCTAAACCCACATGACCGTTACTTTATTGTTAGAACACAGAAGGTTCATGAAATATTTACATTCCTTGACGAGTTTAGAAGCAGTCAAGGGATTTCTTAAAGAGTTAAGTACAGCTTTACTATCAGTACACAGTAGAATATTTTTGTTTTTAACAGCAAAATGCAAAACAATAAAATTACGTAAAAAACAGTACAATGCGAACCAAGACTACCGAAAAGACTCAGATCCGTCCAAGGACAATAGATTCCAAAACCTGCACTGAGGTTAGAACCATCAGAAAAAAACACTATGTACTCATTTAATTTGTTAAGAAAATCCTGCGAACTTCACAAATCTCTCGAAGGATAAGCCACCGAGAAAAGATTTGAGAAATGGAATTCGGGTAGTATAGTCTGTCATTAACCATATCGATTTCCGGTAAACATGAGGAATAATTTTTAAAAATTTGTCGATGTCCCACGATAGAACCGAAAACATTCCATGCCCCAATGCACCTCAGACGATTAGCTGCAGAACAGGCTGTGCCTAAAATAAAGGTGCGTAACTGAGGCAAAAAAAATGGATTCCATGGCAAGAAGTGGAGTCGAGAACATAGCCAAAGTTAAGGCTTTGCAAGCAAAATATTCTAGACTATTAAGCTTGGCTACAAAAGCCTACAGGTCAACCACTGGCCACCACACAATAGAACGATAGTAGCGGTAGGACCAGTGATTTATAAATGAAAGCATCCTAGGGCTTAAACCCCAGGTTTTCCCAAAAGCTCTTCTACATTGCCAAAAAATGGCAGTCGCCATTTTGAAGTTTGTAATCCAGATGATTCTTCCAGAAAAGTTTACTATCCAGGACAACAGCAAGGTGCTTGACGTGGTCACATTTAATGATCGTTCTCACAAGAAGGGAGGGAAGGGATAGTTCAAGAGTATTCCTCTTCCTTGTAAAGACAATTAAATCAGTTTTAGAAGGGTTGACGTGAAGACCCTTCTCAACAAACCATGCCTGCACAATAGTTAAGGCATGATGAGTTAGTTCGGATAAGACACTGAGATGTTTGCCTGAGACTGTCAAAACGAGATCATCAGCGTAGCTCTGTGCAATGTAGTCACAGCAGAAGTGAGAGCACACCTCCCTGAGGACAGCCTTTGGTAATCTTAACAGAGACTAATACCCCATCCAGTTCCGCCTCCACAGTACGAAACTTGAGCATGGATTCAATCTATAACATAATGGTGCGATCAATTCCTAAATTGGTACAGGCAGTAGTGATCGTAGCAAACGAAGCGCTATCGAAAGCTCCCGCAATATCCAGGAAAGTATCCACAAGAAACTCCTTATTATTAAGAGAATAAAGACTTAGGTCTTAAAGCTTTTAAAGTTCAGTTAACACAAGAACTCAAGCCGGTCGATCACCATAAACATCGTATCTTCGCTGATTAGGTCCTTCAAATACATCAAAATGATCCGGATTTTCATCGAAAAACCATCTTCAGTGATGAGGCCTACCTTAATAAGCAGAATTGTCGCATTTGGGGCTCAGAATATCCAAGAATGATTGTTGAAAAGCCCCTCCATCCTCAACGTGTCACTGTTTGGTGCGATTTTTGGGATGGCGGTGTGATTGGACCTTACTTTTTCGAAAATGAGACTGATGCAACTGTTACGGTGAATAAATTGCACTACCGATCAATGATTAATGATTTCTTATGACCGGAATTGGAAGATATTGATATGGACGACGTTTATTTTCAGCAAGACAGTGCTACGTGCCACACAAGCAACGAAACAATCGCAATTTTGCAAGAAACGTTTCCTGACCGTGTTATTTCTTGAAGAGGTGATCACAATTGGCCACCGAGATCTTGTGTTTTAACACCTTTAGAATTTATTCTTTGGTGCCATTCATTTCATTTCATTTATTTTTTTGTCGCTTTGATCGAAGAAGCTGTTCCCAGGAGGTCGTGCCTTTAACAACTCCAACGCGGACTTACAATTTTTTTAGTATAAAATTACTATATCGGTATGCTTAGCCAGGTTGCCCTGTTACCGTCCCTGCCATCGAGGCGGCGCATACTCGTCTACTTATAACTAGCATTTAAAATTAATTTACTTGCGATAAAAATCTGGTGTACTATTCTCTATCTATCTACCGCTCAATATCACAGAACTTCTTGAAAGAGTTGAAGTTGATTGGCAGCATTAGAGTTAGTTTACTTGCTGGCCACTCAACTCTTGTGTCGTTTATTAGTTGTTCTCTAGCTTCTTGAGCTAGACCAGAGTCATAGAGGATGTGTTATATTGTATCCTCGCCCTGTCCACATTCACAGGTGCTTGAGTCCGCTAGATTCAGTCGGTGCATATAGGAGGCCATTCTACCATGTCCTGTTAACATTTGGGTGAACCATACGCTTAGAGGAATCTTTGTCTCTAATCTCGCCACAATGTTTGGCAGATAACTATATGTTATTCTGCCATCCACTGAGTGCGACCACCTGTCCTGCCATATTGCTATTGACGCTTTTCTCGTTTTCCTCTTGAGCAAGCGCACGAGGTTTGGCCGAATTTGATCGCCTTCCATTATCACGTTTCCGTAGCTCACATTTTGTCTTTTCCTAATTTTGTAGTTGGCAATTCTCTCATTTAATAGTGTATCAATAGGTATCATGCCGGCCAAGACAGGAACGGCGTCAGTTGACACCGTTCTGTAAGCCTTGGTAATTCCGAGCAAGACACTTCTTTGGGCACTAACTAGTGTACGCCGATGGTGGCAGTTCATTCGGTCTGCCCATGCCGAGCACGCATATGTTAATGAAGATACCACAAGGCCTTCATATATTATGGATATAGTGTTCGTTGCTTGAGGCCCCAGTTCTCTTTAACAACTTGTTTCAGCACAGCGAAAACCTTTTTACTATTTTTTGCGACTCTTTTGACATGTGAAGTGACTCCAAGTCGTTCATCGAAGTCAACTCCCAGCCATTTGACAGTTTTCACCATCTTAATTCTTTGGCCATTTACGGAAACCAATGGTGGTCTCCTAATGTCCAGTGAACCTTCAAGTTGGATCATGACTGTCTTTTCTGAGGAAAGCTCCATTTTGTAGCTTCTTTCTTTCCTGCCACGATTCTTTGGTGCCACGTGGAAGATAAGGTCTATGCCAATGCTGCACAATCGATTCAAGAAAATCAAAGATGGAATTCGTGAAGTTATCGAGGACATACCGCTGCAAATGTGCGAATTGGTTATGGAAAATTTCATGAGAAGGATATGGTGCTGCAAGCGTAGCCGCGGCGGCCATTTGGGTGATATCATTTTCAAATGTTAATTGCATACATCCTCTTTACAAGGAAATAAACATTGATTTCTCTTAAAAAAATACTCGTTTTTTTTAAATACTTAAATGAAACCTCTTATTGGAAAACCCTATATATACATAGACATACATTGGTATACGTATAAAAAATGCATATACATAACTTTGCAGAACAAAAAATGCTCAAAATATTTATTATACCATAATAATAACTCGCCGTCTAATATGTCAAAATCGTAACAATCTTTAAGCAATAAAGAGGACAGTGAAACAAATGTGACGTGTGATATACATACATACATTTTTTTTATTTTTTTTTGCTGCTCCCAATATACTCGTACTTCTAGGTCACGGATAACATATTTGTGTGTGTGTACTCGTATGTATAATAAATTTATTAAATTTGGCTAACCATTCTATTCTATTTAATAGACATGTATTATATAATAGAAAGACATTAAAAAGAAAAATGTTTGAAACCTCCTGCTGAGTTTATTTGTGAAACAAATTTATTATTGATAAAATGTACCTATCTTAAGATACCTATATATAATATAGAATTCACGTTCATATAAATATGTTGTCGGTGTACGCATATATAACTATGTATGTATTTAAATTGATGATGACTGATGAGAAACATTGAAACATTTTGAACTTGGACAAAACAATGCGTATTTTTAATATAAAGTACATAACAAATAAGTAGGTTATGTACTTTATATAACCTAATTACTGTGTAACAGTTCACCCATTGTCTCGACTAAGATCATCTGTTTCCAACCGGATGCATTAAAAACCAAATTTCATTGAAAAAACCTAAATCGATTTTTGTTGAAAAAATACATTGATCCTTGACGATATAACTTTAACACGATCGTCTATTGTTATATCAGAGGAAAAAGACGTTTAATCTACAACCGTATACGAAACCAAATTTGACATGAATTAATGTGATTTTGTTCGTTTTTTGTTTTTTTTGTTTAAAGAGAATTCATACGAAAAAGGACAACGCACAAGACCAATTCATCATCTTTTGTTATTCTTTTCGTTTTGTTTTTCATGGAGCAGAAGCACCATAATATACACGATGCACAATATATTCGAACACTGAAAGACCTAAAACACTAAAGTACTAAAGTTATACATGTAGAGTTCACAAAAAAAAACTAAAAAATTAAGTTAAAAGTTTAACAAATAGACCGCCCCCGTGGATTTATTTTATATATATATATACGTTTCTTATTTTATTCTTTATTTTTTTCCTTATACACTTTGTTTCAAAATAAAAAAACTTCTAAAATAAAAATCGAAAAAAAAATCGACGTTCATTCCACGGTTTGGTATTATTCATGTTCAATTTACAAATTGCATTAATAAATCAAACAGTGCGCGCGGGTTACACTAATCGACTATTTGACTTTTATTTTATTACATCCATATTTCATACATATATGTGTATGAGTGTTTGTATCTGGGTATATGTATATACATATACATACCACCATTTAATTCTTTAACTTTTACTTTGTTTGTGTTTACTAAGTAAATATAATTAATAATAATCTATTTAAAAAAAAAGGAATCCCATTTGGATTGGAATTTTATAAGGAGTCGTTTGACTACATGGGACAAAAAACTTGAAATTCTTTCTTTATTCGGATACTGGATGTTAGGTTTTTTAAACAAATTTGTTTGCCTATAACCCTTTGAATGAGATGGTTAGCGATAATATATTTTGGGATAAACTAAGGTAATGTATTTCATAGGTATAATACAATGGGGCCTATTCCGGATAGTTTCTTTCATCATTTTATCCCATTTTTATTATTTTATGTAACATGGAAAATCCTATTTGGCATTCAAGGGGTTAATTCCCGTTTCGTGCAAAAATGAAATGAAAAAATTATTACATGTAAACCAAGCATAAAGATGAATTCAACTTGTTTCTATTATTTGTGTGCACCTACTTTATATTCTAAAATTTTCGTTTTCACTATTTAGACTGCGTTCAAAACCTGTGATAAAAAAAGTTTGACATTTAATTTTGACATTTACTTGAAAATACCGAACACACTCAAATTATTCGAGTCTATTACTATGATAATTTTTGAAAGCTATCGAATAATTTGTGTACGCATGTGCAACGTGTGATTTATACATACATTATTAAAATTGGCTGGAACCCACGAGGATTCCGCACTCAATGCCACAAAGGCCCATGGTGCAAATACATACATAATAATATATTCTAAAATTGTTAATACATATAATAATAATAACGTGACGTTAAAAGGATTATCGCATCCATTATTTTAATATTAATTTTTTTAAATTTTCTGTGCAATTTATTAGTTGTCACAAAAAATTTGAGGTTATGAAAACTAAAATTGATATACATGAAGTGAGGAAAAAACTTATAAGGTGGGGAGATTTATTACACATTTCGGACAGCATAATAAAAAATCGTGAATGTAGGGGAATAATTATCAAACAAATGTCAAAAAATTAATTCACGACTTTTTTACACAGGTTTCGGACACAGTCTTAGTGTGTGTTCACTACTTAGTGTGTGTGCCATTGTTCCGTGGGAGGAGATACGGGAGACACCGGCGACTCCACTGGAACTGATAGACACTAGCCTGCGGCAGCGGGGAGTAAAAAAAGGTAAGTAGGCTCAACTTGGTGTTATGCCAAATATCACAAAAATTAACCTTCACCATACGAAGGCGGCGTCGGCCGCCTTTCTCCTCAGACTGACTGAATGAGAAGAGGACGTGGTCCTTATTCAAGAACCTTGGATAAACAGTAACAGTATCTGTGTTGAATGATTACTTATTAAATACTAACCTTGTCTATGCTAGTCCTCTAGGACGGCCACCCTTACCAAACCTAAATACTAACCTTTGGGTGTGTAATATTGGGCAAGAACCCACATTTGTTACTAAAAACCGGCAAGAGGTACTAGACGTGCGCGGAGGAACACTCCTTCTCTGACCGTCGTTATATAACTTTTAGCCTTAACGTTTCCCCTGCTACCCGGAAAGCTTTTAGGAATCTTAGAAGGACAAACTGGAGCAAGAATAGAAAAACGCTTAAAGAACTAATAACGCTGGGGGTCCCTGAGCCGCCAGCGACAGTGGAGGAACTGAATTACATAGTGGACACAATCACTAGTGCCTGCAACCGGTCTTTCAACGCTGCTTGCCCGAAATTTAAGCCCCGAAATTTAAGCAAACAAAAATCAGCATGGTGGTCCAAGGAACTGGTTACCTACCGAAAGGCATGTAGGAGAGCCTTTAATAGAGCCAAAAGTACGAGAGAGGCTCAAGATTGGGCACCTATAAGGTGGACATTAAAGTATACAAAAAAGAATTGATGAAGGCACAAAGGAGGTCATGGAGACTCTTCTGTGATAAAATGGAATAAGTCAAAACACGGATCCTATGGGTACTTGAATGTTTCAAACCTTATAAATCGGCTGGTCCTGACCGAATTATTCCAGCGGAGATTCAGTACAACCCGTTGATTATTCTCCCATGGCTGGAAGTAATCTTCAAAGGGTGTTTAAAACTGGTCTGTATTCCGCGGAGGTGGGCAGAGGTTAGAGTGATCTTCATTCCGAAAGCGTGTAAATGCTCACATGGCTACCCAAATAACTTAAGACCCATTACTATATCATCCTTTCTATTGAAAACCTTGGAAAGGCTGATGGATATCTATATATGTTCAAAAATAAAGCCTAGTGACTAGGCCCAGTCTCAGCATGCTTACTGCAAAGGGAAATCTGTGGACACAGCTCTGCACGCCCTGGTAAGTACAATTGAAAAATAAATATTCTCGCAAGAATTTTGTATGGTGGCGTTCCTTGATATTTAGGGCGCCTTTAACAATGTAAAGACGGAGGCAATTCTGTTAACTCGGAACTGGGGGAATCCACCATCAGGAGGCGGGTGGCTAAAGGAACCCCGCAGGGAGGTGTCCTGTCTCCTCGTCTCTGGAACATAGCAATCAATCGGTTGCTGTAAGAGCTGGAGAGAAAGGGGATCGGAGTGATTGCTTATGCAGATGACGTAGCGATAGCTGTCTCTAATAAATATTTAAGCACGGTGAAGGAGGTAATCCAAAATGCCCTCCTAATCATTACGATGTGGCCCATCAGAAGTGGAGTGGCAAACAGCTCATCCAAAACTGAACTGGTACTATTTACTAGGAAATATAAAATCCCGGTAGTAGATCCTCCTCTCTTAAATGAGACTAGCGTTTATTGACAAGGCCAGATTTCTGGGCGTAACCTTGGACAGTAAACTTAGTTGGAAGCCCAACATTTTAGAAAGAGTAAATAAGGCTAATATAGCCATGTACTCGAGCAGAAACGCCATCGGAAAGAGATGGGGCCTGAAGCCGGAGCTGGTACACTGGCTATTCACTGCCTTAGTAACACTTGTACTTATGTATAGGGTGAGCGTATGGTGGTCAGCTCTTGATAATTTAACTTACAAAAAGGGGATCAAGAAGGTGCAAATAATGGCCTGCATACTTATAAGCGGGGCGCTGAATACAACACTAACACGTGCCTTGGAGTTTATGTTTCACCTTCTCCCCGTCGATAGTTATGGTAAGCAGCGATTACGGGATGGCGGCGATTACGGCCTCCCGACTTTCAGCCATATCTTAGTAGAAATGTCTTTAGACAGGACACTCGACGATAATTAGATCGCTAAAGAAGGAATTGGCGAATCTAGACTACGTTACAACCAACTTTGTGCTTCGAGAAAAGGTTCCGAACTTCCTGCCCCTCAAGGGAATCTTGGAATAGCGGGTCGGTTGCGGAAACAGAAGTATTGCAGTTCTTTACGGATGAAGTCCACTCACAAATTCAGTATATATGTATACCGGGTGTTTTTTTTAAACTGAGACGATCAAATATCTCGAAAAATAGCCACTCTACGGAAAAAATGTCCATAATCAAAATTTAATCATACCGCGGGGGAAATACATTAGTGCAAAAAAAAAAGTCCCCCACCCCCGCTTTGTAAGATAGGAAGCCATATTTTTTATTGCAGATACGGATTCTACGACTAAAAGTACGTATGATTTGAATAAAATATTTTGTTCGGTTCATGATAGATGGCGTTGCAATCGACGAAATTCAATTTTTTCAATTTCTCCTTCTTAGAACACACGCATTCGATTCTGCAATACGTTTGAAATAAAAAACATCACGTTTTCATTGGAAATACTCGAAATTCGTCATCAAAACAATTTATTCAGTTTTGTAAATCTAAATAAGTGTTCAAAATTAATTTCAAGTTTTATTATTAAATTTCAAAAATACAAAATTCAGGCCATCATTTTGAACACTTATTTAGATTTACAAAACTGAATAAATTGTTTTGATGACGAATTTCGAGTATTTCCAATGAAAACGTGATGTTTTTTATTTCAAACGTATTGCAGAATCGAATGCGTGTGTTCTAAGAAGGAGAAATTGAAAAAATTGAATTTCGTCGATTGCAACGCCATCTATCATGAACCGAACAAAATATTTTATTCAAATCATACGTACTTTTAGTCGTAGAATCCGTATCTGCAATAAAAAATATGGCTTCCTATCTTAGTTTAAAAGTTACCCCCGCCCCACCTACAAAGCGGGGGTGGGGGGACTTTTTTTTTTGCACTAATGTATTTCCCCCGCGGTATGATTAAATTTTGATTATGGACATTTTTTGCCGTAGAGTGGCTATTTTTCGAGATATTTGATCGTCTCAGTTTAAAAAAAACACCCGGTATATGGAAGTATATTGCCGGAAGTCATATCCAAATTTTATGTCTTTTCTTTTTTTATTGTTTAGTACTTGATAGAAAATTTTTTTTATGGAGGACAATTTTTTGTTGTTGTTGTCGTAGCCTAGGATACAGGGTAGCAATTATTTGAAAAATACGCGGACATGGTGATGTATTTGTGGCTGAAACTGGTTGTCGCATAATTATGATAGAGGGCTCATTTTTTAGGTAAAAATGTAACGATTAAAAAAAATTATAAAAACTGTATCATCTTTAAATTCTTCCCTGTTCAAATTCCCGCCAAAATTTTGTTTTTCAAACCAGAGTACGGAAATTTTTTGTTTCCTTTAACAACAAATTAAAGTACGATCGGATCACCTTTGTGACCTAATTCTGTTTCCAATAATTATTGAAATTTTATTTAATATTCGCATAGATAATTAAATTCTAAGAAAAAAATTGTGCGAAGTAGATGGTACATACCGATTTCTGTACAATGTCGATATTGTTTATGAATTAATATCTCAGTGAGCATGCTGGCTCGGTCACGTTCTGCGTGCTGATCCGGAATGAATTGTGCAGCGATCTCTAAAAGGAGACCATATGGTAGGCGCATAGGTCGTTGTAGGCGACGATGGCTCCACGACGTAGACAACGATTTGGTTTCTTCAGATTGGCTAAGACAGTATGAAGACCATGCTCAGGATCGAAACCGTTGGAGCCAAATTGCTGACTCAGTAAGGGGCCAGTTATGGATTTTTGAAACTGATTATTATAATTCCAGTTAATTGTTGAAATTATGTAATGTATCTGGTCGAAGTGAAAAATCTAAATTGTCCAATTATCAATCACCAAATATCACTGAAAATAATGAATTATAGAAGAAACTCAAACATTTGGCACCAATGTCATTATTTGGATCAATAAATCAATAATGATCCTTCCGCAGGTTCACCTACGGAAACCTTGTTACGACTTTTACTTCTGCTTTCAAATTTAATACTTCACTATCTTAGCCTCTTGGGAATTAGCATGGTGCCATCCAGTCCTTCATTATAATTCGGTGAGACAATCGCAGGTAAAGCTAAATGGTAAACTTTTTTTATAAAAGTAAATTAATGTAGTAATGCATACAAATAGCAAAAAGGACATAGCGAAAGGAGAAGAAGGAAGAAAGACGGCATCCTATAATAATGTTGGAATTCTTAGAATTATTTTTCTTGGAAGAACAAAAACATTTCATGGAAAATTAAACGATTATTTCACGAACAAACAAATTCATATACATACTTACATATACGTATACACACAATATGTACAATATTTACATATTGTAAATATTTACATTCAACAAATATAATAAATATGTATTATAATTACATTAATGCTATTGTTATTTTATATTTAAATAAATAATAAATTTAAAAAAAAAAATTGTAGTAAGTAAATAATAAATTTTAAAACATATTTTTTCGTTGCTTTTGTTTTCTTTATCTTGATGTGTCTTGTCCGTTGTTGTAATGATCTTCTTTCATACTCGTATACTCTCGTATATCGTACACACAATTTTATATCAAAAAAGTGATATATTTGAAAGGTAAACATAACATTTTTATTTTTTTATGATTATTACATACTTTCTGACTTTGTTGACATCGCATGGGATCATACACTTTAGTTTTAAGAATATTAACTAACAGAGACAGAGAAAAACATTTTATTAGTATGTGAATTAAATATTTGCACCTGCGGGATGTTTAATATGGGTGATAAGGTGATCAAGAGGTATGCTCGAAAAGGCGATTTATGAAAATATGTATGTGGGTAACTTATAAATACATGTGGTTCATATAGTATACATAACTAAATTTTTGATATCATTTACGAAATTGAAAAATGCTCTGTAAATTTGTACAAGAGTACCGAAATTACTCGTTTTGTTAAATTCGTACTGTTGCTTTCGATGGTGTGGTTTAATTTTCTTTTGTTGTTGTTGTTGTTGTTTTAGGGTTCTATTCTTTTTGTTTCCATCATAGTGTCAGCGAATTATGTCCGAGAAGTTTTTGCTAATTTTCAAATATTTAGTAAAAAATCTCGTTTTGGATGGCGTGTGTGACGTTTGCGAAATTTTTACAAAATTGTTGTTCTGTGTAATATTTCCTGCATAAGACGGAACTTGATTTAACTTATGCATTTATGTAAGACCAATTTTCCAAATCTGAAAAACAAGCTTCACCAAATTTAATATTTATTCAAACTTATTGCTTCACCTAAGGGTATGACAAATGATTCAAGTTATAAGACCTCGTCGTTCTGCCAAAATTTGAGTCGTACTTTTTCATGATGAGGAAGGTACATTCTATCATATTAACTATATGGCCTATTTTCCTCTAGGATCAGCTCGACAGAATTTTGTGTTTTACTAAATTTAATGTTTGGTAGGATTTGATTAATGAACTTATTGTGAGATTCTATACAAGAAGGGATTTTTTTTTAATTTGTGGGGAAATATTATAATCTGATCGTCGCATCACTGATGTATTGCTCTTGCTGTTGTTGGGTTTAAGGATAATGTAGTCTCCTCCTAGTCTCCCTAATGTAGATAATATTCCGTAAAATTTCTACCCGCATCATTTTTATATGCGAAATTGTATTTTAGTTACCACAAGCCAATTGTATCATATGTATCTGCAGAGTTCTCGGATTTACTGAAGAATCCTACAAGGAAATAATAAATATAAACTAGTATAGGTTTCACATTAATATTTTGCGAATTGACTATGACTCAGTATAACTTTTTTTTCGCCTGAGCTCAAATACATACACAAAAAGAATCTAAAGATATTTTATTTAAATAATTTATGTTGGACTCGGAGATTTCGAGATCATTGGGACTAAGCTGTGCGCTCCTAACGGACGAATCTACGTCAGAGGAGTCTGACTCAACAGTGGTGGAGGGAAGCAATATCTAATACTTAAGATCCTTCAGATCAACCTCCATCACTGTAAAGCCGCCTCGGCGGCCCTTCTGCTAAAAATGGAATCTGAGTCCATTGATGTGGTTCTGGTCCAGGAGCCTTGGGTCAATGGTGACCGGGTGCTGGGCCTCAGAACTCCGAAATATAAAATACTACATGCGAAAAATGAAGGTAGGATACATTCCTGAATTCTCGCTAGAAATAATTTGAATATTTTTATACTACTAAATTACAGCAACGCTGATGTAGTGGTGGCTAGCATCGAGATGGATGGGCAAAATCTCTGGCCAAAATCTGGGCAAAATCGGCCTACCTACCATACGAGGAGGAAAATATACCACCAGGTAGGTTGGGCAGTGCAATAATGGAGGCTCGAAAATGAAAGGTAGCAGTCATCCATGGGCTAATGCGCATCACTAAATCTGGGGAAGTACAGATATAACCTAAATATTTGTAATATCGGGTTTAAGTCGACCTTTATTACTAAAAATAGACAGGAAGTGTTGAACATCACACATGTCTCGGATTTTATTAAGGAGAGGATATTGAACTGGAAAGTGTTCGAAGACCATTCCTTTTCTGACCATTGTTATCTCCAGTACGAAGTGGATACAAAACCCACTAGCAAACCATCCTTCAGAAATAGGAGAAAACCTGATTGGGATTATTTCAGAACCATTCTGGGTAACTTATTACCGGTATCGGTTCCAAACCCTCCTGCATCTACACAGGACCTTGATGCTCTAGTAACCAAGCTATCTGATGGTTTTAACAAGGCCATGTTAGGTGCATGTCTTATCAGTTGGCCCATGGGTAAATCTCGACCACCCTGGTGGTATGAAATACAGGAGACTGTTCAAGATAGCGAGGAACACAAATGCTGCTGCAGATTGGGACTGCTATAAGGAAGTCCTCAAAACCTATAGCAGGGAATGTAATGGCAGATGAGTTGGCCCGCACGGGTACAGCGCGCCTAATAACCCAAAGCAGACGGGATATAAAGATACCGCTTGCTTCATGTAAACTGCTGCTTCTGAAGCCATCAAAGAAACGAACGTCAAATGGTCTAGCGGTGTGTAATAACCATGCAGATCTGATAGTCCTTTAGGACGGCCACCCTTAAGTAACCTAACCTAACTAAAATATAACCATATTAACAATTTTATGAAACTATAATATATACAATATTCATTCATATATTAAAGGTATGATAGAGGGTGTGTGACAAATTCTTCCAGAGTAATCACCGGGAACAGAAAAAATAATAAACCACCCTTAGAAATTCTCAATAATGATCACGATGTACTAATTATCTCACAGCACTGCGACTCGCATTGCATTAGCGAATAAAAGTTAGATCACAAATAGGTAAATTTTATGTTGGTAGTATCTATTTAGTTCCAATATTTTAAATGATTCTGTGAATTATCTAAATACGCTTGATATAATGAATGGTCACGAAAGGTACGAACGAGAGAAGTATGAAGCTAGCCGGCCAAGCACCTATCCCACAATGGTGAATCAAATATTGATCTTACATTAATGACAGATGGTCCGTGGAGAAGAGTAGCCAAGTGGTTTTCATCATGATCCTAAATGAGAAAGGCAATAATAACCAACATTCAAGCAAAGGTCGTCAATTGCGATATAATATACACATATGTAGATATAGACAGGGATGAACGAAAAATAACTAGCTCACTCATCAGCCTCTGTAAAGAAAATATATTTAAGAAAAGAGCCCGCAAAACCAAATTTACAAGGTGGTTTTAAGAGCTAACCACACGAAAATTTATACAAAAAATACGCAAACTCTATCAAAAGGAAACAGGCCCCACAACAAGGGAAAACAAACGACTTATTTATGGGGCATGTCGTAACGCATATTTTAAAAGCATTAATGAAGGTCAGCTTAGCTTGGAAAATATAATTAGTGATAATGGAAATACCGAACTGTGGAATTTTGTATATAAATTCAGCACGAGAAAACGTGTCTATGAAATCAAGTAAAGCGGCAGGCTTAGAGAACATCGAGTGATACAGCATGCACGGGACGCAGGGTCAATTCCATATTGGGCCCACGTCTCTGGAATATTGTATTCAACAGCAGCATGAACGGTAATACACAAGAAGTAAAATTCGCGCACAATAAGGTATTGTATTGCTCCTTGCCAGAAATTCACGACGAAACATTTAGGAAAATGCGTAGCACGCCATAGTTGTGATGGTTGATTGGTACAATGAGTATAAAATAGTACTATCCGCCGACAAGATGGTCTCGATCCAACATATAAGAACACTCCAAATTGGAGACCATCACCATCTTTGGTTAATCGTCAGAATAAAGATGGTAAAGACGGTAAAGTGAAGTCACCTCACACATCAAAACAATAGCAGAGAACTGCAAGAAACCTTTGTCGGCACTTAAAAGAGTAGCGAAGGAAACATTGTGCTTGAAGCAAGGCACACTCGCTACAATGTATGAAGGTCTAGTAGTGGCTTCCATAACCTACGCTTGTACCGGATGGGTAGACCAGATGAATTATCGCCATCGAAGAAGCTTAGTATTACAATGTTGTTATTGCATTAGCTGAAGTAATCTTGATTGATATAATATAAAAAGAGGGAGTTTCAAATTTTAAACTGAGAAAAAGGGAAGATGTGGGCTACGGTAACTTTCTAATTCTAGGCAATCAAATAAACCCAAATTTCAAGAGACGAACGCGAAAACCGTCTATAGAACAATGGCAAGAAAGGTGGGGTACCTGGATGGATGGCAGGACAACTTTTAGTCTTGCCAAACATTGGGGAAAAATTAGAGAAGATACTGTCACAGAGTGTACATAATCTATTATTTTTGAACAAATACCTGTGTGATACTGGTCATAATGAGGAAACCGTAGACCATATGCTACTTAATTGTGTGTACTAGCCGATGAAGCTAGAGCACAATTGCGAACGCCAAGTAAACTGGTTTTAATGATGCTACACCATATTGATGCATTTATTAGATTCTACGTTTTAATTAGATCAATCCATTTACTAAATTTTAAGCAGTTTTAACTTTTTACGCTCCAACGCAAAATTTTGACCCGCAGATAAGTTATTTTACATTTTATCACATAAGGAGCTTGGGTCTAACCAACAATACAAACATTTATAACAAAAACAAGATAGTAGACGAGTATGCGCATGGTTCCACCTGGCCAAGCATATATCAACAACGGTGACACAAGCAGAACTGAACAATGGCGTGAAAAATGGACATAGGCTCAGCTTGGATACCAGTCCAGCGCAATCAACGCACAATTTATACAATAACGAAGACATGTCGTGTCACGATTACATCCTTACCCACGGTACATCCTTACCCACAGTAAAACGAAAAACTATAAAAGCACGTGTCAGACTCATTTGTTTATTTAACATTTAACTTCAATTTCTGTTTTAAAAAAGGTTTAGGAGCTGCTGATTGGGTTGTCATATATGTATGACATATTTATTTGAAATATGTCGAAAAACCTATAAGAACTCTTGCTACATACACAACAAATGAATCATATTTTTTTTAATTTGTCATAGAACACAACAACATTAGTCGTGTTTTTTATTGCAGGGCACCGTTTGTCCCGTGTTAAGTTAAAGTCAAATTTAGTTAATTTGAATTAATTCAATATTTGGATTGGACGATGTCAAGTGAATGATATTCTACGTTTAACAAAAGCTTTCCATAAACAAAATTGATTGATTTTGGAGTTATTCTCTCTATAGTTAGAAATGGGATTTGTGCAATTCCTGAATTTCTTATTCGTTTTATCGAGTTCCCACTTACAAATATTATGTTAATTTCATATTACATGCACACCTTTATTTTCCGTTTTTGTGTGATTCATCCATTAAGAATTTTCAGGATAAGAAATCGGTATGCCGATTTTATTGTGTTTGCAGTCAGGTCTAGGATGACCAGATATACTCTTTCCAAGAGTATTAGTATTCTGTTTGTATTGATTTGCTCTTTTGTTAGACAAAAATCATCAAAATGTTCTTGTTTTTTTTAAAATCATTATTGACCATTGTGGTATACTCATGGTTTTGAAGGAGTGTTATTGTTTTAACAATTAAAAGAACATTAACTATAGTCTGAGTTTCCAATTTGAACTCGGTGTGAAGAGTGGCTAGCATTTGAAGAAAGTCAGTGTATCAAACATCAAATCCATCGTTGCTATCTGTTGCTTTTGCCTCTTGACCTTGGGTCACCTGTGCATATGATTCTTTTCCTCGTAATTTAAATAGTTCCCGATTTGGCTGTCGATTGGTCGGGGCTTTACTAGCAGGGTTTCTACGGCTTAGATCAGACTTTCTAGTGCGATTTTCTTATATTGTGTAATTCTTTATATCTAGCTACCTCACAGCCACGGTAATTAGCTGGATGTTGCCCGTTGCAATTAATGCATTTTGCAGCTGAGTTCCTATCTAATGTACACATCCTCGTAATGGTTGTGGTTATCAGCACATTTTACGCATCCTGCCATACGTCCACAGTCTCTGAGTATGATTGAAGCCCTGACCTTTTTTGCATTGGACTATCAGCACTGACTTTTTCGGCACTGGTTCAATTCTGACTTTCATATTTTGAATTGTTCGAATATCATGAATTTTTTGAATATTTTCCTCCTTGCCAAACGTTAGCATAAATAGCGGTAGCCAGCGTTTTATGACGACACTATGTCCTTTATCATCTATCGTTTCTCTCTTTTTGAATGATGTTTGCAGCATCCTTAATATCGAATTTACTCTGCAGCTCGGCAATTATATCTTCACTCTCGCATGTTTGATGTAGTCCTCTAGCCCTTTATGCCCTTTATCCTGAATGTATAATAATATTTATTATTCCAGAATTTCTATAATTTTTCTCTAAAAAACATTGCCTTTGGCTTGTATCCTAGTTTCTTGTTTAATTTAGACAACAAAAAAGTCTCCGTTCGATTATTCAGTAACAAAACTACCATTTGGTTTAACGGTGCCTCCCTTAAGTATATTGAAAATGGTCTTTCATTAGACTCTTCCTTCTCCTCTTAGTCAGTGTTGTTATTCTCGCTCATTCGATTCCATCATTAATTTAAACTGTTAATAAAGCCTATAGGTGTAAGCAGTATAATCATTCCGGAAAATATATACAACAAAATTGCGGACGGGTAGTAATACCTAATAAGTATAGTGTATATTCGGCCACGATAGCGTAAGCATAATCTATAAAAGAATAAGAAAATTCCAGGATTTGACAACTTGGCTCCCGAGCCCTTTGCAGCATTGCAGTGAACTGCCAAATTAATTATAATGTATATAAGAAAAATTCAAAAGGGAGATGTAGGTATAAATATAAAATCGATATTAAGAAGTAAATTTCTCATTGTATTATAACACTTGTAAGCCGATTTATTATACATAAAACATAATACGTAGAATTACTATATATGAAAAGATTGGCTATCAAACTGTCAAACGATATTATATGCATATGTATATTCATTGTGTAACCCGTAACCACCTAACCGGACTGCGTTTAGTGAATTTTTCCTATGAAAATCAAAAACAAAGCAAACAAAAAAGTATGAAACAACCACAAAACCGGATTTATTAAACCGCAGTTTGGCTAGGCTATAAGGCAAAGAATCAAAAATGCAAATTCATAATTATCATATTTTAAGCTTGACATATTCCATTTTTGTTGGATAAAACGTAAAAATCCCATGTATAAAAACTGGAAGCCTTAATTTTAGAACGATATAGAATTTATCAAGGACCATTGGATAATATAAAATCCATCCATTCCTATACACAACACACGTTAAATTGGTCCAAATAAAAATGAAAAAAACTCTTTTAATAATGAAACATAAAATACAAAAAAGTGTGGCAAGGCAATGTCTTGGCAGTAAAGTCATCAAAGAATATAATTTATATTTGTATGCGCCATCACAAAACAAATTGACGCAAATGACTTTGGTAACCTGAGAATGTGTTTTAAAACAACACAACAAACCAAAAAAAAAAAAAAAAACAAAAAAAATGAAAATCGAAAGCAAAAAAGGACAGACAAACATATAAAACTTGCGCAGAACATAAAAAATTCGCAAACATTTTTTGTTCACAAACCAAACCCAAGCAAAGGTAATTTATCTGCTATTTATAATCGAAAGCAAATCATTTTGATAATCCTCTACCACTATGATGAACGGCTTTAGAATTAGAAATCATTGTTTATGCCCCGTCTATTCATTCAAGGTATCAGTTTTTGTACACTGTATGAATATATCCGGTAACAAAAAAATTCTAATAATTTTGAACGACAAAAGGGCAAAAAGGAAATCATTGTTTGCAAACACACAAAAAAAGACGATCTTTTGATCTATTCACTATTGTGTTAGTTGAGTTTAATCTATTTTTATCATAAAATAGTTAAAATATTTTCACATTCCTTAGAAATTTGAGGGGGTAATCGTATAATATGTAGGTGCATCCACAATGATGTAGGTCGAGTAATTTTAATTCTAAGTAATGATTTAAGCTCATAATAGAATGAATATCGTATAAGAGTTGATGAGATCCTAGATGGCTAGTAAAACTAATCCACTTAGACAGCTTAAAGGTATATTTTTGTTCTTAGCAGATCAATATTTTTACTGTAGACTAAACTGCTTTAGAAGCTGATAAAAATAATTTAGATGTGATTAAATAGTCTCGGTCACCTTATTAGACACTTGGTCTCTAGGTTTTAATCATTTAGAATTATTGTGCAGGCTATATAATTCACATATTACTCACGTATTCAATTCTGTATCCAATTCCATATCTGGCTAGGTATTTTAATAAAATTGAGATCCTGAGACCCACTTCACATTATGATTGTTTAAGGCCATATTCCAGTTAAATATTCAAGAAATCTTCCGAAAGTCCCAGTTCCACGTTTTTCTGAGAAATTTCATTGAAATTTTCGAATTTTGTGCCGCTTTGGATTGGTCTTCCATGTAATGGGCAAGTGGCCACTTTGTATATATGACATGAACTTCGAAGGATTGTTATTTATTGCGACATTTTACTTTAAATATATCAAAAATATCAATTCAAAAAATATAAAAATATATGTATGTCAAAAATAAAAAAAAAAAACACGACTACTGCACTGACACTAAACTAGGTAGTAGCGCGTTCTCAAATTCTAGCTGCAATTCTTTAAATTCCAGTTCTTTTATGTAAATAATTACTAGTATTTTATTTAGCATAGCTGTATAGTTATCTGGAACTATTATTAACGTTTTTAAAAGCCATTATTTGGTTTTGGCCATGAGGTTGGTCTTCATACTGTCTTAGACAATCTGAAGAAACCAAGCCGTTATTCGTGGAGCCATCGTCGCCTGCAACGAGCTCTGCGCCTACCATATGGTGGCTCTTCCTTCAGAGATCGCTGCACAGTTCGTTCCGAATTCAAACGCATAACGAGACCGATCTGTAATCTCGATATTGTACAGACCTCAGTAGGTGCCATCTTCTTCGCGTTTTGGCCCGTAAAACACTCGCATGATTCTTTTCTCAAATGTAACGAGCCACCTCTCGTATACTCGTCAGTCAGCGTCTAATTTTAACATCCATACATAACAACGGGTATGATCAACGCTTTTTTAATGGTTCAGCTTCACGGAACTTGATCGGTGTTTGAATGGTAGCAGTAGCCTTAGAGGATACAAAGCACAACTGCCTGTTGCTAGCAGCTGTTTAATATCCTCACCTACACTAATTATAGTGAGTGATAAGATAGCCAAAATATACAAACCGCTTCAATCCCTCAAACGTGTAGTAAATACTATCAAAATCTGGTGTGCCATTGCATCTATAACCAGAGATCATGTATTTTGTTTTGAACTCATTGATCTAGGGTCCAACAGAAGCTGAACACTCTACAAACGGATCAAGTATTTCTTCCTTCACTCCGTTGCTATTCAGTCCAATCACGCATCTGTCATCTGCATATGCAAGCACCTGATTAGGACTGCGTTATAAGATGTTGCGCTGAGGTGTTTCATATGATATGTAGATATCTCAGTGATTGATAGTCATACTAATCGAATAATGTCGATAAAACAGTTCCACAAAGTATCCTCACCGTGGCTTTAGAGAATTCGTCATGTATTAGAACGTAAATGCAAATCTATATGGGGTGACTCAACCACAGTCTGTGACACATGATGCACACCAAACAGGTCGATAAACTATTCATCTCTATGCATCAAGTACTGCGTCGCTGTTGACCCAAGACGAACCTATGTTTGTTTATTTCTGCCAGTTCTATCATTAAAGTCCCCAATTACCAGTCTAAGTCCGAGTCCGATAATTTAATGAAACAAAATGAAAAAGTCAGTAAAGTTTTATTTGATTTGCATATTATGACTAAAAATTGTCAAAGCATACATACCAAATTCCAACGTAATTGGGCCTGTCAGTGTAAAATAGGTCTTAATATGGAGCCTGGCTGACATCTGTGGGATGTGTACACAAATTATTGACAGGGCCAATTAGGTTGGAAGTTGGTATGTATGCTTTGACAATTTTTAGTCATAATATACAAATCAAATAAATCTTTACTGACTTTTTCATTTTGTTTCATAAAATTATCTGATGATTAGTTAGTTCTTGCAAAGTTGTACAGAGATAGTTGCAGGATACTGTCACGACAGTATCGCATTGAACTGTTTTAACCTAGTATACATAGTAAAACTATTTATTAAATTTCATAATTAAAACATGTATTTTATTACGAAATTTATTAAACCAACCAAATTATGTAATTGACAAATTTAATTAATCAACTAAAAACTAGATTTATTTGTTTTATCTATCAAGACATTTTTTTATAATCACCACATTTGATTATACACACTGACATCTCTACATAGATATTTAAAGCATTAAATTACACTGAGGAAACAAGTAATCGCAGCTGTCAAAGTGACAGATTCAGTCTAGCCTATTTTTATTATCTATCCACGTCGGTTTGATTAACGACACAAAATTTTGCGAAATAATTTTAGTTAACGTAAACACAAATACAAATTTGGACTAAATATTTGCGTGTCATAATATATACTAGGAAATGGGTGCTAAAACGATAATTGTGACCGGTGGAACAGGGCTCGTCGGAAAAGCCATTGAAACCATTGTTAAAGAGCAAAACTTGCCAGACGAGAAGTGGTTTTTCCTTGGATCGAAAGATGCTGATTTAACGTAATAAATATTTTTAAGATATTAATTCAATATGTCTGTAAAATTTGTGTATTTATAGGAATTTTGAATCAACCAAAGCTTTATTTGATAAACATCATCCGACACATGTTATTCACTTAGCGGCTATGGTTGGCGGCCTTTTCCACAACATGAACAATAATTTAGATTTTTTGCGGAAAAATATGCAAATCAACGATAATGTTTTGCAGCTGAGCCATGAATATAATGTTAAGAAGGTGGTCTCCTGTTTATCAACATGTATATTCCCTGATAAAACCACATATCCTATCGATGAAACTATGGTTCATAATGGACCACCACATGTTTCAAACTTCGGTTATAGCTATGCCAAAAGATTAATTGATATTGCAAACAAAGCGTATCACCAGCAGCACGGAAAATTATTCACATCAGTAATTCCGTGCAATGTATTTGGGCCACACGATAACTATAAACCTGGCGTAAGTCATGTAATCCCAGGTATGATACAGAGGCTTTACGAAATTATTTATGAAAAAGATTTGGAAACACCGGAGGAAGAGAAAGTATTTTCAGTTTATGGCACGGGTAAACCGTTACGCCAATTTATTTATTCATTAGATTTAGCTAGGCTAATAGTATGGGTGCTTCGGGAATATTCTAGTGTTGAACCGATTATTTTGTCGGTTGACGAAGCTGCTGAAGTTACCATAGCACAATTAGCTGAATCCATTTGTAATGCATTTAATTTCAAAGTAAGGCCAAAGAGAATGGAAAAATGTATGTATTCTAACTGATCCTTTTATTTTAGGGTAAAATAGTCTTTGATGCAACCAAAGCTGATGGACAATACAAGAAAACGGCATCGAATGCTAAACTAAGAGCTTTGAATCCGGATTTTAAGTTTACAAATTTTGATCATGCCATTAAGGATTCGGTTAATTGGTATAAGGATAACCAAACTACAGCTAGAAAATAACAGTTCCTCGAAAAAGAAATGTTACTTATGCTAGAAAATATACAGTTATTTATTTTTGGTTGTTTAATTATATTATTGAAATGTTACGTTTAATAAAATGACAAAATATCTAACATATTTTTTTAAAATTCAATTTTTCTGTCACTGACTTTCCTAAATCAAAGGAATCATTGAAATGCGCCATATTAACACTCAATATCTTAAACCACTTGCTAATCACACTAAAAGTGTCAGACGCACTAAAATTAGTTCCCTAATACTTTTGCGATGAATTCCTTAAAGTTGGTCGTTTGAATTGAGTTTATTTTTATATGGTTTTTTTTTATTTGTTCGGCTAGTGGATTTAATATCCTTTGAAAGCTAAACAGTATCCCTATTTGTACACGGCTACAGGTCCGCCTTTTTAAATGGCCAGGCCATCTGCACACTGCATAGCTCCATATGCTAGCCTGTACTAATCTGAACGATGGGGTCGGCCCATGAGTTCTACATTCCAACAGAGGGTCATAGAAGTTTTCAATTTAATCACCGATCGTAGTCGGGAGATGAAAAATCCCTATTGCATCCAGCATTTGTTGGGATTCGAGAACCCGGTACCTCCCGATCCAAACGTAACATGTTTAACCACTGCGCTATTTCTCGGTAAAAGGTTGATTAATTATGAACCCCAATTCTTGTGTTAAATAGAATAGGTCTCCATAGCTATGCACAAATTGATGTGGTTCTGGTCCAGGAACCTTGGGTCACCGGTGTACGGATAATGGGACTCAGAACTCCCAGCTACAAAATATCACACGCGAAAAATAAGGGCAAGATTCGTTCCTGCTTTCTCCCTAAAAATAACTTGAATGTTTTGTACTACTAAATTACAACAACGGTGATGTAGTGATGGCTAGCATTGAGATGGATGGTAGAATTGTCTGGCTAACATCGGTTTACATACTATACGTGGATCAATTATACAGGTAGATTAGGAAGCGCAATAAAGGAGTTTCAAATACGAAAAGTCGGAGTCATTATGGAGCAGTGATGCTAATGAACATCACACAATCTGGGGATTAATTTTATTTTAAGCCAACATTTATTACTAAAAACAGACAAGAAGTGCTAGACATCACACTTGTCTCAGATTTTATTAAGGGTAGGGTATTGAATTGGAAAGCGTCCGAAGACCATCCCTTTTCTGACCATTGCTACCTCCAGTATGAAGTGTTTACAAAACCCACTAGTAAACCAACTTTCAGAAACAGGAAGAAAACTGACTAAAGTTCTTTTAGAATCATGCTTGGTAACTCATTCCTAGTAGCGGTTCCAAATCCACCTGCATTAACACAGGAGCTTGATGTTTTAGCAAACAAGTTATCGAATACTTTTAACAAAGCTTTGTTAAGTTAAGAGGATGTCCTCTTGCTATGCCTTTGGAGAAGTCTCGGTAGGAACTACAAAATATTTGATCGAAATGCAGGAGAATGTTCAAGATGGCGAGGAACACATATGCTGCTGCGAGTTGAAAGTGCTTTAAAGAAGTACTCAAAACCTACAAGTTCGAATTTAGAAGTGTCAAAACAAGGGCCTGGAGGTTCTACTGTGCTAAAATACAGGAATCCTCGGAGGCGCTAAGACTAGAAAAATACTATGTTCTAGTCCTCCAATCCCGAGTTATTTCCAACGACCGGATGGACTACGTGTAATGAGGAATCTCTGGAGCTACTATTAGAAACACATATTCTGAAGTGCTCGGTACTAGCTCCAGAGAGATCTGAAATGAATAGGGACGTATGTTTCGCGAGTCATATAGTAAATAGGCGGAAAATCCTGTGAGCAATAGGCAGGACCTGATGGCATTATTCCTCTGGATGTCCAGCAAACTATTGACTTAAACCCTACTCTGGCTTGAAGTTATCTTCAAAAGTAGCCGAGAACTTTGGAACCACTTGTAATAAATGGTGGGATTTTATCCTTCCTTCTTTAGAATTTGGTCATTAATGACCTCTTACTAAACCTGGAAGATCAAAGCTTCAGAGTGGTTGCATTTATGCGGATGATGTTGCTATTGCGGTCTTCGGAAAAAATCCTTGTACCCAGAGGTGAGCATGAGCGCATGCAACGTGCAGACGGCTGGCTCTCTGAGTGGGCCAGCAGCAGTGGACTGAGCGCGAATCCACAGAACACGGAGCTGGTTCTTTTTACCAGGAAGCACAAGTTTCCTAAGTTAAACCTTCCAATTCTAAATAGCTTGGGCTCATTTTGGACAGCAAGCTAAGCTGGAACTACCTGTTCCTTTACTCCTGTAAAAATACCATTGGGAAGAGATGTACACTGACTCTATATTTCTGGGGTCAAACTCGACCTCTTATATAGGGTTGTCGTTTGGTGGCCAACGATAAAAATTATACGTAAAACTGTTGATGAAAGTTCAAAGAACTCATCAGCAATCCTACAAAAGCTTTGGTAATTCTCTTTCAACTCACCTTCTTGGATCTTGCGGGAAAGCAACTGGCAACTTACACAGCCGTACGGCCCAAATCCATATCTAAGTGAACCTGTAGCAACATAGGGCACTCATCTATTTTATGCAACAGGGGTATTCCTGATACTACTGAATACTGACTACACTCTCTCGAGGCGAGGTTCCTACCAGAGAGGACTGGGTGAGTAAGACGGTTATTGGTAATGCAGAGCTGAGCTTCCTCATTGATGGCTTAAACAGGGATAGTGGGGTCGGGGGTGGGCCACACACATGAGGCACTGTAGATTAACCTATCATTTCGCCTTTTTTTGCAAGGTCTTTGAAGCTGAACTTATCGCGATAATGGAAGCCCTAGACGGGTTGTGGTACAATGTAATACAGTACAAGGGATATCACATATTTACAGATAGTCAGGTAGCTATTAAAACCCTACAAACACACTTCCTTACGTCAAAGGTAGTTCAGAATTGTCTGACATCTATAAATGAGGTTGCTGATCAGTTCAACATCCGCTTGACGTGAGATGTAAGGGCAGATGAGCCTGCCCGTCAGGAAAAAGCACGCCTCACAAAGCAGGATGGATATCAAGATATCGCTGGTTTCATGTAAACAACTGCTTCAGGAGGAAGCTATGAGAGAAACAAACAACAGAGTGTCTAACACCAATTCGTGCATAATAATACCAAGCAGATCTGGCCTAAACTTTACCGGATCACTTCACCCAGCTTGCTGATACCGCTTCGGCGGCGCCATATTGGTGTGGTCGTGGGAGCTATCACGAGACATTGTCTCATAGGTAAACATGCAGGTAGAGTGGGCGTCTATACATTGCCCGTTTGTCCTCGTCTAGCGTACATCTGGATAACCGGATCGCGGCCTATCGATGCCAGGGAAATCAACGCTTCTTCAAAAGCTCTGGATAGTTTGATGAGTGAGGGGGAGGAAACTCAAAATATGTTAGGACGGCCACCCTAACCTAACCTAACCTAACCTATGTACAAATATGTAAATCTGTATGTGAATAACATAAAAAAAAGATCTAAAGGTAAATGTATCCAATGTGTATAGGGTTGCCATTTCTCCGGATTTAAAAGACCATCTCCAGTCTTCAATTATATTTCAATTCTAAAGATTTGATCTATAACTTTTATTTCATTAAAATAAATTCTTGGTGCATTTGTAGCCAACTGTACGGCATCCACCCAGCTGTTTAAAATCTAAGACCTTCTTATAATCTGAGACCTTCTTCTAATTCAAATTTTAACATTTCTACCCCACTAATACGACACCAAGAATGATAACTACGTACCAGCGACGGCCTGACGAACCAGTTACATTACCATCATTACATTATTATTTGTCGAATTGATATCGAATAAAGATTGCTTCCAAACCACTCGTATCGCGTTAAGGCCACTTTAAAATCTCCGGCTTAGCTTATGAATTCTGCATTCCAACGAGAGGTCATAGTAAATGTATGTTTATTATCCTCCTAATCGAACTTATGGATGGAAAATCTCTTCGTTTCCTGCTGGTATTCTGATTCGAACTACGTATATTCCATTCCAAGCATTATAGCTATAGCAGAGTTTTCCAACTAACGGTCTGCGAACATTTCAACAGATAATTTTCCTATATTTTTTTCCAAGTAGAACTTTATTTAAAATAATAGGCAATATCGAATTTGAATTAGAAAATAAATATTGTTACGATTGTGGCGATTTCTCGATATGCGTAGCGAGTCGCTACCGTGAATGTAAACTGTAATAATTAGATGTGTCTAGACTATTCAAGAATAGTCTAGACACTCTCGAACATTGTGGAATATTCTAGGTTAGAATATTTGGTATAAATTCGAGATATAATTTTAGAAGTTAGTTAGTTGTGATTTAACCGTGATATTGCTAGTAGAGTATTAAAAAGGAAAGATAAGTGTTTATAAAGTGTAATAAAGTAATTATTGTGAAATTAAATAATTAAGTTATATAAATGAATTAATTAAATTAGTGTTTAGTGTAATTATTAATAAATAAATTTAGTGTTATCTAGAAAACGTAACAATATTGTTATACTTATACCAAAATAAATGTTCTTAGAACTTAAGTAGACTAATTGACTTTGTTGCGTATACAAAACATTTTTCAACATGCTGATTAAAATGTATATTCGAATTCTTTTGTTGTTGTCTTTTTGACTAAATACTACGGCGCAAAACTTGTAGTTACGCCACTGGATTTCAGTATGTTCAATGAACCCTTTCATTGCACAGAAGGCTAACGATTTATGATTCGTTATACCTTAGCAAATAATTTAGACAATTTCTACGAATATAAGTATCTTTGCAGCTTCAGACCATTAAGGCTGCTTTTTGACTTTAATATACAAATTTTAAAGCCTAAATCTAAAGACTGTTGTATAATTGCCCCGAATCATTTAACAAAATCAGTATTAAACTGGAACTTTATCGTGTAAATCCAATTAAGATGGCGATTCTATTGACTGCGCTAAACCGAAACTGTGTAATTTAAATAACGTGTAAATCGAGAAATGCCAGAATATCTAGAATTTCAAATTTGTAGTACCTCATCTACTTATAGTCACAATTTATTAAACATTTTTTTTGAACAAATAAAATTTTAAAATATAATATATATTTATTATAAACATTTAAGAAATATAATAATGTATAATATTAAATATAAATAATTATTTTAAATTGTAGGATAATTTACACCAACAAAATAATAACAAACAGATAATACTTATAGATTTTATAATATGCATAATAATAATAATTCGGAACAAATCTAATAATAGCGGGAAAAAAAATATTTAAACATTGAATCTCGTCTCCGATCCATCGGCCAACATCAACGTAACCGTACGATTATTAATCCATATCAATTTAGCCAAACGCATTGGATTGTAGCGTGTGACATCCGGTATGGATGCGGTGGAATATCCTTTAATACATTTTGTTTGAGATTGTCCTAGGCCAAACATACCGGTACTCGTTTGCCAGAATGAAAGGCGATTTTCACCACACGCATAGCTTACTAAAAATTTACCATCCGGACTAAATGCGAGTGCAGTTATTGGATGGGAGTGAGCCGGTATCATTTGACATTTATTTTGTCGCAGCTCGTAAATAGCTAGATGCCCGTTACTAGCACCCACCGATATACGACGTGTAGCTGCGCAATGAGAGACTTGATTAAATTTACAGATCGTTGAACAAACATCGCTAAGTGGTTTATTTTTAAGATCCTGCGAATCGACACAATGTAGTGCTATATCCATCACTTCAACGAGTAATGTGGCCATTTCACTTTGCATTTTATCGATAAGCATTTCTACGCACTGTAATATCTCCTTTTTGGCTCGATGCAATACGGATTGGGTCAGTGGCACACTGATAGTTTGAGCATTTTGTTGCAATGTATTGTATCTGGCTACCTCGCGCGCCATTGTCGTAATGAATGCAGCTGGTCTAGCGGTTGCGATTAACCTTAGCGCATGTCTCGCTGTTCTGCATGCATCTGCCTGAGCTGTTAACGGAAGTTTGTAATTCAAACTTGGAATAAGACGACTCGAATCACAACACATTTCTAGGAGCCCTAATAACACTTTGCTGACATCTAAATATGGTTCCCACACTGTAAAACCACGTCCGATCAAATCAATCGCAGCACGACGCAACGGTGTGTGAGCAGGTAATTTTGGTGTCGGTGGTGCTAGTAATAAATGTGTCAACGCCATAGCGGTGAGGCGAGCCAAATTATTGTTTCCAATACCAAATCCTTCCACAACTGAACTCTTTCGCCTTTGATTATTCGGATTCTTTTTATCAGCGGTAGACGATTCGATAGATATATCCTGTCCAAATTCAGCACCAATAACGCCAAGTAATACTACAGCGGTAGTTTGTTTACGTTTTAATTCCGCTAAACTGGATGGTTTGCGTACAACTTCCTCCTCCTCCTCTTCAAATTCTTCTTCAGTTTGTTCCGGCATCTGAATTACAGGAGATCCGACAGTACTTTGTTGCCCTGGTGATTGCACCTGTTGTGCAATCGACTCGGTATGGGTATAAAGTGGTAAATATTGTGCCCAACTTTCAACCAATAGTTTCCGCCCCTTTTTACCCATCCGGCCCAATTCGCCAAGCAGTATTTGCTGCGCTGCCTCACGTATCTCTAAACAATGATGTTGCCATCGCCGTGCCATCATCTCAACCTGAGGACGTTTAAAGTTTCTCGGTTCGAGTACGTCTATTTTATCGGGTAACAAGAAACAATGATGAGTCGACAAAAGACTCCAACCCTGTTTAATTTGTGCTTGATTCTGAGTAAATAGCTCCTCGTGTTCTTCATCCGTCGCCCAAGTAGCATTAATTTTAGACCCATGCCGTTGTATTTTTTTATTACGGTCATTTTCTGGTAAAAATGTCGCCATTTTCATAGACATTAATGTATTTGACATTGCAACCATAGCCAATAAGTGATTCGATGTCAGCGTAGTACTCAATTCCCAATGTAAGCGACCGGTGAACAATCGCGTCAATGATTCTTGTTTGATTAATTCGATCGGTACTGAACTCGAAGTTTTTACATTTTCCAAACTCGTGATTGTATCGCTGTTGATCGTATTCTGCCATGTCGGTAACATAAGTGACATGTAACCACCTTTTGAGAGTACTCCAAACGATAATGGTACTTTTGGGCGCAACAAACCTAGCTGTGTTTCGCAGACCGTATCCAAATTTGAGTCCAGGCCCCACGAGTGAAGTAAAGATAGTAATAACTGTGCAACTTCCATCACATGGGTGGCTTCCATGCGTGGTGCTATTTTTTTCGTTGCGTCCGTTATGTCTAGAAAAACAAATTAAAGAATATAATTAAATTTTGTTCTCATCAAATTAATATGTTGTTAATGTAGGTAGTGACGACTGAAGACATTTATTAAAACGTATTAATTAAAAATTAGTATGTACAATATTAGTTTTGTTTTTTGGTATAGCAAGGTTTAATTATTAATCATCATTATTGGATATTATTAGATTAAAGCTTCCATACAAATTATTCCACCCCACCCAAAAATCATGCGTAAAAACTAAAATTGAGATCATATTGTGAGTATAAACGAATATTTGTTGGTTCCCGTAGTCATGGTTATTTCAGGGTTATCTGGCTTAAACTGCCAACTCAATTAAGCAAATTCCTTGAAAGATTTCTTTGATTATTTCTAGAAATCCCAGCATTAATTGTGTATGTTCGTCGGATCTAACAGCTCCAATTTGATTCTTGTCGGGATTTTTTAATGATCCAGTCTATATGGACTGGTCCAGTTGTAACATGTGGCGACTCTGGTCCACCAAAACAATAGCTAAGTTAAAGGCCAATTTTTTTAAATTTATATTTTATAATATTTTTTGCCAGACATTTATCATTCATTGTAAGAGCAAATATGTCACAGAATTGTGAAAACAAAATTTTTATCTACTGTATACAGCAACTGTAATACGAGTAGGTTTGACAACGATGAAACAAAAAATGATAAAACTTCAGATATTTCTAATTTTGGTCCATGCTATATTCTAATTTGGCAGAACTCCCGTTTATTTATCTCACTGTATGAATAACTTTTATCAGCCCGCTAAATATTGACACAAAAAATTGGTGGCTTAGCACAAACTGAAAAATCATTGGGAAGCCGTGAAGAGAATTAACGACGAGTTGTTGGGGATTTGTGTATTACATACAAAGGTCAGAAAAAAACAATTTTATGCACAACTATTTCTCTCTCATTTACTACTTTCTTGGACAAATTCCAGGAACTATGAAGCACGTCTCATATCTCACTGAAAATAATAATATTAAATACAAAAAACGAATCGATTTAATTATTCAGCGGGGAATCTAATAAGCAACTTATCCATATGTTAAAAACAGGAACCGAAATGTTCTGTCAACTGGAATCAAGAATTATTTTTATTTTATAGAAACTCCATTTCCTAACTTTTTTGATAAATTTCAAATTTTAGGATTCCTTGCAGGTCAAAATTTAATTTTGACGAAAATAAACGTTGGATGAATTTGTAAGAATTTTTGGGTTTATATATGAATGTATGTATTTAATACCATGATGTTCTGTAAACGAATGAAGAATAATATTCTATGCCTAGAAAAATTTTCAGCTTCTTTAGAGAATGCCAAGAAATGTATTGAGTGATGAGATGCTGCGAGTTTTTGTGAACTTCTTTACATTTTTTGTTTTTGATAATTTATGTATGAGATTTAAAATATATAAATCATATCACGAAACTCACCAAAATTGTACTACAATGTCAAAATTTACCAGTTTCAACAATAAACAGTTCCCAACGTTGTTTATCTTCGAAAAATTTCAAATACATTGGAAGTAACATTGCGTGGATTCACACCTGCCAGCCCATTCTATAAGCTCAGCTAGTTTAGAACTTCTTTATATTAATATTGGTCGTTAATGTAAAATTTCTGCATCCGGGAACGAGCTGAACATCGAATAACTGTATAATTATAACAGATTGAAAGACAATATACTTACCGGATCTTATTGTTTATTTTAAATATACCAACAAAAACTATACTGGTATGTACACACCATAATTAACTGGACTATGACGTCGGAAAGATGTAAAACAATCCTATCAATGATAACTTATATTACGGTCCAGAAATTCATATGTCAAAATAACCTTTAATAAAATTGTAAACTGAATCTTTTATTGTTTTAAAATATAAAAGTACGCATAGTTGAAATTGTTTACAACAAAAACCTTTGTGAAGGCATTCTTTAAATGTATTGAAGACATAAATAACGCAAAAAAATAAGAAACGTGAAGAAAACTATAACCAACCCACCTTGTTAAATTGGTATCTTTTTAGGTATATAAAGTAAAGACATAACATGTAGCTCGATATAGTAGCTTTTGAACGGGTTGCACGATCAATAATCAACAGCATCATGAGAGTACTTGTAAGAAAATTTAAAATTAAATAATTTATTTCTTAATTTTTTTTAATAAATTTGTCTTTTTAAAGATTTTTTCAGTTTTAATAGCCTTTTCGCTAGCCATCGAAAGTCCTGAAAGTGAAAACTTAATGGAAGCCAGCGATGCAGCTCCAAAAGACACAATACAATCAGAGATTCTAGCACGCAGCCTACCGGATACGGAGAAATATACCATCATTAATCCACAACCATTATACTCAACCAATTTATATCCATCACTCCAACCAATCATTCGATCGGTCGTCCGCACAAACGAACCACAAATTGTTCAACTTAATCCCGTAATCTTGCCATATACCACTACCGCTCATATTGCAAGTAAGTGTAAGAAAATGTTTACCATCGTAAGGTTATTGATATTTGCCGATGCACAATATGTGACATTGATCGTGAATTTGATTGCATTGATATTGAAATCGATTTGTTTGCACAAGAAAAGTGAAAGTTGAAATGTTGATAAACATTTTAATGTCATATTCTGTTATAAATTATTATTCGTTTTTACTTGCAGCACCTACAACTTATATTAAAACAGCTAGTCCTATTGTTGAAGTACAACAAGTAGTAAGCGGAGCCATTGTCGATCAAACGCTATTGACTGAAAAAACACAATACCATTCACAAGACGAATTAGGCCGTGCCACCTATGGACATGCTGAACCACTCCAAACTCATAACGCATATCAAGATGAAAATGGGGCAAAATCAGGAAGTTTTTCATATATCGCACCAAATGGTAAACTATTAACGACCACATACTCAGCCGACGCGAACGGCTATCGTGCCAAGACAAATGCCCTACCAATTGCAAATAAACCAGAAAACATAATATCACGCCGTCGACGATCAGTGATTGCCGCAGCACCACTTTCTGTTTTACGCAAATCAACTTTAACTCAAATAGTCAATAATCCAGGACACGCCATCTCGTATCGCATTGATCCAATCGAAGGTCAAGAAAAATTGGTAAAATCTATAGCTTACAATCAACCTCTTGTTTATTCGACACTTCCGTATGCGACGCCAGCAGCATATAGTGCACAACCAATTTTCTACAACTCTATTGCAACAATACCTAGCGCATATCAAAAAGCAACCTTAACAAATGTAAGATAAGGTTAAGGCTATATTTAAATGTTATTTTGTGACTTTTCTTTTTCTTATATAGATTGTGCACACACCGGGACATGCAGCTTCATATCGTGTAAATCCAAACTAAATTTATAATAGTGCATGTAATATAATAATGAATGGCAAACTTCTGACCAGTATGTAAAATGGATTCAAATAAAAACTTATTTGATTTAATAATCAAATATTTGTGTATTAATTTTACTGAGGTAGTTTACATCGTCATATTTAGTCCACGATCTCTATACACCATATCGAATCGAAGCTTGATTTATCAGATCATTATGTTATTCCGTGATGTAAACTACCTCAATAATTCCCGCTTATAAGTTCCCAATATTTTTGGAATGACACTTACCTTTGCCATTTGCGTCTACTGTTTTTAAACTTTCAACTTTCGCTTGAATTTTGGTTTGAACATTTTCCGCACCTTCTTTCATTTTTTGTAAAATTCCTAAACAAAATATAGTTATGGACAAATAGTCAATTTTGATTAGTAATATATGTCACTACAATTAATTTATTAAAATAGTGTAGGTATCATAAAGCATGCAGTTATTTTTCTAAACTATTAATTCGTGCGTTTAATATATTATACATAATTCATGCAAAAATTATAAAATACAAATTAAAAAGCATTTAAGCCATAGATAATTTAACAAATGTGCACGTCCTCATTTGAAATCGAATCAAAATAATATTATATTCAAAAACTGAATCGGAGATCAAAAATGCCATTCATCTGGAAATTATAATGTTCAATTTTATCTGAGTTTTAAATTAAATCAATTTTAGAAAATTTTAAAAAATGTTTATATGCTGATGGGAAATAGTTTGGAAAATTTAACTCGAATTTTCGGAGGTGCTTTACTCGGATAGGTTAATTTGAGTATATAAATCTTTCCAGAGTATACCACAATGTATATTTAATGCTAAAGACTCATTTGTGATTGATTTCTGATATTTTCTGAATGGAATTCCCAAATACCTCGAAATTAATGATTTCATCACAAAGGATAGCACATTTTTAATCTATTTGTGAAACCGGTGCTAAATTATAATTTTCTATTTTCCACTAATTTATTGGGTGTAATGTATGGTGAACGCTAATTCTAATAGATGAACTTAATAATTATATTTAAAATTTAAAAATGTATGTATTGCGATGTGCCTTCAGCCATTTGATTTATATCTTCTTTGAAATTCTCTTAAAATTATAAATATTACTCGTTTAGACATTTCAATAGAAAACTCGAATAATAATAATTAAGATCATTTATCGGGATCCTCAAAAACCGAATTATTCAAACTTCTACAGATTTAAGCCACATAATTTATTACTGTTTGCTATGATTGAAATTGATAAATTATAATCAAATGCATGACAACTGATTTTAGGGTAGTACTTTGTTTGTTTGCATTCTAATTCTATGTAATCGAATCTGTGGATCGAAGCTTCCTCCAAATCTGCACTTTTGTGAAGTTTTGCAGTTTGGTTTCATCATCATTACCTTATGCTGCCATAAATTTATCATTATAATTAACTGAAATTCAACTATTTTAGATGCGTTTAACAAACAACATATAGGTATTCATATTTGGCATAGAACATGTAATTTAAACAGAACAACCTCGGTATTGAGTTAAAATATTTACTATTGTATATATGTTTTAAGTACGCGAGAATTGATCAGAAAAATTAATTCTTTATTGTAGCAAAATTACACAATGATCGCTTCAAAATTACGATAAAATATACCAAAAATTGTTTGGCATTTCTTTAACACAAACCCGTCAAGCACAACTATTTCCTAACCTACGCTGTAAGTAAACGAAACCACGCTTTTCAATGATTTGGACAGACGTACGTGATTGCTTTAAATATTCAATCTAAAGCTTTCATTATAGTTTGACACAAACTATAAAACCAATTATTAAGTTCACATTTCTTACTTATAAAACTTACTTTATAGAAATTATATTTTGAAAACTCTGAACAACATCTACGGTTTTAGTGATGTCACTACATTGCAAGCATGTTGCATTTCATTCCTAAAGGCCTACTAGAGGTGATTTTTTTTCATTCTTAAATATACATACAAATATTAAATGTCTAAATATGTAATCTGGAACTTTTATCAATTCTAAATTTCGAGCCTAAATTCTAAAATGCTTTCCTTCGATCACGAAAAATGTTGAAAATACGTGTTTTGTGCTATTTGCATAAATTTAAAATAAATTATTATAACAAAAGCAACAGTAAAATATGTGTTTCACTATCGACTACAAATTCAGCCATAAAAACTATAAAAATTAATAATAAAAATGGAAGCAAACGAAACATGTGCATTAAATTTATAAATTTGCTCTATTTCTTGTTTAATTGTAAACAAACCATGTTTGTCTTTCTCTTTAAGAATTTTTTCCATATCTCCTGCTTTATTTTTAACTCGTCCAAAGAAATCTTAATTGAAAACAATATGCAAAACATTTTAGTATTTTTTAGATAAAAATAATTATTAGAATTGATTACATATTGTTAAAACGAATAAAATTATATTGAGAACATGTACCTGATATTTTTTTACCGGCATCATCTTTTTGACCAGCATTCGGCGCCGTTACCAAAAGTCCTTGTTCCTATAATAATGGATAAACAGTATGATGCATAAATACTTGTGATAGATAAATCCTAAGAAATTATTGTTTACCTCTAATGTAGTTTGGCTCATTGCCGCGTATTCCTCACTGTGCAACTCAAATATTAAACCTTCAATATCAAAGAATAAGATATGACTTTCCGCGTCTTTAGGATTAGTGCGAAGTCCCTGTATTAAGAGTGGACTATTTCTATTTTTCATCAATAACCCGCTATCATTATTGTGATGTGAATGCAACTGTTGAAGTTGATGAATACCACGTTGGGTAGCATGTCTTATAGCTTGCAGATTTCGATGTCGCAAGCCTCTAAAGAAATGAACTGCTGGATTAGCCAGTCCCATTTCAGAAGTTGAACTACATGAAGCAGTCGCTTCAAGAATATTTTCATCGCAAGCCATTAAGACTTCCTCGGCGAGCATTCCGTGCAAAACACGATCTAAATGTCCAGTCTCCATTTGCCAGACATAGACTGTGCCGTCAGAGCATCCAACTACCAAAAAGTCATCTAGTGGACGCCATTTAATAGTAACAACCGGGAACAGATGTCGACTGGCAAGGGTAACGCATTTACGCTCCTGCAAACTCAATAACGTAACAGAGTGATCCGATGCAACCGAACAAATACATTTTTGGATTCTTGGCTGTAAATAAAAATATGCATGTATAGTTTAGCAAGTATTTAAGCAACGCCCAGAAATAAGCTTACGCTGCACTCATTAGGTGGAACGAGAAGTTGTGTAATTTCCCCAGCATGCACACAGAATCGGTGTAACAAATTTCCACTGTACAAATCCCATAAACAGACTGCAAAATCAACACCGCCCGATATAAGGTGAGATTTTTCGTAACGTGGATGTGCCAATGATGGACACAGTAAACAATTAACTCGACCTTTATGACCCGACAAAATCTGATGTGGCGGCCAATCGTGATACTGTTGATGATTTCCGTGTAATAATTGCAGCATAACAGTTTGTGTAGCTGGCACGATAATTATAGTTCCATCTTCCCGTCCGATTACCAATCGACTTTGTTGTGGCAAATATATGCTAGCAGTTAGCTTTATGACGGATTCGATAGAATGATTTAATTGGTCTAAAATTCCAACAGGCGGTGGGACCATTTCATTCCATGACTCAGTAACACTTGTACATATCTTTGAACTGATCACATTACCGAGATGACCATCATTTTGTAAACGCTTAATTTCGTCTAATGTATAATCGGGCACCTCCCACAGTGTAACGTAACCTTCCGAATCGCCACGCAACAAATATCTTTGCGATTTACCACCTCGAGTTGTAGTTACAAGTTTCATCGATGGTGGACATGAAAGTGGTTTTTCGCCAGGTTGTGCGAGCACGCAATACAGGAAAGGCGAGTCTTGGCCAATTGATGGTCCGTGGAAAGATTTATTATCCGGTATACTACTGCAATTTTAATAAAACGATTAATGTTAGTACTTGGTTCGAAATAATTCCCGTCATGTGTAAGTACACAGAATCAATAGCATTAAATTTCACAACGCTATGTCTACAACATACAGTAATAATTATGTGTAACAATCGCAATAAGAAAATCGAATTCAGACCTAGTTGGATTAGTTTCGAAAGCAATTGAATAAGTGGATTGGTCAGTTGATAGAAAATATCGGCAAGACAAACCGATGCAAGATAGAATATTGAATTTGCGGACACATTTGATTAGCAACAAGAAGAATAGTAGAATATAACATGCATACATTACACATCAACAATTTGAAAATAAAATTCTACCTAGGATTTATATTTTTTCCGGGTATGATGCTATAAAATTAAAAAAAATTCAAAGCAAAAAATTATAATCGTGTAATTTCAACACGGCCGTAGTTAACTTACTTTGCTGGCAATCGATATAAATATCCCTTGCCCTCGTCAGACCACAAAATAACCCGATCGTTTGATAGAAAATCGCCACCCATCCATCGTTCGCCTGTTGGTGAGATAACACTGCACAACACAGTAAAATCACCTGCATCATAGATTTGCCAATATTTGGCACACACGATTAACACTGTGCGTTGATTTTGTGAACAACAATTCATAGTTATTGCGTTTAAACATCGAATCTTGAACAGAATGGTGATTAGTATGATAAAAAGGTAAGTAATTTAAGCTGTATTACTTGTTTTGATTCATTTTCATAAATTGGCTCAGAAAATTTATTTTCATTCCCGATCAAAGTCCAGACTTTAACTGTGCCAGTAGTGGTAATTGCTAGCACCACATCATCCTTTCGTTTTGATGGTCGTAACACATGTAAAGCTGAAATCCAATCGGGACTGACTTTTGAATTTAAGGAGAACAATACTTCTAGACTGAATGGATCCATGACCATAATTTCAGCATAGTAACCATTACAGAAGAGACGAATATCATCGCTATTCGCCATGTGATAAGCTTGAATATTTGTATGTACCTGTGGTAATTTGACACTTTCTCGGCATTTACCATCGACCAAATCCCATGTACACATTTCACCACTTTCCGAAGAGCTGATCAAAAAATTATTATCTTGTATAATTGAGGCACGGCATAAGCATAGCACAGGTGCCGAATGGCCGACCAGTAAACATCTTGGTGTTATTTTCAAGGACTCGGGATCCATTTGCCACAAGCAGATTTGCCCATCATAACACCCAGTTGCAAGGGTTCGTTGATCGCGCGACAAAAAAACACTAGACACACAGTGAGTAGGAGCAAATGGCCCCCACAATATAACAGGAACTACTAAGCTGGTCGAAGCCATTACTTAATAATCAAATATATAATTTCACAATAAATTTTTCAATATTTTACAATGTTCAATTTGACATTTGTCAGATGACATAAACTAAAATCAATATTTTCCAGACATTTGAACTAATTTATGTCGATTTTCTTTGGTTAAAAATAATTGATTATTTTGACAAATAATTGATATTTTTCAGTATTTCATTTTTCTTTGGCGAAAATAATTGATTATTTTTTGATGTATAATCAATTTTTTCAAATCATGATTTTTTCTATAATCTACTACCACTACATTGAAAAATAGAAATGTCAAATATGACAAATAGACGTCTTGCCATTTTTATGTCAATTCAATGGTTTTCTTGCTGTGTGGTTATAATAATTTGTCCATAATAGTTGTCCATAATTTTATTGACGCGGTAGTCTTCATTGACAGTGGCGATTTATGGGATGAGGCATCAAACATTACCTCAGATCGTACACATGATCAGCAGATAACATCGACAGAACAAAATGATTCAACTGATAACTCGGGATAAAAAACTGACCATGTATTGAAGCATTTGGGCGAAGTAAAACGCAATCGAATTTCTTCTAGTTTTTAAAATTTAAAGCAAAAATATTACATATAAATTATAAATAATACATAGATGGATTATAATAAATAAAACACAAAAAGATTCATTATATTTATTTCATTCACATTAAACTGACAGAAAACAAAATGTCAAAATACCAACACAATGACAAAAAATAATCAATTATTTTTCGTTTTCGATTGGCAAGAAAATAATTGATATTTTTTGTAAAACCAAAGAAAATCAACATTAATCTCCAGTTTTCTGTGCGAGTTTACTGCATAGCATACGCACAACAATTATATAATAACGTTTAACGCAAATTTTAATTAACACAATTAAACAATATTTTTGAGAATACAATGCTTTCTTAATAATTTAATTGATTAAAAATCTTAAGTTGTCGACTTCTCAACCTCTTGAACGTCAAAATAATACGAAGTAAAATTTTCCTACTGTCGCGACGATAACAAACTTGAAACTATCGTGATAGTTGCAAATGTATAAATGTCAAATTTGTATGGTGAGTTCACATTAAATACGTTTGTACATTATTAAAATCGATAAAAATTTTAAATTGTTTTCGTAATTATAGTAATTACAAAATGAATACAAGGTTAATTAATGTTGTTTTGCTACTTTAATACAAATACATATATAGCTTTTATATAATACATATAATTTAGAAACAGAACTCAAAATTATAGTCCAACTCCAAAATGTACAAATATGCTGCATTATCGACTTATAACAAATCGTGTTTTTGATTTGTTTCCGTTTGTAAAATTAAAGTGTGCATATAGCAATTAATTACGGTGTAACGTTGCGTGTTCTACCGCATTGCTGGTAGAACACGCAACGTTACACCGTACTTGTCATATAATTTTTGTAAAAACATGTTCGTTCATAATATTTCCAAATTTCTTAAAGTTTCAAGTTCAAAAGATGACATGTTTGGGTTTTTGTTTACGAAATTTTATAAAAAAAATATTTCAATAACAAATTTTAGTCGACTCACGAAAAATTGTTGTGACAAAACAATTTTTAGTGTGTTTTACTATGTGAGTGTTGAGAAATGTTAGCCAAAAATTGGTATCGAGAATATTGTTTTTGTTTTATTATTTATGAATTATAGTAAATAGAAAAAATATTTTCGATACCAAATTTTAGTCGAAAATCAATAAAATTGCGATAATTGATAATATGTTACGACGACCAGAGATTTTTATAATAAAAACAATTTGGATATGTTTATTTATCTAGAAAACTATTTTCATTCTACTTTTCACGGAACGGGAATCGATCGTACAGTAGAAAAAGAACTGACAAATTTTGTTTTGTGAATTAAAAAATTTGGATGATTAAATCAAACGATTTTTTTCACAGTATTTTTTCCAGGAACAAAAATTTTAATTTTGCACAAAAGGCGGGAAGGGAGTTTACATTCCTATTTCTACAAATGAATCAGCATCGTGCAAAGTAAAATAGTCGTGAGCGGCACAGAGAAATGCAAATTGAAATAGAAATACATTTTAGTCTAGCAAGCTGAGATAGCAATAAAAGAAATGAGTTGGAATGAGGGAACAATACTCTCGGCCCTATATCCCTCATACTATAATTTAAATTTTCCGCTAAACCAATTTAGTCCCATTTAGTGCTAACTTATTGCTAAAAGGTCACTTTACTCGTATTGAATTGAAATTACATACATATTTTAATTTATTAGAATATCCAACCAAACAAAAAAAAAGAAAGATAAATGTTCATTTAGTTGAAATTAGCAAGGCCGTCAAAAGCGCGAGACCCCAAGCAGTTGCCTTGTTTACCTATATGCTTAAAACCGCCATACTACTTGATAGTAAAATGATATTAATAGTAACTTTATTTGCTTCAAATTGAGCTCCTTAGTCCAGCGGCCCTATTCTGCTTTTCCCCGGGAATTGGGAATTTTTGACGTTTTTGTAGTAGTTTGGAATTGTTTTTCCCCAAAGTGAATTCTGGCGATTGGGAATTTTTTTCAATGGGGAAATAATAATTCCATATTATTCCAGTTTTGACGTTTATTTTTCCCTGCATATTTTTGGAGGAATTAGATGGGAGTTTTGAATATTATAGTTCAAAATCGAAATAAAAAATAATTTCAATGATTATATGAATCATTCACATTTCAAATTTTTAAATTAGAATCGAAAATCTATCAATTATTTTAATCTTGAATACTCGTATATAACAAATGAGTAATGTAATGGAATCTGTGTTCTTACGAATTGGAATCGATCCAACCGAGCCGGCAACATTTAAGTTTTCATAGAATCTGAAATGGAAAAGTTATTAGAGTTCGAAAAAACTTGCTTATTAAAAAGTTAAAACAAACACTTACTGTGTTTTGACTTTATTAATTTCCGTTGGCAATTGTGGAAATTTTATGTATATCGGCATATCGCCATTAAATTTTCATCGACAAATTTACAAAATTCGCAATTCCCGGGGTAAACCAGAATAGGGCCACAGATGTCGATTTTTTATCTGTCGAATTCTCTAATTCATTCATATTTAGATAGATGGTTACATCAGAATGTTTTAGTATTCAGAGGGTTAGTTTACAATAATTGGTGATACAGAATGTTCGTTTTAGTCTCAAAATTACAAATTTAATGATTGTATATTCTATAACATTCTCTTCGTATCCCAATCAACCTCGAGGTAGTCGTCAAAAATAAAACTCTTAGTCTCAACTTGAGGACAATAGTTTTCTCATAATTTTTATACCAATCTGGGTCAGGTACTACTACTGTGTGTTTGCCGAACGTCTGTGATTATATTTGTAGAATTATTAAATTATTGGGACTTACTTTGCTGGTGGTTGATTTCTCTTAAATCTAGGGCTTGTATATAATGAATCACAATATTATATTTATTTAGTAATCTTATCTCGCATTTAAAATTTCCTATTTCGTTCTCAAGGTACAGTGCTTAGCATTCACCACTTTTTCACGTTTTCACTGAGAAAATTTGACTACATAACTAATAAAGGTTCATGTAGAGTGCAACGGGCTTATATTAAGTACGAATACTGTCTACTATAGTTACAAGAAATGTTTAGATAATTTCTCCTATCAGGAATTTACACGAGATCTTAACAAAACTCTTACCAGGTGTAACACTTTAGTTAAGATAATTAAGAGAATTTTGGCATGTTTGATTGATTGTATAAAGTATTATAATTTTTAGGATTTAGATAGTAAATTTAAGAGGTGGTTTTGTCCTATGTTCTTCCACATTTCCTTTAGAATGATGTATAGTTTTGTTCGACATAATTTAGGAGAATATGGTTATTCCTCAAAAATGCTTGTACTTGCTTTATATTTTATATTAGAAAATTTATCGCATTCATCCCTATTCAACCGCACCTAATTCTTTTTATATCTGTTCAGGAAGTTGTTTCATTCAAGAAGAATTTCTTTGTGGAATTTCATTTTTTGGAAAATTAGAATATTCTGTACACTGTGCACCTATATTCAATTTCCTCGCTTGCAGCGTGTTTAACGTGATATTTTTGTAATATTGAATGTTATACTGAACTATCGACATAAAGTACCCGCGATTAAAAACAAAATGATTATATATATTTTTATCGATTAAATTCAAGTGTAAGGTTTTGAAAAACCACATTATAGTTATCATGGGCTTATAGAATATAATATAATTTGGATTGATATACTTCAGAAATTAACAAGTTCTGTATTTACTACTAAAAAGTGCATATCATCTGAAAGCAAAAGTAACTTCGAAAAGTATTGGGCTGTATAAATATGTTATATTTAAGATGCTATACTCGTTTATTAATATAACAGTGAATTTTTAAATAATTATACAATACGACCGATCAATTTTCACACATAAATACTAATCATATATATCATCTGTATATAAGCTATGTTATTTTCTAAAAATAAAAATTTAAACCTATTGTCTCAAGAAATGTATGTAAATTACAAAAGAAAATGAAATCGGGTTCGTTGCTTTTTCCTATATATGTATATACACACATTTTACAACCGTTGATGTCTTTTGATGGAATGTTTCAATTTATTGTTATCTTTTATTTGTTGTGTAAATCAACGCGCAGAGTATAATCATAGATCGCGATCGCGCATACAAAATATTCTACCTTTTCATATAATCAATGAAAATTATTATTTGTGTTGAACTAGAATTCATGTTTTTCTATCTTAATATTATTATAAAACTCGTTACTCATATATGAAAAATTGAAAACGCATTACACATCTATATCTTATCTTAAAAAATGTTTACATATCATTTTGGTTTATTTGTACATAAATCTTGATTCTAACTGCACTATGCTATATATATATACACATATAAGAATCTTAAAAAAATGTTTATACACATATTAATTGAAATTCTAAACAAATATTATCGGTTCCATCTCTATAGTCATCTTGTATACTCAGAATCCTTTTTAGTTAATTGGAGCAGAATAAATTCCAATCGAAAATTTCCGTAGAATTGCACTCAAACTATCCATCGGCGGAATAAGTTTTATAATATGTGTGCATTTGCATCTTATTTGTGTATACATGTATAGTATAAATACAAACTAAAGAATCAAGAATAATTGAATATGCTATTCCAAAGTAAATATATATATATAAATACATTAACATCATAATCTTCACTCTTATTATTTACTCACTATATATACAAAGTGACCACACGTTTATCATATGACATAACTTGTAAGTTTATGCACTTATCTATATATAACTGTGCAGGTAAATTGGGAATATTTCATCGAAAACATGGTTAAAAATTTATTATTTTACATTGGTTAGTCACCAACTATCCTCATCGCACTACATCAATCAACAAAGTTGATCTTTTAATTTTATAGAATTTTCCAAATTCAATGAATTTTATAAATTTACAAAATCTGCTTTATTCTAAAAACATATAATGTTACAGTAGAATATTTTATCTTATTTAGATGATGAAGTTATCGTTCTAAAGCTTCACTTTTCGAACCTTCCCTTACCCAATTATACCGACCGTTAAATTTTTTAAAGGCCATAACTGGCCCCTTACTGCGTCAACAACCTGGCTCCAACAATTTCGCTTCTGGGCTTCGTCGCCTACAATGATCTCTGCGCCTACCATTTGGTGCCCTTCTTCCAGAGATCGCTGCACAATTCGTTCCGGATCAGCACGCTGAACGTGACCGAGCCGGCGTGTTCGCTCAAATCTTATTTCATGTACAATATCGGGTACTTCATCAGATCTCTATAACCTCGATATTGTACAGAGCTCGGTATATGCCATATATTTCGCGTTTTGGGCCGTAAATCACAGGCATGACTCTTCTCTCAAATGTAAGGATAGATCTCTCGTACTCATCCGTCAGCGCCCAACTTTCACATCCAAACATAACAACGGGCCTGATCAACTCTTTGTAAAGCTTCAGCTTCACGGTACTTGATAGGTGTTTAGATTTTAGCAGTGGCCGTAGAGGGTACAAAACACGGCTGCAGGCTGCCAGCCGCACTTTAATATCCTCGTTCACAATGTTATCGTGAGTGATAAGAGAGCCCAAATATTTAAACCTCCTCACTCCTTCAAATGTGTAGTGGCCACTACTAAAATCTGGTGTGCCATTGTCTCTATACCCAGAAATCATGTATTTCGTTACAGAAGCTTAAAACTCTACAACCGGATCAAGTATTTCCTTCACTCCGTTGCTATTCAGTTCAATCACGCATATGTAATCTGCATATGCAAGTACCTTATTGGACTGGCTATATAAGATGTTGCGCTGAGGTGTTTCAGTTTTACGAATGTACTCCAACATGAGATAGAAGAGTATCGGGGACTGAGCATCTGCCTGCCGAACACCCAAGTTAACTGCAAACATTCTTGAAAGTCTGTACTCAACTTTAACATATCATTGAGACTGGGTCACTGTCATTCTACACAATCGTACCATTTTTGTTGGCATACCTAGATATTCCAGCGCAGACCACAAATTCTCTCGATTGATCGAGTCATGGCCCTGCCGGAAATCCAGAAACACCTCATGTACGGGGATGGAGTCTCAGGCCCTCCGCTAGAGGGGTGACTCTATCTAATATAATATAGGACAGTAACTTATATATATGCTGGGCAAAGGACAGCTATACCGTGATAGTTCTCACACTTTAAGCTGTCTCCCTTCTTGAAGATGGGGCATATCGCGGCCACTTGAAAAGTAAGAAAAATAATAAATAAACGAGTCCGAATAGACGACTGCTCTGCGAAAACTACGATTTTAATGAATCGGAGAAAATATAAAAATAAACGAAAACGAATAGGCCGATGACTATCCGACAAGCTTTGTGAATTTAGTACTGAAAAATAACCGATATGGGACTGAAAGACCGCGGGCGGTTTTTTATCAGACTTTGATTTCCTCAAGTATAACCAAATAAAAAGATTATGGAACACCTTGAGCAATGATTCGGTTTATTTGCCTTAGACTTCAACCAAATAAAACTACTATATATAAAGGAATTCAATTTAACCGTTGCATTCAAATGACCCAAACGTTATAATTTGTATTTTCATCTCTTTTATATAAAGTAAACAAATATGTTTGTCTCTTTTTACAATAAAAAATTTAAATCTTGAAACCAGTGATATAATTTCGACGTTATTATTCGCTAAGTGTAACTTAGTCATTTAACTTAACTTAGACATTTGTAACAAGAGTCATTTAAGTAGACAAATTAATAAATCAATAAATCATATAAAAAGTTTCCGCGGCTTTTTGGTACATTTTTGAACAAAAATTTCTTCATTGAAAATGTATTTTAATCAAGTAGGTACATAGTAACCATTAGTATCTATGACCTGTTCCCATTTTCCAGGTATCTTCATAATTCCATCGGTGTAAAACTTCTGTGGTTTATCGTCGAAGAACTTGGGCTTGTGATTTTCAGCGGCGCTTTGGTCTGTCAATTTTTTACCATCAAGAGAGTTTTGCAGAAACTGAATGAAATGGTAGTCAGACGATGCAAAGTCCGGGCTATACGGTGGATGCATCAAAACTTCCCAATCAAGTTCCGTCAATTTGTTCCGAGTCATCAAAGATGAGTGTGGCGGCGCATTGTCATGGTGGAACACAACTCCCTTTCTGTTGACCATAATTCTGGTCGTTCTTTCTGGATTGCTTCGTTCAAACGGTCGAGTTGTGCACAGTACAGGACCGAATTGATGGTTTCACCATGTTGCAGCAGTTCATAATGGACGATTCCCTTCCTATCCCACCAAACAACCAACATAACCTTGTTTGCCGTCAATCCAGGTTTTGAAGTCGTTTGTAAACGGTCACTAGCCTTTGACCAAATTTCCGGATCGGAATCGAACAAAGCACTCCTGGGTTCTTCGTTCACTTACATCATTCTCACCGCACATTTCACAAATTTTTCGGCATGTTATTGCAGCGTTTTTACATTTGTTATAGTAAAAATGCATCACATAGCGTATTTCAGATATTTCACTCGTTTTCAAATCAACATAACTTTTTACACAAGCATGGAATTATAAAACAATCTTCACAAACAATGGAAGCTGAAATGTCACCTTTTAAATACATGTACATTTGAGGCCATCGGATGAGTGTTGCCTGATATATGTAGCCATCAACACTATCTAGTGGCAAAAACCGCGGAGACTTTTTATATGACTTTTTAAATAACGATTTTTAACATAACAAACATAACAGAGTTCTACATTGGCATTGGATTGAGGAAAGTTACCAATTTTCTTGCCAATTTGGAAAAAATGCTTTTTTGAGCTCAAAATTTTTATTTATTGGAATGGTGGTACAATTTTATTTCATAATATCAAATATCAATATTAGTGCAATCTTTAACATTTTTGCTCATTAGTATTTTCGTAAGCAAAATCATTTTTTTTACAAAAATCTTTAAAATTGTTAAAAAGTTTGCAAAAATATATAAATCTTGCAAACTGGCAGCACTACTTACAAATAACCGTCTCAGACTGACAAATGTTGTTGATAATACGATTTTGTCAAGTATTATTGATTAGTATTGGACAAACAAAATAACTGCTGAATAAGGTTATTCCGCTCCGCTTAATAAGCCAAATTTCGCTTAAAATGTCAGTTATGTTAGTCATACATTGTCAGACAAATGAATCAATAAATAACCGGTACAATCAACAAGCACTGCTCAAGGGCGTCCAAATCGTGGTTAGTCTATTATGCTTATGAGGAAACGATTGTCCAACTAAAAACTTCTAGATCCTCAGTCCCTCCTATGTTATTTTGTAATACTAAAAATGTAAATCGTGTAACTCGTGTACCCGGTTAGCTGTTAAATATCGGCCATAATAGTTCACTAACACCATTGAAAGCAATAGTACGAATATAAAACGAACACTAAACGATCAGAATTTTATTTTTGAATTATGTAAATTTACGGTTAACGATATTATATAACGAAAGTGTTGCCATTACATTTTTTAATTATTACCTATTTAAAAGGTTTAACATTAGCTTCAATATATAGATACCTTCAAATTCCGTAAATCTATATGCACATACATCAAACCTAAATTAAATTTATATATTGTATTTTACTTATTATAATTTACAGACAATAGCATCTGGTCACCTTATCCATAAGCATACTTATATAAAAGTAAGAACCTTATAAAGAATATTCAAGTAATCAAAAATATTGAAAAACCAAATGAAAAAAAAGACGAAATAAAAACTTCTCCAACTTTAACACTTATACCAATAAAATTCTTGAAGTTCAAATCAGTTTATGTCTGTTGATCGTAGAAGGTAGAAGAGGAATTTAATTAGTCGCAGACTTGCAGCTTACTACAGTGGAATGAAAATTTTATGTTAAAGTTTAAAAAAAAAAAAATAATAAAGTTTTTTTACCGTTATTTAAATTTCAAGAAGTAGAATCAAGTTGCAATTAAAAGAGTTTTTCTTTTGGAATTTTATTTTATTTATTGGTTTCATTTATAGTGTTGTTGTATTTAAAAGAAAAGTTAAAAATTTAAAAAAAAAATAAAAAAATAAAATAAGTTTTTTACATGTTTATTTATATTTGAATATAAAAGAATTAAATTGTTATTGTTGCTAGAATATATTGTAATTTAAATATTTTTCTTCAAAATGATTAAATATAAAATTCTAGGAGTTGTGCTATTTGTGGTAAGTGTAATACTCTAAGAACATAACATTATAGTGTTATTATTTTATTATTATTGATTGAAGTTTAATATAATTTACGTTTTAAGCATTCGTAATTTGAATCGTTAATTTTTTATTTTTTATTCGATTTGCCATTCAATATAATTGTTCTAATTACATTTTAGACAATATATTCGTACCGTACATATTTATTATTAAAATAACGGTCATTTGTATATCTATACAAAACCACAATTAGAAATAGCAGTTATATTTCACTTTCTTCGCGCGCCTAATCAATCTGATTCCATTACGTAATCGAGTAATCATTACCATGTACCCATATGTATGGCTGCACTGACCTGGTCTACATTATCTATACATATATATGTAGCTTTTAAATATAATACAATATATATTATGATGATGGCCTTATAAATACATAGAAGCTTAGAAAACAAGTAATTAGTATTACATTAAACTTTGTAAATTTCATTACACGAAGTTTATAAGAAATATAATATAAAATAAAAATCAGAACCAAACCACATAAAAAGAACAAGATTTCATGTTATACATTCTCGTATTATATCATATGTATACATATATGTACATATTATGTATAATGTAAGTTGAATCGTTGAAATAAATAAAAATGATTGAAATTCATAATGTGCGTTATAGAATTAAGTTAAACAAATTTTAATCACATTTAGAATATGTCTAGAATACGCTTAAAAATACAATATAGAACCGTTTTGTTCTATTTTGTGGCACAATATTTACTTAGAATTCACAAATAAAATTTTTGTCATAACTTTATAGGTTATGACTTTTATGGAATTATTATGAAATTGCACACATTTGAACGTGAGACAAATGGTTTTGATTTCAAGCTGAGTTTAACAAATTTTTAAATGCTTGACCATTACTTTTGAATAAAGTGTGGATCAAGTCATGCATAACAATATACGTATACATCTACTATGTATTTTTCCGCAAAAATTATATTTGTCGCATAATTAATATAACGGGTTTTATTTGGGTCGGATTGAGAACTCTAATTAATTTTAAAAATAGGAAATTAATTGAATTTGTAATAGTCGATATATGAGTATTACAAATTGAATTAATCTGACTGAATTTGAAAATCAGATTGATCATCAGCAGTGGTGAATGATTTGGTTAACCTGTTAGCAATGCCCTGCTTGGAACATGATGTTTTCCAAAACGTAAACTGAGTCAATGTGACCGAGAAGAACGGTAACGGTAACCAATAAATGCAGCTTTCAAAAGAAGTCTTAGGGCAGTAATCGAGCAACATAATGTGCGCATCGTAGTAAGCAGACCGTATTCCACTTGACTTCTAACACATTTGAAGCTCAGTACATAACTGCGGGAGTTGCAGAAAGTCGGAAAAATACTCACACTTTACTCTCTACCAATCAAAGTACGCCATTTTGACATGAGCTCCTCCTTTTTCATCACACTTGAGTTGAAAATTTTCCTACTAATTCAAATTTCTCAACTCACTCCCGCAGTTATGTACTGAGCTGCAAAATAAAGTGAAAACAATGTTTGCTTTAGCAATACAACCAAATCAATATGTCAGTTGAAGTTAACATTTTCGATGAAAGTGGCGCCTAAACCAGTAATCTTATCATGAACTCTGTGCAATTCTATGTTATTTATTTTATATCCAATAAATAAAGGATTCTTTTTACGATGGAAAGACATGATTTTGTACTTGTTGATGTTTAAGTGTAGCGAGTGTCGATCACACCACTCATTCAGTCTATTGATGTGTTCTTGTAGGTTAGTATAGCATCGCGCATTCTTTTAATAGTATACGATCCATTTTTATAAGCAAATATGAGCCCATTTAAATTCTTTATTATTTTGGCTACCTGATCAATGAAAACACTAAAAATCCAGGATCCAATGTGTTATCGTTCGTTTCTCTTTTCTAATTATTATATATTGAAAGCGGTTTGTTAAATACGACTTGGACAAATTAGTATACTAATGATGACAAATATAATCAAATGGTTTAATGAAATCCGTATAAGCTACATCCACTTAATGATGTTTTTCTATAACCTTTAATTTCAAATTTATGAGTTGGCCATCAAACCATAACGGATGAATACTCTAAGCCGCATTTAGGACTTCATCCCAATTCACCGCTTTTAAGTACACTTTAAAGTTATATTAGTATTGTTGAATATAGTCAGATCTTTTCGACAAACAATTGGTTAAATCAAATACCACATCCATTTGCATTTGTGGTTAATATTATTTTCGACAAATGAGATTGAGCGACTCCTACTTTAAACTAAAACTCTATTCTGGTTATTAGCAATTGTGTTAATTTGGTTTAAATTGTAACCATTGCATTGCATCAATCAATAAAGTACGGTGGTATGTATGTAGTGTATAGATAAAGAGATTTGATTGATTGATTTTGATTTTCACAATTTGATTATATGTTTCGTAGGAATATGTATATATGTATATAATATTAAAATATGCTCATTCTGAAGTTTTCAAGTATATATTTCTGTTATTAAAAAGATAAGCAAAACGTCTAACAATTTATTGTTTAAAGGTAGATGAATTAAAAATTAAAGTTCAGTGTGCACTTTGCATTTAGACAGATAAAGATTCGGATTCTAAACTTTATTATTCATCGGCCGTAGCAAAATCGTTTATGCACGTTTTTATATTTCGCCTCTCAACTCTAGAAATGGTATCTCCAAAATATTACAAAATATTGAATTGTGAACAAAAACTTGAATTAGCCACCAATTCAATTGTTGTAATTTGTACACTCTATTCCGAAATTTTAGAGTGTTTTTACAAATTCTAAGTCTTTTTAACTAATTGACACACGGCCTATTTGTTCACTTTGTAGTGAAATTCCAGTGTTCTGGCAAAATTTTAATTTTTATCAATATTTTTAACTAATTAACATGACCCTAGTCATAAAACGTGAAATAAAATAAATGTCTAATTCGTCGTTAATACCGATCTCGAAAACTTGCTTAACGCTAAATTCTAACTACAGCAAAATTGATTTACATAATATATATAAATATATTTATATGAATCGCCAAATAAAAATTCAACACAAATATTTTAATATTAACACTAAATTTTGCATTTATATAATTGTATATCATATGTCAAATATTCTCAACGTCGAAAGATTGGGAAAAACTTTCATGAAACATTTTTTCTACCGCGTCGTCATTTTGGCTGAAATATTGGCGTGATTTCATGAGATGATTTTCAAACTAAACAAGATGAAACAAAATGGCAACACACTAAAGTGAATAGAAAAATCGATCATATACACAGAGACACACAGAGTCTGTATGTGAATACATTTTTTTAAAATGGTGAAGTTAGATTTAGGGCACAAAAGGCTTGTGAAAAAAACAAAATCTGAACAACAAATGTTTTTCAATTACAATACGTGATCCTTACTACGTAAGTGTGATAAGGTAAAATATGTAAATCACAAATGAAATTTAGTTAGTTAATCAAAATTCTAATTTGAAATGAAAATCGAGTTCTCATTAAATTTTAAGAATATTTAAATTTAATTTGAAATCACACTGCCGTTCAAACTATTAGTGCAAATTAATATTTTAAAATCAATTGATAGTCAAATTTTATAAAAATGCAAAATTTAGCTCGAATGCCAAGATTTAACAATTCTAAGTCTACTCAAATCGATTAAACCGGATCGATTTTTTGAAATATTAACGCCAGAAACACCCAAAAATCAATATGAGTTCTTAAGAAATACATATATATGTATGTAGATAAACTTGTATGTCAAAAATTATTCTTTTTTGATTCTTCTGTGCGGCAATCATTAACGTAGTATTGAAATCTTTAAATTAGACTTATAATTATATATATAATGTACAAATACAAAAATTTGTTGCAACAACGTTTAACAGCGCCCGTGGAACAAATGTTAAACCTATTTGAGGTATGATCTAGGCAAACGTTGCAAACAAATATCATTTGTTCTATACAAAAATAAATATTAACAGTTTAATCGCAAAATTAATATAGTGAACAACATTGTATTGTAACAAATATTTTTGTCGAATTAGACAGATTCTAAATGTGCTTTTAACCGAGTATTTTGTGCATAAAGTAATAAAATAATATCGAAACCAATTAATACCGCAATCAAATGCGCAAATTATGTGTAAAGTTTTTCTCTAGAAATCGAATGTTGTGTGTGTGTTTAATAATATCCTGAAACCGAACCTGAAGTATAATTTAACACGTAATCATAATAAATTATCGCAAAAATAAAACATAATATTTTAATTTGTAAACGATAAAATCCTTTAACAAAATCGCATACATGTGTTTAAATGGTGCCACTCATTTCGCAAATTAACACGAAGAAATCATATAAAATAAAATGAAATATGGAAAAAACAAAATTTGTATTTAAAATAATAATTCCGGTTTACTCGAATATTCAGGTTGTTTGAATACCGGTTAATAAAGGTATAAGGCATATATATGTATGTATATTAAGTTTTATCAGAAATTTCATAAGAACCATTAAAAATATAGATATCTTGTGAAATTTCAGTACCAATAATTTATTCTGGATTTCTTAATTTAAATCTTATAATGTTAACGGTTATATATTCTTGTGGGAATTTGGCAAGGCTGCAAGCCAAGGTAAAAACTGGAAAGTGTCTTCAAGGATATATTCCATGTGCTGAGAACTCAGAACCTTTTTGTTTGATATTTATATTTTAGGTCGTTTTAATTATTTTGTTGCTTGCCAAAAATGTAATCAGTGTCTTTGGACCTGTAAGGATATAGTTAGGTAATTATTATAAACTCAAAACCCCCGTAATATTTTTCAAATATTATTTTATATCTATAACATTCTTGTGTGTCAAAGCAGGCCTGTGGTATTGCTAGAAATTTACCAAACATACAAAAAACTTCTTTAATAGATAATAGATTAATAGATATATCAAATGAGAGGTATTTTTATAAGCAATTCCTTGACACAGATTTGGGTGAATTGTTAATGAAATATTAATTTTTAAAGTGTTTTTATATTAATTGATTAAATTGAAGTTTGTAATGACTTAAAATATGGATGTACTAATCTATATACTTTACTTTTGTATAAATCAGTTTGAAGTAGCTACATCAAGGAAATTTTCTAGTCAGTAAACATTTTTTTAATTGTTTGAATGTACATACATTGCTGAGCAACAAAAAAGTAATCCCTTTGTAATCACACGTCTGAATAGTCTTTTAGACTTCTCAATATCTTTTCAAGAACCTAATTTTCATTACTGGCCTCAATACCATCAATGATTTTTGTACAATTTGTGAGTATGTTTTATTTGTAATTTACGGGTATGTTTTATTTGTAATTTTGGTTTCCTACAGTTTATATGTTATGGACATTCTTACGTATAGAACATGATTTCGCAAACACATTTCGCACATAGGCTCCGGTCCGCAATATGTCTGCGTATGCTTAAATTTTGTATTGGCATTTGAAATATCAAGACAGTACTATTTATCTATATGGTTCTATTTTTCTTAAACTCTCATGTTAAGGACTGCCTTAATATTGAAAACATTTTCCAGTTTTTTTATTATTAAAAGTTACAAGAAATAATGAATGCCCCTTTAATTTATTTTGACGATGTGAAAACCATTAGCTTTTCAAACGGTTCGGCATGATTGTAGTGTTAGTTCAGGCCTATCGAAAAATCACAATGAGATTTGTGATAAATAGGGAAAATCTTAAGATACGCAATTTCTTAAGAAAATCCTAAAATGTAAATTTACTGAAACCTCAAATTGACCATGTGCTTAGTTTTACATTTGGTTGAGCAATATTTGGATATCCAATATTTACTTTAATGAATACAATAAATAGATATGTACTAATAATTTAATGTTCGCCTAAATGTCATTTATTTTCAATAATCACTAATACATATACATATTACGTTGTTTTTGTTGGTTTAATTCTAATTTAAAATAAACTTCACAAGCGTCCAATTTAATATATTTTTTAAATCCTTAAACTCGTTGATTATTTTGGCCGCCGCCAGTGGTGAGTTTTTGACTCACATACGTTTTTTTTCTTAGAATGAACAAAGAAATCATCCCTTAACGGATTAGTATCCCAAACTCAGAGACATTGTACATATGTTTATTATAATGTAGTACATATGTTAACAAATGAATTTTCGCAGGCTTCGAATGATGCTCGCCGTCATAACATACCGAAAGATCAAATATTACATGTAATAAAAGAGAGGTAGATTTATAGTACATTATTAATGTTATACGATGAGTCGAAATTCGCACTGTAACAATGCATAAAAAAGCATTTAAACCATTTATATTTATTAAGTGTTGTTTCGATCATTAATAGTTTAAGTAATTACATATAACTACCACTTATAAATGAAAAATTTAATTTAAACCTCTTTTCCACGAGCTGTACGAATATAAGCACGATATACCTAAATTATTATCCAATTATTTCATTAAATTGGTATATAAAAATATGAATGGATATAAAAGAACACCACATGATCAAGTTCTTGTTGTATAGAAGTAGAGTTCTATTGAACTAGGTAAATTGTTGTGTTTATGCTGACCTATATTTTCATTAATATGTATAAGTATTTTATACGTGATGAGAAATTCTAGTTGCATATTATTGTTATAATATTATTATGACTGTTTATTATTCATGCTGAATTTTTCCGCATTCATTGTATCGATGTACGATTGTCCATTTTTGAATGATTTATGGTTGCATGGTGGATATATAAATCACAGATAAATTCTTTTAGCATATAATCAAGCAGTTCATCAAAATGTAAATTATCTAACGTATTTTCAAAATAAAATATATTATTTTCAATAGTGACAAATAATTTATTCAAAATGGTTACAGGATTAATATGTGATTCTCATGATAATAGTCACATTCATAAATTCATTAATTTAAATGTATTCAACATTAAATTGAACATATAATTATGAAAAGTATTTAATAATGGTTTAGGAAATGCAATTATGACAATTGAATCGATCTGTTCGGCTGCTAAAATCTTTAACCGAACCCAACTACTTGTTGATATTCTTATTTCAATATCACCAGTGTAATCGAAGTCGCTGTAACCAATAATATCAAAATTATCATTATTTTTGATATCAAACTGTTTTAATTGCACTGGACTGAATGTCTCTTCATAACCAATACCATAACAGATCTTTAAATCGATCAACTGTTTCATCTTTCTGTTTCTGACACTGTATCTTCAAACACTGACGCAAAGTAAATTTCTCTTTAGCTAAATTTCAAACACTGCCAAGTATTAACAAATGAACTACATCGTCCTTGTAGTATTTTATTATTATTTTATTTGCAAAGTCTTAGCATTTTTCACTTTTCTAACCAAACTAATCAAATTTGTAAATTTGGCAAGTCTTTATAAAACAAACAGTAAGTATTTTGTAAATTAATAATTACACAATGTGACAATGAGCATAGAATGTTTATAAATTTATGCCCCTATTATGAATCTCACTTACGCGTCACTGAGCGAGGCATAAATAATATTAGTTGTTGCATTATAATAAATAATATTTTTACATATTACATGTAAAAATATTATTTATTATAATGCAACAATGTATTATAAAAATGTTTATTTTTCATAGCTACATAAAACTGCATAAAAATAAACCAAAAATAGCTAATGGCGAACAATTCGCAAAACTCGTTGAGCAGATGGAGAAAAACCCAGACATTGCCCGTGGAGAAATACTGGATGAGTAATAATAAGATGGTTTGAATTTTCCTTCTAGCTTGCCCAATAGATACGAAAGTCCATCTTCATATATACGAAAAATGCTTGTAAATCAAGAAATTTATAACACCATGCTTTAGAATATTTTAAAAATATGTACATTTAAATATCAATTGATAAGTACTAGTCATCCGGTAGTGTGAAGGATCAGATTTGAATTTGACCAAATGTCAATAATTCTCAAAACAATAAAAACTACTAACTTAAAGAAACCAAAATATCATAAATGACGCATAGCGCTGCGTATGTCACTCACCCAAATTAAAGTGAGAATCATAATACCAAAATTTGACTCGCGCGACTCTAGATGTCACAGTGAGAGGTGAGGTGAGGTGAGAATCATAATATGGGTATTAATTTTCGTGATTTTATAATAAATTTTCAGAATTAGCAATAAATTATAACTATAAGCAAATAGTTACAACAAATGTAAATACTTAGCACTTATCAAAATTGTAATAAATTACGGGTTAGGTTTCGTTGTGGCGGCCTAATTTGGCTGGTGCAGCTTCAACGCACTTAATGAAGGCACTCATTATATCGCCTATTTCACTTAATTGTTGTATCCACTTGCATTCTATATATGTAGTAATTTACGAGCAGAATATTTCAATATTGTTGAATAAAATGTTCTAGCACACGTGTCTATACACAAATTTAATTATTTTGCCAAAAATAGAAGTTTATCAAAACTATACACAAAATAAAATTAACTGTTCATTGTTAAAGAAAATGAAATAAATTTATATGAATCGCGGACGTACCATGAAACACGTAGATAATTATGGGGCGAATCAATTTGATTAAGAATTTTGATTAAGACTGTATACAAATAATTTTTTATTATTCTTTTAATTGAATCAAATGGTTCTTTTCAATATAAATTAGATTCGGGCCCCTAAACAATAGGCTGATACGTAATGTCAAATCAGGGGCTATATACTAGTACCTATTATAGTAGATATATGTACATGTATAGTGTCTAAAATTGAACAAATATAGGTCAAAAATCGAGTACACCAATTTAGGAAATAAATTCAGTCGCGCTGCATGCGGCATGTTCACATTCTTGTATAAAACATTTAATTAACATTTTTAAGCTTACATTAAATAATTAAATTTTATTGGTATATGTATTTATTATACTCATAAGAAACCGCGTTAAGAATATACTCTCATGTCAAGAAGTCGAGCAAGAAATGAAAAAAAATCATTAATTATAATTAAATTATGTATATATATGTATATACATACATTCCCGCTTTACATTATATACAACAATACTATATACAAAGTAACATTATGTTAATTCGAAAATATAATATACTGTCTTGTTAAACATTTTGTTAAAAAAATGATTTATATATAATTGTTAAGAACCATAATGATATATTAATTATGATGTTCTGTATACAATACTATCATAATTACCTAATTAGTTTGAATATATATATATAAGACAAATATCAGAATGCAGTTAATAAAATACATTCGTATATATACGTACGTACATTTTGCAATTTATTTTGATTATTTCGTTCTTACCGCATAATAATCTCCTTACATCTAATCTAAATACATATATGAAATGGTGAATACATTTAATTATATTATTTACAATTTTTTTAATTTAATTTTAATGCATTCATTCTTATATTGTGTCTATGTAATATTGTAAAGGAAATGATATTCGTACTGCAGTGCAACGAATTTAATGTCTATGCATCTTTTTATTTAATTTCGCCGGAAACTACATTGTCTTCAGTTCTTCACATTAACGATACTAATTAAAGAAACGAACATAAAATATTCATCTCTGAAGCCCATCTTTTATAACATAAGTCGTTGACAGTTTTACTATAACACATTTTAGAATTTCGTTAATGTATGCATATGTGACAATGCGGAATATCAATTTAATATTTACACATTGCAAAGTTAATGGAGTAATTTGATAAATTGGACACGGCTATTACAGGACGGCAAAATTCATTCCTAATAATATGTTAAGGCTTGGCCAGACACGCTTAGATAGTAATTTTATCAAGTAAAGTGGGTTATTTAGCAAGTAAGTCCACCCATAATAATACAGAGTGGCATCTAAACTAAATGCAATTATAGAAATGTAAATTGTATACGCTATTTGCTTGGCTGGCTGACTTTTATATTTATAATTCACTTTTCATAGGTGCCACAGACATTCACAAATTCAACAAATTTGAATGTACACATATTTCATAATACATAGTATGTTCTCTCCAGCGTAACGCCTTTTTACAGCTACTATAATGTGTACATATATTTTTAAGCCATAACTATCTGTTTGATTGTTTTGCGTAGCCATCTTTGACGTAGTAACAAATACAAAACAGAATCTTAGGAGTGATAATAAAAGTATTTGTAATATTGCATAAAAGGATGAAAATACATTAAACTGCTCGTGTTACTGCAATAGAAACATTAACGGCGCCAGTGCTAAAAATGTACATGCTTTACATGGATCTCTCAGAATTGTCATTGCAAAATAAAAATTGACTTAATACTATATAAGAACCTTAAATTGTTCTTTAAATTTCAGATTCTTCAACAGTTGTATACTGCAAAATTTCATAAACGCATCTGGTTTTATTGAGTCAAAGAAAATTTACAAAATAATTACAATTTGACAAAATGCAGATAAACGATAAATCGGTTAATTGGTTTTACTGCCCAAATTGGTTTACTGTATTATCGGTAAAAAAAAATTGAATTTACCGGTTTATTCGGTAATTTTTGAAAAACAAATATTAGAAGAAATTTTTTAGAAATTCACAAATTTCGGATGAAACGAATGATTTTGCTGCTATAATTGTTTAAAGTTTAACTAAACACATTACATCATCAGATGATAAAACGAGTGACTAACAAAAAATTTCGTACTCACGTGGCAGTGCAACATTTATTCAAATATTAATAAAATTGATAAACAGTGACAAAGTTTCGACGGTTGCTGATCATAAAAGATAAAATACTGCTGAAAAATGTCACAGTATTTTTCTTAGACTGTATGGTCCAATTCAAGCCTTATTTTGTGTGGACTGACTTATTTAAAAGTCTAAAATGAGTCTGCTCGTGAGGAGACTAAATTATGGTTTTTTTGACTTATCTATGGGAGAGTTTCCATTTTAATAATTATATTAAAACTTCCCAAATTCTAAATTCCTAATAAATAACTAAACTGAACGACGCAAATTGAAGCTTTTGAATTGTCCATTAATAAAATATTAGATTATCTGTCTAAAGAAGTCTCGGTTTAAATTAGACCGACAAATGGTTTATTTCACGCCGCAATATTGAATAAGTCTAATAAGTCGGCTTATTTTTAATAAGAAAGCTTTAGATTGCAACACCAGGTGGAACAGTCTATTAGAGATTCAAGATTTAGTGATTAGAAGAACGGCTATCGAATATTTTATAAATTCCTTATAACAAAACTGATTTTAACTCATCAGATTCACATGCTAAAACCAGATCTCACCATGTAAGAAATTTTTCAACTGGCGATCAAATAATAAAATCATAAAAGAAATATTCAATTACACAGGTACAGCAAAAATGAAAATAGTGTAAAAAGGTGGGGTTTAATATTTCAAACTTATATTTCACCAACTATAAAAAAAATGAAATTCCACTAATGAGAAACAATAAACCATTTGAAAATGCGGGACGAAAATCATCTTTGTCAAAACGCCAAATTTCTAATTTGCGAAAAATGGCAACCGATGGAGTCATACAATATACTCTGAAATTAAAATTGGGACTAAGCCGAAGCGTCACAATATGTCTACGCAAGCAATCACCAAAAGACACCAACGGTCCCTGGGCCTTTACCGAGTACTGAAAGCCAATAAATAGAAGAAATATATCACAGTCGACGAAGCTTAGTTTTATTTAACAAATGCGGATGGCCAGAGAAGTGCGCAATATTTGAGTCGCGAGCAAACTAATTCTGAATTATTTCCCTTCACAAAACCGCCTCATCCGAAAAGCTTTATGGTATTCTTACTTACTCTTAGGGATATATAATTTTGGCACAACAGTAGTAATAAATGCACATAAGCAACTGTTTAAAACCACTTATCGAAGATTCAAAACGCGTATATCCAAATGGTAACTGAATATTACACCAAGACTCATCTCCGTCACACACGGCAAAGAAAACACTTGCGTTCCACTTGTTTTCCTAAGAAAACAAAGTATCATTTGTTCATCCTAATTTATGAGCTACTTGAAGTCACAATTGGCTAGATCTAAAGTTGATAATATATTGCGCAACTAAAAAGATTGATAAAGCGAGAGATTAGAAATATTCCTCTCGTAATGATTCAACGGGCATTTAAATCTTGGTCAAGTCGGTGTTTGACTGTTTAAATAATCAAAGGTTTACATATAAAATAAAATTACATTAAAAATATAATTGTATAATTTATTATTCCAATTCAAAATAGTGCATTTTCATTTTTGAAGTATGTACCTGTATATGAATTAATGAAGATTGAATAAATTTTTTAGCTATGTCTCTTTTATTCAGAAAGGTTATAAATTATTAAATTTTTAATAAGTTTTCAATTTACCCATAATTTACCGGTCAACCGGGTTTCATGTCAATTTTTACCATTTACCGGTAAATCAAAATTTCTGTAAATTTGCTGTCCCTATTTGCAGCACTTGGGGTTTTTAATCTACAAACTTTAGGTTGAATTGTCGATTGATTTTTTAAAGAAAACGAGCCTGAATTCGTGTTTACATCTACGTTTACTTAAACGTACAGAATAGACTATAGACCGGATTCCACCTAAAATAGTTTTAAAACAATGTGCGTTAAGATCATTATATAAATGAATGGTGTTCTGCTCAGAATAGTAGAAACGGTAGAAAACGGGCCAATTTGAAGAATCTCGACAAAAATAATGAATTTATACCCACAAGAAATTAAAAGAAATTATACATTCAGATTTCTTTCAAATTCCAACTTTGAGTGATATTATGACAAATTTATTTATCCCAAAACATGTCCCGGGGTTGAAACTAAAACATGGATTTTGGAAAATCAAAGTGTTTACATTCCCTACTCCATCTATGAGTTTAATATTTTTAGGGTTTTCGTTTTGGTATCGACATTGCTCCAGAAGATTTTCAGAGATTCATTTCATGTGTGGTTTAGTTTTTGAAAGAATAATCTCCGAACGCAGTGCTAATTTACGAGGAATGCTACAACTCTGAGCTTATCACTCACATGGCAACAGAGCGTATGTCGTTCAACATAGAAAAGATGCTGCTTTAAAAGACTATAAGTAGAAGAAAATATTTACTGCCGGTTAGCAGCAATGCGCTAAAGTTGACTGTTATTTCATTAGCGGCAATGAAGCAGATACATTTGCAAAGCTTCTGGTTATTTTGAAAATCATCACAGAATTTTTCATTTTGTTATTAAATTCAACCTCTACGTTTAAACGCGGGTGAATCCACTTCAGTGCCGTTAATATTTTCATTAGAGTCGAATTTTGACTAATTCAAAGAGTAAAATCAATCCAATTATGAACTTAGTTGCAAGAAAATTGGGAAACGGTAGATTATTTATGTATTATATTTTAGTTAACACAATAAGCTGCACCGATTCATATTATTTATGTCAATTGTTAAGGAATGTGTAATTAGAGCTAGCATTCTTATAGTGATAAGTTCTATACGCTTATACGAAAAAGTGAAATGAGAATTCGTTAAAACAAGAAAGAAAATCCATTTTCTTCGAGGTTATTTCAAGGTTTTTTGAATTTTTAGACCGCATCTTATTCTACGTAAAAAAATAATCAACTTTTGTATGTAACTTATTGCATGCGGCCTATATTTTTAAAACATTTGGATTATGATTTAAAACTGATTTGTAATTTAAAAGAACAAAATAATTTTTATGTATCGAGCCGAAAACCTATGTGCTCGAAGAACGTCAGATTTTTCAACCAAAGGCATTCAAATAAAACAGTTTCAAACTGCTATATTAAATATTTTGGATCTCATCAAAATTTCGGGAATTTGGACAAGAAAACTGATCAACGATCACTTTTTAATGAAATAACGTAACGCGAAATTTTGGACATTTCGTGACGTAGAATAAAATGACGCTAAAAATCAAAAGTATAGGTCATAATTTTAATAAAAATGTCGACCTAGAATAACCTTCAAGAACAAATAACCATGGCTGTTCTGTTTTGGATGTAAACCAAACCAATTGTATGTTATGTATATTATTGTATAGCGCGAAGTTTTCGACATATTTCGGGTGGAACATTTCAAATGAGAACATATAAATTCACAGTGATGACTGATGAGTTTTATGAATGCAATTCCATTAAACCAACTACAATACCAAGTATTATGTTAGTCTAGACTGGACAACTGTACTAAGCCAAATCGCATATGTATTTAAAAATAAAAGTTATTCTCACCCTAAATACTGTGAACATTAATGTGCTATAACCTATTTAGTATAAAGAAAATCAACTAACCAATATTTTCATTACGACCGGATAACCTGATTAATGGTAGTCGTAGTGTTAGCCCATACCATACAGACAATATATAAACATTGAAAAATGATGTCGGAAATTATATGCAAATTAAACTATAAATTGGTAGTGTTTGAATATCTAATTTAGGCTAGCTATATATGTATATACTATTATACACTTTGGTCAAAATAGTATGACTAATATATCCGGAGAAACTGGTGTGAACTACTATACAGATGTATTGCTTACAAATTACACTCTCCACTTTAGAATTTAAGAATTTGAACAAAAAATAAAAGAATGTTCAAAGAAGCAAATAATAAACATAAGTCTAAATAGCAATTAACTTATCGGAAGTGAATAATAACGATTTAAAAACTGAAATTTACAGGTTTATAGATCTCACACGATCACATTTTTATATAGATGGATAGATAAATTTATTAAGTGTATTCAATCATATCAAACATAATATTATTGTGTGTGTCTTAAAATTAATAATAATTTGTGTGATTGTAATTTTACCGTCGTCTTGTTTATAACTATAATATTCTTGCATCTTGTATATATTTTCCCATTCTACTCGACTTCATTCAAAAAGAATTATATTTCTTTGTATATTAGAAGAAAATGACAGAAATTAATTTAATTATTTCAAAAGCAAAATAAAAATAAACCGTTCGAAAAGTAAACGTTAATTAATAAGATTCACATTTCCACCGCTAGGCGATAAGATAACACAAAGTATATACGAACATACATTCGAGTTTAGTTTGACTTTTCCAAAATATGTAATGTAAAACTCGAATAACATAACATGTTTAATTCTTTTTATGATATGTATTACATATACGCACATACACATATGCATTACGGGTTTGGATTGTGTCGAGCGTAGGTAGATTATATCAACATTTTTAATTAGTCGCCGCACAAATGTTTTGATTCCGTATGCTGATGTTGATGGTGCTCATTACCATAAAACAAGTGGTCAATTAAGTAGATACGGAATGGAAATTTTCCGAATATGCATAATTTAGAATGGATATAAACTGTTTTATGATGCGAGATAAATAAAGAATGTTGTCCGTTAATTGTGAGGTGAAATCTACAATTATGGTTTCTTATTTGTATATTTAATTGTAACTGTTATGAATCTATATTGAATGAAATTAAACACATGATAGGCTTATTAAAACTTTTTTACTTATTTATAATTTAGATTAAATCTAAAACATTCAATTGGTCAGTTACATTGCTTTTTTTAAATATAGAACGTAACATAGAATAGAAATACTGATAGCATATACTGACATATTAAAAAATTGAGCAAACCTCTTTTATTTACCAGGGACATAGAGCGTAATTATTTTCGCCTTGGAATGCATTAAATAATTGATAAAAGATTAAACTGGTTATTGGTTAAGCTTCGTTTAAACTGTGGAAAATTAGCTAACCAGAAATTACTTATCGAGCTGGAATTTCTTATATTTCAGATACTTATATTTCGGATATTTAAGAAATATGTATATGACTAGACCAACGGCACCGCTGTCACAAAAAAACAAAACCAAAACAAATGTATCTTATGCAAGCGGCACTCGTCCGTTATATAAACATTGATCATCGTATTGGTTTTATTACGCTATGTACAATAAAACTAAAATATTAGTATTATAAATATATCATTATAACGTAGTGTACATTTAACTTTATGGTATATACTCGTATGTACAGCGTGAGTATCTCGACTTTTATACTACATTGGTCTTGTTTTTGGGAAAAATTCAAGAACTGTCGTTAATTTTTCTAATCTTTTTCACATTTTTAATATCTCCAAGCACAAGTTTAGTACTTAAGCCAATTTCATTATTTCTCTCCACAACCAGTAAGCCATTAGCCATAATCAAATATATTTCATAAAAAAATCCATTTGAATAAATACAAAGCAAAAAATTCGAGAAATTTAAATAATAAAGTAGAATAGCAAGTGGTGAATAAAATTTTTTTTTTAATGCGCCTTTAACAGAACATTTCGAATTGACTTATCTTGTTTTTTTTATCGAGAATAATATTGTTCATATACATATCCCCCAAATGATTTTCTCTATATGCCTCTCAAATTTCGCCCGAATCTATGCCCATCAAATACATAAGCGTAATGGATTGTTTCTGAACTTAAATTCGAACGTGGTAGATAAAATCTGCTACGTATATAAAATCATAGATGTCGTCCTGCAAAATCATACCTGCTAGATATAAACATAAGTTAAACTTAAAAAACATTTTTATAATTGACGATTGGAAAAGTAGAAATGCGATACCTATTGGAAATAATGTAAACCCTACACTCTATATTACATACTTACATTTCACCATCGGTTTTACAGGTAAAAGTAAATTTGGTTAATTAATTATTGTGTTTTGTGTATTTATTATTGTTATAGATTAATAAATTTGTTGCTAGTTTTAATTATTAATTATTGTGTTTTTAAATGCACAACGAGTTGCATTCAATTAGTATGTTAATTATGCTAAATTTATCGATCAACATTTTTGTAAACATTGGTTAGACCTAACCTCAACGTTATTGTTGATTATTGAATTTTAGTATGAATATGTATATTTTTATTATAATATGTTGTTTGTTATGATGTGACATTTGCTTTTAAATAATCAATGATTATTCTCATATGTATATTTAGCAAAAGGTAAAATGAAAAAGGCAGAGACAACAAACCGTACGGATATCAGCCAGAAAATTACTATTTCTTTTAAATCTTAAAATATTTTGGAGGATTCAAACGGTCCATTAAAGCAGGAGAACAACTTGTAAATGCTGGGTGGGTTTATTCTATAAGATAACTTCATCTCCCCATGAAGTAAAATTAGAAAATTTAACTGGGCCTCACACAAGATCAAAAAACGATAAAAATACATTTATAGTTATATATAATAATTGGAACATTTTAACCAAAATTTAGACAACCAAACTTAGAACAAATCAGTTGTACGCAATTGAAACAAAAGTCGGGTAAAGCTGGCCGTTTGGAAAAAAATATTCCGCCATAAATGCATCCGAGTTGTGTTGCGCTAGACAAACCGTTTTGATTAAGGATGACACAATAAGTGAAGAAAAACTGGACGATTATCTTTTAGAGTTGCTTAATGAAGGTATTTTATAGCTAAACTAACTTTGGGTAGACGAGCGGAATTGAATATGGTATATTTTATTAAAGGATCTATCACATCGAGCGTCGATGGCGGGCGGTAAATTTAAATAAACTTTGCCTGTGAACTGATGAAAAAAACATAGTTTGAGCAAGATTATAATAATTTTTTATGAAAACACACAAAAATATTCTACATTTAATAAAATAAATTCAAAAAAACGAAAGGCATTTTCGTTTTTTGGAAATTTTTCAATTTAAATAAAGAAAAGTGGAAATTGTTTACCCATTTTAAGTACGATACTCCACTTTTTTAATAACATACGAGACGCGCGAACCGCTTTAGGTAAATTATACATATACATATGTATATGCTTTCCGTTTTGTAATTGTTACATTGCGGCACCCCACAATGATCTCGAGATTTTTTAATATTATTATCGGAATCGGAAACCATTATTACAATTACAATCGCTTATAATTTCAACAAAAAATCAACAAACCAAGGCAGATATGTCAAATTTATGTCGAGTGTAGGGTTCTTTCTTTTTCCGCTAGAGCACACGGTCCAATCGTCAATTACATCAAACATTTATCATATACATATATTTATTTATATCTTTACAGCAGATGACTCTATTAACGACCGTTCACAGTCAACAAGATAAAACCTTGCGAGCACCTTGTAAACATGATATGGACTGTACGAATGCAATAAAAGATAGTTATTGTTCGATGGAAGGAGTTTGCGAGTGTTTACCGTACTATACTTACTATAATGATACCACGTGTTTACAAGGTACGAGTGCTTTTTAGTGGCGCGGTTCTAAATTCTGTATATACATACAAATATTCTGTATATACCTAACATTTGAATTTTTTTATTTAGCCCAACTGCTTGGAAATGATTGTGTGCTAACCGAACAATGTACAATGCGTGTTGCAAATAGTAGCTGTTTAGCAGGAGCTTGTCGATGTGATGAAGGGTTTATTCAGTTCCGCACACATACTTGTCTTACATGTAAGTATAGTTTACGCAAGAAAAATTTTTATAGCAGCTGTTAGTTACTCTATAACATATATATTTTTCACAGCTGCCCGACCCGGTACCGTATGTTATAGTAATGTACAGTGTCAAATGTGGGAAACCGATAGTCATTGTGATTTTTTAATACCAAATCTGTTCGGCCGATGTCAGTGTAGTGCTCCAACACGTCAAATCGGTTCAAATTGTATAAATCCACCAAATTCAGATTTAGACAATCTACCAAAACCAATGGCTGTATTATCATTTCTAGAATTTGCTTCGGAAACTCCTACCACAACAATAGCGACCATATCAACAACATTCGAACAAGAAGACGTTAACAACGAAGATTTGTTAATGCCCCTAGTTAAAAATGATAATGTTTTGGATGCAATAAACAATAACGTGGAATACACAGGCGACACTCAAAATGAAGGATTTATGTCGACCACATCGAATCCAGACACAACAACAACGTCTGATGTGATCACTACTGATTCCGATTTCACTACAACAGATGCTACTGTATATGAAATAGAAACGACCGTTTCAGAAGCAACCACCGAATCAGATGATGAAAATGAGTCGCTGTATGAGGAGAATCGAAGCGCTGAAATTGACATAGATACAGAACCAAAACCCAATCTATCGCTAAGAACTCGGATTGATTTAGGTGACGCATCTGTATCACTAGGATTGTCTTGCTCAACGCACAAACAATGTCAACTAGCCGATCCTTATACACATTGCAGTGATGAAGGTGTTTGTGATTGCTCACAACAAAGTGATCGATTAAATAAATGCAGCGCTAAATATACAGGATGCCCAGAAAGTACGTTCCAATGTAAATCGAGTGGTGTTTGTATTAGTTGGTTCTTTGTGTGTGATGGCCGACCAGATTGTGCTGATGCTTCAGACGAAAATTGCTTAGTTGAGCTATCAAAATTGGATGTGAACGGCGGATGCCCGATTCAATCATTTAAATGTCATCTAAGTGAAAGATGTATATCTAAAGCGGCGCTATGTGATGGCAAAAACCAATGTCCTCATGGCGAAGATGAAATGGGATGCAATAAAACTATATCGAAATTGTATGAGCCATTAATATTCGGTATAACAATAAAAATTACTTCATGTTTTTTTTTTGATTAATTTCAGATGTCCACCAAACACGTTTCAATGTAAAAGTGGCGAATGCTTACCGGAATACGAATTTTGTAATGCGGTAATTTCATGTAAAGACGGAAGTGATGAACCGCCACATTTATGTGGATCTCGTAATGTGCCATCATTTTTCGTCAAGCTACTAACAAAACCACGAATAAATCGTAATAATCATTGTCCGTATTTGTGTGGAAATGGTCGATGTCGATCAACGGCGATTGTTTGCTCCGGACGCGATGGCTGTGGTGATGGATCAGATGAGGAAAATTGCTCAGTATGCCGTTGCCCTTCGCCATCTTATGATAATGACACATACTTAGCATAGATGATTTTAAGATAAGATAAATTAATAATAGATAATTGATATAATATTTAAATATAGGAAGTTAGTAGTTAGCTCTATATGTAATAGTATATACTGTATTCCTTGCCATTTTGAAATTTCACCAAAAATTAATCAATTTTCTAGTACATATTATACTACGGCACAATATTTTAATATATCTTTGAGAGCATTCGTATACTAAATACTAATGCGCGGTTGCACGAAATATTTAACTACCGGTTCTCCAATTAAAGTAAACCGGCCGATTTTTTAGGGTTAAATTATTAATCGGCTATTAATTTTTAGCTTTTGACTTTCTGTTGCATCGATAGAAAATGTTAATAATTAAATTTCGATTGCGAAATAAAAACTATTTTAGCATTTAACCGCTGGTTAGCTAATCTCTAGTTTGCAACCGGGCATAAGACTTTTGCATAAATTTCAATTTGGCGACGAATTAATTCTGCCCTATTTATAGTTTTTTGTATTTATTGATAATTTGTATTTTTTAATAAAACTGATTAATGTAAATCATGGATATATTACTTACGTTATAAAGTTACGGCTAAACAAAATAAAATATAATTCGATCTTTTATAATACGAGACGTATGTGTGGTTGAAATCTTAGGAAAAAACTGTTATACTCAATATATTGAACTAATTTTTTTATACATACTCAACTCATAAAAATACAGAAGATCAAACAAGAAAATTTTTAAAACTGTGATCATTTTTTATTTACTGTAACTATTTATTTTAATTTCAACCACGCCGTAAATGAATTCACCTAAAATTGAAAAAATTGTTTGCAATAGAATTATAAAGTTTTCGCCTCAATGACATTATTTTTTGAAATGGCAAATATATACAATAATTTTTTAACCGCCTGAATGTTACTTCGAAATGATGATGTCAATCAGAGCTACACTTATAAAACTTAACGCCCAAAAGATGTTAGATAATTAAATAGATGGCCGTTTACTCTTAAACAAAACCGTTTCCGCAGTAAATCGATAAATAATAAATTTGATAGATGGTTTTTGTAACATAAGTGTTAAAATAAAAATTAAAGTAGTATGATAACCTCCTGTTTAGTTCACTAAACAGGTCATACAAGTTTATATATAATAATACTTGTACATATTATATTACATACATTTCATACATATTTTTATTTTTATATAAAAAAAACACAATGTATAGCAAAATGCTGAATGTATACAAAATTAATTTAATTTTGCTATATAAACCGAAAAAATGTATTTAATAAATCAGAATTAAAATGATTTCAAAATGATTGTTTCAATTCTCGCGGTTATTAAGACCTCACCCGTAGTAATCTTGATAATCGCTTCAACCAAGTTTTAGCAGAGGCTAAAACTTTACATGGTCCTTCGAGCCGGATGAATTACAAACTTATTATTACAAATCGAAAGAAGATTCATGAAGGATCCAAACTACAAAAAACTTTATCATAAATGTATGCAGGAATACATCGATTTAAACCACATGGAGTTGATCCAGGAAAGACGGAACGACGAACAAGCTGAAAACACATATTACATACCTCATCATGGTGTGATCAAAGAAGGCAGCACAACAACCAAACTTCGAGTAGTGTTTGACGCATCCTTCAAAACAACGAGTGGGGTATCCCTAAACGATATTATGATGACCGGGCCCAAACTTCAAGAAGAGCTTACCGATATATTACTACGTTGGCGAAAACATAAAATTGTGATGACCGCCGACATAGAAAAAATGTATCGTCAAGTATGGATAAACAAAAGGGACCGAGACTACCAACGAATATTATGGATAAGCGATCCTACTCAGCCAATCAACGCATACAGATTAAACACAGTAACGTATGGAACTTCCGCAGGCAGCTATTTGGCAGTAAGAGCACTATTACAACTAGCTCAAGAAGGAGCCAGTACCCATCCCACAGCAGCTAACATCATCTTAACAGACTTTACGTCGATGACCTGCTCACTGGCACAGACAGTGTGGAGGAGGCACTAATAGCACTAAACGAATTACGAGAGCTCACAGCCCAAGGTGGATTTCCGTTAAGAAAATGGACATCCAACAAAATGGAAATAACAAAACATATTCCTCACGAGCAACTGGCCGATGGAAACATTCAAATCAAACTAAACGACTGCATCAAAACTCTAGGGATTTTATATAGCCCTCAAACAGACTGTTTTGAGTTTGATATAGCCCAAATGCAGTTAATTACCAACCAGCCCACAAAACGATCATTGCTATCCGATTCATCAAAGTTATCTGACCCTGTAGGATGGCTGTCACCAACAACAATGATGGCCAAAATTATGATGCAGGAAGTATGGATGACCGGAATAAATTGGGATGACCAGTTACCAGAAAAAATACAAACCAATATGGAGCAACTGATGGGCAGATTACCACCATCAAGAGTAAGGCCGGGAAGACCGTTTGCAAAAACGGGAGTTGATTATGCGGGTCCTATTCAACTAAGAACTACCCAGGGCCGAGGCCACAAGTCATATAAGGAATACATCGCACTTTTCTGCATGGCAATAATATGGCATCAACCAACAAGGGGATAGCGCAAACTCTCATAGTCAAACAACAAGGCCCCGTACTGCTACCAACAGCAGTGGTCAGAGTAGCAACAGGCACTGGAAAACTCAATACAATAAGGGTACTAATTGATTCTGGGTCACAAGCAACTTTAATATCATCAAAGGCTGCCAATCTATTAAACATTAAGAAGAAAAAGGCACATATCAACATTTCAGGCATTGGTGGTACCGAAGCAGGAATCTGCAGACATACCATCAACATAAAATTAATGCCAAGATTCAATGAGAACTTTAGCTTAGACATTGAAGCCTTAGTACTCAACAACTTAACTCAACAACTACCCGCAGTTTCCATTGATACAACCAACTGGTCCCATCTTCAAAATCTAGAACTTGCAGATCCACAATATAACCAACCTTAACCAATTGACCTGGTACTCGGGGCAGATCATTACCTGTCGATTGTAACCAGCAGCATCATCAAAGGCAGTTACCAGGAGCCTATGGCACAAAACACGGAATTTGGCTGGATAATAATTGGCAGTATGGGCAACACGGATGATAGTAATAGAACAACAATGGTGACCACTAAAGCAATCGAGGAGCAATTGAAGTTGCTCGTGGAGAACGACAACATTCCTGAAAAGCGAAGCCACACCGAGGAAGAAACCCAAGTAGAAGAACATTTTAAAACCAACGTAGTAAGGGGTGCAGATGGAAAATTTATAGTAAGGATTCCATTCAACAACAACCCTAACACGCTAGGGGAATCGCGAAAAAGAGCCGTTGCAAGGTTATTACAAATAAATGTATTTAATAAATCAGAATTAAAATTATTATTCAAATTGATTGTTTCAATTCTCGCGATTATTAAGACCTCACCCGTAGTAATCTTGATAATCGCTTCAACCAAGTTTTAGCAGAGGCTAAAACTACCCTATTGTCCTATTCAACTAAGAACTACCCAGGGCCGAGGCCACAAGTCATATAAGGGATACATCGCACTTTTTGTGTGCATGGTTACAAAGGCCATTCATATCGAGGTAGTGAGCAATTTAACAACAGAAGGATTCATCGCTGCATATAAACGTTTTATATCCAGACGAGGATTATGTACAGATACTCCACTCACCAACGACGCTTCGGATTTAGCAGCATTGACACCAGGTCATTTTTTAATCGAAGACTCTCTCAAAGCATTACCAACCACTGACATCGAGGAGAAAAGTCTAAGAACAAGGTGGCATCTAGTAGAGAAAATGGTGCAAGATTTCTGGAAGCGGTGGTCATCAGAATATCTACATCAACTACATCAGAGGAACAAGTGGACAACCATTCAACCAAATTCAATGGTAAATGATCTTGTTCTATTAAAGGATGAACAACAACCGGCCACTCGATGGAAATTAGGACGGGCTCTTGACACCCATATTGGTTCAGATAATTTAGTACCAACAGCCACAGTTAAATGTAAGGACGCAACATACAAGCGGCCAATAATCAAATTATGCAAATTACCTATTGAAGAGCCATCAGAGGAACCACCACCAACACAAAAAATTCCTCTGATTACAAATAAACACTCAAAAATGATGAATCTAGCTCCGGTCCGAATCTTAGTGACACTCCTAGACGACAACCAAGCCGACGAGTTAAAACCAACAACTAACCCCTCTAATACACAACCGCCCGGGAGTATGTTTAGTTCACTAAACAGGTCATACAAGTTTATATATAATAATACGTCATACAAGTTTATATATAATAATACTTGTACATATTATATTACATACATTTCATACATATTTTTATTTTTATATAAAAAAACACAATGTATAGCAAAATGCTGAATGTATACAAAATTAATTTAATTTTGCTATATAAACCGAAAAAATGTATTTAATAAATCAGAATTAAAATGATTTCAAAATGATTGTTTCAATTCTCGCGATTATTAAGACCTCACCCGTAGTAATCTTGATAATCGCTTCAACCAAGTTTTAGCAGAGGCTAAAACTTTACACCTCCATAAATATAATTTATTATCCTTTATAACTCCTAATAATTACGGTAACACTAATAAAATATGGTACAGTGGAGTACCACGTGCGTGCCTAGTATGCTGATTGCTGACGTCATTTGTCATTATTATTATGAAAATTGAGTAATAATGTCTTTAATAATAATTAAATTTCATTCCAAATATTTATTAGATTAAAACTTTCAAATGTGTAATAAATAATTTAAATTACTAGCGGTTGGCAATAAAATTGTTTTTAACTTGCTCAAAAATCTAGTTGAAGAATTTCCATATTTCTTCGTGGATCCAGAATTGGTAATTTTTTTAATTTCTTAGACTATATTGTAAAATTGTATACATAATTATTTCCGTTGCAGATAGTATTTGATTTCGATTAACACTTTGGAGAATCCCAAGTACTACGGGACAGGTGGCCAATATCACAGCAGAATATTCTTATAATTTTAAAAGAAACTGGAAACTCTTTAGAAGTCGAAGAGTGGAATACTCCTACACTCGCGTTAATTGCATTGCTAAAACTACTTCCGAGTTCTTCAGGATCATTTATAAATAAAATAGAAAAACTGTTAATTTTTAAAACTGTAAGATTAGTATTTATTTAAGTAAAACTTTAAATTTAACAAATCATTTAGTTTCAGATACCAAAAGTGGAATATTTTAATGAAAACAGGCAGCCATACATGATTGCAGTGGGATCGACACCATCTTCTGTAGACCAATATTTCATAGTCATTGATCGACAGATAATATGTTTACCAAGTAATTACGATATTATTCAAGCATTTAATGTACTATTCTGTGCAATATTTGTTTTCTCAATGGAATACGATCCTGATTTAAACTACTTTTTTCCTTTCTTGGAAAACTACGTCTACAAATTGAAGACTAAAACTAAGTTATCCTATATCTAAGTTGCACCATGGCCCTTTTTGCACCAGGGGCCTTTGTGGCATTGAGTGCGGAATCCTTGTGGGTTCCGGCCAATTTTAATAATAATAAAGTTATCACCGAGGCTACGCCAAATCTGTAACCGATTAGATATTCTTGGAAGTATAAAGCCATTGTGAATTAATTAATTTTTAAATATTTGTTAATTAGATGTTTATTTTATTTTTTAAGCTTCAGTTTATATATTATAGGATTATATGTTATCAATTATAAAAATCAATTTATTCTCATATGGGGGTTTTCTATACAGAATAGGCTTATTTATTACAGTTCTGCAGAATGAAAATGAATATCCAGATTTTTATAACATTAATGATATTATCTCTGTACAAAATAAAATATATTTTGTTTGCACTTTGTATAAAACTGAAAAATTTAATAAATTATACTGCAATTACGAAATAACCGAATCGAATACTAAAACCATTATTTGTTTCGAAACATTAAAAAATAAACAATCCTCCCATAAAATCATTGTAACTAAAAACAGCTTTTTATTTTCAAAAACTTGTATTAATTTCTAAGTAATTAATAAAAATAAAAATATCAAAAACGAGTTTTATTTAAATTTAAGAAAACTTCATTTTCGAACCAGCTCTTTAAGTTGAAATAGATTATAAATTAAAATTAACACCAGGAAAACTTATTAAATACAAATATATATATATATATATATGTATATATATATATATATATATATATATATATATATATATATATATATATATATATATATATATATATATATATATATATATATATATATATATATATATATATATTAAACTTTCCGGTTTTAAATAAATTTAAGTAAATAGAAAACCTGAAAGTTTAAAAACTAAAACCATTAAGTTAAAGTTTTAAACCGCAAATAGCTTAGATAAAACATTTGAGTTTAATTTTAAAACTTTTAGTTTTAAAACTTCGTTGACTCTTTGAAATGATTTTGTTATTAGATTGTGCACTACTGAGTATATATTCTAGACCTGTAGGGTTACATTTTTGACGCTAGTATTTTGTTTGCGAACAAATGTTATTAATTTACAGACGAACCAAAGTTTTGTTTTAAATGTTATTGGTTTTAAATTAGAACTTTGATAATTCAAAGTAACAATTTTTGAGCATAAGTTTTAAACTTTATAGTGCAGCTTTCCAAACATCTGTGTTTATTTTTCCAAACCTCTAAAAGTTTCCATATTAAACTGAAACTGTTCATTTCCTATATGCAGTCAAAAAAGTTTTAAATATAGTTAATTTTTTTTACCGTGTTGGTAGCTCAAGTTGAGTTAAAGTTGAGAACAGACTATCTACAATTTTTTCAGTTAACTCGGGTGTTCCCTTCAGCGCAACATCTTATATCGCCAGTCCAATCAGGTGTATGCATATGCAGATGACATAATGCGTGATTGGGCTGAATAGCAACGGAGTGAAAGAAATACTTGATCCGCGTGAAGAGTTTTCAGCTTCTGTTGGACTCCAGATCAATGAGTCCAAAACAAAATATATATGATCTCTGGTTATAGGGATAATGGCACACCAGATTTTAGTAGTGGCCACTACACGTTTGAGGAAGTGGGGAGGTTCAAATATTTCGCTTCTCTTATCACTCATGATAACAGTGTGCTTTGTATCCTCTAAGGCCACTGCTAAAATCTAAACACTTATCAAGTGCCATGAAGTTGAAGTTTTACAAAGCGTTGATCAGGCCCATTGTTATGTTTGGCTGTGCAAATTGGGCGCTGACGGATGAGTACGAGAGATTGTTCCTTACATTTGACAGAAGAATCATGCGTGTGATTTACGGCCCAATATCAATCTCAGAGACCTGATGAAGATCCCCGATATTGTACATGAAATAAAATCTCGGCGAGTACGTTGGCTCGGTCTAATAGCCTTTTGAAAACTGATTATTATTATTGGTAGCTCAAAAGGATTATAAAAAAGCCTATGATCTGTGCACAGGAATGCATAAAAAAACTTCTGTGAGGAAATTGATAGCTTTTCTGTTCTTGCCAGACTCGATATTCTTAGGCTTCATTCAATCAAACTCACCTCATGCAGATGAAAATTCGGAAAGCTACCCTTACGTTTTACCCTTACTGTCCTAATCAGTTAGAAGTGGATGACTGCTTATACTATCTTCACTGATGTTCGAATTTTGTCGGAGCTAAATTCTAGGTGTTCTCTTTCGTATCTTTAGTAATCAGTTATCATCCATTCCTTAGTTCAAAATTTTACAGTTAGCTAAGGTTACAGAGCGCTTCTGCGATTAAGGATTGATCTTCTAAGTTTGCACTATGGGTCCATTGTGGTATTGAGTGCGGAACCTCAATAGGTTCCAACCGTTTTGATAAAAAAAATAAAAATTCATCGTTTTTAAGAATATCGGGCTTTGAATTTCGAATTATTCTGGTAGAAATATTACCAACATGTTTAAACTATTTAATGAGGCTTACAAGTTCAACGTTCATATTTGAGAGAATCCCTTCTCAAGCAAATGAACCAAGTATCAGTTACATGTTCGAGTTACACATCGCAGTTATATGAGAAAAACAGACACCTCTGTCCTCTTGTTTCCCTCGCCCATGATACAAATCATGATCGGTGTTTTCTGGAAGTGAAACCTGGAGTTACTAAACGATAATAAAAGGCCAGTTCATTATTGTAAAGTAAATTCCTAAACGGACTGAATGTTAAATTAGATTGTATTGAGGGGTTGTTATTTTTCAGTCTGCCTCCGAATTTGATAATAAGAAATTAGTATAATTTTACGAATGTGAAATTGATCTTAAATCTGGCCTAAAAAGCAACAAAAACAATTTTCGTTTGTATGTGTTAGTGCGCAAAACAGAATGTAGTACTCTATATAATGTATTTTAATGTTAGGACAATACAATTTGGTACGATCTCGAATAGATATGAATATATGATTTTCTGAATTCCCTTGGGAAATCCTAGAAAGCTAACCGCATTACGACGCAAATATGAAGATGTCTAAGGTCTAAGCCATCTAGAAAATATTTAAATTTTCCAAAATGTAGGAGATTAGAGGATTTATTACAACGAAGGAGTGGTTAAAGCTACGATGCTTGGATCGGGAGATACACAATGCAAAAAGGATTTTTCATCTCCCGATTAGGATCGGTGATTAAATTGAAAACACATATGACTCTCTGTTGTATAATGTAGAACTCATGGGCCCGACCCATCGTTCATGTTAGTATGCAGTGTGCAATTGGCCAATTAAAAGACGGACCTGCAACAGTGTACAAAATAAGGGTTACTGTTTAGCTTTCAAGAGACAATAAATTCACTAGCCGAACAGTCTCTAATTAATGTACGTATGTGTTGATATTTATAAAAAACTGGAAAATTTGGTATGTCCTCATGTAGGTCGATTATATGATTTTCTCGAATTTTATTGGCAAAATCCTAGGAAGCTAACGCCATAATGACGAATCCATCAAGATGTCATTGGCTGTCCGAAACATATTTCAAAGTTGAAAAATGTAGTGGATTAGTAGGTTTAAAGGTAAGCCCAAAGACATCTTGGTATATATGTCATTATGATGTTAGCTTCCCAGGACTTTCCCAAGAAAATTCAGAAAATCAATTTTGGTTGTCCAAAACTCCCCTATACTTTTTCCAAAATTTAAATATTTTTCGGATAGCTTAGATACAAGGACATCTTGAAATATGCGTTAATATGGTATTACCACATAATATTCTACCTTCACAATTCTGCCAAATATTAAAATCCTACATTACAGAGCGACACTTTCGTGTTAAACAGGAACAATCATACTCAGAAATTAAAAAGATCAAAGCTGGAGTGCCACAAGGAAGTGTCTTAGGACCCATTCTATATTTATTATTCACAAGCGATATCCCATTATCTCAGAATACCACAATTGGCACATTTGCAGACGACACTGCTATTTTGGTAGTAGATGATACCATAGAAGGAGCTACCAATAAGCTTCAAAGTACGATGAACAAAATTTATCGATGGACGAAGCAATGGCGTGTCAGGTTAAATGAAACAAAATCCAGACGTGTTGACTACACCAACAGAAAAATAAATCATTTGCCTGTGGTATTAAATAATGTCCCATTACCACATGCTAACTCAGCAAAATATATAGGAATGAATCTAGATACCAAACTTAGATGGAAGGACCATGTCAAGAAAAAAAGTGAAGAACTCAGACTCAAATATAGAAAGATGTATTGGCTGATGGGAAGGAACTCCAATCTATCAATAAACAATAAATTGATGCTATATAAGCAGATATTAAAGCCCATTTGGATGTATGGAATTCAGCTGTGGAACATAGATATCGTTCAAACATTCCAAAACAGTGTGCTAAGGGATATTGTAAATGCCCCTTGGTACATACGTAATAGTGACCTCCACAGAGACCTTAGAGTGGAAACTGTCACCAGAGAAGCAAACAATGCTGCACGGAAGCAAGAAGTGAGGCTCCAGAATCACCCGAACGTTGAGGCCAACCAACTACTCGACCACAGGGAAGCAGTGAGAAGACTGAAAAGAGTAAAACCTTTTGAGTTAGCACTATAGTCAGCGTAAGGCAGTAACACCAGTAAATAGAACATAAGGAAAACCAATGGGGATACCTTAATTAAACATAATTTAGCAATTTAGGTCAAAAAAGAAATGTTGTTAGTCTATAGACTAGGTACATTGTAAAATTTTATGTGAATAAATAAGATTGTCAAAAAAAATTTAAAAAAAACAAAAAAAACGTGACTTCGCGTCCAGTTTCATTTTCATACGCCAGGTGAAGCAAAATCATTACGTTTTTAGTTCGCCTAGCTGTTACGTTTGCGAAATCCTTCATACAGTCCTTAACAAAATTATTTGTGCATCGCGAAAAATTTAACAAATTACTCGAGTAAATTTAAATTTTCACCCAAAAATTAACTTAAACAAAAAACTAATTTATTTGTTATTCGAAATGACATTTATTCTGTATTTGATAAAATTATTTGTGCGTTGTTATTCTCTCACAAAATTATTTGTGCATCGCAAGAAAAAATTCTCTCATAAGGGGAATCCCGATTTTTTTTAATGTCTTGACAACAAGGTTGCAGGTTATCGTTTTAGTTATTATTTTCTATTACAAGTTTGTAGTAGATATTTTTTTAAATGGGTAAACCAAAGGAATTGTTTTGGAGAGCCGCGATTTTAGTGGGCCATTATGCTTGGATGCCTATAAAAGAATTATCACGGATGTACAACTGCCATCGAAATACGATCGCTTATCAAATAAAATAAAAAAAATTAAGAGCAGCTTGAAAAATCTTTCTGTTTCTGCTACAATGGCGTTGGTAATTTTATAATGCTACCTCAAATGGTAACTTCAAGTACGTACTTATTGAAACAACACAACGCTTAAATTTACAAAAGTAAAATGATCACAAGGTTTCTAAGAGATTTGGATAAACAAACACTTGATTGAAATTGAGAATATGTGGAATTATTTAAAGCAACAAATGGTGGTAGAAATTGGAAGGCAGCCAAATGAAACTTTTGCTGAAATAATCTGGGATCAAATTCCAACACAAATGTTAGAAAATCTCGTAAATTCCATTCCACAGCGTCTTCATGAAGTGATTGCAAATAATGGTGGGAATACTTCATATTGACTTAATTTGAAATTAATCACAATTCCCCGATATTTAGTCAATTTGATTGATTATTTGTACTATGAACAAATAATTTTGTGATGGGAGATGATCAAAACTGTCATATCGATCAGATGTGCCTGTTTGATCTCCAATATAAAATAATTTATTTTAATAGTTCTAGACGGGCTACAGCATTGGTGCTAAAATAAAGGTGTAGTGTCATAATTTAAAATGTTAAATAAAAAATTTAATTATATGGGTGAAATACCAGCGAAATAAGTGAAATATAAGAGAAAAACCATCATCAACAACAACAAAATATACAGCATACACAATTGCGTATATCAGCAGAGACGAAACGTCCACTTATTGGACGAAAAATATATGGACTACAATACCAACCCAATGGAAAGAAATGGTAAAGAAGACGAATAGGAATACGTGAAAGAGTAATGGAGTTATGTCAAGTTAAAGGATAATTAATATTACTAATTATTCAGGGTATTTATACTTGTCTGTCAAGTAGCTTGAAATACTAAAGGGGAGATTGCTGCGGATTTCCATATTAAACTCGCGTGACTTTATGTTATCGACAAAAATAATAAAGTTATATCCACCAAACTTTTATTAACAAGAATTTTTACGTTACCTGTTATTTCCAAGTTATTTCAGCCGGATGTTGTCAATTTGGTTTTATTTATTTAAATTTTTTTCCACTTTAGATTGATGTACATTATTTTTCAAAATTTCGTTAAAAAAATGGTAACATTGCGTTTATTTGCCTGTGGTGCCATCTAGTTAAAATAACCTAACTTCGATAAACTGCTATATCTTGATACAGAAATCTGCAGCAGCTTCCCTTGTGGTATTATATATTTGTGGCTATTTGTTATTTGTACAAATAGATGCTTAATTCATGATGTAAAAAAATATTTAGGGGGTGATGGGAAGTAGGATAGATCATACGGCTTCCACCATTACACAAGAGGTAGGCTCCAATGCGTTTTTGGTATACCGGTATCCCCAATTAAATCAAGCCCAATCACCTTTTGTAAAATAAAGCTATGGCTAATCGTGTGGTGACATTTATCGTGTCTCAAGTGAGACCTTCCGGGCCACCCATTGTAACGTGTTGCACCAACCCTGTTGGTAGACGGACGAGCGGCTAATTTTAACGTAACCGATTTAATGTTTCAAGTGGTATTTTGTATTGATGTGGTGGAAGTTGTATTGGTGGGTGCAGCCGTCTGAATTGGCATAAATCCGGCAACGGCCACGGTTATGGCGCCATAGCCAATGGCGAGCAAGGGATGGGAAGGGGCGGGAGAACGGCTCATGAATTAGGTTAAATTGGTACTGGGGTGGTTGCCCTCGGAGGGGTTGGGATTAGCGATGTTTGTCAAGGATTTGGAAGGCTGGGCTATTCGACTATGTTAAACCATTCTTCGGTTTTTTCACCAAGTGATTCACTAAGTCCGATTCCTCAAGTGCATAGATTTCATTGGCCACTTGGCTTAATTCAGTACGTAGCAATGTCTCCCATTCTATGGGATTGTTTCAGGTCTACCAAATTAACTTCTGCCTTAGTTAAATCCTTAGTTAAATCATACCTTAGTGAGTCATGGTCCAGGTGTAACAGGGGCGTCCAACTTGTTGAGACAGGCAATGAAGAAGGAAGCTGCTCTAAGAAGGTGGGTGGGATTCCTACGATTACGATGGATTTTTCCTCAATAATTAATTCGGTAAACCTTGATTCTTTCGGTAATAGTGTTACCATGTAAGATGTCCTTGATTTTACGTAAACGAGGATGGTAAAGACACAACTCGAGTAGTTTCTTTAGAAAATAAAACGTATTTCCTTAGCCGGCGTTGGTTTGCAAAGGTTAGAGAAGCTGTCTCTAAACCATCTGTCAACACAGGGGAAATAACGGAGCAGTACATATAGATAACCGTTTCATAGGGTACTTGATTTCTATAAATGAATCGCGCCGAGTACAATTGGTGAGAGGCCGACTTAATCAAGTATCAATACGGTTAAAAGTGACACCAGACAACATTATGCTGGGTGGTGGACTGGTGGTACAAATGATGCTGAGGGATCTCGGATCAAGGCGGTGCATTTATGGGGGTTTAATTTTAAGCTCGCTAATTTTAAGGCACCTAATAATTCATCCAAAATGGGTTCTAATACTCTGATGCCTCGTGCGATGAGTACATAATGTCATCTGCATAGGCGAGTATGAGAGGAAGTTACAACTCAACACAATTGGTCTGACACAGTTAGTAAAACCACATTCAGGATGAAATTAAATAAACGGGGCGATATTGGGCATCCTTCTTTCACTCCTTGGTTTTCTTGACTTTTGTCTTAACTAATTATCATTCATTACAGTGTCTGTCACAGCTCAAATATATGAAATTAATAATAATAAATTGAACTAAATTACAGGATCCCTGCCAGTTAAACTTAAATTTAAATTAATTAATTAAAGGTTGGGATGCAGAATAAAATAAATCGTAACTAATTTGAGTGGAATTTTCAGGACTATCTCATAAGTCTGATCCAGCAAAATAATAAATTTTATTTCAGAGCCCATAGTGATGCTGTTAAAAATTATAAAAGTAGATTAGAACTGTATCGTTCTGTGTTACTAACTATTGGCTATACCAGGTGTCTGTAACCGAGTCAATTTCTATCATACTAACTGAACCTATCCAAATCCTCTTTAAGTTATGTGTAAACGGGTGTTCGGTGAGGTCCGGCGATCTCTGGGAGCTTTTGCTTCATGCTTGGTCGAACATTCCAATCAAATCAAATGAACAAATAATTTTGTGATTTTGCTTTTTAATCACAAATAATTTTGTTAAGGATTTTATATGAATGTCTTCGCTTGCGTTACGTTTGTGTTTCGCCAGGTATAGAGGAGAATACCTTAATTATCTCAACCACGGTTAAAAACAAAGAATATAATAATGTTGAACTTAACAATTTTTGTTCAGAACGTTGTGTCTTACATGTGCGAGATTCTTAAGTCTGAATCTAACATTCTAAGTAGATCACCCAGTATAGCGGAGATCCCAAATGAAAGCGAATCGAAAATTTGATAAACTATAAATAAATATTAAATATTTAAAATATTCTAAATTACAAACAGCCGAAACAATAAGCCGATGTAATACGTTTAAAAAACGAAAACTGAACAAGAAATCAATTTTTTTTTATTAATATTTTTTTTTTTTAAATTAGAGATTATAAAATATTAAGCCATGAAAGAAACTAAAGGTAAAAATATTTAAAAAAAAAAATAAAAATCTTAAGTTTAATATCTACTTATATAAAACTACAAACAACTTACTATTTATAATCTGTGGTTTATACTTGCTAGAGCAGAAAGGTTACGTTAAGTCGTTAAATACGCTAACACACAATTAAGCAAATTGCAAATTTTGTGTAAACAAAACAAACGCAAAAATAGAAAATACTAATATGTGCACAAATACAACATCATGGCTTACTAGGTGAATTTTGTACTATGTGTGTATGTGTGCGTATGTATATTTGCAAGAAACAATATTCTTGACAAAAATTATGTATATTTATTTCAGTTTCAGTTTACATGTAGTACAATTATGTATATTTTCTTTCGTTGCAACAACAATAACAACAAAAAACAACGAACTAAATCTGTAATCTTTTCAAAAACTATAATAATAATAATAATAAAATAAAATTGAAAAAAAAAATACAGGTCGCGAAAATGAAATGGTATTACCTTAAGTACTGGCATAGGAGTGAGACAAAACACTCATTTAACTTGTTGTCGGCTTCTTTTGCACGCGGCATACTTCAAAAGTTATGTTGTTTACATAATAGTGGTCTTTTGATACGGAAACAATAGAGTGACTGAATAAAAGAAGCCGCTTTCTTAAGTTCGATTTTATTCTTTTTCGTTTTTTATGTTTTTTTTAGTTTTTTTTTCGTTTCGTTTTTGTTTTTTGTAACAGCTGTACCCGAGAATTCTCTTTAAGATTTTTTCATGTTACGATTACGAGTACAAATAAAACTGATTTTTTTTAGTTTTTTTTTTACTATATTTACAACTTTTTTTTAAAGATGTGTGCATATAAAAAATATTCATATACGTATACACCAACTTGGCTGTATACGTATTAATATGTTTTTGTTTTTTATTTTCAACTCACATGTCTTAACCAATATTCTCTTCTTATCGCGCGTCATTATAATAATTGTCTCTTCAGTAATTTTACTTTTTGTTTTTCTTAATGTGTATATTACATATTATATACACATAGCTACATACATAATATATCCATTTACACTATATAAACTATTCTATATACATGTATGTATAATAACCATAAAAGCGTAATTACACAAAATATTTTACGAGAATCTTAATATGTTGTTATGATGTCTAGAATTATTATTACCTAACATTATTTAGAATAGGAAGCAGTAACATACATTGATACAATGTTCTTGTGTGTGAAGAACTTTATAATTATGTAGTAAACATGATACAATTATATTTACTGCAGAGAGATAGATAAACATATAGGTATACTCAGCGGTTGTGAGCGAAATATTTATTATAGAGATTGGTTCATAAATTTGTATTGGTTTATGACTTTATGTATAAAGCTGCGCGCGCGTCTTAACTGTTTTTACAATGTGCGTGCACACAAGAATTATGGGTATATTATAATTTCTTACTATTTACGGTTGATTTAACCATGTTTGAACTTTCGCACGGCCGGTTAATACGGCTGACCAGAAATTTTCGAACGCAAAAGAGTATGTTTTACCAAATTTAAATATTTAAATATTTCAGTTAATGCAGTCCATGCTGGCAGTTATATAATTCGTTATAATATCAGGCGTTATAAATTAAAATTTAATTATACTTCTTTTGTAATAAATTCTTCAAACTATCCAAAGTAGTATTCCAAAAATTTCATTTTCCAAATTTTATCAGTTACAAGGTTTTTAAATTAAACAAATTTTTAAAATTTCAAGTTGATATATAAATGTTGAATTAGGTATGTATATAATATTCCGTTTTAAAATTTAACGAATGAGACATCGAAATTCAATTTTAAAAATTACAAAAAAATTACATATTTTCAAAACTTCAATAATTGATCAAGTTCGATGGCGAATTTTGAAATGGATTCAAATTTCAATTTAGCGGCTTTAAATTTAACATTTTTGTATGTTAAAAAGATTTAATTTTATAGAAATTAGTGTCTTTCAGCGGCTATCTTCCAACTTCATTCCAGTCAAATGGTTGCACTCTTACCTATCAGATCGTTGGTAGTTTGTCAACGATTCATATACGATTCTCTGTTCTCATTTTTTCCGTGCAACATACATACGTTCCTCAAGACAGCCACTTGGGACCATTGTTGTTCTCACTCTTCGTAAACGATGTGGTAAACTGTTTCAAATTTGTAAGAAGTCTGCTCTACGTTGATGACATGAAAATGTTAGCTCCAGTTTCCAATTTTTCAGACTGTTTGATGTTGCACAATGATTTAAACAATTTTTGTTGTAAGACTCTTTCATTTTATAGAATCTGATGTCCATTATTTCATCAGTATTTCTTATGTGATATTCTAATTGATCATGGAGTGACGTTTTCTTCGGATCTAACATTTACCAGTCACATTGACTCTGCTATTTCTAAAGCTTACCTTATGCTGGATTTTATCAAGCAAAATTGTTACGAATTTACTGATCCGGTAACATTAAAATCTCTGTATGTGTCATTTGTTCGTCCTGTTCTGGAATACGCATCTCTAGAAACATACTCAATTATGCCTTCAACCTTAATGATATTTAGTAGGAATGCTCCTAATTTTATGTATGTCCGATTCGGACCACCAATAAATAAATACACTTAACTATGACTTGTGTTTTTAGTTTCAATTATTTATTTATTTATTTATTGATTTATGTTTTACGATATTATTATTCATTTATTAATTTTATTAATTTATTTATTTGTTTCAATATATAATTATTTAATTTTGTGTTTATTAATTAAGTTTATTTGTAATTAATTTTATTATAATTTTCACCACCATAAAATAACGCACTTGAACTTGTTAAGGTAAAAATCGCAATTGATGACAATATTGTGTTATCTTGTTTTTGTTGTATGACGTCGCCTTCGTGTCCAAAATACATGTCGTATTTTGGAGAGGGAACAGATGCGCCGGCGACGGTCGACATTGCACTTATGTAGTGCAGTGGATTTTTATTGCATCACCGAACATTGTTAGTTCGTGGTGATGTTGGTTGGATGGCGATGGTTTTACTATAAATGTTTTATAGTAATGGTTCGGTTATTGGATAGTGTTGGTTGGATAGATGTATATGTGATGGGGTTAGTGAACGCTTAATTCAAATAAGTTGGATTATATTTGAATTTCACTAATTGTTTTGTTTGTGGCAGAATCGAATATCGGTGAGTCGAATATTCGAGCTGCTACAGTACCCCCTCTCCAGATGAGAAACCATAGGTTTTGAGACGTTATACGGTGAACCGGACGGTTTTATATCGTTTGCTGGCTGATATTTGATCAGCCGTGTTGAGAATACCGTAGGCCGGTTTCAATCTGTCGATTGAGATTGAGTGGTGTTTGTTTTTGATTGAGACAATGAATTGCTTGCGTAAGCGGCGTATAACTTTGTATGGCCCATCGTATGGAGATTGTAATCCAGTTCGAACCTTATCAACCCGGACAAAGACGTAATCGCAATTGTTGAGCGATTTTGGAACGAATATGTTGTTTTCGTTCGTTGGTCTTGTTGCCGTGGGGATAATATTTTGCATGGTGGTGCGGAGTTGGTCGATGACTGTGTCGGTTGTGGATGGAGACGGTAGAGGATGTTCGACGAAGAACTCACCGGGTAGCTTGATGGTTTGTCCGTAAACCATTTCAGCTGGTGAGCACTTCAGATCTTCTTTAACCGTTGCTCGAATACCAAGTAGAACGATTGGTACTTCGGAGCTCCAGTGAATTGTGTTGCCTCGGGCCTTGAGAGCAGCTTTGAGCTGGCGGTGGAAGCGTTCGACCATGCCATTGGCTTGTGGGTGGTAAGCCGTTGTACGTATCCGATGCGAGCCGAGGAGTTTCGTTAACTCCGAGAAAAGCTTCGACTCGAATTGGGTTCCTTGATCAGTGGTGATGTCAAGTGGAACGCCAAATCGTGATACGTAGTTCTGTACGAATGTTGTGGCAATGGTTGCTGCAGACATGTCGCTCATGCAGTACGCTTCTGGCCATCGAGTGAAACGATCGACACAGGTGAGTAGGTATGAGTATCCATTGGATGGAGGAAGTGGTCCTACGACATCCAAATGAATGTGCTCGAATCGACCAGATGGAATTGCGAATTGTCCAAGAGGCGATTTTGTGTGTCGCTGGACTTTTGATTTTTGGCAGGATAAACAGGATTGTGCCCAATGGGTCACGTCTTTGTTTATGCTGGGCCAAAAGTATCGAGCAGTAATCAATTTACGAGTTGCGCGGACACCAGGATGTGAGATACCGTGTAGTGTGTCGAAGATGGTTCGACGTAGTTGCTCTGCGATGTACGGGCGATTTGCACCCGTAGATGTTTCGCAGTAGATTTTGAGGCCCGGTAGTTTGAAAAGCTCCAGTTTCAGTGATGAACTGGCGTGACAAGCAGAACCAGAAAGTAAATTCTGAAGTTCCAAGTCTGCTTTTTGCGCTTGTGCGATTTTGTTGCAGTCGAAGTGAGTCTCGACTGTGGCCGTTTCGTTTGATGTTGTGCGCGAAAGTGTATCCGCGACAACGTTTTCGGTACCTTGAACATGCTGGATGTCCGTGGTAAATTGACTTATATAATCCAAGTGGCGTGCTTGCCTTGGATTGCGTTCAGTTTTAGACTGAATTGCTCGAGTGAGAGGTTTGTGGTCGGTGTAAATTGTGAAGTCCCGACCCTCGACAAAATATCTGAAGTGTTTGATTGCTAGATATATTGCGAGTAATTCCCGATCGAATGCAGAGTATTTCTTTTCGGCATCCGAGAGCTTCTTTGAGAAGAATCCCAGGGGCTCCCAACACTTGTCGTTGTACTGTTGCATGACTGCTCCGACAGCAGTGTTTGATGCGTCAGTAGTAATGCTGAGCTTTGAGTCGCTCAGTGGATGTGACAAGAGTGTTGTGCGTGCCAATTCAGCCTTGAGTGACGTGAATGCGTGTTGACATTCGTCAGGCCAAGAGAAGTTCTTGGCGGTTTTGGGCTTACGTAGTAGTACTGCCAGGTGGCTGTGAATTGGGTTGAGTATTTCAGCGAGCTTTGGTATAAATCGGTGGTAGTAGTTGACCATGCCGATGAATCGCTGAATACTTTTGATTGAGGTTGGAGCTGGGAATTCTTTAATGGCATTGATTCGGTCTTGTGACGGAAGGATGCCATTAGCGGTAATCTTGTGGCTGAGGAAATCAAGAGTGGATGCGCCGAAGACGCATTTTGAGCTCTTGATGTGAACATCAAACTCGACAAGTCGTTGGAAAAGTGTTTCCAGATGGAGTTTGTGTTGTTCCTCAGTTTGAGATGCCACAAGAATGTCGTCTATGTAGACGAAAACGAAGTCGAGATCTCGAACGACTTCGTTCATGAAGCGCTGAAACGTTTGTGCGGCATTGCGTAATCCAAATGGCATTCGGGTGTATTCGAAGAGGCCAAAAGGTGTGGTGATTGCCGTTTTGAAAACGTCTTCAGGTGCCACGGGAATGTGGTGATAACCTCTGATGAGATCAAGTTTGGAGAAAACTTTGCAGCCATGCAAGTGCATGGTGAAGTTTTGAATGTGGGGTATCGGGTAGCGATCCGGTATCGTAACCGTGTTTAAACGCCGATAGTCCCCACATGGCCTCCAGTCTTGATCTTTCTTCTTGACCATGTGAAGTGGACAAGAAATGGAAGATGTCGATGTTCGACAAATTCCTAATTCCACCATGTGTTGAAATTCTGCTTGTGCAGCTTTGTGACGCACCGAATCTAGTCTGCGTGGTCTCGACACGGGCAGATGGCCTTCCGTGACGATGTGATGAACCACGTTGTGTCGGACTGGCATTTTGTAGTTCGGCTCTGCTGTAAGTAGTGGGTACTTTTTGAGCAGAGTGCCGTAGCCGTTGTCGATGTTGAAATGGATCGGTGTTGGTGTGTTAACCCGAACCATTGTGGCGTTTATTGACAGCTTTGTAGCTGGGTCAATCAGCCGTTTGTGTTTGACATCGACAAGAAGTCCGAATTTGCTTAGAAAATCGGCGCCAATGATCGGACGATTCACTGCAGCTAGTATGAAAGCGTGCGTGAAGGTTCGTTTGAGTCCGATATCCACGTTAAGCAATTTTGTGCCGTACGTGTGGATGATTGAACCATTGGCAGCCGATAAGACTAGATTTGAATTTCGATTAGCTAATGTATAATTCATTTTGAAATTCATAGCTGGAATAACCGAAAGGTCAGCGCCAGTGTCGACTAGGTAGGTGAGTTTGTTGTGTTTATCGTACACAAACAAACGTGACGTATAGGGTGTGTTTGTGGTCAGGGGAGGCATGTTGCTCTCTACCCGTGACTCTAAAAGTTTTTTTGATGGTCAATGTCCATTTTTACGGCGGCCGCGGACGTCGATGGTTGCGACGTGGTGAAATTGCACGGTGGCGTGCATTTTCTGGCGGCTCTACCAAACTTTGTGTGGAACCAGCATTTACCATGTTGGTATGTGTTGTTGCTGGGACTGCGGGTTCGATTTCGGGAGGGAGCTCGTCGTCCACGCGAACGGCTTCGACCTCTGAGTAGCCCGTCGAGTCTGGACTCGATTCTTGACAGTCTTTGTTCGAGTGTGTTTGGTGCTGTTGTTGAACGGGGAGTTCTGTCTCCACTGCGTTCTCTTGATTGCCGGTATGGTGCATTGACTTGACTGACGCTTTGAGATGTGATGTTTATGACATCATACATCTTGTCGGCTATCTTGGCTAACGTTTGTGTCGTGGAGGATTCGGGCTGTGCTACCAGCGCTATGCGAACCAACTCCGGCATTTTACGTACCCACAAAGATTTAATGATATTTTCATTAAAATTATTGTTAGCCAGTGTTTGTATGTGCCGTAAAGCGTCAGATGGTTTTTGGTCGCCTAATTGCTGGCCTGAAAGCAATTGTTCTAGCTGACGTTCGCCCGATGGTGCTAGTCGTTCTAGCAGCGTTTGTTTTAGTGTGTTGTATTGGTTGGTTGTCGGCGGATTGAGGAGGAGATCCGAGATCACATCGCACGTTTCTGGTTGCAAAGCTGATAATGTTTGCAGGTACTTTGTTTTATCAGCTGTTATACCTTGCAGTCCGAATTGTATTTCGGCGAGCTGAAACCATGTGTTTGCTCTTTGTGGCCAGAAAGGTTGTATTGTGATTCGCTGATGTGATGCCGCGATCTCTATTTGTGGACTAGCGCCTTCAGGCGTGGTGTCCATATCCTGTGATAGATGTTTTGCATCTTCTGTCATTTTTGTTCTTTTGTTAACAACAAACCAACACAATAAAAAAAATTCAACAATACAATACTGTGAGAAACCCCCGAATATGGAGTTCCTTTGCGTCCTACCTTATATTGGGGGGGCTCGTTGAAATTTAAAAAAAATAAATGTAAAAATAAACTTAATTCATGCGAGGTGAATTATATTGCAGCGAGAAAACGACCAGGGTGTGAGACTATGGATGGGTGTGCACGTGGTGGTGAAAAAAATATATAAAATTGTACAGTAATAATGATTCTACGTTAAAGTTTTTTTAATTAAAAGTGATTCTACGTTAAAAAATTTTTAATTAATAATTTTTGAAATATTGTTAATAAAAAATAAAAAAGGAAAAAAAATTTTAATAGAGAAAAAATATTTACTAATAATAAAAATAATAAAAAACTCTTATCTGGGTTTTTGTACAATGCTGATGATGCTGCTGCTGTTGTTGTTGGTCGTTGCGGTGAGGGTGGATCGCTTCACCGTTTGAATTGTCCCGTCGTTGCGGTGAGGGTGGATCGCTTCACCGTTTTAGTTGTCCCGTCGTTGCGGTGAGGGTGGATCGCTTCACCGTTTGAGTTGTCCCGCGTTGCGTGGGTGGTTTGCGGTCCCTTCGCCACGTGTATTATAATTCGAATCCCTCGTAGGTACGTATTTTAATTTTTCCTACGCACCGTAATTTTCTTCCCACGCGGTTGCGTGGTTGGGTTTTATTTTATTTTATGCGTGTTTTATTCACAAAGCGGTAAAAACCGCCGTCGTGGTCACCAATTTAGTAGGAATGCTCCTAATTTTATGTATGTCCGATTCGGACCACCAATAAATAAATACACTTAACTATGACTTGTGTTTTTAGTTTCAATTATTTATTTATTTATTTATTGATTTATGTTTTACGATATTATTATTCATTTATTAATTTTATTAATTTATTTATTTGTTTCAATATATAATTATTTAATTTTGTGTTTATTAATTAAGTTTATTTGTAATTAATTTTATTATAATTTTCACCACCATAAAATAACGCACTTGAACTTGTTAAGGTAAAAATCGCAATTGATGACAATATTGTGTTATCTTGTTTTTGTTGTATGACGTCGCCTTCGTGTCCAAAATACATGTCGTATTTTGGAGAGGGAACAGATGCGCCGGCGACGGTCGACATTGCACTTATGTAGTGCAGTGGATTTTTATTGCATCACCGAACATTGTTAGTTCGTGGTGATGTTGGTTGGATGGCGATGGTTTTACTATAAATGTTTTATAGTAATGGTTCGGTTATTGGATAGTGTTGGTTGGATAGATGTATATGTGATGGGGTTAGTGAACGCTTAATTCAAATAAGTTGGATTATATTTGAATTTCACTAATTGTTTTGTTTGTGGCAGAATCGAATATCGGTGAGTCGAATATTCGAGCTGCTACAGATATAGGTACATAGAAGATATATAGTTTATTTTATTTTGTTTATTACAACTGAATATAATTCATCAAGTAAATTTACTTTGATTCGTATTTGAGACTTTTAGTTAGGTAACGCTCAATCGCCAGTCGCATTTACTAGTTTCACATAATCCATTAGATCAGTTGGTTCTTTCACTGCAAGCGTCTCACTGTATCTGTGGTGTCCAACATAATACATGTTGAGCCATTGTCCATGAATTACTGCGCGATTTTTTATTTCATCATAAACCGTTTCTATTATTAGATCCCTATGCAGATTATCACTCCTTATATACCACGGAGCGACAACTATACAATGTAGCACATTATTTTGAAAGGTTTGTATCATTTTGATATTTGTTTTCTTGGTGTAGCCCCATAACTGTATTCCGTAAGTTCATATTGGCTTCAGTACCGGCTGGTAATTTATATTCTATTGACAATTCAGAATTTTTCCCCAACAGCAAGATAAGTTTTCCCAATTTAATATTGAGTTCTTCTTTTTTTTTTTTACGTGTGCTTTCCACCTAACGCTGGTATCTAATGTCATTCCCACGTACTTTATTTACGAATGTAAACTACGGTTCAGTTAACTACAGGTCTTCAATAGGGTTATTTATATACATGTGTGGATTTTGATTCATTAAGCCTGATCGACCCATTTTGGTCCACTTGTATTGTATATCGCCTCAGTATTGCCTCCAACTGTAAGGATCGTAGTATCGTGTACAAATGTTGCGACATTATAGCATCGTTCATGCGAGGTACGTCTCTGGTGTTAAGTAGTTAGATTATCGCTCAGAATATTTATCTTCGCATTTCACTCGAAAGTGTCGGTCCTCCAAATATATGATTTTATGATCACATAAAATTGTTTTGCAGATCTTTCTGAAGTTTGAAGAGCAAACCCCTGTACCATACACTATCAAATGCCTGCGCTGCATCTATAGAAAGAGGTCAGAACATATCCTTGCCTTCTCTAATGTATTCTCTATCACCAGTAATTCTATGTACTTAATCTATGGTTTAATGCTTCCCTCTAAATCCAAACTGATGTTGATGGATGAAATTTCTTTACTCTATAACTAGTTTTCAAGTAATGGATTTTTAAACAATTTCGATGTCACAAAAGTAGTAAAATTGGCCGGTAAGATTTTCTACCATTCGGTAGAATGGTTTCTGAATCATTACTTCTGCTATTTTTTACTGTTTAGGTGCATATTTTTTAACGTGGGACAATATATCGCTGATATTTTTTAGAATTTTTTCTGTAACAACTTGCATGCTTACTTTTTCTATTTTTAAATCTTCGTGGTGTTTAATGTTTTCCCTAATAAATAAAGCTGATCTTCGTTTTACTCGTTCTGTTTGGTCGTATTATTATAACCTTGGTACTGTTAGCACCGTGAAATTTCCTTCATAACTGTTTTAATCGCTTCAATTGTCCTCGAAGAGGCTGTCAATCTCGCACGCGATAAACAATATATCTATATAAATTTGGCAACCCAAACATATTGAAGAATTTGACATTTACTTTTAAATTTTGATTACCGTTTTAGAATTAAATATGAACTAAATTTGAGCTTTGTGTATTTCTACAGCGATAGCTGACGTTATATCAGTGGATTCTCCATTCTGAATTCGTTTGAATGCGGTCATATACAAATATTTTATTACAGCACAAGTCACTGAGTTTCTAGCTTAGTATTATTATTACTGGCTCTTGAACTCTCACACACAAATTTCCTTTGCACCACCATTCTATCTTCGATGTACAAAACTATTGAGTGTGATTTTCTCAAATACATTTTGAGCGTCGTGTAGCGGCTTATTCTGCATGAATTAGCCAACGACCATTATTAGAATTACTCAATGTGATATACCGGTGGTATATACTGGGCTTAGAGCAAATTATTTAATATGGTACACTGGTGGCCACTGGCTGCTGGGCGAATTATTCCAAGTGGTACACTGTTCGCTGATAACTCTAAATCAATATTTTAATCAAAGCTTGGGTGGTAAAATGATCGGTGTGGGCCAATATGACCGGGCGGAGCTGCGAAAGGTATCATTCTGAAGCTACAATCTATAAGCCATATATATTATAGGTCCAGCGTGTTAAGTAGAAGAGATTGAATCCAATTACAGATTATAAGTGCGGCTTTACTTTCCTTTCCATATCCTTCCTTTAAGTTTACTGGTCGATCAATTTTATTTTTAGCTGTAAGTACATTCTATAAAACTAATTCGATCAATATTTAATTAAGATACATTTTCAGTGTATAAGCCAAAATTAAACTAACAAGTTATAACAACAAAATTAATTTCCTAAATACTACAATTGATAAATATTTCAACATATATATAGTCTTCATTTCAAGATGAAAATGCACTTGAAATTATCTTAAATTCTTACCCAATAGTTAATATTTATATAATATTACACCAGATGGTCAAATCTAACATTTATTTCTTTTAATTTCAATATTTTCACCTTTTATCAAAACAAACTACATAACTGTACGAGAATTTCCAACCTTCATAAATAATAACAAGTACTATACTCTTATATCTATTCGGCGGTATGTATGCATATACATATATAGCTCAAATGAATAATATAGGCCACAAGAATAATATTATTTATAAAATGTAAACAGACGCATAACTTACAATTTCATTGAATATGTTATGTACACGCTCACGCGCGACTCCATAAAATCTGATCCTTATATATAAACTTGCAATCTGTGATGTAACAACATCTCCGACAATATATTATGTAGAACACCCAAGTATTAATATTTTTTAACAGAGTATCACTATATAATATTATAGCACCAACCCGTGCGTCTAGACTATACAGACGCCTTAGCGGTACCGTACTCTTCTCTATTTCTTATAAGTGCAATGTATAGGAAATTCACTTTAATATTTATTTTTAGAAATATACATCAGTAATAAATATATCAATATACTTGCCTAAAATTTTGGTAAACAGCACCTACAAGAACAAAAAAAAATTATTTTAAATTTCTAACCACTTACAAAATATAGTTGGTTGGTATAAGGTAAACATTAAAAAGGATTTTAGACCATATCATCTTTGACGGCGAAATAACAAAGTTCCGAATATATTCTATATACAAGTATTACATATACTAGTGTTTGTTTCCTTTTTCAAAATACGTTAAGGAAGGAACCACTAATTCGAATGTCCTTTGGTAAAGTTTTATTACACGGTTTTGTATTGAAACACTGTAAGTTGAGTAATATTGTAGACCCGAATAAAACTAATTGCGGTTTTGTTGCGTATTGAACATATTGTTCGTATCTACCTAACAAATATAAGTAGAACCCCTTATTTTTTATAACTTGATAAATTTAGATGAGATTAAAATAGTTGGAAATAGAGCATATATGTAAACTCTTAAACATGAAGCACTTTAGGTAGAAATATTGTGCAATAAAAAATCGACAGTCACATATTTCGAATGTCAATGTACAAAACACCGTATTTGTTCGGTAGTATGACTTTTATTGAACTGACCTGATGGTGATGATCCATAATATGGTAAAGGTACCATTACACATTATATGGCATCTCCCGTTTATTCAAAATAAGGACTGCACTTTGCGCTTGGTAGCAGCGATATACATCTACGCCTGGTTTGAAATCAACGATATCGGCAGAAATTTGCATAGATATATATTCTATGACCGGTTACTTTGCTTAAACCAGTCTAAATAAAATTCCAAAAGAGAAAAATTGGCATTTCTCTCTGCTGTGTGCGTACCCAACACAAACCAAAACCGGAAAAAAGGCCAAACAAGAAATTATGTATAACAGATTGTTCTGAATATACACAAATAATTTTGTTTGAAATAATCGTGTTGGAACGAAACCGTACTTTTTATATAAAGTGGCTCGTATAACGCCATTTATATCATTAACAAAATGTTGTTATATATATAAAGAAATACCCTGTATCTTATGTATCTTATGTATATTTCGTTAGTTCCTAAATCTAAGAACCTAAAACGCATTTATCAATTATCAGTCCTTATAAAAGTTTATAATCTACCAGTTGATTTGTTCCTTGTCTCTTATGGGCTGTTTAGCTTGTATTGGATCTTCTACCGAAGAGTGTGTTTCTTTTATTTCTTACGACCCCTGTTTAGTTTAAAAACGAGTGGATTGAACAGTCATGTGACTAGGAATAAGAAATTCACGATATACTTCCAGAACGTGAACAAGATGGCATCAAAAGCTTCAAAATTTTACAATATTGTTCTAAAAACCAATTATTTAATTTATCTAATTGGTGAAAGCTCATTGAATCCTAACATTAACAGTAAGGAATATTTTGGAAATGATTCCGCTTGTTTTAGATGGGGTCGGTCATCATCAACATTCTATGGTTTCCAGTATAGCTGTAAATTTAACTCCATTATCAATCGAGCATGTGTGCGTAAAAATCAAAATAAATCAGACGAATCTCTTTATTTATACAGCCTACATATACCACCGAGTTCGTATATTTAAAGTGACTGAATCATTCAATCCATTTATTGTTAATGATGTTAACCACAAATCTATAATGGTAATAGTTTTTGATTCAAATTAAATTAGGTCAACAACTGAGTAATTGGATGGTTATCCAACTAATATGTATTTGAACGATATTAAGACATCAGATACCAAAAAATTGCTGACATGTTTGCGGATTTTTTTCATTAGGTATACAAACCTAAAAACAGTAATGGGTTTACCACTCAATCAATCGTAAATAATTAATGTACTTGTCAGTTTACCAGTTATTAGTGATGAGGATATTTTATATACACTTAATCAGTTTGGCGACGGATATGGGCCGGATATTATTCCAACGTCTATATTAAAAAAATATGCTAATATTTTAGTAAAACCATTACGGAATCTATACAATCTCTCGTTAACATCCGGAATATTCTCTGATACCTGGAAAATATCTAAAGTTACACCTAAATATAGGTAAAATTGGGTAAAAGAGAAGACATCACTTGTTATAGAGGGATATTAACTACTTCAACCATAGCAAAATTATTCGAACTGGCTGTATGTAACAGCTTTACAGGAATCGTACCTCAACATATATCATTCAATCAGCATGCGCTTATGCCTAGAAGATCTACATCTACTAACCTTGTTGAATTTACAACAAAGTTATTAATGAAATTGAAAACCGCAACCAAGTAGACGTAGTGTTTACTGATTTTAGTAAAGCATTTGACTCCATCTGCCATCACAAGGCTCTAGATAATCTTTATAACTTTGGGTTTGCATCCAACTTTATTATTTGATTCAACTTATGTTGGTCTAGTCGCGTACAATATGTGACAATTGGAAGCGAAAACCGTAAAATAATCAAAGTAACGTCAGAAGTTCCTCATGGATTACATATTGGACCATAAGTTTTTCTCGGTTTCATAAATGGAATAACTGAAGTCATAAAATACTCAAACCTTCTCATGTTCGCAGATGATATAAAAATGTATTATACAATTAGAGATATACATGACACAAAAATATTACAAGTAGGCATCAAGAGATTCAGTGAATAGTGCCACAAAAATTCTTTGCTTTTGAATATTGACAAATGCCAAGTAATGTATTTTCATCGTAAGAGTAAACCGATTAACTTTGCTTATATAGCGTTAATAATACGGAACTGCAAAGGGTTAATGAAATAATTGATCTAAGAGTCACATTTACTGAAAATATGAGTTTTAACATCCACATTGACAAATACATTGCTAAAGCAAATTCTATGTTTGGTTTTGTTAAGCGTTGAACTGGAGAATTTACGAATTGGTCAACTTTATTTTCACTATATTTTGCGTATATATAAGATCCCAAGTTGAATACGCATCAGTAATCTGGAGTCCTTATTATGTGGTTAGCATCAAAAGGATTGAAAGCATTCAAAAGAAATTTATGATCTTCATTTTAAAGAAAACTGACTGGGACTATGACCATAACATACCGTTTTATGAGAATATAGCACGCCTACCACCATACACGAAAAGATGTTTAGAGTATAAAATTTGCACACTGGAAAATAGACGTTTCTTTTTAGACTCAGCTTTCATCGGTAACATTCTCCTTGGCCATATTGATTCACCATACATAGGAAAATACAGCTAGCCATGTTCAAACCATCGATTTTTGGAGATAGTACGCAACTCTATTAACTATGGTGATAAACCAATCAATAGACTTGTAAAATCATGCAATCATGCAGAAGTAAACTTTAGCTTTCATCTCACAAAGGACAGCTTCAAAAAGAAATTAAAGAACTATTTTTTAAATTTTGAAACTTAATTTATCAGAAATTATCTGATAATATCTTTTCAATTTCTTTTTTTAAATAAATTTTTCAAATTTAGTTTCAAAAACCATTTAAAAACGTATTTTCTAAATTTGTAAAATTCGGCCTCATTTGTAAAAAAAACTTCTCGACATTTATATGCTAGGGTGATTGAGCGAAAAAAAATGTATTTTTATAATTAGGGAGCGGAACGAGGGAAGCACAGCGAGCCGATACGCAAGTTGTCTCGTACGTGTCGCTGTGCTCTCTAGTTAGAAAATAACCCTCATTTATAGAAAGTTGAAACTTTGAAGTAGCAGCGAGAGGGGTGGATAACCTTATTTATATACATTAAATAACTTAAAAAATTGTTAGAACATAGCGTATACATAATATAAATACAGATACAGCAAATAAAAACAAATTACGTTTTCATTTATTTAAATAAAACCGTGTTAATGGATAAAGTCAGTGATTTTTTAAAGATTAAATACCTTTTCTTGGAACCATATATATGGTTATATATACGTATATATTCAGTATGAATTCCTTACTAATTCAGGAGTACATTAGATTTAGATACGTATAGAAAGAGGTTTACTGTATATGTTCTAGTACCGCTGAACTCAGGCTATCAGGGTGTGACAATACAATTTATTGTGTGTTTTACTATGTGAGTGATTAGAAATGTTGGCTAAAATTTGGTATCGAGAATATTTTTTTATTTTATTATTATTTATGAATTATAATAAATCGAAAAATACTTTCGAAGCACTCACTTAGCAAAAACACACAAAACTGTATAGCACTTATATACAAGACTATTCTATATCCAAGAATAATATACAACCAAACAAAAAAGAAAGTGAAATTTTCAATAAGTTCAATTTAATGATGTCTGCAAAAGCGTGACGCCACAAGCATGCAGTTGCCTTGGTTGCCTATATGCTTAAAACCGCGATGAGTGGTATAATCTGATGCAGAAACATTATATAGGTTAATTAATGGTATGAGGTTGATAATGATTCCGAATAGCTTGTCATACTACTATTCAGTTTTTACCAAGTCGCTGAATATTTAGTTGAACCTCAATATTTTGAGTTGTTGCCGAAATACATTATTCACGAAATTTTAAACAAACAACTTGCCAATAGTTGGTTTGTTTGATCAATCATGTTTTATCTATCGTTTCATAGATCTCCTAAAGTCATAAAACCAATTAAAATAACAAAAAAAATCTAGGTTTTATTTTCCACCATGAAGACAATGTAATAAGCAATAACCGCCAAATAATAATTAATTGTTCCCGCTATAATATTTCGATTAGATGAAAATTATAACATTTTCATGATTAAGTCACGTTAATGGTAACAATTTTTTAATTTCAATTTGAACTAACTGCTACAACACTTGATTCTTTTACAAAACTGAAATGCGTTCGATACGAGAAACGAGCTTAACTAGAAATAAATCGAAAACCCATCCAGTCTAGGCGAGTGCTAAACAAAATACTAACTAATAATTCAAGGTCATATTTTAGATTAGTTTCGTTGAATTGCACAAATCTTATTCCCATTACAAGCCTCAGCAATTCACGAGTTCATTCTTCCAGTATGGTACTATCCAAAAAACTATTTAACAATGTTAAGATGATCATAACAACGTATGGTTGATTTTATTTAAAATACACAACACAAAAACGAGTAAGTAGTTTATATTATTCATGATGACGATGGATATCGAATTATCAACATATTTCATTCATCAAATGCTTTTTTATTTTTTTATGCAAATTAAATGTTGTATTTGAATATATTTGCAATTCACTTTGAATATACATATATGTATACACTTAACTTTACAACTAAAAGCGTTATACGATAAATTTGTTATTAAAAAATAATAACCCATTTAAATATGATAATTTATAATTAATTGGTGCGCCATGATTTTGTAAATATGTATGTTTAGTTAATATAGTTGATAGTTGTATAAACATATATATATAAATTATAATGAAGTGAAAGTGTTGTGGGTGCAATTTTAAGAAATAACACATAGACCATATACATTTATGTTAATATGATTTGACCTATTTAGTAAAATAGGTTATAAAAATTGTATACACACATAAATTTATATATAAATACATATTTGTATACTATATGCGTGGCCTCCATATATTTTAATAAACCATCCGAATATATGTCGCCGACTGGCTGCGCGTCATTTAAGTGTGAAATATGTAATCAAAATCAACAGTAAGAGTATATTTTATATAATCGGCTTATACACTTAAATATCACAGTATTTAAGACTTCCAGTTCAGCCTATTATTTGCGGCATATATGTAAAAAAAACTATATAATAATTATGGCTTAAATACGTTAAAGCTTATATATAAATCTTCTATTTGAATTCCGATATTCACTTTAAGTTTCCGACAATTTTTTTTTTTTTCAATTTGTTATATAAGCTGGAATATTTGAAATATTAGAAATTTGTATGTTAAAAGATTTACACGCCGACCGCAACTAAGTTTTGATCAACAAGTGAAATTAAATGCGTATTTCGTATCAAGCACCCCAAGGCCTTATTATACAGGACTGATTGTTAAAAAAAATAATTCAACGAGGTTTTGATATAGATAAATGAGTGTTTTGTGTGGAAAATGTACTTTTTCACTCACAAAATCATGATATAAGATTCAGTTAATTTTGAAATTTGTTGCATGATATGAATTATGTATTTGTTCATTTGCACTAAGTTTTAATTTCCCTGATCAAATTAATCTACAAATTAGTAAAATAATTAAATATAAATGGTACCTTTCGTGATATTTCTTACATCATAATAATACAACTTTTGCTGAAAACATTTGCTGAGTATTGCAAAATGTCAAAGTTTTGTTTTGATTGTCAAAGTAAATATTTCTGTCATATATTAATAATTTGTATTATTTTGTTATTGTCTTCTCTCATAATGCTCATAGAAAATTGTAGTGATTTCCCTCGAAACCATGGTAACTGGAACCGCAAACCGCATGTAGGAGTGAAAATAATAAAAATAAAACTTTTATATTTTTAGTTCAGTGCTTGTTGACTCGGTTGGATACACGTCGTATGGATGAGAAATATTTGATCCATGTTCGTAATTGTCTTGTCCCTTGCATGTCTCATATTATAAATAAAATTGTGCCTTACAAATATCTGTTAGTGCTAGATAAGCTAAATTTAGCGCAATAATTTTCTAATGGGCATATCTTAATTCATTCAACAAATCAAAGTTCAGCTAAGTTTTAGCCATTATCTTTTCAAAAATTATTACATAATCATTTCTTTCGTATACTACTCCTATTTTGATAAATTTTGTTCACGCTTTTTTAAGTTTTAAATTATTAAACCATACTAGAAATTGTGTCAAACCCACAGATGTACAGCCTAGATGCGTACATTGTGAAGAAAACCATCCAGCTAACTAGAGAGGATGCAGTGTTGCTATTGAATTGCAAAATATCAAAAATAAAAAACATAAATGCTAAAAATACAAATTCAAACGCTTAAGCTGATATTAAGCAAACTTAGTACTTTTGATCAGCGATTACAGAAATTAGAATACAGCACTAAGGGAGCCATCCCTAAACAAAACCATGTCTAACGACTTAAGAATTTTATGCTGGAATGCTAATGGACTCCAGCAACACCAACAGGAATTGCAAATGGTTCTGGACGCAGAGAAAATCGATGTCTGCCTCATCTCTGAAACTCACTTCATTAAACACTGAATTAACAAATTTCGAAATTATAAAACATATCACACTATTCACCCGGAAAATTCTTCTAATCGAGGTAGTGCTGTTATAATTAGAAATAGTATTAATCACTTCGAGGAATTAACATATGAAACAGTACAAATACAAGCAACAGCTGTTAAAATCAAGACCAAAAATAACTCTATTAGTGTTATTGGAATTTATTGCCCACCGAAATACTCTCTAAAAGAAAAATATTATCTTCAATTTTCCAGTAAACTAGGGAAAAGATTTGTAATTGGAGGAGATTTTAATGCAAAAAATATCCTCTGGGGTTCTAGACTAACCCTTAAAGGGAAAAAACTCCTCAATTCTATCAGAAAATACGGTTGTGAAGCCTTATCAAATGGTAAACCGACCTACTGGCCAACTGATCCAAATAAAATACCAGATCTAACTGATTTCTTTATAGTGAAGAATAGATCTTTAAATTATATACATATAGATGAAAGTCTTGACTTAATCTCTGATCACTCCCCAATATTTTTGACATTAAGTGAAAGGATCATTCAAAAAGAAAGCTATCCTAGTTTAATAAATAAGCACACAAATTGGGAATACTTTACACTGTCTTTAGAAAGAAAAATTAACTTAATGGTTCCGCTAAAGAGTGAGGAGCAATTAGAAAAAGACGTTCACAAGTTCATATGTGAAGTTAAAAAGAAAATTAAGGGAAACAATTTCACTAAAGAAATTAGAGAGCTCTTGGCAGAAAAAAGAAGAGCAAGGAGAAGATGGTAACAAACTAGAGCCCCTCAAGATAAAACTGAGCTAAACAATCTGACTCAGCTACTTGAAAAGTAAATCAAAGATCTGAAAGACGAATCTATCAGTAACTACCTCAGAAAATTATCTAATGATACTAAAGTACTGATTATTCTCTCTGGAGAGCAACCAGAAGAATTAAAAGGCCAATAATGTAGATTCCTCCAATCAGAACAGAAGATAAAAAATGGGCCAGCAATAACGAAGATAAAGTACGAAGTTTTCCTGAATACCCGGAACAAATATTTGAGTCACATGATGACCAATCATTGGAAGCCGAAATAATAACTGAAGAGGTTGAACAGGAAAGTGAAGAAATCCTACGAACAACACCAAAAGAAGTCTTGTATGAAATAAAAACAAATATGAATCCGAAAAAAGCGCCGGGTATTAAAAAAGAACTATTATTAAAGCTCACCAATATGATAAATGCCGCCTTTCGATTTAAATATGTACCCCGCCTGTGGAAAATTGTAGAAGAAATTATGATTCCTAAACCTGGGAAACCACCACACAAAACTGGATCTTACAGGCCAATATCGTTATGTCTAAACTCTTTGAGAAGTTATTAGTAAAAAGGCTAAATCCGATAATGGAAACGAAAAACCTGATTCCAAATCATCAGTTGCCCAATTCTATAACGAATAAGATAACGTGAAAACTCGAAAACGGGTACTTTACACGTTTCCATACCAAAATGGTATTCTATAACTTTACACCAAGATAAATTAAAAAATGGGTAAGATAGTAAACGTCAATAAATTACACACACAATTTATCTTGTGTAGTTGGTTTTCACGGATAAAAATTTAAAATTTAAAACTAAAATTTCACAAAGAAGGCTGGCAAGTGCCGTACAAAAAAAACATGTTTGTCCTTGTTACTCTTTATATTATATTATGAAAAGAAACACTAACAAAACGTCAAAGTGGTTTTGGACACGATAAAATTATTCAGCAAGAAAAAATGTACACGCTGACTACTTTGTTTTATAGAATACCATTTAACCTAAATAAGATAGAAATTGTGTAAATTTTTTTTGTCTAAACTTTTTCAATGTTTGGTTTTTTCACATTATCTTGTTTTTACAGAATAAGACCACAGTTCGGTTTTCGCAATTAGATCAAGTACACAGAATAACTAATATATTATGTAAAGAGAATTAGAGAAGAAAAAAGTCAGCTCAACGATATTCTTAGACGTTGCACAGGCCGTTGATAAAGTTTGGCACGAAGGACTTATCTATAAGTTAAGAACTGTACTACCAATGCAATTCACTACAATATTAGAACCACACTTGAAAGATAGATTCTTTAGAGTAAAATTAGACGATTCCTATTCTAAATTGAAAGAAATCAAGGCAGGAGTACCGCAGGGCAATGTATTAGGTCCGGTCATATACCTATTGTCCACTAATGATCAATCTGTATTAGAAAACGTCACTGTGGCGCCCTTTGCTGATGACACGGCAATCTTAGCTGTTGGAGATAGCAATGAAGAATCAACTCAGAATTTAGAGTTAGCTATTACTCAAATACCTCGCTACTTCCCGCAGCAAAACTCGCATCAAATCCTCGCGTTACTTCCCGCAGCCAAATTGACCATGTGTTAGTTTCTAAAGGACGGGCCCAGGTTTTGCAGGATGTGAGAACTTATCAGTCAATAACCAAAAGATGGCGAATTAAACTTAACGAAACTAAATCAGTTCACAACAATTTTACAAAAAAACGACTCGAACATATTCCGGTTACAATTAATCAAGAAATAATAACGTATGCCAACACGGCTAAGTATCTTGGCATGACACTAAATGCAAAACTACGATGGAAAGCACACGCCAAAAAGAAAAGGGACGAACTAGGGCTTAAATATAGACTGCTAGTGTAAACAGTGTAATGCTGATCTAAAATCCGCAATAACGATGTGGGTTAGTTCAATTTATCAGATACTGTGGAACACCAGTGTAAAGAAGCCATAGATTAATACAACATAGTAAATTAAGTTAGAATAAAATTCCTCATTAGATTGTAATAATTGTTTATTTAAAATATTAAATAAAAACCAAAAAAAAAAATAAATAAATAATTTTTATCATCTAGTGTTGATCTAAACTAATAATATTTTAAATGCACTCTCACATTTGGTTTTGTAGGTACGACATAGATTATTCAGAGTAAATTATGCAGTTTACTCAAAATGAAATTGTTGTTCCTAATTTATGCGATATTATATATAAAGATTAGACCCTAAAAGAATAACAATTTACCATATAACTGAAATGAAGGCATTGAAAATCAAAACAAAATTTTGACATTTCGCGATACTCAGCATATTCATATTCAGTAAAAGTTCATACATCTGGCAGCACAGCAAAAATTAGCAATGTCACGAAAATTATTCGAATGGTATACAATTAATTTTTAATTATGTTCTTATGTTAATTTGTTTAATGAAATTAAAACTAAGCACTGTTCAATCTATATAAATAATTCATATTAATCAACAAATTAAAAATTTGAAAAAAACCAACTACATTTAATGTCATTATTTTACTGTCGAAAGAGTGCATTTTTCATATAAAACACTCATTTGAATTTAGAAAATTTCGTTTTTCCTACAGTCAGCCCCATTAATTATATGACACCAGCGCAGCCTATTATTAACTTCTAGATATGGAATAAATATAAATGGTAAGGGCAACTTAAAAATTTACGATTGCATAGTATTTACATATTTCAAGGTCGTGTTGGTCGATAATGCAGATTTTTAAATTAAATTTTACAGCCTCTTTGCAGCGGCCTTGATATTAGTTAGAGATCCAACTTTAAAAAGTTTTAGATGATTGAGATTTTTAAGAATTAAATACATACAACATGCCTATATCAATATGTAACACTTTGAAAACGGTTTAGTCCGTCCAGTTGGTCGCAGGCGTATATAATTGTTGGACTATCATTCGTAATGAGTCGATTAATAGGAAGGAGCTTTTAGAAATTTAACTGAAAATATGTATAATTGTATGAGGCATATCACTTAAAATTATTACATCTTAACTATGCACTCAATAAAACTTTTACAAAGTGATTGGTACATATTGAAATAGACCAATGTTCACTGTACCTAAGATCCTGAGATTTTCATCCGCACTGAAATTAGTCATCTGTTATTTGCTCATGAAATATGTCTAAAACAAATTGTAACTATAATTGGTCAATAGATAGCAAATACTTATGTGTGTTGCCACTGCGTTAACAATTGGTCCATAGATAGCATTTCCGCTTATGGATTTCCCTCTCATGTCAGAAGGAGCCTTATTTTTTTATTTTTTGAAATGCCATAGATGAGTAAGAAACCAGTTTTGCATACCTAGAATATGCGTGTTCTACTGAGAATGTAGCACTCTGCTGATATAAATTTTGGATTTTATTTTTATTTTGTATGCGTTGCCATGATTCTAAGCACTCTATAAGGCCTTGTAGAAATAAATCTTGTTGGTCTTTTGTTTTCAACCCGCCAAAATTTTACAAACTGTGTTCTTTTTCTTCCTATTAAAGCTGTGCTAAGCAGTTACGATGGCATCTACAATAAAATTAGTACGGTTTCAAGATTGTATTTTTAATATTCATATACCTATACAGTTAAAAAAGTAAATTTACCGGCAAGATGTAGCTTTTACTCAATTTTCCAGTCAAATATTCGCGTACATGAAAGAGAAAGGGAGTATAGTGGAATGAAATACAACATACTACGAATTCTGGTGAATTAAATGCGGTCACGTTGCTGCACTAATTTAACCAGTAAAGCTGCTTTCAAACGAATGATCCTAAGGTTTTTTCGATCCGAAGTCACAACGAAGACAAGATTATAAAGTTAAACTATTTTCATTAGAAATATTTCAAAAACTTCTATTTGTTACGTTGTCTTCGTCATGAATTCGGATCTAAAAAACTATTAGGATCTTTCGTATGGGTGCAGCTCAAAAGCCTTAAACAAAGTGTTTGGTATAGTGAGTTTTAAAAACGTTCAATAATAGTCAGTGAATTATCCAGAATAACTAAACAACATTTTTATTCGCAAAATCCGGAGATCGGGTTTTGGTAGTGACGTATACAATCACAAATGAACTATTCTCCTTTTTAAAATGTTGGTAATCTTTAAATGCAAACACAATGCTAGGAGATTTTAAAATAGGTGATGCACTATATTTTTCAGATGATTTTTACAATAGTCACTCGAAACTAGCACATGATGCTTTTATTTTAAAATAAAATATTCGAACGCGATCAAAAATAAAACTAAAAGTTCCTCAACTGACATTTTTAAATATAGGGGTGGTGATAGGCGAAGCCAAACGAGGGAATGAAGAGCAGCGTAATGGAATACATAAAAAATAAAAAACTATTGAAAATAACTACTGTCATAGTAAAATTTTCAACCGGTGGTATCGACCTGGCCTCTATCTATCCATAAATCGAATGTGGAGAATGTATGTATAATACGGATAATCCAGGTCAAATCGGGTTATTTTCGAATGATTTTAATTTTTGATTTAGAACACCTGCCACCGACATGGGCTCTACATTGCTACGTTTTAAAGAACATCTGAAGGTTGAAACAAATAACGGGAAACACCAGGAGTTAATGACAGAGGATTCACAAACTCAAAAGTATTTATTGACTATATCATTTGACTGTCAAAATGTGTGAATATTTTTTGTTAAAAATCGCACCGCAAAATATGACAACAACAAGGTTAATTTTCGCAATTCCCGGGCATTTATACATTCTTCGTAATTTTGGATCATTCCAATTTGGACCGTCAGTTATGTTTTACAAAACTATTCCCATATAAATCGTTCTGTGTAATCGGACCACCTCCTAATCAGACCTATGGACCGCTTATTTACGTTGATTTTTATTTTTTATACCTTCGAATTGGACCGTTAAGGAAAATAAAATTTGAGTTTTTAGACTTGTTTATTACATATTGTACCATGTTTTTTCCTTTTCTTGCTAATAACAAAAAATAACAAAAAGTAAAACGCAAGTACAAAGAATTTTAACCAACAAATCCAAAATTATAGAAACAGTTGATAATTTTGGATTACTAAAAAGAAAACGCATTGCATCCTGCACCAAATATGGTGAACTTGATTCACTGTTATTTAAATGGTTTACAATGGCCCGTAGTTGGCTCTAAAGTTAGGCGAACAATTAAATTTGGTTCATTTCACCGCATCAAATGGATGGCTTCAAAGCTTTAAAGAGGGCCATTACCTGCATTTCATTTCTCTTAGTGGAGAAGGTGCCTCTGTGGATGCAAATATAGTCGACAAATACCGCGATACATTATGCAAATTGACTAATGCATACGAGCAAAAAAATATTTTGAATTTGAACGAAACCGGTTTATTTTTTCGAGCTAGTCCATCACGTACCTAACAATTAAAAAATTAAAAATGTAAAGGTGGAAAAATGTGTAAGGTGCGACTAACAATAGCCTTACTGTGCAATATGTTAGGAGAAAAGGAAAATCCCTTAATCATAGGTAAAGCGAGAAAACCAAGATCTATTGGAGATTCAACAAAAAGGCGTGGATGACATCGGTGCTGTTTGAAGAATGGGTCGGTAAATTTAACAAGAGAATGGTGCAACAGAACCGCTAATTCTCTAATTCGCTAATTCTCTTTCTGGGCAACGCGCAGCTTGCCATCCAGACAAAATTTACAGCAATGTGAAATTACAGTTTTTCCCACGAAACACCACATTGGCCTTACAGCCTTTAGATCAGGGGATAATTCGAAGCTTAAAAGCAAATTATCGAAAACTTTTAATGCACTCATGCCTACTCAGCGATAGATGATTCTAATGGCGTAGAGGAATTATCGAAACAAATAACAATATTAGATGCATGCTCATGGTTGTCAACGACGTGGAAAAATATAACTCCAGAAACAATTGCAAACTGTTTAAGACGTGCAGGGTGTAAAGAACAGTCTGATGTGGAAATTATTCCGGAGCCAATGCAATTTGAATCAGATAACGAGTTCGTTGGTGTTGAAGAAAATATTCAAACATCTGAGGAATTATCGGAAAAATGGGAAGAACGGTTTGTCGCATCAATACACCATCGAGATAAACAGAAAAATGAAATTAGTGATAGTTCATCGTCTGATGAAGAGGAGTTACATCAGAATTCGCCTATAACCAGTACATTTACTAAAGCTCAATCAAATTTAAAAGAATTGAAAAATTATGCCAGTGAGCAAGGGCTTGACGATATGCTCTTTTATCTCGAAAAATCCGAGCAGAAGCTAATCGAAAGAGAAATTTCTTTGAAAACAGAACAAACTGAAATTGCCGCGTATTTTTCAAAAGCAAAACTAACTGAATAATTAAGAAGAAATTATAGCTTTACAAATTAAGCTTCAATTTACTGTTTTTGTTACAATTTACTTATAATGGATTGAAGTTTCTATCTGAAATACATATACAACATAAATTACGTGTACATAATATGTATATACCTAATATGTTTTCTAACTAAAAAGCATTGATTTCTTATTTACTCTTATACATTTACATATGTATATGTATATACCAATAAAAAAAGCAAAATCTTTGTAATCGGACCAACTTCTAATCGGACCAATTTTTTTTGGTCCCGAAGGTGGTCCGATTAGACATGTTTGACTGTAGTATCATTCAAATACAAATCAACCGTAAAACGAGGGAAGAAACTGGCTAGCATGGCCCCGGCAATATTACCAACTGGAGTGAAGGTGAAGGACGCAACAATTTCTGTAGTATAGAAAGCTATTGACAAGACATTTTGAAAGCGATTGGAGAAATATAATAATAATATAAAGCCTAATAAAAATGAAAAAAAATTATTTAAAATATGTATGCATTTCAAATCCCTGAAATTTACATAATTGTTGAAAAATTATTTCTCATCGGAGATAATATAATAATTATTACTAAATCAATCAAAACGATGCTATTCCCAAAAATCAATTTCAAAACCTACCTATTCCTGTAATAGGTTTGTCTGTATAAAGCATTTATTCAATGCTTCATGATATTACAATTTAGTCACTTGGAGTAATGAAGCTAACTTAATTTGCTAAGTTAATAGTTGTTTATGGCTCCTTCCCATTGGCATTCCATAGTTTCTGGTAGACTGAAATAAAACACATCTTTATAGTGGATTTCAGATTAGCTGCATTACGCTGTTTACACAAATTCTTACACCCTGAGAAGGTTACACTTGATAGAACCAAGTCGGCGTACTATATCTACGTTGTTTAAGAGTTGAGTAGCTTCTGTATTCACATGTTGCTGAAGCCTTTCTCTATGCGTCTTACATATAGCATTTTACTGGGTTTAATTTGAAACCATGTTCACTTTAGTGTCTTAATGGAGGTTTTTGTTCCTGACGTGCCATGGGTGCATCAACGATGTTTCTTAACATATACTTTTCCTACAAATTCATTAAAAGTAGGCTTTTCTACGTTTGTTTACATCCTCTAAAAATGTTCTTTTATGACACCCGTGTTAAAAGTAGTTTATGGCACCAGTGCTAAAAGTGATTTTGTAAATGATAACTACTAAGCAACGCTTGCTATGTATAAACCAGTTAGTCAAAAAATTTTATGGTTTGAAAACCAAAAGCAAAAAGCAATGTCTGCTATATAAAAATGAATTCATATGTATACAAGCAATTCAATAATATTTCTTTGAATTTCAACTAATTTCGCAGTTTTATTACCTGTTTGAAACTTTAATTTACCCTTTAACTATATTTGTAAAAAAAAAAACCTTCTATGAGACAGGTTAAACGTGATTTTATTTTATTCACTTCGCGTCGTGTCTTAAATTTCTCTTCTCACAAAATAAAAGTTGTGTACTTGTAATTTGTATCATAAATAGCCATTATTCTGAAATCTTTGGATGACATCTAAGTGGCTCTGTTTAGTACAGTCCCAATATTGAATACAAAAAGTCCTAATCGACTACAATATTGGCTTATAGAATAGAAGCTTTATTTGTATGTTGATAGAACAGAGTTTTAATCAGCCAGTACATCTTTCTGCATTTAAGTCATAATTATCCTCTTTTCGTTTTAATGTGTGTATTCAGTGGTGAGGAAGGTCCTTCGTATACAATGGTTATAGGGCCGGACCTAAAACGTTGTCCTGTAGTACTCTTAAGGTACGGTTAATTCTCTCATGCCAAACTTTGTTAAAAGCATGTACAACGTCCAAAAATATGGTTTAGTTCACGTTTTTCTTCTCTATCGCTTTTTCAATAATATTTGTTATTCTGCCGACTTTTTTACTGTTGACTGTGGCTCACGGAAAGCGAACTGATAAATTAGGATCAAGTTTTTACTCTCGATTTTCGGATTTAACAGCCTGTAAGGCGAAGTTTTATGTGGTGGTTTCCCTGGTTTTGATTCATAATTACTTCTGCTTAACACATTTGGTTCTAAAGGCTGCATTTATTTTTCTGGTTTATATTGACTTTTATATCATGCATGAATTTATTTGGTGCAGCTAGTATTACATTTTCTTGTACAACTTCAATAGTTGTTTCGGCTTCAAATGTATATAGTCATCATGTGCTGGTATATTTTTTCGAGCAACTATTCGAACTTTATCTTCATTATTTCTGGCTCATTTCGTTCACCTGGTGAACTGTTTGGTGGAATTTGCATTATTGGTCGTCTATTATACCATTACGTCTATTATTACATTATTGGTCGTCTATTATAATTAGTCGCTCAAAGTGTATAATCATTACTACTCTTATTGCTTATTTTCGTTAGCTACTTACTATTTGATTCATCTTTCAGTGCTTTAATTTTTCTTCTTAGTTGCTGAGAGTGAGATATAACTTAGATTTTGTGGGTCTTATGTTTGCTGCCATATTCCTCTCGCTCTGCGTTTTTCTGCTAGAAATTGTGTAATTCTCCTAGGGTAGTTGTTCCCTTGATCCTCCTTTTAATTTCCGCATTTTCTCAAATCTGATTACTGTATGTCATATACAAATTTTGGTATATCTTTTTGAAGATATTTCTCCGTTTCTCTTTCCGTAACGAAACCATTAGGTTAGCTATATGCTCTTAACTATCAGATCTGGTTAATCTGGCTAATCTGGTATACCTGGTATATCTGGTTGGTCTAGTGATGTCACAGATCTCGTATATTGTTTGAATTAGTTGACCTATAGGTCAGTTTTCCATTTAATAAGGCTTCACAACCTTATTTCCTGATAGAATTGAGTTGTTCTTTACCTGTTGTTCTAAATCTGGAACCCCAGTGGATATTTTTTGCGTTAAACTCACCTATAATTACTAATCGTTTTCATATAGTTTACTGAAGAATTCGATGATCTTTTATTTTCAGTGAGTGCTTTGGTGGGCAGTAAATCTCATAACAAGATATAAATATATTAACGTTACGTTATGAAAGTGATAATGTTAAATCAGCAATAGGCTAAAATTTCACATAGAAAATATCATTTTGTATTAAAATAGATCAGACGTCAAAAGTACACCGATACGAAATATGCATAGATCGGTAAATTTAGAGTAATTTAAAAATATAAATTACTGAGTGTGAGATGAGACTAAAATCATTCAGTAAAAAAATATTGTGTACTTTTAACAGTGTTGCTGTCATAAAAAATTGTTAATTTATCTCAGTAGGCACAATATAACTTTCCGTTGTTAGATTTTTTTACAGTAAAATGTCATTCATTTCATTTGTAGACGACTAAGTAGGTTAGGTAGTCGCGGTTTTGAAAACTAAATGTTATATTAAAAAAATGTTTGAAGCAAATTTATAAAAAAAACATCGTTGATACGAGTCAAATTGAGACATTTTATCTATATTCACATAACACCAAACAACAAAATCTCTTAAATACATAAAATAATTTGTTATAGGTTTGTTGTTACACTGTTAAAATTTTCATTATACTATTTTACTATAAAAAGTTTGTCTTTGTCACTCTAATGGAATTTTAGTTTCTATCACCTCTATAGACTTCACGCTTAACATTGTATTTGAATACTTCAAAATATAAACAGCCGATAATTCATGAAAGACATTTAAGAAGAGATAGCTAAATCGAATAAGCTTTATGTTTACTAATTGCAAATCAAAATAATTCGATATCCGTCTAAAGAATACGAAAATCACTTACAACTGTTTATCACGTTGTTATCAAGTTACAAATAAATATGAGAAAGACTCATAAACCTTGCTAAATCCAGCAATCCATATTTTGAAGTATTTTCAAGTTCATTTAAGACGCCACTTCTCACTATAATTATCTCACTGAGTATACAGCTGTAATCGCTAGAGTTTTTATAATTATAGAAAAATTACTATAGTAAAGTTGTTGTTTTTTTGTAATTCACAAGAAAAAATCGAGCTTATTTGATATACCTTACATTAAACATACTCTCTCGCGCGACACACGCATATTCTGCTTACTTAGAATAGAACCGAGTATTATTATTTTTTATTTCTGTTAATATTGTGTCGGCATCTTCTTTGAAATTTTGAACACAACACGTTAATAAAAAAAAATGACTGTTACACGCATTTCATCAACTAACCTGACAATACTACATTATTAAAGTTATTTACAATATTACCTTGAAAAAAACTATTTCGAGGTTAGTTTACAAAAAAAAAAATAACCAATTGTTTGGCAAAGTCTTTACTATATATTATGTATTACCAAAAAATAATAAAATCTCCAAAGCGTGAATTAATGATAAGATTTATAACGTGGTCGGACCAATTAGCTGATCACTATTTAATAGCCGTGCACACATTTACGTTTGTTAACATCAAAGTAGTGTCAATCAATCATAAATTGTTCCGGTAATAAAAACAATGATTTTGTCTATCGAATACAATTTTCTTCAGTCGACCCTTTCAGATAAGTGATCCACCTCCACACACACACACATATAAAAATATGATGTCCTAAAAAATACATCAAATACAATTTATGTAATAACCGTATGTAAAGTTTTTTATTCTTTTCTTTTTGGTTTTCAGCATCGTACCGTAAACAATTTGATTGATTTACGCTAGTTTTTACTGCGTGAAAACTTTTTTATTGTGGAACATAACATACAATAACCTTGCTTAACTTTTGTATTTAACATACTACAAGAAGAATATCTGGATATGTACATAACATATAAGATATTTGTTTTCTTCAACCGTTTTATACTTTTTATAACGACTACGACGACAACGACGACGAATCAAATATAGGATTCTTCCATTCGAGGTAGAGATATAGAGAGTGAGAGAGGGAGAGTATCGATGAGAATGAGAGAACATAAACAAAACTTATATATTATGTATGTATATACAATTCGGAGTATAAAATTCATAAGGGAAGTTACAACTTAAAATTATACTTGTTCTAAATTAAACTCTTAAGATAAATGTTAAATAACATAATAAGAAATAGGAAAAGTATAAGAAAAATTAAAGAGCAACCCAACAAATGAATGAAAAAGTATATAATAATAATAATAATAATAATAATAATGAAATTTTAAGTTTGAAGAAAAAACAAATTAGGTAAAGCGGCAGAGGTAAAAGATCTCATGTTTTTCTTTGGTTTTTTTCTTGTTCGTATAAATTTTTTTTATTTTTTAATTTTTTATTTTTTTTTCAATATCGTTATTCTTTTAAAAAATATTTTTTTTACTCTAATTCATTCCAAAGTGGTCTCTTATTGTGATCATATATACACAAGACCCAACCGACTGCAAATAAATAAAATAAAATAAAAATTATTGTTCGGTAAACTTATTTCAATAAAACACTTTAAATTATGAACTTAAGTTTTTTTTATAAAATTGTAAAATCGCCATATAAAAAAGTTAAGAATAATAAAAAAGAAAATTTAAATTTTTTATTTATATTAAGTGAAAACTGAAATGTGGTTTAATTAAAAAGAAATTACATATTTTTTATTTTTTTTTGGAAAAATTATTTTGTTTATTAAAAAATATACAGTGTGTATAAGTGTAATTCATGCATATACAAGTGGTGCAAAGTGTTTTTAGTATTCAATTGGATAAATTAATAAAATTAATGAAGAATATTTTAAAAGAAAGTAAATTAAATACGAAAAAATGATTATGATATTTGTGTATAATTATTATCAATATTTAAATTGGAGTTATTAATTAAGATTTAGTTACGCACCAAATTAATTATTATTATTTAAATCTAAAAAAAAATATCTTATATCGTTTTGAAATAGTTTAAAATGTGGATCAAATTCGAAATAAATAGAGTAAGTATTTTTGTTTGTGTACAATTGGTTAATACATATATATGTAGTTAAATTGACACTTGTCGATTCCAAGAGACACGATATTTGATAAATTAGGCGGCAAATATCATACTCAAGCAGATGAATTATTTAAAAACAATTGAACATTTTCAACATGCAATAATAATCAGCTTGTGTTGATGATCAATTTATGTTTCGCAATTTTTTCTTTTTACTCACCCAATGACGATGAAACAAAATGAACAAATTGTCAAAGTTTATTTTATAAATCATATGGTTGATAGACGCAGATATAAATAGTGGATCGAGTATATAATTTAAACCATTTTTTAAATCTAGCTTTGTGAAAATGATCAAATGACCATTGAACTATATAGTAAACAAGTAAACAAAATATCTAGATCGTTTGTAGGAAGATCACTAAAACGTATTTTGATTTAAATAAATGTAATATAAAGTTCATGGGGCTCAATTATAGTGTGAGTGATGTTTCCTTCTCCACTAGAAAATTGCTATAAAACACAGTTATCTAAACTTTGTTGTTTGAATGATAGCTTTAAATTCGCTTTTGCGATGTAAAGATCGTAGTTCAATTCTATTAGTGATCTTTGTTGAGTCAGAAAGTGGCTTATGTTTATATTTCTGTGCGGCCATCAGACATACCCGTTTAAGTTATTTTTTGTTATTATACTCAGTAGAGTCAACTTAGTTTTATTTTAAAAACGAACCCTGAAAAAACGAAAACTGCAAAAATCGGTTGAAACATATTTCTAGGATCTATTATTTTGAATATAATGTGCCAGAGCGCTATGTTGTCAAAACATACATTAAAAGAAAATTGACAAAAATTAATTTTAGCGGTTACTGCATGTGACACACATCCACCGTTCGAAATCGTGCAAGTTGTTAAATGAAAAATAAATTTTCGTAATAAATAACTATAGTAAATTGACTTAAGCTTTTATTGAATATTCCATTATTGAATTTAGACATTCAATTTTCTCTTTAAGTTTTATTATCCATGTTTTATTCGAAATTAATTCATAAAATAACACATTTCGATTATAACTAAAAAATAAAAATATATTTGGTTTAATAATTTTCCACACAAATTTTTCTCCATTTTTATTGGTGTTGCGCCACATACATCATAAAAATCAGCTGGCTTCGATCGAATAAACTGGTGTCAATTCCTCGGATGATGAATTTTACAAAGGTTTTTTATTTGGTTATTTCGAATGGTCGATATCGCGTTCCATGTACGTATGCCCTGGAACCAAAAACTTATGGTTGATTGTTTCGATGTGATCGCAATTTTCCATATATGGGAGAAATATATGTACCAGCAACGAATGAATTCTTATTCTGACCATAAATCACTGTAAAATGGGACATTTGTAGTACAATCATGGATTATCAGATTGTCAGTGCAGAGTTGTCTGTTCCTGATTGATGTTGATTGGATTGTTAGATTGTAACAGAACTATTGGTATTGTAAAGCACACGAAGCAACCGCCTTAAGTAAGGAACGGTTTGTTTACTATACACATAACCAATAATCGCATAGATAAGTTTAATACTCACTTTTGCTTGTAAGGGAATCTGCACTAATAACTTAATTTATCTTAGCTTGTCGATACTATATGCACTAATCACTTAAGTATGATGTAGAAACACTTTTTTTATTTTCTGATTTTGCGATAAGCACTTAACTAGGTTTTGTTTATTCCTGTTAATTCAAAAACTGTTTTGCACTATTAGACTTAACCTGTTAGTACGAGGACATTAATTGTTTTAAATGTACTTAGGCGGTTCATTATTTTTTTATATAGTATATAACTTTCATAACAATAATCAGTTTGTTACGAAATTTATTGTACTATACGTAAACGATCATGACCAAACTCAAGGCGACGCGACGTTAACTCAATTCTGCCTTAAGTCGACTTTAGCAGTTATGTCCTGTGACGATTGGTTTCCTACAAAATTAGTATAAATTAGCCCTTAAGTTAGTAATTAATAGCCTATAGTTGTATACAGATTACCATAAATTAAGACCACTTAAAAAAGCCAAGATGAACATACGAGTTATGTTTTGTTTGCAAGAAATAATTATTCCAGACCTTTCGTTGTGTCCAAATTCGCCAATTGGCTTTAAATAGTGTTTTCAATATTACTACTCACAGAATTAAATTCGAGAAGGTATAACATTAAACATTTAAATGATTTTTAAAGTTTTTCACTTGCTAAGAATTAAAATTTTGTAAAAGTTGTTTTCAAACCCACTGTCTAAAATATCCTTTAACCGTATTGCCGTTTTGCCATTTGACACCAAAAACTAAGTAAAACTTAGAAGAAAGCTAAAAGTAAATGTGAATAATATAAAATGGTTTTTCTTCCATTTAATGATAAATTTTAAAACTTTTTTTTTATTATTATTCACAATTTACTTGTAGTATCCCAATATGCACTGAGTATGAGCAGTGCATTTATAAGCAAAGTAGATTTACGTTGGATTATCGACATAAAGAATGCTTTACCTACGAGTTTCCGCGCGCCATTTGGCATCACAATATCCTGTTCGATGAAGCTTAGTTTACAACGTTTTTCCTGACTCAGAGATTATCGTACTGCCAGAAATCAGTGTTTTGCATTTAGTTGGTTTCTGCTACCTAGTTTAAGTTTAAAAAAAGATACATCTCCAAATTCTGAAATTATAAGTGAAAACCGATTGGATCAGATCAAAGATGTGGAATTGTCAAACTCTATTGTGATGAAGTCAATATTGATAAAAACATGTTGAAAAATCTCTATTATTGAACTGATTAATGTTTGCAGGATATTACAAAAAGAGGTATTGGCAAAAAATGTTTTGCTCTATAGAGATGCATCACAGAATATATGATTTGAAATATAAAAAACAAAATTTAGATCTTAAAATGAACCCGTATTATATAGAACTAATATAGCAAAGAGAAAAAAATTTAAATGGAAGAGGCTGTTTACTCGCAGAAACGAATATGCAGAAACGAATGTAAATTGACAATTGACAATATATACTCCTACTTCCGTACACTTGATACGAGTCCTTCTGTTGGTTCTTTAAATCTATGGAATTTGCATCGGATCCCCAAGGGAATTTGCGCATTTCCCGCTGACTATAGTGATATCGCATCTACCGATATTAGATCGATTTAAAAAACTCTTGACATCTCTAAAGTGTAAAAATAAACATTTCAGTTTATTTTTGAAATCTGGGTAGACATCAGCTCAAATGTCAGGTATTATTATCCTCACTTTATTTGGCGAGTGTTTAACACGTCGCTATCAAGTAGGCAACTATTATGTATTATTGTATTTTGAGCGGTTTTGAGCGAGAACCGTAATACCAAAATATGATTGCTGTGATTTGAAGTGGCCAAGTGACGCTTAGGTCACAGAACCAGAGCATGAATATCCATTTTTCGCAAATTGTATCTGAAAGTGAATGTCATTTGATATTTTTAGAGTTTGTCACACTATGTATATATTTCGATTTTCAGATTAAAAATTGACGAAAGGTATTTATTTATCGGAAGTGATTCTGAAAGTAAAATTGAACCATAGTTAAGATCGAAAATAACAATATTTAAATGGTAAATTTGTGTATAGTTAATTGATAATTAATTAATAATAAAACCATAACCAAACCGATGATTTCTAAGATGCGGTCATATTTTTCGATCGATACAACGGTTCAACAACGTATAAAAGTAATTCAAACGTTTTATAAAAATGATTGTTCTGCATCAGATGCATTTCGCACACTGTATGATTTTTCCTGTCAATATAACAGTCTTATTAAATCATCCTACCTGTACGTACATTTAAGTATTTAATAAACATTCTTCCTTATATACTTAAAACATCAAATAAAACACTACAACAATTTCATCAATATAACCATCATTTATTTAAATTGCGCATTCAGTTAGGCAACTATGATAAGATTCAAAAATGTTACGTATTTGGGCCCCAGTCAGTACACCACTAAAACTATTTTAATATTTCTATATACATATTGATAATTTTCATTGTTTTATTTTGGCGAAACAGTTCTGTGGAATTAAGCGGCAACATACTCTAACAGATTTTCCAAAATGAATCTTTGAATAACTTGTACAAATTTAATTACGATATATACTTTTAAGCATTTACCAAATAGAGTAATGATGCATATTATAAAACGATATATCTGCACTTTATTACAAAACATTATAAAAAATTAAGAAGTTTTTTTGGAATATTATCGGAAAATTTTAGTTTTAATTTTCATTAAAATTGTGTTTTACTTATAAACCTTCTTAACACCACTGTAACAAACATTATTGTTATTGTTTGTCAAAAACAGCTTTTGTGTGAAGAATAAACATATAATCCATCGATTGATTTATGTATGTGAAAACAGGTCATCTCCAATTAGTAAGTTTATTTGGAATTAAATTTTGACAATTTTAACCAGGGTATCTTGGATTTTTTGATAAAAAAATAAATTTCAATTTCATTGTGCTATTGAGCCCTTGATGTACGAGACATTTGAAGCCGTATTTAATCTCACCGAAAAAAGACCAATTCGCCTGCAATTATATTATAAATTATTAAAGCGTATACAATATCAAAAGAAATCCGATTTCGGTAAAATCACTTTGATCTTACGAAACTGTGCATCTCAATGTCACCCTATATTTTCCCATATACAATATACTCGTATGTATATTATAAATGGAGCATTTCTATATTATTTCTAATATGTATAATTAAAATGGAAAAACGGCCTTGAGCTTACCACTGACCTACATAATACAATATTAAATATTAAAATACTATTTGTTTTGGTTGATTCGAAAGAACTATATAGCCAAATAAATCAACATGCATGTAGGAATACTAACAAAAAAATTTAAAAAATCTTCTAGCTCTCCCAAATCAAATATTAACTCAATACGAGTAAATATTTTTCAATAGACTCGTCATATTCTTATGATTTAGATTTTACACAAATCTAGCTTATATACGAAATACTCAAGTTCTTAAGAAAATAAATTTAATGTATAATTCTAAATTTGGATATTGTTTGTGAAAAGCATTCAGTTTATAGTGTAGTCGAGAAGTATGTAACATAACCATATTAATCTCGCATACAACAAACATTCATATACGAGTATGTAACATACAATATATTTTATTTTTGGCAACAAAGCGCAATTTAATTTTAACACATGATCAACATTCAGATTTATTAACGCATAATTACAGTACGTATACATATTTGTTGTTGTCTTCTTTTTTAATATAATTTCCGATGTATACATATACATATATACATAATATAAGTATATATGAAAAGGAGATCTATGCTTCTTATTTTATACGTACGTACTCATTTACTCTTCTTAAATCAAGAAATTATATGATAAAATCAATGCGCTGAGTAATAAAAAATGTAAATGTATTATATGTCGGCAAATTTCCTTTGATGCGGTAGCATTCCTCTTTGCTTTGATCAAAAAAGTAAAAAAAAAAAAAAAAAATTCCGCTCTTAAATAGTTTACACACTCCAGGCTATCATCAGATGTTAATAATGATAAAATTACTTTACATATGAAACTAATGATGTAAAAAAAAAAAAAAACAAAAGTAAAAGGATAATAGAATTAAAATTATAGAAAGATCGGAAATTTAGTGTATATAATATAAGAAGACGTAACAAAACGACGAAAAGTTTGTGTTTATATACACACATATACGTGAATTTGTAGTAAAAAAAAAAAAAAAGAAGAGATTTCAATTATACAATGTTTTGAAATTTTATCTTAGTATTATTTTCTTTTCTTTACTTTTGTACTCTCTTATATATTATTTACTTTCAACTTGTTCTTTTCTGTTTTTGTTTTTACCAATATGTATAATTTCTCTCTCAAAAAAAAAAAAAAAAAAAAAACAGTAACAATAACAAAAATAAGAAAAAGTTAAGAATGAATTTTACAGCGTGCACAAAGACTATGTATATAGTAAAAACACGTGCGATCGCGGTTGATTTATTTTTTCGGCTTTATTTGATCTCTTTTACTGGGCTTTAGAATATTATATATACATACATACATATATCTATATATATATATATATATATATATATAGATGCGGAGGTATAGTTTTTTTTTAACCGCGCGTTTTCTTATTATACTAACAAGAATAAGAAACATCGATAACTTTGGAAATACGAAATATTGTTTTATATCTTGAAGGTACTTATGTATGTACGACGAAAATAAAAGAAAATTAAAACAGAGTTATCAAAATACGAATATGTACGTATGCCATATTTTTGGACAGACAGATTTTGTATATACTAGCTCGGTTTCGTTGGTAATTCCAGATAAAAGTTTGTCCTTACTAATTTTAACCATATTATGTATAGTTTAGAGAATTCAATACTAATTAGTTGAATTTAAAAGTTACCTTATATCGAATATACAACGGCATATCTATAGATGTTCTAATTTTGATTTCATACTAAGTTTAGGAAATAAAGTAAAACATAATTTAATTAGGAGAAGTCACCAAACTATTGTCCGATATGCCGGGTTAATACCAATTGTGTTCAATGTGCAATTCAATAAAATTATTTTCAATATTCAATTGCGAAATGTATACGTGCGGTAGATCCGTAGTTTATTCGGGATAGAGGCCGAAATTTCAAACCTTACACATGAATATTCGCTCTGAGTTAAAACCCAGACCTCCCATGTTCTGCTCTCATAGAGGTTTAAATGTCATCTGTTAATTTCACCGCCGAAAATGTCTCTGTTAGTTTCTAAGAATTTTAGAAGAAAATGTAATCACATACTTAAATATTACACGATAATGCAAAATACGCATTAAAAATTCTGCCGTTTGTCGTATTTTTATAAAATTATTTTTCTATTTTCCAACTCAGTAAAAAAAAAGGAAAGAAAGAAAGTCCGCAAAAAAAAGGAAAGAAAGAAATGAATTTATTTTATTCATTTTTTAATCCTCATTTCAAGATGCGTTACTTCACTTTGAAAATAAAATAGAATGCTACGTCAGAATGCTTTTTATAGCTATGGACAAATTTAGAAAATCATTGAAGCGAATAAAAGAAGAAAGCTTTTTTGTGATAAAAGTTATGGTGGCCCGACGAAAAGATTATTTAATCAATCAACCAAATTAATAAATTGAAAAATGATTCCTTAAATATTTAAGATGGGGCTATTATTTATATCGAAAATGGTCTACCTTTGAAAACTGTACCAAAAATTTGCATTGTTGACTAATTTAGCAAATTTTGAAGCGAAGTCCAATTTTGCAAAAAGTATTATTTTTACATAATTTTCACGGCAAAGATTCTTTAATTGTAGATCTGTAAATACTATTTAGAACCATAAAAATACCATTAAAAGTAGTTTACATTCATAGATATGCGATTGTTACATTCGACCAATTCTGTAAATTGTATACGTGTACCAAATTGAATTATTTAGCGAATCACAACGTGAAGGATCGGGTTGGGTTAACGCTATACGTTGACAAAAGCTAACACAAAACTTCTTTGATATACTATATTGTACATATATTATGTAATCTGGGTTGCTGAACTGGTATGAGAAAGAAGAGAGTGCTCCAATGGAGCACCTTTTAATTTCATTTTCTTTTATTTCTCTTTGAATTTATTTATCTTCAATCCACGCAGTGGATCGATTTCATTATTTTATTTTGAGTTTTATATACTTAATGCCTTTTAGGTTTAATTATGACCAATCTACATAGTAAATACAAAGTTCTAATGTTTTTAAAATTTCTTCAACTATAATCTTCTCAATTACATGTATAAAACATCATTATTCGGATTTAATGGATGAACCAATCATATTGGTGAGGAATATACTATTTGAAATACTAGCAAAGAAGCAAAACAGTCAGCTGGTTGTAAACAAATTATTGCATTGTGATCCAAAAATATACGAAATTATTTATTTGTAGGCATACATATTATTTGGTGAAAACGGATGATCGGAATGTAACATTTCGTCCCTTAGTTTTTCGGAATATTTCTTCTATGCGACGTGATTAGCCACACCTCATAGTGTTGTTCTCCTGTTTCACTAATAATTGGAGGATCAGGCCTAACAAAATAGATCTGAGAGTGATAAACTATTTTGCAGAAACCTTGGTTATTTTTTCAACTTTATTTATTTATGCCTTCTAAGAATATTTTGAAGCGTCGCCTCAATAAAGTTATTTTTAAATTAGGATTGGAGATTTTCAAGCTACAAATTAAATACATATAAACAAATCTATAGTTATTGACACATTTTAAAACTACGTTAGTCTCAATTAATGTAATCCAATTTGCAATACATATATAGAGTTAGAGATATATTCGTATACACTGAAGTACTCGTATGTAGATCGCAAAGAAGAAAAAAATAGAATTAAACTGTCTCAATAATGTCATAAGTTGACCAATATCGTTGCCATTAATTGATTGTTATGAAACACAAAGTTTAGTTTTAAAAGTTTTTGTTTCATATCATCTGTTGTAAAATTTACCCAGTTAAGATGGTCAGATCCTTTCAGAAACCTTGAAACATTCTCCACAGTTCACACAAAATAATAAAAAAAATATTATCCATTTCCCCCATTAGGAGTTTATCCTTGATCGGGCCGCAAATAAACAATTTTTTATGAAAAAATAAACGACATGCGATTCAATTTTTATAGTAAATATTACTTACCTTGACTTTCACGGTTTTATTTGCAACTCCAAAATTTTCGTAGCAATCTTTTCATAATTTTTTACTACACTATTCCAAAAAATTAATTAAAATTCGAAAAACATTAATTTTAAATTCAATTTTTCATAATAGAATTAATCGAGTAGTCATATTGGCGAGTAGCAAATGGTTTACTTGCAACTCGATCGTGGATATACCCATTGTTTTAGTTGACTAGTTTCTAATTCCGAAACATTAGTGTTTTTTTTGTTACAGAATAGCAACCATGTTTTTTATTATCCTGCCGCTTAAACAAAATTTCTAAAATAATATTAAATTCAACTTAATATCATTAGAAATATTATTTTTGATTAGCAAACTAATGATTTGGTTGTTAGCCGATCGAGCATCTACCCTTAAATTCTCACAAATTACCTTTGAGGGATATATATCAATACAGATATTTTATTTGTATGCATGTATAGTAGGCAACGATTACGTTTATTTTGTTTATAATCATGTACATATTGCATTTCAATTACATATTGAATTAGAATCGTATTGTCAACATTGGGCCTATTTAGACGTGTATGCACTACATCATGATATTACAGACATTCGTGTTTAGACGTAAAATTTCAACTGTAGACACCAATTGCGATTTATCTTTTTATGTGTAAAATTATTTTCATTTCAGTATGCTTTGAGAAGAAATCCGACCCAAACAAATTTTTTATTGCTTTTTCATTGTATTAGTGTGTAACAAATCGTGCCGCAATTCTAATTTTTGAGGAAAAAGCGCAGCACAAATATCCCCACTCTAAAATTAGTTTATAGGCAAAGCGGTAAAAAAACGAGGAGATACATCATGCGCTGTATACATCGTCTAAACAGGCCCATTGTGTGCTGTATTTCGATATCAACTTAGCATAGTATGACATTACGTCATTAAAATTAATAATTTTATTTGGATTAGAATGTTTAGAAGGTTGGTTCGTGTACAAAGCTGTGAGCGGTCCGATCGTGTTGATTGCCTGGAATATATCTCGTCGGCCTCGATGTATTTTGAGTTTTGGAATTATTGGCAAATAAAACCAATTCAGTGGTTGTCTTCCTTCACATTTTTAATTATTTGTTTATAACAATTTTATTTGTATTATCAATTATATTTTTATATTTATCCTAGAAAAATTCTGCACTTTGATATTTCATGAATTAGGCATAGTCTAGTCTATTCACAATAGTGTCACCTATGAACGACCGATATATAGTAATCAAGCATTTAGTTTAGTATTTTATCGTGGGTGTACGTTTTCAAGTCCCACAAAATTCATAGAATATAGGTCCCGTAACTTGTTACGCTCTTTAATGACCAGCAGCTTGGCACTAATTGCCCCATTATAGGCTAATTATATTCGTTGAGTTATATCAAAGATGAATTAGCAATTCCGAAATTGAACAATTAGCCTGAAGCAATAAAAATTACAAGATCAAAATGGGAAATTGGAAAAAGTTAAAGAATAGAATTCAATGAAATATATTATACTTCATGATATCGTTTAACGTTTGAACGGTGTTTCTAATTTTGAATTGTAAATTGAGATTCTGAAAAAGCGTGCTTCGTGGCACATTAAAGTTTAAATCACTTTTCAGCCGCTTAAGTAAGGCTTTTGTAGCCTTAACATAGCTCTCGAGATACCTTTTGTTTCAGGCCTTCGGTTTTATTTAAACAATATGTAGCCGGATTTCTCATAGAATAGGCTATTGTTTCATGATCGTGGCCTAATTACAAAATTCTCAAAATAAAACTTTCGAATTTGTCTCTTTCCCCCCATCAATTACTTTTGTGTATAATTTTAATTTCACCTGACAGACTATAGTGATAGCGTTATAAAAAATGGTCAATTTTGGAAATCCTGAACTATTTTTACAGTACTGATCAAAATTAATATATGCATTTTTAATAAAAAAATTTCAAATTATTTAAATTACGTAGTTATATAAAAAAGATATATTTTTTTAAATTCCAACAATTTTTCTAATTCGCCACTACAAATTTCATGTTGACGTTTTATTTATAAATATTCACGTCTTTATAAATAAATATTAATACAATACAAACTATATTTCAACATAATATATTTATTACAAAATAAAGCATGGTGAAGGTGAATTATAATATTTCGTCATCGTTCTTAAGAATTGAACGTTTCACGCACCAGTTTACGTCGAATTTTGCTAAAAGATCTCGGTATGACGCCTTACAAAGTTCAATTGGTTCAAGAGTTGAAGCCGCTTGACCATCCGCTTCGTTTTCACTTCGCTAGACGGGCCAACGAGAAACTGCACGATGAAGTCGGTTTTGCCAAAAAAATCATCTTTTCGGAAGAAGCTCATTTTCATCTTGGTGGGTACGTTAATAAGCAAAATTTCCGTATTTGGGGCTCAGAAAACCCACACGTGGTCTTACAGAAGCCAATGCACCCATTACGAGTGACTGTTTGGGGCGGCTTGTGGGGCGGAGGCATCATTGGCCCATCGGATTTCTTTGAAAATGAGGACGGCGCAACCATTACGGTCAATGGAGACACCTATCGCACCATGATAACCGATTGTTTTGAGCCCGCTCTTCATGGTATTGATGTGAACGATGTTTGGTTTCAACAGGATGGTGCAACTTGCCACACATCTCATGCCACAATCGATTTATTGCGTCAAACGTTTGATGGCCGTTTAATTAGTCGAAATGGTAATGTCAATTGGCCGGTGAGAAGCTGCGATTTAACACGATTGGACTATGTTCTGTGGGGCGCCGTTAAAGACAAGTGTTATGCCGACAAACCATAGACAATTGAGCATTTGAAGGCCAACATTCGTGATGGCATCGCCGAGATACGACCCCATACACTCGAAAAAGTGCTCGAAAATTGGTCCGATCGAATGGGGTACAGTGAGGCCAGCCGCGGCAGCCATATGAATGAAATAATATTCTATCTCTAACCGGAACAATTGTACTTCACAACAAAAAAATAAATTTGGCAAAATTTCAAACCGTTTTTGTTTTATTGCATTTTTACATTTAAACTTTTAAATGGCCCACTCTATACTATCCACTTCAAAATTATTTGTGCAAGCCAAATTTTAATAGCAACGTAACACATACCATTTTAAAAATTATATAAATAATAAAGTTTTTGAAAATAATTAATTTAATTTTGTGCACGCAAATGTTTATTCATAATTATTTGTGCAGATCTAAAATAAAAATAACATCATTTATAATATTCCAATAATTGACGTTTTAATTAAAATTAGGCAAAAACACAATAAATAACAAATTAATATGATTGGTTTCCTTCTTTTGCCTTCAGAACCTCAGTAATGCGCCTGAGCATAACATTAATTAAATTCCATAAGAACTCAGTTGGAATGGTGCTCCACGCATAGATTTGGCCATTCCAAGCTGCTGCTTCCGTCCTTCCCTTCCAATATCACAAGAAATTTCTCTTTTCAAATACGGCTACATATTTTCTAATAAAGATTGATTCAAATCATTTAAAAATTGTAGAATCATTCTGGCTTTATGGATGGGAGCATTATCTTGTTGCAGCATGAAATTTAACCTAAATACAGCCACCGCAATATCACATCATTAAGAAGCTCGAGATAACAGCTTTTACCACTTTTCCTATTATTTAAGTAATCGGACTAACACTGTCAAACGATATGCATCCTCATATCATTATGTTTGGTACGATAATGACCGTTTGGTACGATAACAGCACGTTGTAATTTTTCTGGAGGTTCCGAAAACAAAATTGTATTCCCAGTTTCGTCAAGGGGCAAAATTGACAAAGCTGCCCATAAACAATTCCGCCAAAAGTGCAACGGCTTATTAAGATGTTCCCGGGCAAATTTTAATCTTTTTAGTTTATTCACTTTATAAATGGCTTTTTCTGAGTGGTGTGTTTTTTAATCTTCTGTCCCTTTAATATCCTGGGTACGATTGGTTGACTGATGTCTGTATTTCTAGAAGAATTTATTTAGTTCTAGATGTTTTTTTAAATAATTTATCTTGGATTGATTTCCACAGCTCTGGCACTGATTGATTTCCACAGTTCTAGCAATTAGTGCATCTTCTCTTACAGATGTTGCTCGATTTGGGTCCCTTCCATCGACATTTTGTATTGTTCTATGAAGGTTTTTTTTTGTTTGTTATTGGTACAAAATGCTATTTCAAAAATTTGCACAAATAATTATGAATATAAATGTGTGAACACAAATAATATTGAATAAAACTAAATTAACTGTATCTTTTCGTACAAATTAAATTTAATTTTTTTTTGTTTGGAATGTAAAGCCGAACAGTTATATGTTATTTAAATTAAAATTATTAGTTTCAAAAAGATTATTATTTATATAATTTATAAAGTGATTGGCCTGCATAAAATATTTTGAATAGGATATACATATGTACATACGATTAAAATAACAACGGGAAATAATACAAACTAAGGTAAATTAATAATTAAACAAATTAAAATTATTTTAATTAAATTATTAACAATTTTTACAAAAATTTTAACTTATTGTTCGTCTAGAAATAATTTATTCTTACCTATAGTCAGTCATGCTTATATTTGAATTAAATTTGTTTAAATTATTGCAAATTGTTTAGTTTAATTATATTATTATTTTATTTATTTATTATTTATTTAATCATAAATGGGAAAATCATTTGTACTAATAAAATGCAGTATAATATCAGTTAAATAAACATAAATACTAACTGGACCGATTTTTAATCAACAAATCTAATATTTTGAAATCTAAACATTTCAAAAACAAAATAAAACTGAAAAGTAGAGACAGCGATTACAGTGCTGGGATGGTCTACCATCACATTTTCGATATTCGATAGACGTGTGTGTCTCTTTTTTCATGAACAAAATTGTGCTCAATTGCGATTTTTCGATTACGTTTTTTCTATTGCGATCTCAGCATGTTAGAATAAATTTGCAAACTATCGCTTTTTCCTCTTTTCACTTGCCATCGAAAATAAAAATATTGGTGATATTTTTTCGAATGAATTTATAGAAATAGAATCGAGTAGGATAGAATCGAGTTTCTATGATCACAATAGAAATTGCGGAATTGATTACGAAATAGAATATAGAAAACAATTTTGTTCGTGAAAAAAGAAACAGAAATGTCTATTGATTCTCGAAAATGTGATGGTAGAACATCCCAGCACAGATGTGAAGGGATCACAATTGGTTCTTTAATTATTTAACATTTGTGTAAGTAAAAAGTAAGCAATTACTAAAAATGGAGCGATACATGCTTTCACAACGCATAGAAATTATGAAAATTCATTATAAAAATGGTGGTGCGTATCGTGAGATGCTAACCGATTTTGTTTGATCGGAAGTTGATACTTTGGATATGGACAATCTTTATTTCCAACATTGTGTATGTAACCGGTATACAAAGTAAAATCGACGAAATAGAATTAACACAAATAGTAACGTTTATGTTGATATTACTGTTGGCAGACTGATTAGCTTATTGGAGATTCCTAAAACGAACCTATATTATGACATAAATATAACAGAAGGTTTGCACATTTTCTACATTTATTAGATGACAACAACAATGCCATGTTCTCAATACCAGTTTGGTATTCCTCAGATATTATTGCATTTAATTTTTATGTTTTAAATTATGTCAACAGTCGACAGTATCCTTTTTTGACATTCATTTTATTTTGACGTTGTTTTTTATTTGTTTCACAAATGTCAGTTTCAAAGTGTTACCAACTGTTAGGGAAAAAACCACGGGCCTGCAGTGGACTCACCCTCTGTATGTTTAGGCATATTGTAATGTATATTATGAATCAATTCTGATTAAAATTGTGGTAATTGTAATTTTATCAACTCAAACGACATTAACAATCCCTTGACATTAACAATCCCTTCGAAGCTCGTTATTATCGAATCGATATAATTCATCGAAATAATTCATAAAATCTGTTAATCTTGGCAATAGAGTTTCTTTAAATATTACCACTTGTATTAATCTTCTTAAACCTGAAGGTATATACATATTAAAATTAAAAATCCAATTATTGCTTTAACACCAACCTCCAAACGGTTTTCTAAAAATGTTGTCGGAAAAATCATTAATAAAAGTGGCAAACAAACATACATACGTATAATAATATATTTAATTCAATTACGTTCACTTAAAGTGCTTTAATATAATTCCGACATTTCGGCATCTTTATATTATACATTTGAACTGGAAACGCAAAACTCGCCATAGGTGGGCTAAAAATATTTTTTTTTAAATATACTTTTATTTTATGTTTTTTGTGAAAGTCAAAATAATTCTTCGAAGGTATAGAAAAAAATAATCTTAAGTTTTTGTCCCTTTTTATGACCTATCTCAATTACCATATGATATCGATTATTTAATTACGATTTATGACACGGTTCAATAACCATTCTTTTTTGCTATTACAATAGAAATTAAATTTAATATGTATGTATATTCAGCACTAAGAGATGTTAAAAAGTATTAAATCGTAAAAACAAAATATAATTTTATTGTTTCATTTTAAAATTGATTAAACCGTGTCAATATTAAGATTGTGAACATTTCAAATGCATGCAGGTTAGTAGAACCGTTTCTGAAGCGTTAACAATATTTCCGAAGTTTATTTAAATACGTGTGATCACTAAATGTTCTAGCGAATTGTTCAAATTCACCGAAGGTTATTGCTAATTAGTGGGATAATTAAATATCAATCTTGCGAAAACTATCAAACCATCTAATTACTGTCAGGAATGACGTCAAATTATACATACATACACACATAACTATACATATATATGTACATTATAAGTAGCAGTTTATCTTCGATTTTTAACAAAACGTTGCGAGCTATAATACAAACGTAATTTAATGACTTGAAAATTAATTAGCCTCGGCATTTTATAAAAGATAAAAACTAATTGAAATTTCATTAATTCATTTCTTCTTATTTTATCGTTTTTTTTTCAGCTGATTGTAGTATTTATAGTTTGGGAACTACTTTGCATTATCCCATGCATTTATACGCGAGAAAATTTAACCAAATCCATGATATCCATCGAAAATAATCAAATCGAGAGTCGAGATTCAAGAGCATTAAAACGAGTATTTGTCTCGAATCGTACCATAACATGTAATGATGGGTCACAAGCCGGTTTCTATTTACGAAAATCGGCAACAAGTTTAAAAAGATGGGTCGTGTTCTTAGAAGGTGGATGGCATTGCTACGATCAGAAGACATGTCGGGCGCGATGGCTACGATTACGAAATTTAATGACATCGGCCCTATGGCCAGAAACGCGGAATATTGGCGGACTATTGTCACCATTAGCGTCGGAAAATCCGTACTGGCACGATGCAAATCATGTTTTTATACCGTACTGCAGTAGTGATTCGTGGAGTGGCACTAAAATAAATCCTGAAACACGGGGTGGATGGAGATTTATGGGATCCCTAATCATAAAACAAGTTATATCTGATTTAGTACCCCTTGGATTGGGACAAACAGAAGGAGCTGAATTAATTTTAGCCGGATCCTCGGCTGGCGGAGTTGGCGTCATGTTAAATTTAGATAAAATTAAAAAATACTTACTTAATGTAAAACGAGTTAAAGTAAAAGTTCGAGGTGTCAGTGACTCCGGATGGTTTTTGGACCGAGAGCCATTTATAGCGGGAGCAGCCGCTGCCTCTGAATCCGTGCGCATTGGATGTAAATTTTGGCAAGCCGATTTACCCGAGGCATGCATAGCACAACACAGTAAAGAACCATGGCGTTGTTTTTTTGGACATCGACTTTATGCAACACTTAAAGGTACGATATACCCTTTTATAACCAAATTAAGGTAATAAATTTTTATAATATAGCTAATTTCCATTTCAGCACCTCTTTTTGTATTTCAGTGGCTATTCGATGAGGCACAAATGAGAGCCGACAGTGTCGGCGCCCCAGTGACACCACAGCAATGGAATTATATTCATGAAATGGGTGGCGCACTACGGGAATCATTAAATAATGTGACGGGCGTATTTGCACCATCTTGTATCGGGCATTCCGTATTGACAAAACGAGAATGGTTATATATAAAAATTGATAATATTTCATTGGCGGATGCATTACGATGCTGGGAGAGGTCCGGCCGATTTAAGCGGCAATCGTTTAAGCGAAATACAAACTCGGTTGAAAATGATAATAACCGAAAACAGAAAAAGCGGGGCAAAAAGCAGCAAGAAAAACATCGCAAACAAAAAGAGCAAAGAGACAAGGAGGGAAATCGTCGAGGCAAAAAAAGAAAAGGTATGTTGTTGATGATTTTTGTTAATTTTTTATAAATAATGAATGCTTAATTTGTATATTTCCCGTTTACTCATAAAGAATTAATGGCAATGAACGTAACCAGTGACCAACCAGATGAAAATAAAATCGATAATTTTACAATAAATCTACTATCATATTTACAAAATACAACGCATAATCAAACATTACTAGAACAGGAACTAGAAATTCAACAGCAATCGACACGCAGGCCTGGTGCACGTAATCGCCGCCTTGGAGCTCATAAAAAAAATCAAAATCAATTTTCTTACAATGACACGAAAAAGCACATGAAGAAACAATTAAATAGCAACAACAGCAATGGTAATAAAATTAATAAAAAAATTAATTTAAATAAACAACAACAGCATCGACATCGATCATTTCGTGAACCTAAATCGTGTGCATTACGCCTCTTGGAACGATGTAGTTGGCCGCAGTGTAACTATTCATGTCCAGCTCTAACCAACCCGCTGACAGGCGAAGAAATGAGATTTCTTGAATTGCTAGCATCATTTGGACTAGATATTGAAGCAGTTGCAACTGCGCTAGGAGTTGATATGATCACATTGAATAATATGGATCACACAGAGCTTGTTAACATGCTAACACAGCAAGTCAATTAATTGTAAATTTTTTATTTCATAAAGCTAGAGCTTTTATTTAATTTATTAAATTTTTATTAAAAATGTTCCCTATTAATACAGACGTGTATGAATCATGCATACTGGAATCCTTTTTGATGGTAATTAAAGGGTACTTCCTTATACTATTATTATAGACGAAAGATGTGCTACATCTGCATGGTTCCCGAAAAATAATGATTCAGTTCATATATGCCTTCCCAAATTCCCCTCCCACCATCCTCCCCAATAAAAAAAATGTGTACTGATTTTGTAAATAGAGATATTCCTAGTTATATGAAAGATAATTTATTAAGATGAATTTCCACCATTCAACTACAGATTTTATAAGTGATAAATATTTAACCAAAAAAACAAAAAAAAAAAAACAAACGAATACATAACAAAAAACCGCTTACGAAAATCTTATAATGAATGAAAAAAATACTTCTGAAACTGTTATTAGTTGCATGCGAAAGGTGATCACACAAGGCACAACACACAGACAGTACAAAAGTGAACAAAAAAAATTATTTTAAAATGGAAAACTACATGTGATATGCAGTTTTGGAGCAAATTTGTACCTCTTTGTAACATTTTTTATATAAAATTTTATTTATTATATACTTTCAAATTTATTAATTTAATTTAAAATATAAATAATATAGTTTCTTTTTTTTATGTATAACAAACACACGATGTTAATATTATTATTTATTATTAAGTGAGCCGTTAAAAACAAAATTAAAAAAGCTTTGTACAAAAAAGTATGTAGATTGTGTACGATTTAAAAAACAGACTTTTCAAGTTCTTTGGTTTGCAACAATCCAAACCACTACTCAGGAATATATATATATATATATATATATATATATATATATATATATATATATATATATATATATATATATATATATATATATATATATATATATATATATATATATATATATATATATATATATATATATATATATATATATATATATTTATATATAGAAATATATATATATATATATACATATATATATATATATATATATATATATATATAATATATATATTATATATATATATATATATATATATATATATATATATATATATATATATATATATATATATATATATATATATATATATATATATATATATATATATATATATATATATATATATATATATACATATAATATATATATATATACATATATATATATATATATATATATATATATATATATATATATATATATACATATTTATACATATATATAATTATATAAATAACTCATATCTTTTTATTTAATAATAATTTCTAAGTTACTATTTATTTTAACTACTTATACTATAATTGTAATATGATAAGTTAAATTATAACAATAAATTATAATAGAAAACTTACATAAAATTGTGATTTTAATAAAAATGGTGCCCATGAGCAATTTAGTAAGTATGTAAAAGGTAAACGATAAGCGTTATTCTTTTTTTACTCCCTTGATTTTAAAGTACTGTCCTGCAAAGTCCCATTGATGAAATCAGCGAATTATGGATGATCAAAATCAACTATTAATCAATTGAATTATTAAATTAAACCTAAATTATTTTCTTGATAAATTAAATATTCTGCTTGTTTTAACTAAAAACAGTTCGTCAAAGCAAATTACCTAAAACAATTTATTTAAAACAAACAATTTAATTCATACAAATTTGTTAAATTAACCAATTAATGTTAAATCATTTAAGATTGTAAATCAATTTATTAGTAATAATAGATTACCAATTCAAAACATTCACGCTCAAATAGTTACTACAGTTGGAATTCCATGGAATAATTTGCTGCTCAGTAAAATTAGAGTAAGAAAAAAATATGTATTACTGGGTGTGAGGTGAAACAAAAAATCATCTGAGTAAAAAATATTGAGTGTTTTAACAGTGTTATTGCCTTAAAAAAATTTTACTGGCATAAAAAATTGGGAATCTATCACTGTAAACGCAAACACATGTACAGAAATTTTTTTACGAATGTAGTATATGGCGCACATCAATATAACTTTCGGTGCACCCTGCTATTAGGGCTTTGGCGACCGAAAAACGGCGGGATAGCCTACCACTGAGAACCTAGCAAAGAATGTTCTCTTGTACCACGCACTAGCACTTCGTACTGGTAAAAGTGGTAGGTCTAACACATTATGCTAGTAATAAGCATTCAATGAGTACAACTACAACCAAAATGGAAAATAATATGCCATTCACATCCTGATAAGCTGGAAAATCAACCCTCTATGGAGGCTGACACAATGGACTCTGGGCTGTTGCAATCATTGTATAACCCTTTTGGACATAGCTCCAAGATTCCAAGATCACCAACATCTTACAATATAGTGAGGTTTCCCAGTTTGAAAAGGAAAATTTTGAATGCCATAACGCTAAGCGAAATTGAGAAATTTACTGCTCACCTTAGAAATGAGGTTATGATGCTTAAGAAAGAAAAAGAACACCTATTAAAGGCTTTATAAGTCGAGGCACGGGATAAGCCGCAGACTAGCAATCTTGACGACAGCAATTAGTTTTTAAAGAACTGGAAAGGGAAACAGAATCGATATTAAAAACGAAAAGCAGACCGACCAAAAAAAAGAAAGCAGAACACTCTCCAGAAATGTCAAAATGCTCGCAATCAAAATTAAATGTAATGTCGAGCAATCTACAAAAAAAAACAACAACAAGCAATATTATTGAGGAAACCGAATATGCCAAGGTACAATCGATAATGAAGTCGATTACAAATAAAAATTATAGTCTTTTCATTAAACAACAATGTAAGGAAAATCAATACACCAGACTCTGAAACCTATAGAACTTTTGTTACCAAACTGAATACAGAATAGGTCGAAGGACTGTAAATATAGGATTTTCCATTTGGGACTTCTCAACTTTGAACTTTCACTGTGAACGCACCCTTAAACAAATAACCAAACTGTTAGTGTCAAAATATTCAATAAGGACAACATTTTCATCATGGTAAAGTACACGAACGAACAACGTTTACAAATAAATAAAAATTACTACAAAAATTCCGAGTCGGTGACTGCAACTCCAAAAGCATTAATTCCAATTTTTAGTCTAGCGCATTTTTGGCTAAACGGCTTCGTCAACAAATAGAATATGCGTTATTGGTCATGTGAAAACCCTCATGTGCTTCAAGTAACACCACTTCATCCACAAAGAATAACTGTATGGTGTGGTTTTATGGTGTCATTGGACCGTTTTTATTCGTTGATGAAAATGATCGTCACAGAGACATGTTGCAACATTATTTTTTTGGTCAATTGCATGAGCTAGACATTAATGATATATGTGGTTTCAACAAGACGGTGCGACATGCCACACAGCGAGTCTAACAATCGATTTATTGAAATCTAAATTCGATGAACGTGTTATATATGAGAAATGTTATGTTACTGTATTGGCCGCCTAGATCGTGTGATTTAACACCTCTAGACTTTCTTTATGGGGCTACATTAAATCATTGGTGTAGAGGAGCTCACAGCCAATATTGAACGAGAGATATCGGCCGTTTCCGTCAAAATATGTGGCCGAGTTATCGAAAATTGGGTTCAACGAATAGACACCTGCAAACGCGCCCGTGATGGACATATGGCAATATCAAATTTCATACATAAATGTTTTGATTGTACTTCAAGCCAATAATAAAATGTTCAAAATATCTCAAATGATTTACGTTTCATTTAAAAAACAGTTGTCAAGTCCTTATTGAAAAACCTTATAGAAGAAAAAATATTAGGAACGGGAGCCTAGATACTTAAAAAGTGCTGGGAAACATACTGCGATGGCATGTTCTATAAGTAAAAATAACCCACCGTAACATAACAACTGTAAACGACACCATCCTGCAAATTACAGAGGATGTGACATAGCGAAGGAAGTAAAAAAATTAAGAAACAGAACGCGTCAAACACCACCAAATCTTAGAATACCGCTAGAAAGGAAGCCTACTAAAAACTAAGTAGAACCAAAAGCGCTAGCAAAGAAAATAAGTGAACGGAAAACATACTCGCAAATTGTACAACAGAAACTTTTTCTTATGACAAAAACCTTATTTATGGCATTCTGATGGTATTAATAATAATAATAATCAGTTTTTAAAGGCCATTACAGGCCCCTTACTGGGTCAAATATAAGGCTTCAACGGTTTCGATTCTGAGCATGATCTTCATACTGTCTCAGGCAATCTGAAGAGGCCATGTCGTTCTCTACATCGTCGAGCCATTGCCGCCTGCAGAGATCATGTATTTTGTTTTGGACTCATTGATCTGGAGTATAACAGAAGCTGAAAACTCTACAAGCGGATCAATTATTGGCGCTGAGGTGTTTCAGTTTTACGAAAGATGTACTCCACCATGAAATTAAAGAGTATCGTGCACAGAGCATCTCAATGCCGAACAACCGAGTTAAAAATTGTCGATAACCTGTTCTCAACTTTAACACAGCATTGAGACTGCGTCACTGTCATCCTACACAGTCCGTCCCAATCTTGTTGACATTCCAAGGTATTCCAGGGCAGACCACAAACCCTCTCGGTTGATCGAGTCATAGGCCTGCCGGAAATTCAGGAATACCGGATGTACGTGGATGGATGTCTCATAATATTTAGATAGAATCATCCGCAGCGAAAAGAACTGTTCAGTGACTGATCAATGCGGACGAAACCCTTCTTGATAGTCACCAAATAAGCCCCGCTAGAGGAATTCTATCCGATATAATGTAGGACAGTAACTTGTATGCTGTGCAAAGGAGAGCTATACCGCGATAATTCTCACACTTCAAGCGGTCTCTCTTCTTGAAAATGGGGCATATCGCGGCCGCTTTCCATTCGACAGGCATTATTTGCTTCGCCATACTATAAATCGAATAAGCGTAGGTTTCGACTGCAAAGTTGGTTATTATTTTTACAAAGCAACTCACACGGACAGTATACGTACATACACAAAAAAGATGTGTCTCGACACGAAATATGTAACCCACACAAATAAAAAAAAACATTACAAATTACAACCGATTTGTACTAATGCCTAGATGTTTTTTGGTTGTTATTTTTACATCAGTACTAAAATATAAAATTTCCTCAGGGAAAAATATCACTATAGCTACCTGAGTGACAGACACTTTTAACACAAAATTATTTAGAAGCAAAACTTGAACACACAAAACACACAAAATACACAAAATTTTTATGAAACGTCAAAATTCTACACAAGCAAACCCCACGCATACTAACACAATCTAAAAAAAATTCCCTTTGTAAAAATAACAACCGATTTCTCGGTCAAAAAGACAGTTCCACAAAGTATCCTCTCCGAATACAAGAGCTCCGAACTAATGAAGTCCACCCCAGGTGAGCGGTTTCGTTTCTATCTCTGCATGGCCCTAGTGAATTCCACATGTGATGGATCCTCAGTGCAAATCTCCGTAGTCTGTACTTGAGGTGACTGTGATGCATGATGAACACCAAGCAGGTCGGTAAAGTGTCCACTACATGCGTCAAGTACTGTGTCGATGTTGACACAGAGGTTTCCATCTCGGTCCCGAATGGCGATTGACGCAGGCCTGAAAGTATGGTAACATCCAGTAATTCCTTTAAAGAAATTACGCGAAATGCGTTCTTTGCTGAGTTGTTGTACTTCCAGAACCTCGGCCTTCCACCATTCTCGCTTTTTCCGTCTACAAATCCGGTTAGCTTCACAACGTCCCATGCGTTGTATGTAATTATTTTATTTCATTGACAGCTGGAAAATTCACGCCAAACGAGATGGGCCCTTACCAGATAATGGATAACATCTAAAATCCACAGTTACCTGATAGTTTTTATTATTATAATTCATTTATAAATTTTATATAATTAATTCTGAAACTATTTAAGAAATATTTGCCCAAATTATCGTTATAATTATTTAATATAGTTAAAGTTAAATTATCTTTTCAATTGCTTGATACTTCTATCAAAATTATCGAGTAGAATACGAAGTGTATCATAACTAAAACAAGTAAGGTTAAAAGTCTTAGATAAGACTATAGTTTTTAATCAGTGACTATGCATTGGGGTGTTAGTTTTTAACGTATCACTCTACGCCTTTGTTTTCATTGTATATGGGGGAATTTTCTCGAATTTATTATTGCGACCTTATTTAAAAAAAAAAATAGTTTTTACGACCCAAACCCTAACTCCAATTCAGGAGAAATTGAACTTAAAGTTACTTTGTCAACTGATTTTCTAGCTAGGTAAGAGGCGAAACAATTTGTACTTTTGTATTAAACTTAAATCAGAAAGAGAATTAAATAAAATCAGAACTATTATAAATTTCATAAAACTATAGTATTCGAAGTTCGTGTATTTTTAAAAAAATATACTTTTAATTCAAAATTAGATATGGCTTAGTTATCCTAAATTTGAATAATTCTGTTTAATTTTGACAACCGAAATTTGCTATATAATAGTGCGGGTGCAGTTTTTCCTCAATTTGTCCTAAATTACGTCATTAAAAGTTAGGACACTTTTAGTAAAAAATTCACTCGCCTATATATAGGCGAAGGAAGTTTTTCCTAAAACTGTATTAATTTTTTATTTATGTAAATGTATTAGTGTTTCGAAATTCCTACTTTTTCGGACTTTTTTACATATTTGGATATGAAATATCCATGATAAAAATCTGTTGTGGGGCCAGAAAATGCTCACAGCCATTCCATAAACTGCCCACTTCTTACAAAATTCGTGCTTATTATGGGTTTGTTTAGTATGGTTTTTTATGCAATATTTTGATGAGTGGTATGTTTTCCAAATTTTAAGTTTTTTGTATTATTTAAGGGTGCGCTTAATATAAGATTTTTTTGTTGTATTTGTTAATTGTAATTTATTAATTGGACAGCATTACTTAATTAAAACATAACATAAAATATTTCCACCCGAATGTATGCAATTTATGTAATATTACCACCAATACATTTACCATAAATTAAAAGTTAGAACACTTTTAGGACAAACTTCCACATCGTATATAACATCGAATTTTAATAATTTAATAATTAACCGTGTTGCGGTTAATAACAAAACTATTGATTAGTTTTAAAATTGCTTTCAAATTTTGTTAAAACATCAATAACATTTCAAAAATTATAATTTTTTTAAATTGGTTAACTCTTAAGCTCTAAATTATCAACTGCAGTATACGTCGGAATTGAATATTTGAGAAAATACAAGATTTTCAAATTCCGATAGTTAAAATTAAAATAATAAATACTTTCTAAAATTTGAGTTCAAAATTTCATCAAACTTATTTTTATATTACATTTATCGAATTTAATTAATTGAAAGAGATAAAATTCATAATTCCGCACAGTTTCTAAATTATAATTTTAGGTATGTAATGTCCAGAAATGTTAATTTTCTACTTCTCGTATTTTTAAAAGTATAGTAGTGACCATATAGCACAATTTTTCAAAAATAAATAATTGATATTTAGAACTCACAATTGAAAGTAGTTTCAAAAGTTATATATAAACTAAAATTGTATTCCCAGAATTCCCAAAATTTAAATTAATTTTAACTTTCATCGAAATTGAATGGATCGAAAGAAAAAAAGATTTATTAGTTTCAAAATTTGAAAACTTTAAAAATTATGAGTACCCTAAAATGACCAGAAACTTTAGAAAACTTGCAAAATTCAATTGAAAATTTTGAATTTTAAAAAATTAAAATTTTTTAAATTCGATAATTGAATTATGCTTCAAAAATTAAAAATCGAAATCAATAATTCAATTAAATGTGATTATCATTTCACAAAAGAATTCAATTTCTAAAAGAAATTGATGTCGAATTTCGGTTTGGGAGAGTGTGAAAAATGTAGAAGTTAACAAGAAAAATCGCAACATTAATTTTTCCATAAAAGAAGGTTATTTGAAAATTTATTATTTAGACAATGGCATACCAGCTTTTAGTAGTGGCCACGAAACGTTTGAGGGAGTGAGGAGGTTCGAATATTTGGGCTCTCTTATCACTCACGATAACAGTGTTGGTGAAGATATTAAAGTGCGCCTGGCAGCAGGCAGTCGTGCTTTGTATCCTCTAAAACCACTACTAAAATCAAAACACCTATCAAGTTCCGTGAAGTTGCAGCTTTACAGGGCGTTGATCAGGCCCGTTGTTATATATTATGTTGGATGTGAAAGTTGGGCACTGACGAATGAGTGCGAGAAATGGCTCCTTACATTTGAGAGAAGAATCATGCGTGTGATACTGCCCAAAACACGAAATAGATGGTATATAGCAAGCTCTGTACAATGTCGAGATCAGAGATCTGGTGATGATCCCCGATATTGTACATGAAGTAAGATCTCAGCGAGTACACTAGCTCAGTCACGTTCTGAGTGCTGATCCGGAATGAATTGTGTAGTTATCTCTGAAAGGAGAGCATCATATGGTAGGCGCAGAGGTCGCTGCAGGGGACGAGGGCTCCACGGTGTAGAGAACGACTTGGCTTCTTCAGGTCGTCTAAGACAATATGAAGACCAAGTAAAGGGCCGCCAGTATGGGTCTTTATAGATACTGTTTATTATTATTATTATTTAGAAGCAACCACTATATTTTAATATTTTGAAATTTTCTGATCTTTGTACTAAAAAATAACTCGGTTGGCTGATTTAGAAAAATTATTCTTAAAATTCCTGCAAGCAAATTTGTAGCCTTCTATGATTATAGGAGGATTATTACTCACCTAAACATCATTGGAATTTTCCTGATTGGGAGAGTGATCGGATTTTAATTCTTATGGTTTTAATCCACACTCGACTTAAATTCGTATAGATCAAGAAAAAGAACATAGCGAAGTTCTATGAGTTGTTTACCTTCCTATAGGCAACAAAATAAAACCAAAGTTTCTAAAACACCACTTCGCTATTTTGAAACGTTTTTATAATATTGTTGTGATGATCCACAAAAACTAAAATATTAAAATTAAATTTACATTTTCGTTTAAAAATAGTTATTTTTTTCAGCGAATTTGGAATGTTTTAATTTCTGTTTAATTCTTTCTGTTTAGTGTCTTAAATATAATAATGTTGAGTTTTTGACACAATTATTTTTGCAGTAGAACTTATTTTAACACGTATTTAAACAGGAGTTGAAATACGTTCTAAAAAAACGATTCTGAAGCAATCCTGCAAGTATAGTAATAAATTCGTCAATTTCTAACGGATCAGTTCTTTTCCAAAATTTATTACGAGCGGTCGAGTTCTTTAATGTAGCGTGTATAAATTTTAAAAAAAATCTTACAATAAATTAAGTGTAAAAAACTTTAGTGAGAAGTTTTCTAATAAATTAAAAGGGTTTGTGAATTGGGAAGCTTCATTTACGTGAAATTAAAAATATACATATACATATGTACATATATACAAATGAGTAATTGTAATTGTAAAATCAAAATATTACCACGCGATTTTTCTAAAAAATTGTTTTTGCAAATTATAACAGTGCTTTTGTGAGCTGAATGCTCAACTCATTGGTTTTATGATTTTAACTACGTATTTTTAAGAACACGTTACTGGTAAAGCGCGTAAATATTTGAGAAGTAAAAAAGAAAATTCTTAGAAACAACGTACAAATCTTTGATATATTATGTACACATAATATGTTTTTGAGAGTGTTCGTCATGTGCGTAGTATGTTTATGTTTGAGGGTGTGTGATTGTATGTATATGATAGTATGCATGTCTGTTTTAAAAAATTGTTTTTGCAAATTATAACAGTGCTTTTGTGAGCTGAATGCTCAACTCATTGGTTTTATGATTTTAACTACGTATTTTTAAGAACACGTTACTGGTAAAGCGCGTAAATATTTGAGAAGTAAAAAAGAAAATTCTTAGAAACAACGTACAAATCTTTGATATATTATGTACACATAATATGTTTTTGAGAGTGTTCGTCATGTGCGTAGTATGTTTATGTTTGAGGGTGTGTGATTGTATGTATATGATAGTATGCATGTCTGTGAGAGTGTGCGTGTGCAGGAGCACTTGTGTGTATACATGTACTTTAAAGGCTGACAATATTAATTGTAACAATAATTCTGTGAGTGTTCAATATACATTTTCTATTTTAATTTTTTTTTATTTGATTAGGAAAGTTTTATTAAGGTTTCTTCGAGAAAACATGCTAATTTTTTATGATTATTCTTCATGCTTGTGTGTGTGTGTACTGATATGTGTATTTTATGTTTGGACAAAGCCATCTTAAGACTTGTACCATTTTACGTGATAACATTGGTAAGTTATAGCTTTGCTACAAAAATATGAATTTGATTTTAATATTTCTATGCAACTTCATATAATTTATATGAATTAAAAAAGCTTTGAAAAAGAACGAAAAACTACTGTTGTTTCCTGTAGTGAATCCGAAAATAATGCAATTTATGCAAATGACATATATGAAACTGTTTTCTTCCAAAACTTAAAGGGCAGTCGTATGAATCCTAATCCCTGAGGTACATTGCATATTACAAAACTTGGTTCGCCATCGTTATTATCATTAGTACGTCCATCGTCATGTGTTCCTGAAGCAGCATCATCACCAGCTCTAACCTCGACAGAATGCCAAAATCAGCGCAATTTTAATAGTAATGTTACATGCTTTTGTTTTGCTTTACATCTTAAAAGAGATGAAATCTTTTAATTGGATCTAATTTCTGCTTCTTTAATTTCAGCTAACAATTATTATACTATCCATCTTAATTCTAATCCGTCAGCCAAATTGGATGCATCACTTGGTTCGCCACCATCATCATGTCCACTCCCAAGTGTTTCTAAAGCAGCATTTTGTTTTTTTTCATCATAAAAGAGAAGAAATTTTTTGATTGGTTCTAATTTGTGCTTTTCTAATTTCAGATAACGATTGCTATAATACTAATTTTTCAAATCAATCAAATCTTATATTACAAAGATTAGACAACGCGATGAACCTTTTTAAAATTCAAACTAACCAAATTTTAAAAAATCAGGTAAAACTCTAAGTATCTTTGGATTTGTTATTTGAAAAGATACCAACACCAAAAGACATCAGGATCGAAAAATTTATGAAAAACTAGTTTTTCCATTTCCAATTGAAACGGTGGCATCTTTGGATTGCTGCGAAAGCATAATAACAACTAACCCAGAATTTAGGAGACAAATGGTACGTATAAAGCACAAAATTGATATTGTTATTGTTGAGTCAGTAAACAAAAAAGTGAGTATACAAGCTGCCAAATTGTTAGGTACGCATTGAGTTCATAATATCCATTTATTGTAAGGGGGTTTCCAATAAGAGGTTTCATTTGAGTAGCCTGCTATTTGGGCAGCTGTCAATTTTGAAGCTGTCATCCTATGACATTTGACAAGTAAAAACTATGCCATTACCTAAAATGATACGATACACGCTTCAACAACGCATTGTGATTGTTAAAATTCACTACAAAAATGGTCAAAATTTCGGTTAAATTCGCAAAAGGGAACCATTAATGAAAGCACAATAGTAGATTTTTACCTTTAAAGGATTGTTCAAATAAAAAATAAACCATGGACACTAACCAAACAAAAAAGGATTATAATTTTTTTGATTACTCTCAGTTACTATTTCGGTGTCATTTAAGAGCGATATTATCCCGGTAATTCGGGATTATAAAACAGATTGGGATGCCAGGATCTTGGATTGCAAAAAGTACCAGACAAAATTGCAAGAGCATCTGACATTGCATTGGTCAGCGAATTGCTTATAGAAGGCCCAAATTTCGGCGCCTCCAAAAAAAGATCCGTTGGAACTAGCTATATTTAATTAGAGTAGCACTACTAACAATAATCTAATACAGCATAGTAGGCTAAGTCTTAATGAATTGTGTTTAATTAGTTGTAAGATTTGAAAACTATACTTGTCAGTTTTCGCAATAGAAGAGATTCAAGAATAAAGACAATGGCGCATTGAAAAAACAAATGTATAGAAGTTATGGTGTAATTTCTCTGAGTTGAATCTCCACAGTTGCGAAATGTTCAGCTGCATACCATACCAAGAATGGTTTACACTTTATTTCAACGAATTTCAAATTTCATATACATTATGCAGACATTTCTTCCCACATTAACGTAAACAATTTCTGCAGATACTTCGATTTTCCTGAATCAATTAAACACATTATATTGAGTCATTTCAGCATGACCATTTGAATTGATTGGATATTACTATAAACGGTTCAATGAAAATCGTTTGTTGTGGTTTTATAACAAAAGCGTTGGATCAAAACAAATAACTGTTTTTCAAAACTATATATACACAACAATAAAATAGTAAACAGAAATATCAAAAGGTGGCAATCCTACCTATATATAAATATAAGAGAATATACACAAATATGTAAGGCGCACCGACAAATAAGACCGAAACACCAAAGGACATTACATAAATTAATATCTATATACACGTATATATAGTTTCTCAAACATCATTACTCAACTAATTAATTTATTAATTTATTGTTTATTTATTTAAAATTAATGAACTAAAAATATTTAACCAAAACCATGTCTTGATTTATGCCTTTATAATTTTGTTCAAAATCCCAAATTGGGCGAAAAATGTAAGCTTTACAGTTATACAAATTATTCGTTCGTTATAGTTTCTATATTATATACGATTATATACACCACTAGTATTTTAAAGATTTGTAGTCGGAAATGTTCAAAGAATTGTTGCATGTTGAGAATTTGAGATAGATGTTCACGTATATACATATACATATATATAAAACTAAACCAAAAAATTAAAAATTAAAAATTACACTTTATAACAAATAAAATATTTTAATATGGAGATTTTTAAAATATTGTTTTTTTTTAAGAAAATAAATTAAAATGAGATCTGTGTTCTGGACCATTAATATAAAATAATTGTATCAATAATAATAATTATACTATATACACCGAATCAAGGCGTACCAAAGAGAAGCGACTTTGGTTTTGTATATATAGAAAATCAATCAATTGTACCGCAAATCAAATAAATCGGCAACAAAATAATGAAACACAAAATTCGAAATATTTCCAAAAATATATGGATGACAAATTAAAATTAACGATTCTTCATAATATTTTGTGTTGTTTTATTAAATCATCATGGCTCATCTTTATAGTCTTGTTTTATACTTTGAAAATGTTCTTAATGCCGATGTTAAACAAGAAAAAGACGAAAACCAATAATATGTGGATATATACGAGTATATCGTATAACGCGCAACGGAGAGGAAAATAAATACAAGAATCGTTTGTGTATGGCTAAATTATAGGAGTTATCGATCTGTTTTATCAAATATTGGTTTGTTTTGCGTGGGACCTCTATACGAGTATACACATTTTGTTTTCATTATATATAGTTTTAATTGTAATCAAATATTTTATTGATTATATTATTTTCGTAGAATGCTTATAAATTTTTTTTTTTTGTTTAATTTTATTTAGTAATAAATATCATACTACTATAAACAAATCATTCTTCTCTTTATCTTATATATTTACCGACATTTGTAAGACATGTATTTGTTATAATATTCGAAGATCAAGCGATAAAGTTTTTTTGTTTTTGTTTAAACCAATAAAATTGATTTATGTAATCATGTATTCAAAATCAAAATGATTAACAATATAAAACAAAAATTAATTGAAAATTATGTTGTGGTTTTGTTATATTTTTTTTTTTATTATTTGAGGTTTTCTTCTTGCGGATACACATCTTATATATGTATATAAGTATATTAGTATCCTGTGAAACAATTATGTTTATCTAACGTAAGAAATCAATTTAACAAAACGATATACTGATAATCGATCAAAAAATAATTTTCGACATGTGAATATTTGGAATATAAAACGACGACGATGATGAAGCCGCGGCAAATAGAATAAGCAGCATTTGGGACCCCTGCTAAGATGTTTATGATATGTTTGTTTGTTAAGAGTTATATCGGTATAACAAACGGTTCTTAGAATTTTTGTGACCTTTAATAGGTTTGGAAATATATATTTACTCAGCTTGTATATGACACAGACATTATTTAAATATATCATGGTTCAATCGATGAAAATTTCAAGTGATTTGATACGAGTTGAGAAAAGCAAATCATTTACCATTTCGATAGAGGAATAATATATTAAGAATTGGACAAGATCCAGGATTGATGGCTTCTTGATCTTGCCCTTCTTAATATAATTTTATTTCATTTTTTTTAATTACAATATTACATAAATAATAAATCATAAGTAAAATAATATTTTTTTTATGCAATTATTTTAGAGAAAAATTTATTTTTTCAGTGCGGGAGAAGGTGAGAAACCCGAACATGTCTATATAAAATAATTTTTACGAGTATTTTATATTGGCTACCCATGATCACATCAAAATATTAATTTGACTATATTATAATACATAAGCCGCTTATCGGAACTGAAAATTCGGGCGATGATGAATATATTTAATCAAATTTCAAATGGCATGTTATCCATATAAGAACAACATGCACTTTAAAAATGTATTAAAATATGATTGTTTCACATAAAACTAAAACAACAATTCCATTAAAACCACAGGAACATTGTATAGTTTATTACTTTATCAAGAACACACCGGGCCCTAGAACCAGTATTAAATAAAGAGTTTCCTATATAGCAAATTTCCACCAAATCAACTGCCATGGGTCTCAGACTCAAGTCTCTCCCAAGTTTCTCGTAGTTTTTCACAGAAAAAAAACACTATGCATTTAACAAAAATCGTATTCAATATCAATGAAGATTTACTCTAGTTAGAGTGCTTTTTAATACAACTATAAATGTTTTGTCAAAATTATTAATTCGATATTTTAAATAAACTTTTGTAAATTTTAACTGGAGTTTAGTAAATAGTACAATAATAATTTTCAATGACGTCATAAAAATTCTAAACTTGAATTCTGTATTTTAACAAAAAAAATTTTTATTTTTACTAAAATTTTGTAACAGCAACAAGAATTCTACACTATACAAGATAATTTTTTGAAAGAACCCAACATTTAGTTATTTTTTCATTTTAATTCAACTATAGTATACGACTGTTGTAAACACTAAGACATTTTGTTAACTAACAAAACCTTTAATTAAATTCAATCCATTGCATATAGTTATTATAAAATGATGCTGTATTTATATTAACAAATGAATATTTATAAATAAATAACAACATAATTAATTTAAAAAAATTAATTTTTATTGGCAAAAAATAGTATTATTTTTAAAATGAGTTTTGTTAAACACTACCAAATTAATTATTTTAAAGCTAATACTACTTGTCAATAAAAAAAATATATTTAAATTAATTAAATTTCTATTTATTCAAAATAATCATATAAACTAAAAAATTTCAAACCCAATACAGTGGGCGCTTTCAGGTTCGCCAACATGTTGGCATCACCAATCGGTATCACATTTTTATGATAGATGCTCCCATCATAAATGTGAGCTGAAACTGATTGATCAGTTTTCAAATAGAATTTGTTTTTTACAGTTTTGTTTTTTTTTGCTAGCTCACGACAAATTATATACACAATTATTATAAATAAATTATATTTAATTCATTTAGAATCGATATTTTGTGAGTATAAAAATGTGAAACATTAATTTTAAATATATATATATATATATATATATATATATATATATATATATATATATATATATATATATATATATATATATATATATATATATATATATATATATATAATATATATATATATATATATATATATATATATATATATATATATATATATATATATATATATATATATATATATATATATATATATATTCTAATTGTGCATTTTACAGAACAAAATGAATTTGAACGACAGTTTATTGCGCTTTTTGCAAATTAGCGAACGCGAAGATTTATGTATGGAATTCATAATAGGGGTGGTTGAAACTTGCTTAGATACCCAAAGTATGGACCAAATAAGAGGTACGCCAGTAAGAATAGAAAATTATTACGAGGTCATCATACCCCAATATAACTTAGATGACTTTTTTAAACATTTTCGTATGTCGAGATCAACATTTGAAGTGAAGTATTAATTTTATTTTGTTATAACATGGTTTTTTACAAAGGATTTTATTATTTTAGAAACTTCATAGCTTATTAGGGCAGAGATTAGGTGATAATGGCAAAGTTCCATTGCAAAAAAAAAATTTATTTAGCCTTTGGTTTTTAGCTAAACAAGAATGCCTTATGTCAACTGGTGATCGTTTTGGAATTGCACTAAGTACGGCCCATTTGATTTTTACGCAAATTATCAAAGAAATTACTAAATTAAAATCGGATCTTATTCAGTTTCCTAACAATACACGACAATTGGAAATTTCAAATGTGAACAAAAATAATAACTAAATTAAAAAATATGTTTTTAATTTATCATTCAATTTTTCTATGTTATAGGAGTTCTTTACAAAGTATGGCATTCCTAGAGTAGTGGGTGCGATAGATAGATCACATATCCAAATAAAACAACCAACTGGAAATGCTGTTGACTTCTATAATAGAAAATCGGTTCATTCAATCGTACTTCAAGGTTCGTCTTTTACTGGTTTTCATACATGACGTAATTTAACGATTAAATGTACATTTTCTTTAATTTAGCTATTTGTGATGACAAAAGAAGATTTATAGATATATATGTGGGAAGTCCAGGTCGAATGCATGACGCCCGTATATTTAAAAAAAAGTTCGATTTATGATAAATTAACAAATTCAAATCAACTATTGCTTCCTGAAACTTCACACATACGAGTAGTTGGTGATACGGCTTACCCTATAACACAAATTATTTGGTAACGCCATTCAAACAAAATGGGCACCTCACTACGGCACAAGAAACTTTTAATTTTAAAATAAGTGCGATGAGGTCATGTATCGAAAGGGCTTTTGCACTATTAAAAGGGAAATTTCGCAAATTAAAATATCTCGACATGGCTATAATCATCAACGGATAAATGAGACTATAACCGCTGCTTGTGTTTTGCACAATTTTATTTTAGATAATGATATTTATCCCGGAGATGATATTGTTGAAGAAGTAGATTCGAATCCGAAGATTCCCTTGATTTTGGAACTAATAATATTGATGTTTCAAATAATAAACGAAATTATTTATTAGGCTTGATTAATAATTAAGATAAAATAAAAAATAATATAACCACATATAAAATAAAATAAAACTATATCAATTACTAAAAATCTATATTTCAATATAAAATCCATTGTAAATTTCAGGTCGAACTTAATGTTCTATTACTATCACAATATTCGTCGATTATCATTCTCTTATATTTAAAAATAATAAACAATTAAATTATATGAAAATTATATAAGTAAATACACACATATATATATATATATATATATATATATATATATATATATATATATATATATATATATATATATATATATATATATATATATATATATATATATATATATATATATATATATACATATATATATATATATATATATATATATATATATATATATACATATATATATATATATATATATATATATATATATACATATATATATATATATATATTGAAATTTATAATTTGTTTTAACAAATCATTCCTCGCTTCATGAACTTTGGTGTTTCTTTCGATGTTGTCGATTAATCGATCCATTTTTAGAAGCAGCTTACTTCGTTCGATCTCTAATTGTTGCTCGCGGTAATCTTTTAGAGCTCTTTTACGACCAGAAAACCCAGCTGAACTAACCGAAATTTCAGCAAAATCTTGAATCTCCATGAGATCATTTCCATCATCGATGGATGATATCGTATGTTGCTATTGATAGCCCTATCTTCACAAAATATACCGTCCGACTATGTTTGTACTTGATATCCGTATAAGTTTTTTTTAAATTACGAAATTTTCGATCTATTAGATCTATAGAGATATCGTATCCCATTCCGGCAAACACACTTTTGATCTCTAACCATAAAACTTTCTTTTTTATTTTAGGATCCCTAAGTTTTTCCTTCCTTGATCTATACTCAGCAATAATTAATAAAGTTGCTTTTTTAGTCCATTTAAACGCATCTAAATATTAAAATATTTAAATAAATTGCAATACATTTTAATTGAAGTTATGTTATGCATAGTATACATATATAAATATACTTATATACGTATATATGTATAATTTGAATATGGTCATATATACTTACTATCCATTAATAATTTTTTTATTAAATTTAATTAACTAAATTTATTTTTGTTTATACAAATTTTTTATTAAAAATTATTAATACACGACGATATATTATTATGATAACTAATGTATCGATACTTAAATGATGATGGAAAAAATGATGAGTTCGCGAGGCCGGATATTTATACCCTAGCTATTAACATCATGCTATGAAGTTAGAAACTCATTTTGCTCAAAAATGGTCTAATTATTGTTGTTGTTTTATTTGTCAAACTTTATTTTTAAAATCGATTTGCGCTTGGCTGTGATTACACCAAATAATTTTAGTAATTTTGTGATTTCTAATCAGTTTTAGTTAAAAAACCACCAAAAAATTTACATTCTATAATATGATTCGAGAAAATAATCAATGGAAATCTTTGTATGCATATCAAAATAGGAATAATATTTATACAAGGAAATCAAACACGTATCGAGCGCCTACTGATGAGGAAAATGAGGGGGGAAATATATTAGAAATTGAAGAGATTCTTTTTAATAATTTTGTGCTGTTTCGTAATGCGAATGAATTTTTGAAAATACATAATTAATGAGATGAATAACTCGTTTTATTTTACGTGATTCCACGGATTTCACTGTATACAAAATGCCAATGAAATCCCATATACATACATACATACAATATAGTTTGCATATGAGTAACACAAATTTTTCCTTTATTTATATATTTATACCGGGTGTTTCTTTTAACCTGAGACGATCAAATATCTCGAAAAATAGCCACTCTACGGAAAAAATGTCCATAGTTAAAATTTAATCATACCGCGGGGGAAATACATTAGTGCAAAAAAAATATTCCCCCACCCCCGCTTTGTAGGTGGGGCGGGGGTAACTTTTAAACTAAGATAGGAAGCCATATTTTTTATTGCAGATACGGATTCTACAACTAAAAGTACGTATGATTTGAATGAATTATTTTGTTCGGTTCCTGATAGATGGCGTTGTAATCGACGAAATTCAATTTTTTCAATTTCTCCTTCTTAGAACACACGCATTCGATTCTGCAATACGTTTCAAATAAAAAACATCACGTTTTCATTGGAAATACTCGAAATTCGTCATCAAAACAATTTATTCAGTTTTGTAAATCTAAAATAAGTATTCAAAATGATGGCCTGCGACTTCAATGCACTTTTTAATCAGCATTTCAAATGATTGTACACAACTGAGAAGTGTGCCTGGTTGAATTTCATCACACGCATTTCTGATTCGCTCAATCATGTTCTCACGTGTTGTTGGTTTTTGTGTGTAAACTTTGTTTTTGAGGTAGCCCCATAAAAAAAAATCTGGTGCAGTAAGATCTGGTGATCTGGCGGGCCAATTTATCGGACCAGCTCTACCGATCCAGCGACCATTGAAATCACGATCAAGTATTTCACGTGCCATCAACGAATAGTGTGTAGGACAACCATCATGTTGAAACCACATGTTCCGTCTCACTTCTAAGCTCAAATTTTCAAGTAATATTGGCAGTTCATTTTCCAAAATGTTTCGGTACATTTGACCATTCAAGTTGCCTTCAATAATGTGGGGGCCTATGAGTTTGTTGCCAATTATTCCACACCACACGTCCAAGGACGCTGATGTTCAACTTGACGAAGCCAGTGCGGATTTGTAACACTCCAATAATGCATGTTGTGTTGATTAACCGTTCCATGGTTTGTAAAAGACGATTCGTCGGAGAACATTACTCAACGAAAAAAACTGGGGTTTTGTTGTATTTGTTCATGTGCCCATTGACAAAAAGTTACCCGATTTTGGAAATCAACGCCATGAAGATCTTGGTGTAAACACACATGATATGGATGATACTTGTGCCGTTTTAAAATTCTCCAAACACTGGTGAGAGGCAATCCGGAATCGCGAACTATTTCTCGTGTACTAATATGATGATTATGAGCCACTGCTGCCAATACAGCAATTTCATTATTTTCTCCAGTAACTGTTGCTCTACGGGTCCTCTTTTTCGGTTGAACATTTCCATCAGTAATAAATTGTTTGATAGTACGGCCAAATGAAGCACGTGAACGAATCCTATCCGGAAAACGTTGAGCGTAAATAGCAACAGCATTTTCAAGATTTCTACCAGCTTCTCCATAAACCAGAACCATTTCAATTTTCTCTGGCACAGTTAAACGCTCCATTCTAAAGTATTTTGTCGTTTATTTTGCAATTACGAAAAACATGAAGATAAGAAATAACACAAACGTTAAATGTGATTTACAAAACTGAATAAATTGTTTTGATGACGAATTTCGAGTATTTCCAATGAAAACGTGATGTTTTTTATTTGAAACGTATTGCAGAATCGATTGCGTGTGTTCTAAGAAGGAAAAATTGAAAAAATTGAATTTCGTCGATTACAACGCCATCTATCATGAACCGAACAAAATAATTCATTCAAATCATACGTACATTTTAGTCGTAGAATCCGTATCTGCAATAAAAAATATCGCGTCCTATCTTAGTTTAAAAGTTACCCCCGCCCCATCTACAAAGCGGGGGTGGGGGAATATTTTTTTGCACTAATGTATTTCCCCCGCGGTATGATTAAATTTTGATTATGGACATTTTTTCCGTAGAGTGGCTATTTTTCGAGATATTTGATCGTCTCAGTTTAAAAGAAACACCCGGTATATAAGTATAATAAATAAATAATATATATATATATATATATATATATATATATATATATATATATATATATATATATACCTATATATATATATATATATATATATATATATATATATATATATATATATATATATATATATATATATATATAATAAAAACAAAATGACAGAAAGCAAAACAACTTATTGGGCAAAATTATTGCTTATTATTTTTGTTTTTTCACTTTATTTATTTATATAGTTGGTAGGCCAGTCGGATATTTTGCTCAAAGATAAAAATATTTCATCTTCCATAAGGGGCAATAGACCATTTTTTTTGTCATTTTGAATGATTTCATTGGTTTAGAGGTCGGATGTAAATAGTCAGGGTATATATCCGGCCACGCGAACTCACCTTAAATCCAACAGTGTTGCCATATATTATATTATATATAGGTTGAGTTCAGAACCCAACATGTTGTTTTTACTCAACATGTTGTCAACAGTTGGCGAACCTGAAAGCGCCCAGGATTCTGATTTAAGTAAATATGTCTTTTTTGGTATTCATGGTATTCATCAATCCAAATCAACAAATTACGAGATCTGAATGGCTGTTACTTTGAAGAAAAAGCTTTGTTCAAATATTTACTTGTCGCTTAGCTATCTCAATTTATTTTAGCACTAAATGGCAAGTAGTTTGAGATAATTATTGAATCAGCTATGTCAAGTCAATTTCTTTTGAAGATGAGGCACCATGTGTCGCAAAATTCAAAATGAATCCGTCTTGCTTAAATTAAGTGATAAAATTTATTAAAACTTAGTTCTCGGAAATCTCCTGTAAATATTAAATTAATGATCAATAAAAATAAAAATAGCACAAAAACAATAAATAATTAATCCTATAGTTCTAAAAATAATAACACATTGTTGTCAACAGCAATCTAAAAATATTTTCATAGACGTATTCTATTTAAATGAAAAGCAAACTGAACCTTTATAAGCTGTTAACTAATTGGAACTTATTAGATCTTTATGAATATTATTTTAATGGTAAGCACTATTGAATATATTTTGTTTATTTACTTGATCCTAGTCATTTAGGTAATATTCTAGAAAAATAAAATATTTGAAAATTTAAACATAAAATTTGTTTAATTTCAGAACAACTGGTTTATTTAGAAGCACTTTCGTCAGCAGACATACCGGAGTTTAAGGGATGCAAACTTTAAAATAAGCGTGATAATAAATTTCGATTATAAATTTAAAAACTTACAAGACCAAATAAGTTTTTAGAACAGTAGAAACCGCAACAAGTTCGTCTTCATTATCACAAATAACTATTCCCACAACACCATCTAGTTCAACAACTCAATCATTTGAAAATTGTGGTTGAAATGTCTCTATTTTAAATATATTGAACATACCTGCAGAAGGAAAAATGATTTGAAACGTATATGAAACAAATAAAATGTTAAATGAAACAACGAAATTTAAGGGGGAATATTATTGTGGAACATTTCATAAGAGTAAGCCTAAATTTGACTACAATGTGTCAGCATATTTCAGAGCAGATTGTGACAATTATGCCAAATGAAGAAAAGGTAAATCATTATTTAAATAAGTAATTATTTTATATTATTTTAATTGATTGAAATCAAATTTATTTTGTAGGAGTATTATTACGTCAAAAGGAAAAATGCATATCCTCTATAGACAGCTTGTATTTTAAGTGCAATAACCGAAAATTAAGAACGCGTAAAGTATCATGTAGTTCCATTTACAAGAGTAATTCTCCAGCGAAAAAGTGTTTGTTCAATCAGACAAAAAAAAGACATTTACGGGGGCAAGGTGTCTAATTTTTTTGAAATTCGGGGAGATGGTAGATATAGATAAAAAAAATATAATTTGAGTAAAAATTCGGTGGGGTCAAAATACGCGGAGTTCCGTTATAATTTGTTTTTGTCGGAAACTCAAATGTTCACATCTTTAAATTCGTGTATCTTAAGTATCCCTTGTTCGATTTTCATTCCTTGTCCGTATAATAGCTCGTTGGAAAGACAATTGTACATACTTTCAAGTAACCGTTTTAAAGTTTGGTGTTAATGTACAATATATCGTTTAAATTTCAGTTTTAATTAGTATTTTGCTGAAAAATCGAAATGCTCACCCTTTTATTTTTATTTTTTTATCGTAAACCACTTAACAATACCTGATCAAATTCCTGATCATCATGTGTAGTCAATGCTATAGATATTGCTTATAAAATATTTCAGTTATTTAATTTGAAATATCCTGATGTGTGATTTGCAGTTTGGCAATTTACAGAGCTCTCATAATGAAAAAACTTTTTACTTTTTACTTTTGACTTTTGCCTTTTAATTTTTTTTAGCTCGCACAATGAAAAAGAAAATTAAATTGAAGCCAACTTCATCATTATTAAGAATTGTTTACAAAAGTTGTTTACAAAAATTGTGACATTTAATTTTCCAACCTCTATATAGTTAATAATAATTTTTTTGTTCTCGTATTTCTTAAAAAAAATTAATTTTGTAATAAAAATTGAAAGTACAATTAATTATAATAGTATTTAGACAGTGTACTAAATAGAAAATTATAAATTATTTTTTTGTTGGGTTATGTTATGCTGACATTTAACGAAAAATATTTGTTGGCGCCTATTTTAAAATGTTGTTAACTTCATTCGTTTCAATTCATAAGGCAAAAGTTAGGAGTTCGATAACTTTTTCTAAAAGATTTTCACCAACATAACGAACAAAAAATTTTTTTTTCTCAAAATAAAATTCATACAAACTTGTATTTAAAAAGTAAAAAGTTTTCCATTGTGAGAGCTCTGTTATACAATACTAAGTTTATAACTAAAGAGTATTTTTTTAGAGGTTCACAACTTTGAGTTGGCAACACTGCTTTATTTGACAACCCATTTAACAGCTGATAGTTGCTTTCTGTTTAGTTTGGTTTGACATTTCATTATGGATAGACTTACATCAGAGCAACGCTTGCAAATTGTTGAAATTTCTTATCAATATAATGGATCTGTTCGTCAAACTTATCGCTGTACAGGAAAGCATTGAAAAAGATCCAAATCAATCAATTCGTCGCCGATCTCAGCAACTGGGATTGTGTCCTTCCACTTTATGGAAGATTTCTTGGCTTAAAAGCTTTCAAAATTCAACTTGTGCAGTAATTACAGCCAAACGACCATCGTATGCGCTGCCAATTGAAGCAAAAATTGATATTGATGTTGAATTTCCATTCAAAATTTTGTTCTCCGATGAAGCCCATTTTAGGTTGAATGGGTACGTAAATTAGCAGAATTGTCGCATTTGAAGTTAGGATAATACGCAAGCTTTTGTCGAAACACCATTACATCCAAAGAAAATTACTCTTTGGTGCGCTTTATAGACTGGCGGAGTGATTGGTTCATATGTCTTCTAAAACGATAATGGTCAGAATGTTACTGTCAATGGTGAGCGGTATAAGGACATGTGGTTCCAACAGGACGGAGGCACATGCCATACAGCGCGCGTTACAATTGATTTACTCAAAGAATCTTTTTATGAAAGTATAATTTCGCGTAATGGTCTAATTAATTGGCCACCAAGATCGTGTGATTTAACCCCATTGGATTATTTTCTTTGGGGTTATGTAAAGTCACTTGTCTACGTCGATAAACCAGAGACAATGGAACACCTGGAAATCAACATTCGATGAGTTATTGGTGAAATACGGCCGCAAATGCTGCGAAAAGTTTGTGAAAATTGGTGTTCCAGATTGCGCCTTGTACGCGCCAGTCATGGCGGCTACATGGCTGAAATTATATTTAAACAATAATGTCAGACAATTTTCTATTCAATAAAGCCCTTTTCATTGATATTAAAAATATATTTCTTTGTTTTATTATGATTTAAACTTGTGCAACTTATCAAAAACGCCCTTTATAAGTGAAATAATTTTGCCAAAAGTTTCTTTTAAAAAAATTAAATCAAATTTTAATCAAACTAAATTTTTAATTTTTTTATGACTATCTGGTGAAGTTGGAAAGAAATTATTTCGTACATATTTTGAAATTTGAAATAAAAATTTTTTATAGAAAATATAAACACTGTGTTATTATTTTTAGAACTATAGGATTAACTAATTATTGTTTTTGTGCTATTTTTATTGATTATTAATTTTATATTTACAGGAGATTTCCGAGAACTAAGTTTTACATCTTCCTGCATCATCAGATAACAACATAAAATTACCTTGGCAGAAGTTACTGTTGTTTACCGTACTTGAATCCAAATTGAAAATCCTGATTGTGCTAGACTGATTATTCTCTATATTTTTGATGGTATTAATTTTATGTCCCTATTGAAAACTTTGATTCAGCTATGAATTCAATAATATCATAATTTTTTTCTACATGATATCATTTCATAATAATTTGAAATTATCAAATGAAACAAATATTAAAATACTATTTAAAATTTAATTAACTGTATAAACTAATCTTATTTAACACATTTTCAAAAGCTTGTGTATTTACAAAATATATTCATTATAAAAATACTGTTATAACAATTGTGGCTGTAAAATTTGATGTACTATAAAAAATAAAAAAATTTATAAGAAATGAACCATTATTATGAAACAACTCACCTGTATACTTAGATCTTTTAGATTAAAATTATGGACTAATTTAAGGTATTTAAGTTAATCTTGAGCACTCTGCACTGTACAAATAAGTAAAATATAAAACAGAAATAAATGCAATCCGTAAATACAATTAATAATACAAATAAATGCAATGTAATTTATAATTCCCACTCGGAAAGTAACGAGATTACAATTTTTTTGTGTTCACGAAATTTTCTGTTTGTTGACTAAACATTTAGTTATTTTACTGGATCTTTATTTAATTTAACAAAACCTCTTGTTATTGAACTAAATATTCGTTGATGTAAATAAAATACGAGTAGTATGTAATATTGAACAGAAAAATGTTTTAAATTTTTTTTTTATATAAAAAACATGTAAGAACATAACTCATACAACAATGCCATAAAGTAAACCTTATGATCTTAAGTAATTTATTGCCGCTCTTGGTATTTTTCATGTTCCTTTAAATATATTATGTACATTTGATATTATAGACGTAGGACAATGATAATCATTAGGCAATAATTACATAAACAAATGTATATGTATTGTACGAGTACGTCAGTGGTTTAATGAAAAAAAAGTATCTCAAATCACTTTTTAACATTCTGTGTTCATCATAAATGCATTAAAAACAAGGTTAATCTTTCCAGTAAAATTATAAGTCTATATTAATGATTTATTGCGGTAATAACAAAATCGATTCAGCAGGGTGGTCATTCTATGGTGCTATGTCACACGTTTATTTCACAGTTGGAGACTTTTTTTGGCGATATTATAGTAAGAGGAAAAGCCTACAAATCCAATCCTGTGAAATGAATTTTATGGGGAAGTTGGATGAATTTTGTGGTATTTTGTCGTTTATTTGTAACCTCAAATCAAGAGATATGAACATTTTTTATCGAGTGCAATGGTAGTGAAATCACTATGAAAATAATTTTTTTAATAAAACTTAATTTAATTTTTTAATTTAATTTTCAAAAATTTTACTTTTATTAATTTTATTTCTCTATATACTTAAAACCAAATTATGGCTGATTGGTTTTGTTAATTAAATTGGTATTTAAATATTTTTGTTGTGTATTTTATATTTATATATATATATATATATATATATATATATATATATATATATATATATATATATATATATATATATATATACATATATATATATATATATATATATATATATGTATATATATATATATATATATATATATATATATATATATATATATATATTCATATTGTATATATGGATATGTATCTAATCTACATGGAAAAAACAACAATGATGATCTATATAGATTACGAGCACGGTTTGTTGCGCGGGAATTTCCTCTTTCATTTGGAAAGATGGGTGGTGTTGTTGTCTGTGGTAATGATGCCGTCCATAATATAGCTAAATATTGTATATAAATAAAAAGTGTTGAATATATACATACAATAAAATATAATTTGTTTAAAATTTTAAAAGTATATAAAATAAACGGAGTTTAATATATAACATAAAAATTAAAATTGGACAGGATAATGGAGGAGGTAATAGCCCAGTGTGCTGTGCGTCATCATCACATTATTAGTTTTATGTTATATACTAATCACTGTTTCTGTTATTTACTTTTATATTAAACACATTTTATTTTACGAGTAAATACATATAATTATATATATATATATATATATATATATATATATATATATATATATATATATATATATATATATATATATATATATATATATATATGCATTTTATATTAATATCTATATATTTTAAATTTTTCTTTATATATGTACATACTTATGTATGTATTAAACACTTTATAATTATTAAAAAACAGTAACAGCTTACTATATATACCATATATAAATACACAAGCGCCCGTAATCGGATAAGAGGATAGATAATATCCAGAATATTTAAAATTCACGAAAAGTGAAGGCTCGAAAGTAGTTTTTTTTTAAATAATTTGTTTAAATAAAATATCACAAACAGAAACAATTCTTTTTTAATTAAATTTAAATAAAAATATGTAACGCTGTATAAAAGAATGCGAGTAATCTTTATTTAGAAAAATATGACATAAAAGTGATTTATTTATTTAATTTGTTTATATTAATTTCACTGGAATGATCTGTTGAATCAAATAATGCTAAACTATGGCAGAAAAATAGCTTAAAATAAGCAGAAAGTGAATATTCGCACATAATGTTGTGACGTCTTTAAATTATATGCGAATTTTCAACTTTTGCTTATTTTAAAGTATTTTTTCGTCAAAATTTGGTTTTATATGATTGAGATTATCCTTCCAGTGTAATTAATATAAAAAAATTAAATAAATAAATCACTTTTATGTCATAATTTTCTAAAAAAAAGATTACTCGCATTCGCGATTCGCGCTTGGTGTCATGGTGGCTTACAGACAAACACAACCTCTCCCTATGAAAATAATTTCATTAATGATTGTTTTTGTTTACCAACTTGGCATTATATATATATTCATATTTCATATTATAAATTCCCCCCCTTCAATTCACATTAAAATTCATTATTTATTTGAATGAAAAAGACCACAATATTCTTCGGATAATCGGATCTGCTTTTACTAATGACGCCACAAAATTATGTGCGAATGTTCCTATATGCTTATTTTAAGGAATATTTGGATTTATTATTTAATTTAAAAAATAATTCTAGTCTAATTAAAATAAAAAAAATTATATAAATAAATAATTTTCTGATAAAAAATTTCTGAAAAATTACGTATATATATACGTCATATACAACCATAAGATTATGCAGAAGCACAACCACTCTATATTTTTCTTGTTGGTTTTTGCCACTAGCAAAAGCAGGACGGAAGAATATTGTGGTCTTTTTCATTAAAATCAATAACGTCACGTTATTCAACCACAATTCATCCACGTAAGCTACGACCATTTATAATTTCCCCAGTTTTTAATCGCCTAATATGAGATAGCACCACAGAATGACCACCCAGATTCAGTTATTTAGAACTGATTCCTAATTTAGAATAAACATAAATTGATTACACAAAATCTTCGATAATTTGCAAATGAAAAGTAAGAGATGTTTAACTATCTTACTTTAAATTCAACAACAAAATTTAAATTTTATATCTGTTTATATTTAGTTTCAGGTATATCAAGCACCTGTTCCGCCAAGAAACTCCTAAAAAACCGAGCAATTTTATTTATATTGTTAACTTTAATTTAAAATACTCTTATCTAGCTTTTCAAACAAAAAAAAGTAAATCAAAAATAATCTAATAAATAGTAATTATTTAAAAATTGGCTTTCCAATAATATAAAATAGGAATAATTTAGTCAATAAAAATGTTATCAATAAAAAATGTTATTAATTTTTTAAATTATATAACAAACACAATTTTGACTCTTTCGTAATTTTAAAGTTAACACTAAAAATTGTATCTAATACTAAAGTTTAGTTGTTTTTTTAAACTAAATTAGTGGTTCTTATTACTATACGATAATTGAATAGACATACTTGTAATTAGTAACTTTAATGAATTTATTGTGGATATAAATAAATTTTGAATAAAATTAGTTTAGTGCAATAACTAAACTTGATTTTAGTTATGAATTCTTGACGATTTATTTGACTAAATAATTTTTATTATATAGTAAATATTAGTTTAATGATTATCACTGAAAAAAATTTAACAACAACGATCTTGTAAATATGACAATCGTCCTTTTTTCTGTGTCAAAGAGACTCAAACCCGCGGTACCACCCGATCCAAATTTTACAGCTTTAGCCACTGTGCTATTTGTTCGGCATATAATTCGAGTGATATGCCAGCTTTCTATATAATAAATTATTTACTTATAAAGCGTTCATTAAAACTAAGTAAAATCCATAATCGAAATAAAAAATAAAATAAAGCATTGACAATAAACATTTTTTTAAATGTAAGTCTTCTCATATTATACCAAACAGAATCATTTCTGTTTCCTGAGCTGTTATCTCTACGAGGTTGAGGGGAGGCAACGAATTAGTGGTCACATCTTAAGGGTGCAATAAAAATCCACTGTACGGCAAAACACAGACGAACTCAGTTTAGATAGGGTGGTGGGAAAAATGGGGGTCGAACCGCAACAAATGAGTTCGAACTGATGACAACGAGGCTGTGGAGGTTGGATCTCAGCAATCCACCACACAGTCTGTAGTCGCTGACTGAGTCGGCACACTAAAGGAGGTTGTGAAGGCATTAGAACGGGAGATTAGACAGATCTCTATGAAGAACAATGGGGAAAGGGCAAAACTTCAAGATTTCTTGAAAGATCAGAGATAGTGGAAACAGTATAAATACTTAAAACTGAGAAAAAGATCCAGTACGCGCAGACTTTGAAAAATGCGGTAACTCAGGTCCCTGTCCTAGTAACAGGAACAAAAAGAAACACCCAGTGGCAACCATTTAAGGTCATGGCTGGTAGAGAAAGTTCCTTCACAAATAGTGAGGAGGATAAAAATAAACTGCGGGCAATTATAAACCCGGCAGAGGCTAACGTTTCGGTTAGAAAAATTACAAACATTAAGGATGGCGTTCTAATCGAAACAGGAAAGCAGATCTGGATCTCTTCCTAGCCAGTAAGGAGCTTTCAAACGCTGGGCTGGTAGCATCGCTACCAGAAAAGCGTCTGCTCAGGATAATCATTTATGTTGTGGAAGAACTTGAAACAAAATTTTATGACTGGGCCAAAAGAGGCCAAGTCAGTCCATTGGGTGATGGAGGTATCCCCAATTGCCAGAAATATCCTCATCAAAAACCGTCGTATAACCAGACTTCGTCAGGTTGACAAAATGCTATAAATGCTAGACATTTGGACACATTGCCAGTTCTGTAAGGAACAACACCACATTTGTGGTCACTGTGGCGACAGTATGGCCATGACCAAAAATCATGCATAAAAAAGACGGAAGATGCTAACAGGGCTTTTGACCATTCGTCACGCAGTAAATTTTATACCTCATACAAAACGGCTTTGAATCTAATGATGAAACTAAAAATAATTGACGATTGAAGATCGCCCAACTAAATATGCAAAATGCTAAAGCAGTTGGGCATGAAATCAGACAATCAATTGAAGAAGAAGCGATTCTCAACAACGATCTTGAGGTTCTTAAAATTTCACAGTTCTGCGACACATACTGTGTGTGTAGAGGTGAGATCTAACTTAGGAAGTTTCTATCTGGTCAGTATTTACTTCCAATATTCAGACGATCCAGTGGAATATGTAAGAAAATTTGATAAAATCGTTGAAATCGACTGGCGACTTCAATGCTAAGTACTGTGGCACAATAAGGACATAAACGAGAGAGGAGTCCTCGTTGAAGAATTTATAGAAACAAGTAACCTTTTCGTCATCAACGAAGATTGGCATAGCCAAGTACATTTTCTCACAACGGGGAGTCGAATATTGCTCTCACTCTCATGACGGTCTGTTAAGAAAATTTTTAAGTTGGTCCGTCCAACTTGATGCAGAAGCTATAAAATAGAGCTATCCTCTCCAAAGACAGTTATTATCCAACTTAAAGGTTCACTGGACATTACGAGACCACCATTGGTTTCAATAAATGACGAAAGAATTAAGATAGTGAAAACCGTTAAATGGTTGGGAGTTGACTTCGATGAGCCAACTTCACATGTCAAAAGAGTCGCGGAAAATAGTAAGAAGTTTTCGCTATGTTGAAACGAGTTGTTAAAGAGAACTGGGGTCTCAAGCAACGTACTTTGTCAATAATATACGAGGGCCTTATGATCTCTTCATTGAAATACGCGTATGCGCGTGCACGACAGAATGAACTGTCAGCCTCGGCGTACACTAGTTAGTGCCCAAAGAAGTATCTTGCTCGTTCCTGTCTGGACCAGCATGATTCCTATTGATATACTCTTAAATGAGAAAATTGCCAACTATACAAAATAAGAAAAAGACAAGTTTTCAGCTACAGAAACGTGATTGTAGATGGCGATCAAATTCGGCCGAACCTACTTGGGCTCGCTCAAGAAGAAAACGAAAAAAGCATCTATAGCAATATGGCAAGATAGATGGTCGCATTCAATGGATGGTAAAATAACATATATAGTTATCTGCCAAACATTGTAGCGAGATTAGAGACAAAGATTCCTCTAAGTGTATGGTTTTAAATGTTAAATGGGGCATGGAAGAATAGCCTCTTATATGTACCGACTGAGTCTAGTGGACTGAAATTGAGTAATTCTTACCTGTGAATGTGGACAGGGCGAGAATACTATAGAACACATCCTCTATATGACTGTGATCTATAGCTCAAGAATCTAGAGATCAACTTATTATAGACTCAAGAGTTGAATGGCCAGTAAGTAAACTTACTTTAATGCTGCCAAACAACCTCAACTCTTTCAAAAAATTTTGTGATACCAACTCGAGCGGTAGCTATAGATATACATATGTATAAGTATACAAGGTTTTTATATTACGTAAAATTAATTTTAAGCTAGTAAATAGTAGACCAGTATGCGCCTCGTTGGCAGGAACGGTAACAGAGTAACCTGGCTAAGCATACCGATTTAGTAGTAATATTTAAGGATATGTAATTCCGTTAAAAGCACGAACATCTGGGAACATCTGGGAAAGCAATACCTCAAATGAAATGAAAATGAAAAAATATAAATCATCTTAATTTGGATTGATAATTCAAAATTATAAAAATACTTCAAAATCGCCCATTCGAATATTGGACAATTTGGAGGAATACTCTAAAATTAAAAAACTATACCTATTGGTGATTTTCATAAGCAAATCGCGCATTTACGTGAAAAAATAGGTTTCGAGATTTTTCGGATTTTAAAATTATAAATTATAAAATTTAAAAACTGTTCTGAATTGGCAAATGTCAGGAATTTTTAGTGTTTCAAATCCAATTTGAAATTCAGAATAGTTAACGTCAAATTTGATTTTGTATTTACAAAAAATTGATTTTGTTTTAACATGTAATCTATAAATCCGATCAACCACTTCTGAATCATAAGTATACGTACGTAGAGAACTTCTTGGATTGATAGCTATACCGGCTGTTTCTTTTAAACTGAGACGATCAAATATCTCGAAAAATAGCCACTCTACGGAAAAAATGTCCATAGTTAAAATTTAATCATACCGCGGGGGAAATACATTAGTGCAAAAAAAATAGTCCCTCATCCCCGCTTTGTAGGTGGGCGGGGGTAACTTTTAAACTAAGATAGGAAGCCATATTTTTTATTGCAGATACGGATTCTACGACTAAAAGTACGTATGATTTGAATGAAATATTTTGTTCGGTTCATGATAGATGGCATTGTAATCGACGAAATTCAATTTTTTCAATTTCTCCTTCTTAGAACACACGCGTTCGATTCTGCAATACGTTTGAAATAAAAAACATCATGTTTTCATTGGAAATACTCGAAATTCGTCATCAAAACAATTCATTCAGTTTTGTAAATCTAAAATAAGTGTTCAAAATGATGGCCTGCGACTTCAATGCACTTATTAATCAGCATTTCAAATGATTGTACACAACTGAGAAGTGTGTCTGGTTGAATTTCAGCACACGCATTTCTGATTCGCTCAATCATGTTCTCACGTGTTGTTGGTTTTTGTGTGTAAACTTTGTTTTCGAGGTAGTCCCACAAAAAAAAAATCTGGCGCAGTAAGATCTGGTGATCTGGCGGGCCAATTTATCGGACCAGCTCTACCGATCCAGCGACCATTGAAATCACGATCAAGTATTTCACGTGCCATCAATGAATAGTGTGCAGGACAACCATCGTGTTGAAACCACTGGTTCCGTCTCACTTCTAAGCTCAAATTTTCAAGTAATATTGGCAGTTCACTTTCCAAAATGTTTCGGTACATTTGACCATTCAAGTTGCCTTCAATAATGTGGGGGTTACCACACGTTGACAGTCCAAGGACGCTGATGTTCAACTTGACGAAACCAGTGCGGATTTGTAACACTCCAATAATGCATGTTGTGTCGATTAACCGTTCCATGTTTTGTAAAAGACGATTCGTCGGAGAACATTACGCAACCAAAAAAAATTGGGGTTTTGTTGTATTTGTTTACGTGCCCATTGACAAAAAGTTACCCGATTTTGGAAATCAACGCCATGAAGATCTTGGTGTAAGGACACATGATATGGATGATACTTGTGCCGTTTTAAAATTCTCCAAACACTGGTGAGGGGCAATCCGGAATCGCGAACTATTTCTCGTGTACTAATATGATGATTATGAGCCACTGCTGCCAATACAGCAATTTCATTATTTTCTCCAGTGACTGTTGCTCTACGGGTCCTCTTTTTCAGTTGAACATTTCCATCAGTAATAAATTGTTTGATAGTACGGCCAAATGAAGCACGTGAACGAATCCTATCCGGAAAACGTTGAGCGTAAATAGCAACAGCATTTTCAAGATTTCTGCCAGCTTCTCCATAAACCAGAACCATTTCAATTTTCTCTGGCACAGTTAAACGCTTCATTCTAAAGTATTTTGTCGTTTATTTTGCAATTACGAAAAACATGAAGATAAGAAATAACACAAACGTTAAATGTGATTTACAAAACTGAATAAATTGTTTTGATGACGAATTTCGAGTATTTCCAATGAAAACATGATGTTTTTTATTTCAAACGTATTGCAGAATCGAATGCGTGTGTTCTAAGAAGGAAAAATTGAAAAAAAATGAATTTCGTCGATTACAACGCCATCTATCATGAACCGAACAAAATATTTCATTCAAATCATACGTACTTTTAGTCGTAGAATCCGTATCTGCAATAAAAAATATGGCTTCCTATCTTAGTTTAAAAGTTACCCCCGCCCACCTACAAAGCGTGGGTGGGGGACTATTTTTTTTGCACTAATGTATTTCCCCCGCGGTATGATTAAATTTTGATTATGGACATTTTTTCCGTAGAGTGGCTATTTTTCGAGATATTTGATCGTCTCAGTTTAAAAGAAACACCCGGTATATTCGAAACGGAATTTTGAAATTTCTGCATTTTACTTTATTTTTTCGAAATTTAAAAAAAATTCAAATTGACGAAGTCTTTATCGTTTTATACATACAAATTGAAGGTCGCGGGTTGAATTCCCAATGTATCTCTGATATTTCGTTCTATTATATTAACAAGTTGAATTAAAACTACTGCAGGCTGCAATTTTTTATATGTATACAAAGTTATTTATTTATTTATTTTTATTTATTGTAATAATATGTAGTTATAATACAATCTAAAATTAATAATTTAATGTAAAATAATTAGTTAACAATTCTTATTTAATTATTAATATAGTATATTCAAATTTCTTTAATTAATCTCAACATTGTCAACTATAAAATTAATTTTGAAATAATTTGAATCTATTATTATGAACCGTTTTCAATTTATTTTTAATTAATAATAATAATAAACAGTATTAAAGGCCATTACTGGCCCCTTACTGAGTCAACAACCCGGCTCCAACGGTTTCGATCCTGAGCATGGTCTTCATACTGTCTAAGACAATCTGAAGAGGCCAAGTCGTTCTCTACATCGTGGAGCCATCGTCGCCGGCAACGACCTCTGCGCCTACCATATGGTGGCTCTCCTTTCAGAGATCGCTGCACAATTCGTTCCGGATCAGCACGCAGAACGTGACCGAGCCAGCGTACTCGCTGAGATCTTATTTCATGTACAATATCGGGGATCTTCATCAGATCTCTGATCTCGATATTGTACAGAGCTCGGTAGGTACCATCTATTTCGCGTTTTGGACCGTAGATCACACGCATGACTCTTCTCTCAAATGCTAGGAGCCATCTCTCGTATTCATCCGTCAGCGCCCAACTTTCACATCCAAACATAACAACGGGCCTGATCAACGCTTTGTAAAGCTTCAGCTTCACGGCACTTGATAAGTGTTTAGATTTTAGCAGTGGCCTTAGAGGATACAGAGAACGACTGCCAGCTGCCAGCCGCACTTTAATATCCTCACCCACACTATTATCGTGAGTGATAAGAGAACCCAAATATTTGAACCTCCTCACTCCCTCAAACGTGTGGTGGCCACTACTAAAATCTGGTGTGCCACTGTCCCTAAAACCTGAGATCAGGTATTTCGTTTTGGACTCATTGATCTGAAGTCCAACAGAAGCTGAAAACTCTACAAGCGGATCAAGTATTTCTTTCACTCCGTTGCTATTCAGTCCAATCACGCATATGTCATCTGCATATGCAAGCACCTGATTGGACTGGCGATATAAGATGTTACGCTGCGGTGTTTCAGTTTTACGAAAGATGTACTCCAACATGAGATTAAAGAGTATCGGGGACAGAGCATCTCCCTGCCGAACACCCGAGTTAACTACAAAACTTGTCGATAGCCTGTTCTCAACTTTAACACAGCATTGAGACTGCGTCACTGTCATCCTACATAGTCGTACCAGTTTTGTTGGAATTCCTAGGTATTCCAGGGCAGACCATAGACTCTCTCGATTGATCGAGTCATAGGCCTGCCGGAAATCCAGGAACACCTGATGTACGGGGATGGATGTCTCATAATATTTAGATAGAATCATCCGCAGCGAAAAGACCTGATCGGTGACTGATCGATTCGGACGAAATCCTCCTTGATAGTCACCAACCAAGCCCTCCGCCAGAGGAGTGATTCTATCCAATACAATGTATGACAGTAACTTGTAAGCTGTGCAAAGGAGAGCTATACCGCGATAATTCTCACACTTCAAGCGGTCTCCCTTCTTGAAGATGGGGCATATCGCGGCCACTTTCCATTCGTCAGGCATAACTTCGGTTCGCCATACTAATCGAATAAGGTCGAAAAGGCAGTTCAACAAAGTATCCCCTCCGAATATCAAGAGCTCCGAATTAATGCAGTCCACTCCAGGTGCACGGTTTCGTTTCAATCTCTGCATGGCTTTAGTGAATTCCTCATGGGATGGCTCCTCAGTGCAAATCTCCGCAGTCTGTATTAGAGGTGGCTCAACAACAGTCTGTGACGCATGATGGACATCAAGCAGGTCAGTAAAGTGTCCACTCCATGCGTCAAGTACTGCGTCGATGTTGACACAGAGGTTTCCATCCCGGTCCCGAATGGCGGTTGACGTAGGCTTGAAAGTATGGTTCAGTCCAGTAATTCCTTTAAAGAGATTACGCGAACTGCGCTCATTACTGAGTTGTTGTACTTTCAGAACCTCGGCCTTCCACCATTCTCGCTTCTTCCGTCTACAAATCCGCTTAGCTGCCCTTCTTGCAAGAGCAGCCTTGTTTTTCCTCGCGATTGTGAGACGTTGTTGCACTTCATTATGGGCTATATTTTGTTGCTCAACTGCAAGACGACACTCGTCATCAAACCAATCATTCTTGGGTCTGACTTTCACTATACCTAAAGTCTGTTGAGCAGCACTGACAACCGAAGTTTTCAGTACCCCCCAGACAGAGTTCACGCAGTCAGACTGGTAATTAGCTTCATTAATGTTGTCGCTGACAAGATCCTGATATCGTTTCTTTTGATCTTCATTTATCAGACCTTCACAGTCGAAACGTACCATGCGTTTCGCTGTGTTCCCAGACTTGTACGAAAACTTCCATCGTAGCTTTGCAGCGACCAAATGATGATCGCTGCCTACGTATTTGGTTGCTGACCGATAAGTTCTCACATCCTGCACAACCTGAGCCCGTCCTTTTGAAACTAACACATGGTCAATTTGACTGCGGGAAGTTCCACGAGGATGTGTCCATGTCTCAAGATGTATGTGTTTGTGAGGGAAGAATGTGCTTGCTACTCTAAGATCATGAGCAACCGCAAAGTACATCATTCTCTCACCATTATCGGTCGCAGTTTCGTGTCGGGAGTACGGACCTATGTTTTCACACAAGTCGGTCTGATTTCTGCCAGCTCTAGCATTAAAGTCCCCAATTACCATTCTAACATCGTGTTCGGGTATAGATCCCATCAGATCGTCCAAGTCATTGTAAAATGAGTCTTTATCTTGGGGCTGGCTGACCTCTGTGGGCGCATGTACACAAATTATCGACAGGTTAGCTAACTTCATGCGCAAGCGAAGCTTACACAATCGGTTATTTACTGCTTGGAAATCCAAAACAGCGTTCTTTACCTGCGGCCCAAGAAGAAATCCAGCTCCAAGATTTCCGAGGTCATCTCCACTGTAGAACAACGTATAGCTCTGGGACACATGGTCTCCACTTTTAGGCCAGCGAGTTTCTTGAAGAGCAACGAGTTCCAGCCGATACTCCTTCATGCACGTGATTAGGCCCTCTAACGCTCCTGGTTTCCTTAGTGATTGCACGTTCCACGTGCCGATCCTAAATCTCGTGTCCGGGTACTTGAGCGGGGGTCCGGTGTTGTTTTGGCGGTATCCATTTTTCTTTTTGTTGACTTTATAAACACTATATTTTTTTACGGATGCGGGTCGTCAGCCCAGCGATCCAACCGTTTAGTCGCCTCCTACGACAAGCAAAGGATACTGTGGTGGTATTCTTGGGAAACATGTTCGTGCAATTTTGATTTACGAGACATGTGAGTGCCCCCCGACCACAGGGACAAATTTATTTTTAATTAGTAATGTTATATTAGTATAGGTGATTTAATAACTTTAATTTCAAATGGTCCAAGCCAAAGAGGTGAACATTTATTATTACGAACTTCATTTTTTAATAAAACGAGATCACCGCAATTTTGAGTATTTTACTTCGCGTATTTTTATCGTAATACTGCTTCGATTTAATTTTTTGACTAATAAGCTTTTTCTTATAGCTGTTCACGATGTAATAAACTGGATATTAATGGTTTATATCCGAATAATAATTCAAAAGGCATGAACTTTGTTGCGCTGTGTGGGGTAGAATTAAACGTAAATATTAAATAAAACAGAAGCCAAGTATCCCAATTAAGTTCATCAGACTGTGTATAATTTCTTAAATATTCTGTTCAAGTTCTGTGTGATCTCTCGAAGGCTGCATTGCGGATGATATGCTGTAGTATGTAATTTTTAAATTTTTAGCAGTTTGCATACGTTGACAAGCAAGTTGCTCATGAAATTTGATCCTTCATCCGGCAGTATTTGCTGAGGAGTTCCAAAAACACAAATTACACGTTCGATGAATACTCTAGCTATAGTTTCGGCCTCTTGATTCTTTAAAGGAAAAGCTGGTGAAAATTTAGTAAGCTCATCTTGAATGGTCAGTACATATTTGTTTTCAAGGTATATGATACTGGAGAGGACCAACTATATATCTAAGAATAGTTTTTCATATGCTTGCGAAGACTATTACTTAATAACGTCGACTATTTGCATTGGTATTTTATTGAATTTGCTACATTAATTTTTTTGGCATAATTCACATGATCTGATGACTTTTCTAATACGAGAATATATATAGATTGTTGAAATAATAATACCTTTTCATTCGCTGGACTGTTCGGAATACTCCCTGTTGACCACCTAATGGTTTCGAGTGAAATTCCTCTATTATACCCTATCAATTTCGGAATCATCAGTAAGTTGTAATAGTTGGGTTTTGCTGGTTAGTTGGATTTTGCTGGCTCTGTGACAGTGTTACTACATTTTTTCTGCATTATTAGAATCTGATTTAGTTTCTGGAAATTGAATTCTTTCAATTTTTATCCTACTCAAGGCATCAGCGTTTTGGTTAACATTTCCAGGCTTATGAAGAACCTTATAGTCAAACTCTTCTAACCTTATTCGCCATCTCATTAGTCTAAAGGAAGGGTTTTTCAAATTACATAGCCATATATCAAGGGCTTTTGATCAGTAATTACAGTGAAATGACGATCAAACACATATGGACGAAAATGTTTGCAAGTCCATACCATCGCCAAAAGTCCTTCTCTATGGTTGGATACTTTTTTGCTGCCTTATTGAGAACCCGACTGGCATAAGCAATCGGAAAATCAAACTCATTTCTTTCGTGGGAGAGAACAGCACCTATGGCCATGTCACCCGCATCAGTCGTTATTATAAAATATATCCCAGATAAATTGTTGTCCCTTTTTTAATAACACTGTAAGAAGCTTGGAAATTTTTGAGAATCTATTAATAAAACGGCGATAGTATCCTGATAGGCCTAGGAATGATTTCAATTCCTTTTGATTGCTTGGTTGAGGATAATTTCAGAAAGCTTCAGTTTTTTTAGGATCTGGCTTGATTCCTTCTTCTGTTACCATGTGCACCAAGTATATTCACGTCGATTATTGAACTCGCGACGCGAATGCGGCGGGAATCTCGAAACTGCATATAGAAAAAACTTAAAAATTCTCTAAATCAGAGTGTCATAGAAAAATCGTATTGATTTTCACTTACTTCATTGAAAATTTATCATTAGAAATCCGTAGTAAAATATTCGCGTTTGTACGGGGAATGATTAATAACGAATCGAATGAAAATTATATATGAATTTTCTATATGGTTACTTTGATTTAGAGAATTTGTTTTAAGTTTTTTCTATATGCAGTTTCGAGATTCCCGCCGCATTCGCGTCGCGAGTTCTATAATCGACGTGATTATCTCCTTTGACAAGAACTGGCATTTTTCCAAGTTAAGTTTTATTTGTTTGAAACCGAAAACTGACTCTAATTTAGTATTATGATCTTTATAAGGTTATAATCTGTGAATATGACGTCATCGAGATAAACAAAACATTTAATTCCGTTTAAATCATTTAAAATGATGTTCATAAGACATTGAAAGGTAGAAGGTACGCTTTTTAATCCAAATGAATGCCATTGACTTGAAAATGCCCTAAGTGCGTATTAAATGCTGTGTTTTATTTATCTTTTGGATCTAAAAGTATTTGATGATAGCTTTTCGCCAGGTCAATCGTAGTGAAGTATTTTGATTTGCCAAGATGGTCGCGGATATCTGAGATGTTAGGAAGAGTTAACACATCGTTGATCGTAATATCGATTCATTTACGGAAGTCAACCACGACTCTCCACTTCTTCTCATCATTACTCGCTTTTTTGGGAACTACTATTAACGGGAAATTCCATGAATCCTTGCTTGGTTCTATGATATCGTCTTCTAACATTTGAGATATCTGTTTATTAATTCCGGTTTTCGTATAGACTACGATAATCTATATTGTTTAATGTATATTGGGTTTATGTTACATTCGGTTCTAATTTTATGAACTGTGACATCTGTTGCAGTAAGTTTGTCACCGCAGGTAGATAGAAAATGTCATTGTACTTTCTACATAGACTCAAGACAGAATAACTTTATGATGATCAATTTTTAAAGAAGATTCAAGGATTTGTAATCGATTGTTTATGAAATTTGACCAAGAATTGAATTGGATAATTTTGAATTCGTCTAATTTGTTTAGTGGTAATTCTAAATTGTCAATTTCAACTTCGTATACTCATTGGTATTTACAAGACTTATGCGGAGACCAAACTATCTTGTGCTTTTATAATTGAATTGGCGGTACATACGCCAGATACAATCTCTAAAGATCGGCAAACATAATCGATATCGTTCAGAATATCCAAATGTAGAGTAAAAGTTGTTACTGTACGATGTGGAATTAGGACATCTGAATTAGACATTAGCTTAAGTTGAATTGGAAAACCGTTTACTGAAATCTCAAAATTTTAACAAGAGAAATCGATTTTACATTTGTATTTGGATAAAAAATCTTTGTCTATAATACCTGAACATTGGATAGGAAACGAATTTGGAACGTATCTGAAATGAATCTTGTATGGATAAGGAATTCGATAAGATAATATTATATCGCAACTATACCAATTGTTTCTATTAGTTGTGCGTAGTTATACCTTTCACTTTACATTTTCGGTGAGGGTAACAAAGTGAATCGTCTACCAAAAAATTTCGTTTAATTATGCTAATATCTGCTCCGCTATCAACCAAAAACAAAAATGATTTAGGTTTTAGTATATCTAGAGTGGTAATTGACTATATTTTCTATCTTGATTTTGACATTGGATGAATTATGATGAATTGATTCTAGAGAAGAATTATGATTTAAAGATTTAGAATAAGCAGGTATTAGAAGAAACGATATGATTTCGATATTCGCAAACTATATCTGATGAACACTCTCTTTTATTTCTTGGATCCAAACTGGACTGTTTTTTGAATGTTCAGGATCGGATACCAAGCCATTTCCCTACGAGGATGGCTGATCTTGTTTGGTTACTTCCATGGCATGACTCATTTATTAGAGCTAGCAAACTGACGCTTCCGACAAACACTGATATGATGACCAGGTATTTTGCAGTGAGCGCAGCATAATGTGCTATGAACTAGAGCGATTTCTGGCTTTGGACGTCTTGTATCATTATATTTGTTGAAGGCATTCCTATTCGGCGATAGTCTTCTAAATGAACCGGGATTTGATTGAGCTGAATATCGGCTATAACACTTCTCAGCAGAATGTTTAACTCGCTTACATATTTGACAATTAACTTTGGTATGCAGATCAAGAAGTGTATTTAACAATTACGAGTGTTAAGGATGAGTTCTTCTTCGCAAGCTTTGTTTATTGCTTCTTGAATTTTGGAAAATCGACACGCTTTAATAATAAGTGTAATAGGATCGATGAACCCTTCTTTAAAAGCCTTCAGGGCTGTTTTGGAATTTAAATGAATAATAATCTTTGTAGCTTTCGTTCCTTGACTATCTTCTTATCTATACAAACTTCGTTTAACTCCGACAGTACTTTCTCAACCCTGCCAGCATACGATGCTACGTTCTCATTTCTAAGTTGTTTTACGTTAATAAGTTCGATTTGTAATTGTTCTATGGATTTTGAATATTGAAATTTATTTTTCAGTTCAATTTTCAAATCTTTCCATGAATCGAAGTCCGTATATTTCATGATATCGTAAGCTTTATGTGATAAGTTGGTTTTTACTAAACTAAGGAATTTATTGTATTCAGTGTGCAATAAATCATATCACAGCGTAACAGAAACTTATGGAGACGATCTGAACTATACCATCAAAATTTGGTATGATTTTAATAGACATCGTTAATTATGAAGAGTTTTTTAAATATTTGTTTACTTTCGATAAATTTGAACCCGAAATTAGGTTAATATCGTCAGGGTTATTTATTTGATCGACTGCAATTAGAGATCTTGACAGCTTTTGTTTTTGATTACGTTTCGCTTCCGCAAAGTTAAATAATTCGTTTGATCGTCCAGTACCCTGATTCATAAATCAAGATAAATTGTAAAGTGATAACGCGATAAATTTAACTTGTGAAAAAATTGACGTTAAGATAAGTTAATGTAAACAAAACTTAACGCAGGATAATATTATTGTTAGCATCAATAAATGTTATTCAGCAAAATAAATATTATGTGGATACAAATAAAAAATTATTGTATTTTTAATCAATTAATTTAATTAATCTGTAAAGAAGTTAATAAAATAGATATGATTCGCCTGATAATAGAGAATACTGAGGAAATTCAAAGAATACGGCGCATGAGAATTACTCGATTGCGTTTAAGGGATAAACAAAATCCTTTTAATTTGCCGGGACAAATGTTTATGTGTTTCTGGTGTCTCATTTAATTCAATAATTAAGGTACAGTTAGACGATATCATTTAAGTGACATCTCACTCAAAAAAGTATACTTCTCACTCGATGATAACGTCTAAACTAACATCTCATTCGAAAATGAGACATCACTGTTACGTCATCTTAAAATTTCAAAGTGATATATCACTTGCCAAGTGGTAACGTGTAAACAGAATCAAAATGTAAATGCATTTCACTTTACTTTTTAAACTTGTTTAAATTTCATCTCATTTTATGGTGTCTTGTTTGATTTTTCCTGTATAATACCAAACATTTGTGGTGAAGAGATGAAGTAATCCTACTAATCCAGCTATATGAGCAGCACAACTGCTTATGGCAGATAAAAACATCAGACTACAGCAATAAAATTAAAAGAAGATCAGCGATAGAGTCAATTGCTTTAGAAATAAAACTGAGCATGCCAGAAGTAAAAGCAAAAATAAACACCTTGTACGTTCTCAATTCTAGAACGAGAAAAATAAAATGAAGAAAAAAAATCGGGTAACGGAATAAAAGAAAATTATTTAACTAAATGGGAATTCTTCAACAGTTTGCTATTTCTGGATTCTCATACTAGTGAAATTGTGGAAATATTCATACGCTACCTGATGTGAGTTTAAACATTTTTTTATTACCCAATTTATTTAATTTATTTTCTATCGATATGAAATATTTTCCTTGTATATTGCCACGGGTCCTGATTTTCCTCAGAAAAATAATTTTTAAACTCGTTCCTTGTTTGTTTTGCAGCATCCGTGGAATTTTTTGTTTGAGAGGGCTGCAGGTTTATAAAATGTTGACTTTCATTTCTCCAGTTTCCAGGAATAACTGTTCCATTTTCGTTTTCACAATCAAACGTTAGAATCAAAACGGCGCATAGACGTTTTTTTGATTTACAAAGAATAAAATTATGGAGAACGCAAATGGCGCTCACCGAAACTTTAACTTTTTCCGGTTGTAGTTCTATGTTATTCTTAACACACGGAATCTAGCTGATGCAATTCCAAATGCCTAGCTCGAGACAACCTATAGTTGAAAATTCTCTCAGTAATGGTGAGATTCTTAAATGGGTATGGGTTCAACAAATTTTCAGATAATGCAACTATCACCAATGGGACGAATACGTTTCTATTTGGTAATGGTTTTGGTTTTGACAACTGAATTTTTCCATTTAACATAATCCGTTCCCTTACCCAGATCCGTTTAGTAATTTTCTTTTGTCCTCTTTTACGTTTTTGTATAAGTAAAAGGGCGAGACAAACTGCATCTCGTGCTTGATCCACATCAATAATATAAATGTAATTAAATTAAATTTACCACTAAACTCGAACTTAATAAAAAAAAAATCTGTATCATAAAAGTGTCACGTCTAAACAGGTTTTTCACTTGGGCAAGTGATGCGAAATTTTACAAAAGATATATCACTTTTATTTTTATTTTTAACCTCATTTTTGTCCTAATATAAACATGCATCTCAGTTTAGTGAGATCACACTCGAAATGATATCTATCTTAAATGATATCGTCTAATTGTACCTTTATTGCGAACGGCTCATTGAAACCTTGCGATTCCACATCATTTAAAAGTGTTAGCTTTTCTAAGTGTTGTTGCAACTGGTAAGTCCATAAATATTTAATTTCATGTATTATTTTTATTGTGAAAATGAAATTTGTGTACTTAAAGGTGGATATCAAAAGAATGTTGGACACGACTCTTTATTGGCACTATCGCAAACGACAATATCACGATTTACGATGCGTCGATATAATTAATTAAATTATTTTATATTATTAAATAATTAAATTATCAATTGTTAAAGTTATTTATCTGTTATTTGACAGAAACTGTTAACTATATTGATTAAATTTAGGTTAAGTTTTTCTTTTTGTTCAGTTATGTTTTCTTTCCATATGTTTATGAGTAGTTCATTGGATAGTTATAATTTGGTTGGTAACACTGTATATTTTTTTTTTCTTTTCCTCTCTGAAAAACTTTACATGTGATAACATACATGATTAAATATATTGAAATATATAAGTGTGTAAAACGACAAATAAGAGTATATCGAATTGAGATTCAACAGGTTATGGGCCCAGGCATAACATCAACCCTGCGCTTAATTAATTTGGGAAAATTTTAACGAGTTAAATAATTTTTGCGACTTCAATAATTTTCGAGGTTTAGTGTATCCAGCCAGTAGTGCAAAGTGAAATAAAAACACAACCAAGGAAAACAAAAGATGGAAGGCGAACTCGTGCGCATCTCTAAATTAACTAATAGAGAAAACTGGCCATTGTGGAAATTTCAAATACGAATAGTTCTAAATTCTCATGATGCTGGAACGTGGTCATCGGAAAAACTGTCAAACCAGAACCTACAGCGGGAGATGATGCTAGAACATTGCAAGACTACAACAAACAACTAGCAGCATGGACGAAAGCCGATAATTTTGGACAGAAAATTATCGCTACGACGATCGATGACCAACAATTACTACATATTATAAATTGTAGCTCCGCTAAAGATATGTGGGACAAATTACTATCTGTTCATGAGCAAAAGTCAGATGCGAGCGTACACATGTTACAACAACAGTGGTATGCATTGACGAAAAATCCAAAAGACGATATAGCCACGCACATATCGAGATTGGAGGATTTAGCTCATCGACTTCGAAACTTGGGGGAAGAAATTTCAAGTTCACTCATCATCACAAAAATTTTGATGACTTTGCCTGTTCAGTACAATCATTTCATTAGTGCCTGGAAGTCAACTCAAGCAGAAGAAAGAACCTTACCCAACCTAATTTCGAGACTATCAATAGAAGAAAATCGAATCAACTTTCAGCATAAGTCGGAAGGGAGTGCTTTTACCGCACGGAAGAATAATACAAGAGATTCTGGGAATAAAAGTAGTCAACGTCATGAAAAAAATGGAAGGTGCTTCAACTGCAATAAGCCCGGCCATTGGGCAAGAAACTGTAGACTGAAGAAGAATATGCCACACAAACATCCAAATCAGACACAAGGCGACGCGTTGATGATCGAGTCACTCACGTCAGTAATATCACCAGAGACTGACGTCGGAGCAAGGTATCTAGATTCAGGTGCCAGTGACCACATGTCAAATCAATATAAGTGGTTCGTTAATTACATCGAGTTTGAACAGCATCTACCAGTGAAATTGGGTAATGGCGAGCATATATTTGCACACGGCAAGGGCGATATAAATATTGCAGCATTTAACGGATTCCAATGGGTGGGAAGGCATTTGTCAAATGTGTTATATGTACCAAATATAAAGTATAACCTCTTCTCAGTGGGAGCCGCTCTTGATAAAGGTTTAAAACTCGAATCAAACGATACAAATTGCAAATTACTACGGAATGGAAATGTAGTTGCAGTGGGAGAAACACAGAAGAAACTATATCGGATGAAATTTGATGTGACACCACCTAGTAATGAGAAAGAGGCCCACATAATTATGAAGGAATCGATACAAATCTGGCATGAGAAGTTAGTTCACCAAAAGTTCTCACATGTACGAGATTTTTTAAATAAAAAAGACATTCACTATGAAGATCAAGTAAATGTATGTTGTGATGCTTGTATTTTGGGAAAAATGCATCGACGACTTCCATTTCCAAGTTCAGACACGAAGAGTACGGAAATAGGACAGCTAATACATGCTGATGTCTGCGGTCCCATGCAAGAGAAGTCCATAGGTGGATCACGATATTTCCTATTATTAAAAGATGATTTTTCACATTGGAAAGAACTATACTTTCTGAAAGAAAAGTCAGAGGTAGCAGAATGCTTTGAAGATTTTTTCAAAAAAGCGAAGAAACATTTGGAAAAAGGTGTGAAGATTCTACGGACAGACAATGGGCTTGAATTCATAATTCAACAAGTTCAACAATTGACACGGCAGCATGGAATCATTCATCAAAGGACGGTAGTCTATATAGTCCAGAACAAAATGGAGCAGCAGAGCGTGAGAATAGAACGGTGGTCGAGGCTGCAAGGACTCTATTGCATGCTCAGGGCATCCCAATAAAGTTATGGGCTTAAGCTGTACACACAGTGGTACACGTACTAAACAGAACAGGAAAAATTAGAGAGAAAGCCATGACACCGTACAAGCTATGGATGGGCAAAGATGCTAAGGTTGCAGAATTGAGGATATTTGGTCAAGAAGTATTTAACCATATCCCGAAAGAGAAAAGACGCAAATGGGATCCAAAAGCAGAACAAGGTTATTTTGTGGGATATGATGACCACATAAAAGGTTTCAGAATATGGTTTCCACGCAAAGATCGGATCAAAATTTGCCGAGATGTGAAATTCACTAATAGATTCTACGATTTAGATCATAGCAAGACGCTTGATAGGACTACTGAAACGCAGGTACCATTATACTGTTGCGAGGAACCAGGCTCAATGATGCAAGAAGACAACAGTGCAGAAAGTGGTGTAACCACGAACGATAATGTCGAAGAACTGAATTCTCAGGATCAATCTGAGGAACGACAAATTCTAGATCACTGAAGATAATTCGATAGAATTACATAATCTACGAGACCGAACAGAATTAAGAGGACCAGCAAAGTTTGCTGATTTGGCTGAATGTTCAGTGTTTATAATAGAAGATTCTGACCTCATCACATATGAAGAAGCCCTCAATTGTGAGAATTCGAGTAAGTGGAAAAAGGCTATGGATGAAGAAATTGAATCTCTAGAACAAAATCAGACATGGCACTTAACCGATTTGCCAAAGGGCAATCCAATAATAGATAATAAATGGACTTTCTAAATCAAACGACATCCTGATGGAAGTGTCAATCGTTATAAGGCTCGACTTGTGGCTCAAGGATTTAAACAGCAGCATGGCCTAAATTATTACGAAACATTTAGTCCAGTAGTTAAATTCGATTCTATACGAGTGATTCTCTCTGATACGAAGCTTCATCAGTTCGACATCAAGACTGCATTTTTATATGGAGAACTACAAGAGAACATTTATAAGCAGCAACCTATTGGCTATAAGGATGGTACAAATCGAGTTTGTAAACTAGACCGAAGTATCTATGGTTTAAAACAAGTCTCGAGATGTTGGAATAAACGGTTTAAGGATGTGCTAAACAATTTTAATCTAATAGCAACAGAAGCAGATCCATGCGTGTTCTTCAATCACGAGGAAGACTCTCAAATAATCTTAGCTATTTACATAGATGATGGACTCATTGCCTCTACGGACTCGAAGTTGGCAGAGTCACTATTGACACAATTGAACAAGGAGTTCAATATTACTTCCAGTGAGGCAAAATATTTTCTTGGTCTGGAAATTGAGCAGCGCTCCGATGGGTCAATTTTCCTCCATCAAGAAGCCTATGCAAAGAAAGTATTGGAACGATTTAACATGATGGACGCAAATCCAGTTGATGTTCCTGCCGATCGGCATCATCAAATGAGCGCGTCAATGCATCCGAATGGAGATGATCAACTTAGTAATGCACCTTATCGTGAGGCAGTAGGAAGCCTTATGTACTTATCAACCGGTACCAGACCTGATATTACATTTGCAGTAAATAGTTCGGGTCAATATTTAGAACGACCCACTAAAATTCATTGGAATGCGGTAAAGCGAATTTTAAAATATCTCAAAGGAACGATAAGATACGGATTACTCTTCAAAAATGAAGAAGAGTTACAGCTGGCAGCATATAGTGATGCCGATTATGCGGGCGACGCAGACACTAGAAGGTCCACTAGTGGATTTATTGTGAAGTTGGGATCTTCAGTTGTTTCATGGAGCTCTCAAAAGCAGAAGGTGGTCGCATTATCTACAACAGAGTCCGAGTACATTGCTGCTACTCACACGGTCAAGGAAATCATCTGGTTAAAAGGTTTATTGATTCCACTCCTGAACGTTAACGAGATCATCACTACCCTATTTATGGATAACCAAAGTGCTATTCGTCTAATTAAGAATCCAGAATTCCATAAACGAACGAAGCATATCGACGTGAAGTTCCATTTTATACGTGAAAAATTCGAATCGGGAATCGGTTTTTATTGGAATATGTCTCATCAGAAAAACAACAGGCAGACCTGCTGACAAAACCACTACCAAGGGCAGTTTTCCAATACCAACGAGCGATGTTGCAAGTGATGGACATCCAGAAGATTGGTGATGATAAGAAGATCATTTAATCAAAGTGGGAGTGTTAACTATATTGATTAAATTTAGGTTAAGTTTTTCTTTTTGTTCAGTTACGTTTTCTTTCCATATGTTTATGAGTAGTTTATTGGATAGTTATAATTTGGTTGGTAACACTGTATATTTTTTTTTTCTTTTCCTCTCTGAAAAACTTTACATTGATAACATACATGATTAAATATATTGAAATATATAAGTGTGTAAAACGACAAATAAGAGTATATCGAATTGAGATTCAACAGAAACAATTAAATTAGAAATATAATTTTTAATTTATCCAACTTTATACTCTATATTGAATACTCAAATACTCACACGATGAAATAGATGTGTTAACTTTTGATGTTTATTTATCCTGATACTTTACATTTTATCATGATGGATATTTAGAGAATTTGTAAATACACAAAAACAGCACGATAACTTAACGTTTACGCCTTAACACATTATCATATTGCTTAAAGAATCAGGGTACAGGTTTTTAAGTGACATTTACTGCATTAAGCCAAGAAAATGAACATGAATATTTATGTAATAATAATACGATAACAATAATTTATGAAATATATTTTGGTAAAAATGTAATAAAATAATTCGAAGTAGATGAATTTGACACCACTATATCTGTTTACATCAATGAAAAATAAAATTTGTATGTTTCATTAATGCAAATAAATGTTGTTTGTTTCATTAATGGAAATAAACCATATTGAAATATTGATAACATTTTTTATGTTTCTTTCATTTTTTTTTGTTAATTTTAAATTTAATAAAGTTTTGAACTAACCTTAACAGTAATTTTTTGACAAAATATACTGAATTCCACGTTGAGGTAAATTACTGATGTATGTAGCTGCAAATAATTTTGTTTGTTAACTAATTTGTTTTTTGTTGTTGACTGATAAAGATGATAGGATGGACGAATGATGATTTGAGATGAATGATGATTTTGTGATGATTAATGATTCTATGATGATGATTTTATAAAATGATGATTGTTGAAAATGGTGATTTTGTGAATATAATTGATAACAAACTGGACACTAGTCATTAATGAATGCCATTAATTATCTGCTGTTGTGATGCTACGATAATACGATCTGCTGATATTGTATGATTTTTATTACATATATCTAAATTTAAGAATATTATGAATATATATTATATTATGTTATTTTTAGTTTTATTTGTACATATTTACTAAATTTCATATTTATAATTTTAGGGTTTAAATTATATGCACTCCAAAAACGTACTGTCCAATTTAACAATTTTACCAATTCTTATAGAGTACAATACATATGCAAAACATTATAAGTATGTATAAAGTTACAATCAAATTTAAAGTATATTATATATAAAGCCTGTATTCCATTGTGAAAAATTTACTGCCAACATTTTTTTGTTGCCATAATGAAAGGAGAAAGAAAAGAAAAAATTCCATTAGTGTGACAGAGATAGTAGTTTTTTTTGTTTTTTATTTTATAGCGAAACTTTTATGGTTACGTTTTGACAGCTTCTGTAACATAACCAACAAATTTCATAATTTTTTTTATGTCTAGAGTGCGAACATAATTTTATTCATTTATTCATATGCTATTACATAATAAATAATTTATTGTAATATAATTAATAATAATAATAATAATAATTTGTTATTATAACGTCTGAAATATTAAAAAAAAATGTACAACAAAATAACATTTGACCATAAAAATATCCAAACATATGGGTGTGAAAAAAATTTCGTATCCGCACACAATTTTTATGTCGATGTGTGTAAATGTTGCCATAAAAAATACTCAACTTGATACTTTTCTATAATAAATTATGGCAACACACTAACACAAACACATTTTTCTCTCCAGTAAAATTTTGCTGATGAAGTTTTTTGTTTCTTTCGCACCACCAGAAAATCTATATTTTTATCCCATTTTGGTTTTGCTGACAGTAAATTTTTCACAATGGAATAGAGGCTTAATGTACATAGTAACTAAAATAGGCTGAAATTACAGTATAGCTTCAATAATTCATAACAAAACCACAAGAACATTGTAGTTTATTACTTTACACAGTGTCAAATTCAGAATACGCCCGACCCTAGAACCAGTATTAAATAAAGGGTTTCCTAACAAATTTCTACCAAATCAACTGCCATGTTCATTCAATATGTCGATTTTTTTGATTTTTTTTTATTTGGTCTCAGACTCAAGGCTCTCCCAAGTTTCTCGAAGTTTCTCAAAGAGACTCAAACCCACGTTACCACCCGATCCAAATTTCACAGATTTAGCCAATGTGCCATTTGTTCAGCGCATGTAATTCGAGTGATAAGTGGTCGGAAGGGTACTTTATGAATCCCGTAAAACACAATCCTTATAGGAAAATGGACGAATTTAAGAGACAATTTCGTCGCAATATGTTCGACTTAAAGTTGACTATCGTAATCAACCGACCGAAGGTTGAATTATCATTTTAAAATACGACTTACACTTGTAAGAGCGGTTTGAAATTTTTCCTAAAAAATTTCCTTAATTAAAATATTGTATGTATTAGTAATATTTACTCAAAACTATTGTATAAAAAGATCAGCATTTAGGTGGAATAATTGTTAATAAATCAATAATCTAATTTATTTGAACACAATTTACGCTTGCTTCATTTTAATAATTATTTTAAATCTCCCAAAAATATGGCTCCTTGCAAGAGTATTAGTACTCCTTTTGTTTCGGTTTACTCTTTACTCTTTTGTTAGGCAAAAATCATCAAAATATACTCAACATATTGCATATACGTATATGCTTTTATGCCACAAACATATATAATAGTACAAACGAATACAATTATGCGAAACAAGATTCCTATCAATATTGGACGTACACATTGAAGATATACACATGGGTTAGAAGGAGTGTTTTTGTTTTAACAATTAAAAGAAACATTAACTAGTCTGAGGTGCCAATTTGAACTGGGGGTGGGGCTAGATGGACTTGTGCTGTGCTGTACTAAAATATTTGTAGCTGATCGGGTTCAAACGAATTTAGAATGAAGAATCCAGTGATAAACCAACGAAACTGATATAACCAACAATAGCCTTTACTGTAGAAATTGTTAAAGCGGAAATATAATGAAATGTGCAGGTTGCTTAAAAATACCTAATGCAACTAACAAATTCGACGTGCCGGGCGCGCGTATTTCGCGTTCCAAAATATTATCTATATGAATCTATATGGATCAATATATACTTGATATGCGAAAATGTATATGAAAATGTATTTGACATAAAGTTTGGATTATAAAATAATATAACCAAGATTTACCCTAATATTGTAAATAATTTAATTGAGGGCAATAGTCAACCACAATCATGTTTCTTATTTTTACATTCCTACACAAAGTAAAGGTAAAGTGAACCATTCACATTAAATTGAATTATTGCCCGAAAAGCTATCTAAAATAGGCTATACTGTATAAAATGAAAGCAAGCAGATGTAAAAACGTGAATTAGGTAATATATACAATGGATATACAAAAATGCAAACAATGAAACAAAGTTAAAAAATAATAAGAATGTTCGATGCTAAATTTTAGTCAATCTTTCCCAGCACTCACTCATAGTAAAACACACGAATAATTGTCTTGCATCAGTCCTATAGTGTGCTTGGCAAGGTCGATTAAAATTTGGTAACAATTTTTGTTTTGTTTTGTAAAATTCCATTTACAAAAAGTTAGAAATACAAATAAAAAATTTCTGCATCAAATTTTATTCGAGCGTTAGCAGTACTCACGAAAAATTATAATCTATCAGTTTTAAACAAATTTTCGGGTGTTTTACTATGTGAATGCGATGGGGTCTACTAAAATTTGTTATTCAATAATATACTCTATGTGGCTTGTATGATGGATCTGTTTTTATAAATAATTGAATTTTTGAATGATGAAATTTCTTGGACATTAAATAAATGGTGTAAGCACTGTCCACCTTGCCCAATATGACTTGCTGCATAGGCTACATAGACATAGTTTGCTTTTGAATAGAATGATTTCAGTAAGAGTACCTAGCACCATCGTTCCCTTATAGTATTAAAATTTTGGAAAATCTGCTTGCCGGAAATCCAGGAATACCTGATGTACGGGGTTAGTCGGCTCATAATATTTAGATAGAATCATCCGCAGTGAAAAGACCTGATCAGTAACTGATCGATTCGGACGAAATCCTTCTTGATAGTCACCAATAAGGCTCTCCGCTATAGGTCTGACCCTATAAAATATAATGTAGGACAGTAACTTGTATGCTGTGCAAAGGAGGGCTATGCCACGATAATTCTCACACTTCAAGCGGTCTCCCTTTTTGAAGATGGGGCATGTCGCGGAATTAAATAGATGTCAAATTTAATATTTATAAATTTATAAGATTCAGATTGAAAATTGTTCAAAATAATTTAAATTTTAATCTCCAGATCAAAATTTCAATTAAAAAAAATTTAAAACTTAAATTTTACGAAATTTTAAAATTTGCGTAATTTTTACATTCTTTAAACTTAAAGTCTAGTTCGGATCTCAGTTTAAATATCAAAATGTAAATTACTTTAAACCAAATTCAAATTTTAAATTAAGAATTTAATAACTTAATATTTAATTTGAATTTGGTTCAACGTCTAATTATAATTAAAAATTTGAATTTTAAAAATATATAAGCGATTTTCTTCTAAATTAGAAATTAAATTTAAAAATTCAAAAGAAAATTAATGTTTTTTAAATCGTCCCGTGCGTCGAGTTTGTTTAGGCCAGTTTGTTTTAATTTTAAAACGGTAACCTAAATTTAAAACTAAATGTTAGTACTGTTATATTGTATGTATATCTAATATTTACCTTCAATTTCTATAATCAAATTTTTTAAACATACTACAAAATCAAATTTAAAGAGTCTTATAAAAACTCGAAGTGGATTTTTAAGAAACCAACCTCTGAGTTTGAAATTTACACCGAATTTCAAAATTCGACAGTTCGATGTAGTTGATCAAATTTTGAATTTTTGAAAATAATTTTTTTGTATTTGGCACGGTTTTAAAATTTAAAATTTTTAAAATCAGAGTTTTCGATGTGTAATTCGTTAAATTTTAAAATGGAATGTTACTTAAATACGAAATTCAAGATTTAAAAATTAAATTTAAATTTTAAAAAAAGGTTTAATTTAAAAAATTTTAAAATGATAAAATTTAACAAATCTGAAATTTTAGAAAGTCTTAAAATATTTTGGATTTTTGAAACATTTATGTAAATAGACAAAAGAAAGAAAGTAAATTTAAATTCAAATTTTAAAATTTTAGTTTAATTCGTGTTTCGTATAATTTCGTACAATTCCGCATGTATCATCCTTAAAGTTCAATTCGTTTTATTGAATTTTGAAAAAATTTTGGCTGAATCTTGCTAATGATTTATAACTTGAAATGCCGAATTTCAATGTTTATGCGGACATTAACAAATACATATATACTCGTATATATATACGTTGTTTAACGAATGAAATAATTCTATTCCACTCTGCTTGTATGGAACGTTTTCAAATATTAAAATTTTGCAAATCATACTCTTTTGCGTTCGAAAATATCTGGTCAGCCTACCCAAAACACAAGAAATAAACTAAACAATGAACATTTAAGGCTGTGAACTGTCAATTAATCAAATGTTAAAATAAGTCTCGGTTTAGATTGGACCGGCAAATGACTTATTTCATGTCGCCCTATTGAATACGAGTAAGTCTAATAAGTCGACTTATTTGAAATAAGTCATGAAAGGCCTACTAATTAATGAACCAGGAAAGAAAGTTTTAACACAAATTGTGAAATTGCGCAGCCTTCAGATTTCACAGTGACATAACGTGGGTTGTGTTGACTACTGTAAAGGCTGCTCTTGTTAATAAATGCAGTTGGTTCCATTCAATCGGTGACTACTAGTTAAATGTCTTGCTAATCCCACTATAGCATGTGGTAAGCTATCGAAAGGTTTAATCTTTCTCAGACAATCTGACACAAATAAGGTTTGTGGATGTTAAGCGCTGAGCTTTTCGTTCGATTTTATATAAAAATTAATTAGAATTAATTAATTAGTATTCAGCATAACTGGAATATTGATAATCAACTAGTAATTATTAAAATTGACGGACGTTGCACTGATATTAGTAGTATAAAATTAGTGATATATCGGCTGTAATGCATGTACTACGTCCGCCGAACATATTTAGATTGCACAAGATGTTGTTGAGAACTTTGTTTTATCAAAATAAAGTATGTTGACATAATTAAGCCTATCGATGTAAGGTATTTGATTTTGATTACCCAACATAAACATTTTCCAACAGTCACTTAACAAAGCGACTAGCACCAGGCCTACTAGCACTAGGCCTACTAGTCCTATTTTTGAAGTAAGGAGCGGTCGTACGGTAATAGCTGGGTAACATTCAATCTTTAATCTTTTTTCCAATTCTATTAAATTAATAGGTGTGTCAAGGGCAACTACGTTATAAAAAAAAATCAACAATTTGGTTGCCTACTTTAAAAAAAATAACAAAATAATGACTTGTTTATCTTGTTTATCACTGCAACTTACTTGTCAACAATCTTATTATACAACTTAGTTACAGAATTGATTGCTTTCATATAATATTTGTTAAGATCAGTGTCCGTGATTGCAGCATATATGATTATCCAATTTTTCGTACATGGCTAATGCAATTAATAATGATGTGGCATAATAGTAGCTTTGATCCACGATCCTCAGGCTTGATGTAGTTATATGTTTCATTTGGAATATCCTCTTAGAATTGGAAGCATTTTTCACAATCTTCAAGATCAATTTTGGTATGGTAGATCATGATCATACGCAAATCCATCTTTCCATAGGTCAAATAGCGTATGAATTTCTCTTGTACCTTTTCGAGGTTCTGGGTGTGTTCCTCATAAAACGGACTCCACCATTAACAGCGTATTCAAGCTGAAAAATGTCGCCTGTCCATCGTTTAATAAAACCGAGAATAGAATTAGCTCTAGAGACGCATGTCTCGATGTGCTTTATAAAGCACATGTTGTCAACTTGTAGTCGGTGTAGATCACGTCAACTTGTTTGTGGTTTTCTATTTCTTTAATCGAACAGCTGGTAAATTCGATAAGGTTGGTCGATGTTGATCTTTTGGGCAAAAATCCATGTTGATTCTGGAGCACATACCGTGGTACTAAATCGCTGAATGACCTGCATACTACCAGTTCAAATAATTTTGGTATTGAAGATATAGATGTAATACCTCTGTAGCATGAGATATCACTTCTAGTTCCACTTTTGGAATTTTTCAAAAATGAACCAGGAATACTATCCGGGCCACATCCTTCTCCAAAACCATCCAATGCTCGCTGAATGTCCTCGGGCTCGATGTGTGGGGTAAATATTGATGCACTATAATCAGTAATTATTGGATCTTTGTAGTTACTATATTTCAATAGTACTGTTACTATGTTTCAATAGTACTGAGGGTCAAGTCATCTTGTAGTTAACTTTGGATTAATTTCGAGTTATCTTTTTTAGCGTTTATGTTGCCGAGTCATGTTGTAGTCGAGTCGAAACTGGGGAAAAAAATTAAAAATGGTGGTAATAATTATACGTCAGTCGGCAGAAAATAGAAAGAAAATAACGTTCATATTTTTGTTGTTGTTGTTTCAGGACTCGATTCCGGTTATTATAGTTAACTTTTTAGAGTTAACTCGATACGACTCTACAAATCTGTTAGGGTGAGTCGAGTTAACTACAAGGTGACGACCTAGGGGTTGAACTTATAACATAAATGTACTAACACATAAAGAGTTTTAGAAAAATTAAGTACCATAGATAAAATTTTTATATTTTAACTTTTTATGCGGCATTTTAACCAGGTGAAACACGACCAAACTATTAAAAGGATTTCCTTTCATAATTTTTCACATTTATAGCAACACACTAACCCAAATAAAACTTTTCTTTTTCCTATTTTTATCGCATTTTTATTTTTTAACAATACAAATTTTTCTACTGGAATACAGGGAAAACGTGAAAGTAAAGTTTAATTACTAAACCCCAAGTATATATAACATGATAACATAAAAGTACTTTTTCTTTGGTGCGGCAACTTTTTTTTCTGGATAAAAAAAGTACTAGCAGAGAGAAAACAAAACAAAATCATAATAAATTTTAGTCATGATTTGAAATCCATAAGGGTAGGGTGTGCTACTCGTGAAAATACAAAAAAAAAATCTGTTTTGTGTTCAAACTCAAATTCATTCTTCATTATAGTTATTACCATTACAAAATTATTTTTTATTAAAAATTAAATATCTTTATTGCAAAAAATCTGCAAATTTTAATTATAGATTTAATTTATAATTTTAGTTATTTAATAAATCAACTAAAAAAAATTTATATGAAAAAAGTTACCTTGATCAAAAAAAATCCTATCTTTCCCGCTGCACTGAACGTGTTGAACAATTTTCATTATGTTAAAATTTTAAGAACAAAGAGCACAAAGAAAAAACAAAATAAATACAATAATCATCAGATGATCAGGTAAAACGAAAGAGTACGAGAAGCAATAACAGAGAGATAGTGCAATAATAGAGAGATAAAACAATAACAAAAAAATATCGGCGCACCAACGTGTTTTTGTTTACTCCTAATTACTATATCTAATATTCTTATGTCATGACTAAACCCATTATAGTCGTGTTTTTTAATTCAAAAATTTTCACTATTATCGAAATAAAATCAAATTTAACTTTATTTTTTAATGTTCTGGATAAAACATTGGTTTTTTCAAGTTCGCGATAAAATCATTAGGTGCGTTTTTTTATTACACGAACTCGAAAAAAAGGGAAATTTTAAAAGGAAATATTTTAAACAAATATTTTTCATTGTTTTATGCTTGATACCTATATTATTTCACAATAGACGTCAAAAAATATAGTTAGAAGTTGAAATTTATTCAAATAAATAGAACTTAAATTAAATATATTGGTTAAACTAAATAAAATTTCCCAGTATTATTCCCGATGTTCTTATAGAACTTGAAGTTCTGTTAATAAAAAAACGCACCTTATATTACTATAACCCTCTAAACAAAGCAATTCGTTTACGATACAAAAACGATATGTGAACGACAGTCCCATGATAATTAGAATATTTTACGATACCGGTCAGTGTATACTGTATTTGAATCTGTATATCGCAAATAGTACAAATTTACGTATCGTATTGCGATATAAATACATATTTACGTACCGGTTTTGTCGTATCAAATACTAAATATTTATTAAATAAGACGTGTTTATATTATATTTTATTAGAATTTTATTACAATATTTTTATTTGTGACTGATTAAAAAAAATACGTTTAGTTCAATACATAATATACTTAATATGTACCTAAAAATACATTTTTTAAGCTTTATTAAAGCTATTATAACCAAATTCATAGTAAAATTGAATTAAAGTAAAGGCCATTACTGGCCCCTTACTGTGTCAACAATTTGTGTCCAATCTGAAGAATAAAATAAAATACTGATACTTAAAAATATGAACTTAAAATTAAATTACATACAAAATAAACAGAACTAATATTACTATTACTGTAACTTGGATTTAAAACTAAAACTTAATTTAATGAAAAAATTTAATGAAAAATATGTCAATTATTTTTAAAAATGACAAAATAAAAATGGTGTATTCAAAATAGGTAAACTCGAAATAGCCAGAACACACAAATTTTATATTTACATTTTTCTATTGACGATTGTAAAAGTAGAGAAAGCGCCTCTCGTGGAAAAAATTAAAACAAATCACATTACATAATCAGTAATTTTGTTCAATACAAAAAACTCACTTTGGTAAGATTTCTGACTGATCTGTTAATCCTGTATTCTAAAAATAAATCATAAACGTCAAACTGCTTGTATAATCGCTTCAAAATGTGTCCGCTTCGTGAGTTCCGTGATGCTCCAATCGTCAATTGTTTTTTTAGAAATTTTAGAGAAAAAGAATAATTATAATATAGTGGCTTATAAAATCATTTATACAGAAATACAGTTCAGTGTGCAGTATTAGTAATTTTTTTATGTTCCCCATTTGTTTTATTGTATAATCAAAGTTTATCAAATTTTTGTACATTGCGTGTCACAGTTTAAAAAATTCCCGACGAATGGTGTAAAATTCACTTTACCAATCATCGTTCAGTCAATATGTTATGGATGGTAGGGGCAGCAGTAAAATGTGTACACTCCACTACCACTCCACTCAATCAAAATTTAATGAACAATTTCAGTTCAATGGTTTTAAATTATGTTAAATTTAAATTGTCAGATTCTAATAAGAAAAGGAATATATGTATTTACCAATTATAATCAATTATGATATAAATGTTACATTAATTAGGTAGCTGAAATTATAGATGTGAGTAGAAATGCTCAAACCAAACATTAATTAAATCTAAAGAACTATTAATTTTCCTTTTTATGGTCCATGCAACATTTTCACATGTTATTTAATACTTTCAATGAATATTATTACTACATATCCGTATATATGTACATTTTAGAAATGTGGCTTAATAGATTTATTACCTCATTGTTAATGCTTTTATAATTTGTGCATTTCAAGGTCGCCACTTAATATTGAAATAAATCTAAACAAGTACATTATAATTATGTTAGTGAAGTCGAAGCATATCACTTTAATAGCATCGTAATTAGTAAATACTGTAATTGATAAGAAAATTATCAATTTCATATCGTAGTATTGTGGTAAAATATTATTGTAGTAGAAAAATACAAGTGTATAAGTTTATGATGATAAAGTAATTGGTTCATTTTATAAAAGTGACTTGTGTTTTATGAACTTATAATACTTTTATATACAGAATACTTGCATTTTTGGTAGCTATATAAACAATATAATTTTAATTAATGTTCAAACTGTTTTATCCATTAATTTAAAATGATTCGTCCGTCGACAAACTGCATTATCAACTCTATTCGCTCTTTTAAAAGGACGATAACACAACACAAAAATTTTACAACAAATTCATCGAAATTATTGAATAGTCAAAAGACAAATAATGTATATTTTTTTCATATTTTATATAGTGTGATATAATTAATTAGTGAATTATCTAAATTTTAATTAATTAATTTTTTTGTATATGTGCATTTTTAGGAAAATACAATAAACGCTCAACATTTGAAATCACCGCTTACCGATACGTTTGGACGATTTCATTCATATTTACGGATATCGCTAACCGAAAGGTGTAATCTGAGATGTAATTATAATAAACCACTTTATTATTTCTGCAATTTATATAATTATATGTACATGTTTGTATTTTTAAATTAGGTACATACTGCATGCCAGCGGAAGGTGTACCTTTAACCGAAAAAACGAAACTATTAACAAATGAAGAAATCGTTAAAATTGCTTCGATTTTTGTGAAAGAAGGGGTAACGAAAATTCGATTAACAGGCGGAGAACCAACAGTTCGAAAAGATATCGTTAGTATTATTGAACAATTGAAACAAATAGAAAAATTGGAAAGTGTTAGCATTACAACAAATGCACTAATGTTGACTCGATTATTAGTGCCTATGCAACGTGCTGGATTAGATGCACTAAATATTAGTTTGGATACTTTAAGTGCAGCTAAATACGAAAAAATTACGCGTCGAAAAGGTTGGGAACGTGTCATTGCCGGAATTGATTTAGCCATTCAGCTAGGTTATAAACCAAAGGTGAATTGTGTTGTGATTAAAGGTTTCAATGATAATGAGATTTGTGATTTTGTTGAAATGACGAGAGATCGTAATGTCGATGTACGGTTTATAGAGTACATGCCATTCAGTGGAAATAAATGGGACACTGAAAAGATGTTATCGTTCCAAGAATTACTGACAATAATTACAAATAGATGGCCAAATTTTGCTGCTTTACCAAATGGTCCGAATGATACTTCAAAGGCGTATCAGGTACCCGATTATGAAGGCCAAATCGGATTTATAACTTCCATGACAGAACATTTTTGTGGTTCGTGTAATAGATTACGAATTACGGCCGATGGTAATTTAAAAGTATGCCTGTTTGGAAATACCGAGGTTTCTTTGCGAGATTCTATACGAAGTGGTATTTCAGATGATGATTTATCCACTTTAATTTCAGGCGCCGTTAAACGAAAGAAGAAACAGCATGCAGGCAAGTACAATTTCATTGTTTTATAGTTCCGCTAAACAACAAAAATATGATTCAATTTTGTATTGTATTTAAAGAACCACGATAATAATCTCATTTTAAATTAAATTATAAGTGTACATGTTAATTATTATTGATAATAATTACATGAATAATTATTATCATTTTTAATTTTATGCTGTCGTATCGTTTCACTTGACACCTTTTTTAGGCATGCTGAATTTATCAAAAATGGAAAATCGTCCTATGATACTTATCGGTGGTTAGTTTTGACTAACAAAATTTGTATACTGCGAGCTTTTATTTTATTTATTAAGTGAGTAAACACATTTCTAATGTCATTTAAACGGTTCTTATTCCAATCTTTTATTTTCAGATCCGATTGCAGTAAAATCACCAATAAGGACAAATATATTCTCATCAATGGCGGGTTTCCTCAATTTAACTGCTTATAACCATTCCAGTGTTTTATTGAGTACGCATCGTAATTGTTCAACAAAGCTAAGCCATTTGGATGACAACGGCAAAGCAAAAATGGTGGACGTTAACGATAAACTTGTTACAAAACGATATGCTAAAGCTATCGCAATCATAGATGTTGGCCCCATTATTTTAAGGTTGATACAAAATAACGAAATTATAAAAGGCGATGTATTAACGGTTGCTAAATTAGCTGGTATAATTGCAGCGAAACAAACATATAAATTGATCCCACTTTGCCACAATATAGCGTTATCATCAGTAAATATACAGTGCAGCATAAATCAAAACGATAAAATCGAAATAATCTCAAGTGTAAATTGTGAAGGGAAAACAGGTGTAGAAATGGAAGCTCTCGTCGCAGTTTCAGTTGCCGCTTTAACAGTATACGACATGTGTAAAGCGGTTTCACATGAAATCCAAATAGAAAATATTCGATTATTGGAAAAAACTGGCGGAAAACATATATTTAAGAAACAGTAATTTTTTTCTGTAATAAATTTATTAAATAAAATAAAAGTTGGATTAAGAAATCGTTTTGATAAATTGTTTGGTTAATGACATTATAGATAAAATTAAAGTTTAACGCATATTACTGTGAAATTGTCTGCATCTATAATTCATACCAGGATTGTTTTATTCGTAAGTTTAATTAGTAACTACAAGTACATTTCGATTCGATTGATCATCAGCTTTAGCCGGTTCCGGTTCAACATTTTCAGCTAATGAATTCTCGCCTCTGAAACGAATGTTATGTTCATCTCGATACTTATTAATTTCTTGACCTTTTTTGGTTAACTGTTCTGTTACACTTTCTATTAATTTATCCAATTTGTCACGGGTTTCTTCCAGCTGTGGTAATACATCTTTTACGGTACGTTCACAAAGTACTCCACCAATTAAACGAAAACATTTTCGATTCACATCCACTGTTTTCAATGTATCTACGACACTTCTAAAATAGACAAAATAATTACCGAAGTGAAAATGATTTCAGTTTTCACTAAAAATTTTTGAGGTTATAATGGGTTTCCATACTTATGCTCCTTGAGATCATTTTCCAATGTTCCTAAATGTGACACTAAACTTCGTTGTTCATTACGCATTGTTTGAAATTCCGCAAAAATTTCTTCATTCGATTTTGATTTAGTAGTTTTCTTATTTTGTTCATTAGACATTATAAATAAATATATTGATTTTTATCACTTCTAATAACATATGCTACAAAAAATTCTTCAAATTTGTGTTCTTGATTTTATTTGACTAATCAAATTTACTAATACCTATACAAATTAAAATAATCTAAAATAATATTGTAGTATTGTACTAAATTATGCCCTACCAACCATTTCTACAAATGCTTATAAATATACTAGGTACCCAGCAACGCAATTGTGGCATCACAAAATAATACGTTGTACATTATACATATTCTGTGGTGGCAGTGGCATGATGTAACAAAACCAAATAACTTATATACTAAGACCACATAAAGACTGTGTCCGAAACATGTGATTTCGGACAGTATAATACAAAATCCTGAATGTAGGGGAATAATTATTAATAATAATTAACAGTGTTAAAGGCCATTACTGGCCCCTTACTGAATCAACAATTTGGCTCCAACGGTTTCGATCCTGAGCTTGGTCTTCATACTGTCTAAGACAATCAGAAGAGGCCAAGTCGTTCTCTACATCGTGGAGCCATCGTCGCCTGCAACGACCTCTGCGCCTACCATATGGTGGCTCTCCTTTCAGAGATCGCTGCACAATTCGTTCCGGATCAGCACGCAGAACGTGACCGAGCCAGTGCACTCGCTGGGATCTAACTTCATGTACAAAATCGGGGATCTTCATCAGATCTCTGATCTCGAAATTGTACAGATCTCGGTATGTACCATCTATTTCGCGTTTAGGGCCGTAAATCACACGCATGATTCTTCTCTCAAATGTAAGGAGCCATCTCTCGTACTCATCCGTCAGCGCCCAACTTTCACATCCAAACATAACAACGGGCCTGATCAACGCTTTGTAAAGCTTCAGCTTCACGGCACTTGATAAGTGTTTAGATTTTAGCAGTGGCCTTAGAGGATACAAAGAACGACTGCCAGCTGCCAGCCGCACTTTAATATCCTCACCCACACTGTTATCGTGAGTGATAAGAGAGCCCAAATATTTGAACCTCCTCACTCCCTCAAACGTGTGGTGGCCACTACTAAAATCTGGAGTGCCCTTGTCTCTAAAACCAGAGATCAGGTATTTCGTTTTGGACTCATTGATCTGGAGTCCAACTGAAGCTGAAAACTCTACAAGCGGATCAAGTATTTCTTTCACTCCGTTGCTATTCAGTCCAATCACGCATATGTCATCTGCATATGCAAGCACTTGATTGGACTGGCGATATAAGATCTTGCGCTGAGGTGTTTCAGTTTTACGAAAGATGTACTCCAACATGAGATTAAAGAGTATCGGGGACAGAGCATCTCCCTGCCGAACACCCGAGTTAACTGCAAAAATTTTCGATAGCCTGTTCTCAACCTTAACACAGCATTGAGACTGCGTCACTGTCATCCTACACAGTCGTACCAATTTTGTTGGCATTCCTAGGTATTCCAGGGCAGACCACAAACTCTCTCGATTGATCGAGTCGTAGGCCTGCCGGAAATCCAGGAACACCTGATGTACGGAGATGGATGTCTCATAATATTAAGATAGAATCATCCGCAGCGAAAAGACCTGATCAGTGACTGATCGATTCGGACGAAATCCTCCTTGATAGTCACCAACTAAGCCCTCCGCCAGAGGAGTGATTCTATCCAATACAATGTATGACAGTAACTTGTATGATGTGCAAAGGAGAGCTATACCGCGATAATTCTCACACTTCAAGCGGTCTCCCGCGATGGGGCATATCGCGGCCACTTTCCATTCGTCAGGCATAACTTCGGTTCGTCATACTAATCGAATAAGGTCGAAAAGACAGTTCCACAAAGTATCCCCTCCGAATATCAAGAGCTCCGAATTAATGCAGTCCACTCCAGGTGAGCGGTTTCGTTTCAATCGCTGCATGGCCTTAGTGAATTCCTCATGGGATGGATCCTCAGTGCAAATCTCCGCAGTCTGTCTTAGAGGTGGCTCAACAACAGTCTGTGACGCATGATGAACATCAAACAGCTCTGTAAAGTGTCCACTCCATGCGTCAAGTACTGCGTCGATGTTGACACAGACGTTTCCATCCCGGTCCCGAATGGCGGTTGACGAAGGCCTGAAAGTATGGTGCAATCCAGTAATTCGTTTAAAGAAATTACGTGAACTGCGCTCATTGCTGAGTTGTTGTACTTTCAGAACCTCGGCCTTCCACCATTCTCGCTTCTTCCGTCTACAAATCCGCTTAGCTGCCCTTCTCGCCAGAGCAGCCTTGTTTTTCCTCGCGATTGTGAGACGTTGTTGCACTTCACTATGGGCTATATTTTGTTGCTCAACTGCAAGACGACACTCGTCATCAAACCAATCATTCTTGGGTCTGACTTTCACTTTACCTAAAGTCTGTTGAGCAGCACTGACAACCGAAGTTTTCAGTACCTCCCAGACAGAGTTCACGCAGTCAGACTGGTAATTGGCTCCTTCAATGTTGTCGCTGACAAGATCCTGATATCGTTTCTTGTGATCTTCATTTACCAGACTTTCACAGTCGAAACGTACCATGCGGTTCGCTGTGTTCCCAGACTTGTACGAAAACTTCCATCGTAGCTTTGCAGCGACCAAATGATGATCGCTACCTACGTATTTGGTTGCTGACCGATAAGTTGACCGTCCTTTAGAAACTAACACATGGTCAATTTGGCTGCGGGAAGTTCCACGAGGATGTGTCCATGTCTCTAGATGTATGTTTTTGTGAGGGAAGAATGTGCTTGCTACTCTCAGATCATGAGCAATTGCAAAGTACATCATTCTCTCACCATATTATCGGTCGCAGTTTCGTATCGGGAGTACGGACCTATGTTTTCACATAAGTCGGTCTGATTTCTGCCAGCTCTAGCATTAAAGTCCCCAATTACCATTCTAACGTCGTGTTCGGGTATAGATCCCATCAGATCGTCCAAGTCATTGTAAAATGAGTCTTTATCTTGGGGCTGGCTGACTTCTGTGGGCGCATGTACACAAATTATCGACAGGTTGGCTAACTTCATGCGCAAGCGAAGCTTACACAATCGGTTATTGACTGCTTGGAAATCCAAAACAGCCTTCTTTACCTGCGGCCCAAGAAGAAATCCAGCTCCAAGATTTCCGAGATCATCTCCACTGTAGAGCAACGTATAGCCCTGGGACACATGGTCTCCACTTTTGGGCCAGCGAGTTTCTTGAAGAGCAACGAGTTCCAGCCGATACTCTTTCATGCACGTGATTAGGCCCTCCAACGCTCCTGGTTTTCTAAGTGATTGCACGTTCCACGTGCCGATCCTAAATCTCGTATCCGGGTACTTGAGCGGGGGTCCGGTGTTTTTTTGGCGGTATCCATTTTTCTTTTTGTTGATTTTATAAACATTTTATTTTTTTTACGGATGCGGGTCGTCAGCCCAGCGATCCAACCGTTTAGTCGCCTCCTACGACAAGCAAAGGATACTGTGGTGGTATTCTTGGGAAACATGTTCGTGCAATTTAGGTTTACGAGACATGTGAGTGCCCCCCGACCACAGGGGCCAAATAATTATTAAACAAATGTTAAAAAATTAATTCACGATTTTTTATCACACGTTTCGGACACAGTCGAAGAAAGATAATTTACGAAAATTGAAAAACGTGATTCACGTATTATTGACGGATACTGCAGAAAATTCAAATTATAGTACGATTCTTTAAATCGCTTTATAGAAACTCAATAGAAAAGTTACTGCCGCTACTATACATATTTTGGTGAATTATAACGTGTTATTATAACCAAAAATCAATAGAAATAAATAGTTTTTGTATGTATTCTTCGCCTACATTTGGAGTTTTAATTTTATTTTATACTATGATTTTTTAATTTGTCTTTTCTTATCGTATGAGTAGATAAAATAAAATAATTTAGTTTCACCAATTTAGTTCTACGTTTGGCCGTACGCAATTTGGCTTATCTTATACAGAAATGTTTGTTATCACGGTACGACTGACAGAAATACTATTTCTATTTAAAATAAAATGTATACATTTTATATACGATTAAGATTGCCGTCAGTGTAGAATCTGAATTACAGTAACGAAAAAAAAAATCATATGAAAATATTGGGTACTGTAATATGGACTTTAATGCCCTCTTACATTTAAAAGCTTTTACCAAAACCGTCCATAGATACAAGCCGGAAAAAATGCTTCATTCACAGATACCAACACAAATGAATGCATAGACAGTTTTGATAATACCAATCAATGTCTATGTATATATGATATGCCATATAGGCCGATTTATCATATATTCGAGTAATAACAAGCAGAAAACGCTCCATACAAATCATATGAAAACCATTTTCTTTTGCATTTTTTGGTCTTAGATTTGAAATAACTTATAAATTAGGGTCGAAGATATTTTATAATGTACAAGAGTATAAATAACAATATGATTTCGTTCATTTTAAGAAAAAATATTATGCAATTTCCACACTTTTCTTTCATGAATTTCAACTTTTCTTCTTCAAGTTTTTCACTTTTCGTATAGGGGAAAATATGAGAAAGTAATAATTTTTTTTATTAGTGTCCCTTATTTCTTTTATTAAACTGCATCTGTTTCACATTAGAAATGAGCGAGACAATCAGGCTTGTAGTACATACATTTGTGTTGGTTTTGATATTGCACAAACCGAAAATAAATTACAGACAAACATTTATAATAAAATGTAACGTACATCATGGTTATATTATTGCAAAATAGCAAGTATAATATTAAAATTTACTTTAGTAAGTTTAGTATACGTTCTAATCTAACTTCTAACCACGAAACAGAATGGTGGGGTCTCATCGGTTCAGTATTTATATAGAATTATCTACAGACGTCGAAGGTGCATTCTTATGTAACTCAATGTAAGTTGAAAAAACTGTTGTATCAATCTATATTAATGAAATAAATCCAAATGTGGGATCACTATATATGTCTATTGTTGGAATCAAGCAGATATTTAGGACAATATAAACACTAATAAATGCTTACATACTTCGAAATTAGAAAATTATTTTAGTTTTTCTAGGTTGCATTTCTATTACTTCATTTTGCGAAACTAGCAAAACCGCAGGGAGTTTAGTAATGTTTCATTACATAAATGAGAAAATGGCAAAATTAATAAAAAAATGTTACTATTGGTATTTGGTAATATAATTATAAATTATGTAACTATAAATTATAGACTTTTGAAATTGAGTTATAATAATTCATTCGTTAAGAGAAGCAACATTTTTCTAAAACAATAAAATTGCCACACATGAAATCAATAAAACATAGTAAGATTTAAAAATAGAGGAAACGTACTATTTAAGTTTATAATTTTTTTAAATAGCCAACGATGGAGTCACCAATTTTAATTACATATTTAACAAAACCCCGACATACGTCATCATTTTATTTCATTTTTACGAATATTATATTTTTCGAAAGCACGTTGCTTGGTAACAGGTGTTACCTAACAGCAGCGTGCTTGAAATATAATAAAATTATGAGGTGCTCAATGCTCGAGGGGTATTCGAAGAGAAAATTTTTTGCAAATTCATTTATCATTATCAATAATTTGATAATGTGAAATTTCACATTTTGAACTAAAAGTGGATGTAATAAACAAATATTTCTTAACACAGAATTAGTTAAGGCTGCTAGATTGTAAATTATACGTACTATGAAAGTGTCATTTTGAAACAGTATTTATTGTAAAATAAAACTATGAATTCTTTTCATCTAGCAGCCAGAGAATGTTTTGCTAACATGTGTACGAAATATTCCAATTTTAAAACCATAGTAACTGATAATTTTCCTAGGGAAGTGATCAGTTTAATGTTATTTTGATTAGTTTATTTCGTACACGTAAGTGAAAATAGACTGATTTAACCGGCTTGTTATTCTAGCAAAAAATGTTCACTTAAATATTTAGCGAGTTGAGTATGAACTCACTGTGATATTCTTTAAATAACGACCGCCATGAATTGTAATTGCATAATCATTAATTTAAATTTTTTTAATACTTATTGCCCCATTGGCCTGAGAGCACTCACATGTCTAAATCTAAAATCCACGAACATGTTTTCACAGAATACCACCACAGTATCGTTTGCTTGTCGTAGGAGCCGACTAAACGGTTGGATCGCGGCCTAATCATATGCATGAAGCAGTATCGGGTGGAATTCGTTGCCGTTCAAGAAACTCGCCGACCTAAAAGAGGATACTATGTCTCCCACGGCTATTTCCAAGGCGTCAATAACCGATTCTAACTTGGCTTGCGCATGAAGCTAGCCAACTTGCCGATAATTTGTGTGCCCGTGCCCACAGCAGTTAGGCAGAATCTGATGGAAGCTAGTACTCTGACTCGGTCACATTCAGCGTGTGAATTTGGAACAAATTGTGCAGCGGTCTCTGAAAGATGAGTCAACATATGGTAGGCGTAGAGGTCGTTGCAGGCGATGCCGCTCCTCGGTGTAGAGAACGACTTGGCTTCTTCAGATTGTTTAGAACAGTATGAAATGAAGACCCAGGTCAGAATCGAAATCGAACATTATACATAAATAAAAGACAAATTTCTACTAAAAATAAAATTCAATTTTATTCAAGAAAAAATTCACATTAGTTCGAGAAAATAAGCGACAAAAAAATACACAAAAAATGAATAGAATTAAATTTGGAACGTTCGGAATTAATAAACGAAAACACCCCATAATATCGTGAAACCATGACGAAGTTATTATTTTGACAATTCAAATATTCAATGTCGCGTTTCCATAGGAGTTTTATTAAAATTTGTTTCATAATTTCTTAATAAAATAATATCGAGTACAAACAATAATTCATAATAAACTGATTATCTTTTAAACGAGATTATTTAAATATTATCACAAACCACATTTACCTAGGTAAAAATTGAATCCAAAAATATTGTTCATTGTTAGAAAGGAAATTTGTACATACATATAAGAGAATCTGAAAACTTTCCAGAATAACTAGCTATGATTAGTAATAACGGGTTCGAAATTCAAAAACAAATTCGCGAGAATAGCAAAGAATTTCGTGATACAATGTTGGATCTACAGAATTGGGAGCAAGAAATCAAAATGAAAGAAAAACAGTGTAAATCTGAGCAGAATACAAAGAATGAGGTTAGGTTATTCTTTTGGTCGCGAATTTAATTCGATTTTTTGTAAAAAATTTATTTATTGTAGGAGATGACTGAAATCCGAACAAAATACAAATCACCAGGTAAAAAATCAGAAATTACAGTCGATATGCAATCAAATAATACTGAGGAAAAATGGAATGAGGAAAATGATGAGAGCAACAAAAAATTGGCCGATGAAGAAAAGGAGAAAGGGAATGGATTTTTTAAAGATAAGTCCTTCCTTAAAGCTCTCGAACATTATAATGCTGCAATCATGATATATAATAAGGATCCCGTGTACTTTTCAAACCGGGCATTTTGTTACTTAAAATTAGAAAAATTTACTGAGAGCGTAGCAGATTGTTCTAAAGCTATAAGCATTGATACGGATCCGACTAGTCCAATACTAATAAAATCTCTGTATCGAAGAATGCTGGCATACGAATCTCTGCAGAAATATGATAAAGCGCTACAAGATTGTACGAAATTAAAGAAATTGGAACCAACCAAAAATTTTTACCAAACGTATTGGCACAAATTAGTCGCACTCGTCGATGAGAACCGATTCAATTTAAATAAACTGGAGACAACTGATTTTATTATGAAGCCTCCGAATCAGCGTTCGAAAAAACCACTCCGCCGCATTAGTATTACGGAGATTGAAACGGATGCTAGTAACGAGGCAGGTGCTAGTGGTCAAAATAATGCGGCTGAAATAAGTGAGAATGAAAAGATTCCAGATGATGTGCTTGATACATTGTTTAATAATGCGACAGGCGCCGGTAGTACCAGTCATTATGGCATTTACGGACGAAATTTTAAGAAAAGATCAACCGATGAAACCAAAAAGCCCGGACCAAGTCCTAAAATAAAAGAAAAAGGCTCTGCGATCAAAGCGAATCCTTTGCCGGAAGCCCCGATCACCACCACTAGTGTTGCTGATATTGATCCAAATAACATAGATTATGCGAAAATAAAAATTCCACAAGTTCCAAAATCCGGATCTCAGTTTGAAATTGCATGGCGGGAACTTTCGATTCAGCAAAAGTATTTGTATCTGAAAGAATTGGGCACGTTGAAAAATCTTAGAAAAATTTTTGACTCATCACTAACTAGTGAAATACTTTCGGAACTTTTGCTAATCATGAAGGAATACTTTACGAAACAAGGTTTAGAAGTGTATTACTATTTAAAAGAGATTTCTTGCTGTTCCGAGATTAGTATCCTCGCTATGATGATGTCGCCGGCAGATAAAAGCAATTTAAATGATCTTTTTAGTTACATAAAGGATCAAAATAAGTATGCAAATGAGATAACTATCGTTAAAAAAAGTTTTATTGGATAATTTTTAATTACTGAATAAAATTTTTGTCTATTTATACATAAAACTGTTTTAGTTTAATATAGCCGAATGTTTTCAATCGAGTACCATTTCGAATATTGCTTGCTGGAGCTCAAACTTTTCTGCTCGATTAAATTTTCCAGAATTGGTGCAAAGTCTTTTATGTCTTTCGTGGCCGATATACATTGATTTATTACTCTGAGTACATCTTGAAGTAAATTTGGAATACATTCATCTTTACTCAATAACAGATCTTGGTACCGGGAATCGATTATGATTGATATCCAACGAATCACATGGTTCTCTGTATTGAATTCTAAAACATTCTGAGGATTTTCGTCGAGCTCCGCGTTTTCTGAGTTTAAAAATTCTTTCAAATAATTCAGTAGAAATATAGTTATATCTAGATTGAAATCATCGGTTAAGCACGGTAGAATACTTTCGTTGTTGTATGTACACGATAGCACGGTATTCAAAAGTTTGAATGGCGTTTTATTCTCAGAGGTAAAATCCACTGCCGTTTTCATCTTAATCAATTCATTAATAGCGTATTTCAATGCGGTCACAAGTTCCTTTTCCGAAATATTCGTATATCGCTTGAGAGTAATTACTAAATCATCTTCTGCTTCTGCCCCAATCAAGACGGGAATTAATTTGTTCGTGATCTCGATTTCATTGAAACCCATCTTTTCCATTTCGTTGGCTAACGTTTCAAAATTGTCCGACATAATTAGCGTTCCATTCGGATTTGTAAATAATTTTGTGGTAACTGTATCGTTCGTAATCGAATCCTGTCGCAAAATATCGAAAAGTATATCAAAATTCAAAACAAAATTCATTTTATTTTCGACCTTTTCGAGCGACGCAAAATAATCCAATTTTGTTAGATCTTCGACTTTTTTGATACTTTCTAAATTATGCCCATTTACACCTTCCATATTTTGCGCATCAAATTTTGCTTGCAATCCCGAATCAAATACAAGTGATTCTTCAAGTTCAAATTCCTCGTTTATATACTCATTGTCTACATGATTCGAGAAATCTTTATTTCTCTGCGTTCCTATTATATCAGATAGTTGTTCTTTCGAAATTCGGAATGGTACCACTGAAAGCATTTGCCCTACAGCTAAAAATAGATGGTTTCCAATAATCCATAAATTAGAATTAGCGAAATAAACTTTGAAGAATTGTTGAGCTTGAACAATACGAAATTTTAGATTATATAGCATTAGAAGCGCACCATCTTGACCATTATTAGCACCATATAATGCAAAATAGTCTTCACCAATACCGATAATAGATATAGGCTGCTTTAAATTTAAATTCGAAAGTAGCGCTATAAATTGGCCGATACTAGAAGCATTTGGTCTATCAAATGTGTCTTGGAGCTGCTGCATAAAAATCCGCTTATCGGACCCTAAAATAGAACATATAGTGAGAAATTTGAATATCACAATGAATTAGTATGTAATTACAAACTGTTATCAATGCTGGATAAAAAGCCCCGTTCAGCACAATATAACCACTTAAATCAACATCAGATTCTCTAGTTACCTTAATCCGATGAACATTTCCCTGTGGACGATATGTATCTCGCTCCAGCATAAAATATACCAATTCAATGGACTTATCGATATTATTTTCCACAAAATATGTAATCATTGTTCCCTTGTCCATGTCGATGAAGTTAACCTTTTTAATCGAATTTCCCTTCTCTACAATCACAATATCGTTTTCCTCTTTATTTTTTCGATTCAGCAACCCCAAATCCAGTGCCTCAGTGTTTCCATTTTCATATAGAATTATGGTAGTATTAAGATGTTCCATTGAAAATATATCATGAATATTTCGATTGAATTTGTATTTTTTTATCTTATTGACATCTACACAATTCTCATCCCATTTCCTGAGGTACTGATTCATGAACACGCCAACATAATTGCGTGTTTTAAAGTCATAAACAACTTTAGCTGTTAGTCGATCTAATACAGTCCAGCTTCTTAATTGTTTTTGATTACTTAGCTATAAAATTATATTAAGTTAACGTTTTTAATTACTTTTGAGATATGCCAGTGTATTTCACTTACTTTGACAATTATAACCATATTTCGTCCTAATGTATTAATAACCGCACCATTCTCAACATCTGGCGATAAGCCTAAAAACTCAGTGCCAACGTTTGTTGGACATAAATTATAATAAGCTAGTAATTTAGCCATTTAAATAATTTAAATAGTGCTAAAACAGAACAACACGTGTAAACTCAAACAAATATTGAAAAGCTTTATGAATAATGACAACCAGGGGTTTGAAATATATATGGGCATTGTTCATATATAACGTATAATAGTTCTAGATTCTAGTACAATTTTTTTATGCGTATAATTATTTTAGACTATTTCCCATAAAATCAATACTATTCCAAAATTAGGTATCTAATTTCGCTGTCAAAAGAACTGTCAACTGTCACGCGATAATAATTTAACCTCAAAACGAAATGTTAAATTGTACTTGAAAAATGTATAATTTCTAATAAATATGAATATTTATATTAAACAAATTTATAAAATTGTATATAATTGTTATAATCACACAATCAAAAGATGTAATTTCGGTATAAGGTAAACCTTGTAATGAATATTTTTTGTTTGTTGTAAATAATAATTTTTGATTCATAATTTATATATTGGAATGGCAATTAACATTCTAGAAAATTTTCCACCGAAGTCGACAACAATACAGCACTTTACGATAGTATACCTGTCGACAAAATACGTAATTTTAGTATTATAGCACATGTTGATCATGGCAAAAGTACGTTAGCCGACCGGTTGTTGGAATTCACCGGAACTGTTAATAAAAAGGAACGTCATAATTTGATCTTAGATAACTTACAAGTCGAGAAGGAGCGGGGCATTACAGTCAAAGCACAATCAGCTTCATTGCTTTATAATTACCAAAATACTATCTATTTATTAAATCTAATCGATACGCCCGGACACGTTGATTTTTCGAATGAAGTATCACGATCTCTAACTGTTTGTGATGGTGTGATATTACTAGTTGATGCAAATCATGGTGTTCAGGCACAAACTGTGGCCAATTATCATTTGGCACGATCAAAGAATTTAAAGGTAATTCCAGTGTTGAATAAAATCGACCTGAAGCATGCCGATCCTGCCAGAGTTTGCAAGGAGCTTAATTCATTGTTCGATATTCCATCGGAAGATGTATTAAAAATTTCGGCCAAACTTGGTACTGGAATTGAAAGTGTATTAGAAGCTATAGTGTTAAAAATACCACCACCTGCTTCGAAACGAGATCTTCCGTTCTGTGGTGTAGTATTCGATGGCTGGTATGATCGGTATAGAGGAGCGTTGAATTTAATATATGTTAAGAATGGGGAAGTCACACTTAATGATCAAATAACATCTTGCAACACTAAGAAGTCATACGATATTAAGTCGTTGTCGATTTTACGACCAATTGAAACCAGTGTCTCCCGTTTAATTGCCGGGCAAATTGGACTGGTTGGTTGCAATATGAGAAACAGTCAAGAGAGTACTATTGGAGACACTTATCACCAAAAAAATGTTCCAGTTGAGCCATTGCCTGGATTTAAAACACTTAAACCACTTGTGTATGCTGGGATTTATCCAATTGAGCAATCACAACACGTTTCATTAAGAAGTGCGATCGAGAAACTTATTCTGAACGATTCGGTTGTGACTGTTATTCCAGAATCTAGTCCAGCACTTGGTCAAGGTTGGCGATTGGGATTTTTAGGATTACTTCATATGGAAGTATTTTGTCAACGGCTTCAACAAGAATTTGGAGCCGACCCAGTAATAACCGCTCCATCAGTCACCTACAAAATCAAACTTAAGAAAACAAAGCTAACCGTAAAATTAGGTTCTGATATTATAGAAGTGAGCAATCCAAATTTACTTCCGGAACCGGTGCACATAGAAGAGTATTTTGAGCCCTATGCTTTAGGAACCATTATTACACCCGCAGAATATTTAGGCGCTATAATAGGATTATGTGTGGAGCATCGTGGAATTCAAAAAACTTCGTCAAATATCGATAATACTAGAATTATGATGACCTACATGTTGCCACTCAATGAAATCGTTATTGATTTTTATGACTCGTTAAAGGCTTTAAGTTCCGGTTACGCAAGTTTCGATTATGAAGATGCAGGCTATCATAGCACAGACATCGTAAAATTATCAATATTTTTAAATGGGCAACATGTGGAAGAGCTAAGCTCCATAGTACATTACAGTAAAGCTCAGTACACAGCTCGAAAAGTTGTAAATAAATTGAAGGATATGATCCCGAGACAAATGGTACAAATCGCAATCCAGGCTTATGTTGGTAGCAAAATTTTAGCTCGGGAAAACATCAAAGCTTATCGTAAAGATGTAACCGCCAAATTGTATGGAGGTGATGTAACCCGTCGAATGAAATTATTGAAGCAACAAGCGGAGGGTAAGAAAAAAATGAGAACCATAGCGAATATAAATGTGCCCAAGGATACATTTATCAATCTACTGAAACGCTAAATAATTTTAAAATACTTTATTTTTGTTTAATAAAAATAGCAACTTAAACATAGCACCTTTGTTGACTTATTTTACTATTCGGATCAAGGGTAATTTTGTAGGCAAACTGATGTTGATCGTTTTAACTTTTCTCTACAAATTGGACACTCTGATTTTTGGCTCAACCAATCGAAAATGCAAGCCCAACAAAAGAGATGTCCACACCTCGTAATTGTAACGAAATTTATATTATCTAAGCACAGAACACATTTTTTATCTATTGTGATTTTATCACTAACTTTGCGTTTTTCCGAAATATTTGTGCCTCCTTTTGACCCAGTTTTATATTTCATCCGAATATATTGTAGAGATATGAATACCAATTGAAATAAGGAAAATATTCCTAACGTTTTGTATCCACCTACTGATTGGTTCTCCTTCAACCAATGCCGAACCAGTATGTAATTTATACCAGTTACTCGTTTTGAGATTTGATATTTCCCACCGTATATATAGAACAACGTCCGATGGACTGCCTTAACAAAAGGGATTAGTCTTTCAACGGAATGTAAACAATTGATTAGTGCTGTTCGTGCCTCATCGGTAATATCATCGTTCTGTTGTAAATTTGACTCGAACACTTTAAACAAATTCTTCAAAATATCTTCTCCGCCAAATTCTAATATCATCGTTATGAAATGAATCTAAAAAAAAATTCTATAAAAACTGTCCGAACTCGTTAAGTGCAACGGTTTACCCACCAATTTTGATGGTACCGAATTATACCTATGATCCACTTGAATGATACCCGTGTATTCTTCACCGAGTGTTTGTAAATTATTCAACGCTGTAAAACCGTGATAAGCTAGTTGGGAAAATATTTTACAAAATTTATTATACGTAATAAAACTTCGATTGCCCGTGACTCTCAGTAGTTCGGATAGATTTTCAGAAAGTTGCTCGGTTATGGCTAAATCTTTTTGTACGGTACGTATTATTTCGGCTTGCCCTGCCGCTTGATGATATAAACTCATTTTTATTGTAGATTTTATAATAACATTCTTAATTAACTAACCAATTCAGAACGATTCAATTAATTATTGGAGTTTGGACTATCTGTCATTTGTCAAAATAAAATAGATAAAATAAAATGAATATGTAATAGATTTGCCCAAAATAATTGAATATAAAAAAGCAAATTAAAAGCTGCCCTAGCGGAGGGAATTGGAGACGATAACTATACACTCGTTTTCGTAAGTGCTATAAAATATCATAAAAAAGGTATGGTATTAACACTATGGGGTTTCCAGCTTCTTAAATCGTGTATACGAGACCGAGATTCAAATCCTAAGAAATCAAGGCAAAACGAAAACAAATGTTTTATACAAGCTGCGCTTCACGACGTATTCAGAACCATAAAGCAAAAAGTATTTTTATAATATTATTATTAAGAGTTTTTTAAAATCCATTGCTGGTTTCTTACTGTGTCAAAAATCTGGCACCATCGGTTTCGATCCGAGTTTGGTCTTCATACTGTCTTAGACAATCTGACGAAGCCAAGCCTTTTCTACATCGTGGAGCCATCGTCGCATGCAATAATCTCGTACAGTACGTTTATGTTGATTTTTTAGGCTATGATTTGATATATGTCACCGGACGATTAGTAGCGCCATTATTTCAAAGGTGGAAATTTTATAAACTAAATATCGTGCTACTTTAATCAAGGTGGGAAATTTTGAAATTAAAAATGTATAATATTTATAGAAATTTCCGCTTTTGGAATTAATGCAGTATATATTTTCGCTGTATTGCTTAATAATAAAAATAAATTTATTTATATTTTACAGTGTGCTTAATACGTTTTTTTTAATTTTTTTTAGAAAAATTCGACAGTGTACAATATACATAAGAGGAATTTCGGATGAAATGTACATATTGTTATATTGTAATAAAATATTATGTATATATAAAATTTTTTATTTTTGTATATGATAGACCACGGAAACCATTTTTTCATTAGATTATAAACTGAAAAATTTGGTACATACGTGTAGATTTTGGGCAGATTGGTCCAATGCTAAGCGGCTTTGAGGAGTTCCCTATTTTAGTATGCGTTTAAATGGTAATAATATTTTGTTATGGACTATAAACAAATTTACAAGTAATTTAAGAAAATTTAATTGTAATATTTGAGTTAAGAAACTACAACAAATTAGATTCATATATTTACAACGAATTAAATTCATCTTAAAATTACATATGTATAAAACGAATTAAATTATAAATAAAAATCAATAAATTAAATGTACCTGCGTTAATTAGAAGTATTTTATACTCGCGAAGCGAGTTACTTCTAATTAACGCATAACCGAAAAATTTGGTACATACGTGTAGATTTTGGGCAGAAGCCAATGCTAAGCGGCTTTGAGGAGTTCCCAATTTTATTATGAGTTTGAATGTTAATAATAATAATTGAATATCAACGGAAAATTTTGATCTTTTCTGAAAGATTTAATATAAACCGAAAATATTGATATTCACATACCCGCATACATTGCTTGCAAAATGGGCCAAGCTATGGTAAATAAGTAATAAAAAAAACCATAGATTAATCGTAAATAAAATTTAATATTTAATCACAAAATTTAATCTACAATTGTTCAAAAACTATGATCCGTTTGCGTTTGGGTATAAGGAATCGAGATATTCAATTCTGCGCGTACTGCATTGAATTTGGGACTGATAATTAATAAATATGAATCACAAACAAAAAACGTTTTATTTATTATTACATATTGACAACAGGCAAAACTCGATATTTAAGGCAATGAGAATGTCATATCGTCGGTAAAAGAAAATCGAGATGATGCCTATTAAAAATATAATTTATATTATAAAAAAAACAAATACTTCAATCTCACATTTCAGATTTGACAGATAAAACTATGTACATATTTTTACAATTTTTTATCCTAGATTCAAATCATTATTTTATCCTGGTAACAAACCAAGTGTTATATTAAGCGGTTATCTAACCCACTAACCGCTATAGTTAAAAAAAAATCCGCTGTATACAAAGTGGCGCCAAGGGAAGTATTTTTTATAGCAGTATTCCAGTCCATCTACATCAAAATTGTGCATGGATAAGAAATATCTCTCGCGCACTGATGCAATTTGACTATTCGTCGTTTTTATGGTAAAGTTATATTCCGTTTTGTGATATAGAAAATTTATATGCGAACAGTTTTTGTTGTACAATTTAGTAAAATAAATAAATTTCTATTTAGGTTTTTATGAAAATATTTGTTTTCGTTCTAATGGAATTTTTCATTTTTTTGTCCTTTCGATTTTTCAGTAAAAAAATATTGATAGTAAATTTTACGTATGGAATTGATAGTGTTTAATTGATAAAAATTGATAGTAAATTTTACGTATCAGGCTAAGCTTCTATTTCGTAGTGTTTTACTATTTCCTCCATATTCCATACCAGACAAATCGAAAGCCATTTATGTACGATTGCACGTACATTTTATTTTAATTTTTTCCACGAGGCGCTTACCGTACTTTTACAAACATCAAATTTTTATCTCATTAGATTTTTTAAATTAAACTGCCAATACTAAGTATGATATATGTTATTTGAATATCATCTTTATTAATTTAATATATATAATTTGTGGTAGATTCTATCCAGAGGGTGGTTGATTCTTACTATGGAAACGGCTTAATCTTTGATTGCATCCAAACCCTGGAATAAGATATTTTAAATATATAAATTCTTACATGATGAACTTTTTCTAAATCGACAGACGAAACTAAGACACAACTACAATTTGATGGCACTTAGTATTTCTACCACATACGATCAGATTAGTGTATATATAAATTTAGTCATGAATGTTAGTGATTTAAACATTTCTTATAATAATTTGATGCTAAACTACGTAAATGTAAGAAATAACAATTTATTAAAACTTATATTTTTTGACGATAGAGGTAGAAAAAAAAGTCGAAACGAAGTTTACGTCTGATTTGACTCTTGAAATTTAACTTACGTTACATACGTAGGGATTTCCTGTTAATCTCTTGTCGCGTTGGTACATGAAACGTTCCCATCTTTCTTCTTTAGTTCTGCGGAAAGCCTGTAATAACAATAATATTTGTATTTTTCATTTTTATTTAAGGTGGTATGGGATAATACAGATAAGAAATATAAGTACATATATGTATGTATGTATATTATAGAGGTAATGAATGAATTTTATTTTTTTATCAGAGGTATCAATTACCAGTACTATTTTTTATTTCAAATGGGAATTAATATAAAATTTTAGTTAAATATTTGTATGAATAATACATTTTTGAATGTGTAATATGTATGGTTTTCAAAAAGCATGGTTTGAAAATCTTAGAATAGTAAATATTACTTTTGTATATAATGTACATACATAATAGCACAGATAAATAATAAGTAGCTAAACTAGTAAAAATAACTTATTGATTATTCCAAAATTGACTGATAACACCGGTTAATAAGTGAAAAATATATTTCAACTCAACCCGTGTATAGTAGTATTCAAATCTCGCTGGAATTCTGACAGTTATCGCGCAGAAAAAATATGGCGGACACACAGTGATGTATTATTAAGTACAATAATTCGTGTTCATTGTTTACATTTTTATGTTGTTTTTGTATTTAAGTAGAATAGGAACGTTTTTAATCACAAAATGTTTTTATAATTTAACTTTATAAGAATTGAAATTAATATTTAATTCGAAAAACTAAAAATTAAATTGAAAACTGATTTTGCTTTTTCTGTTGTTGTGGTTTTGTTCGATGTGAAACATATTTGGTCATTTGTTTACCCTAGTCCGTACCAAAATTAAACGTTCACATTGTTTCCAAAAGGCGTGCAATTTTTTTTTGACCTATTAATTTTCACTTGAAATATGATTGTAATAACATAAATACCTAATCATTTTGAATGTTTTGTGTATTAAAACTCAAATATAATCCTTTTTATTGGTTATTTATTATTTTATTTAGGTTTACTACCTAAGATAAATGCGACCCATCAAAATTTTTATAAATTTTTTTTCTACATCACTGAAAGCTGCGCAGAACAAATAAAAACAATTTTTTTAAAGATATGAATAGGACTATACTCGAGACCGAATTTATTTCCTAGGAAATCATAGCCGATCTCTCTTCTTTTTCTCTTCTTTGAGTTGAAATATATTTAACTTTGAAGCCGTGTCCTAGAGATCGAATTTACTTCCTAGGAAATCATAGCCGATCTCTCTCCCAATCAAATCAACTAAAATGACGAAAAACACGCCCCTTTTTCTCTTCTTTGAGTTGAAATATATTTAACTTTGAGCAAAAAACTCGCAGACGACCAACTGAAGCCGTGTCCTCGAGATCGAATTTATTTCCTAGGAAATCAAAGCCGATCTCTCTCCCAATCAAATCAACTAATATGACCAAAAACACGCCCCTTTTTCTTTTCTTTGAGTTGAAATATATTTAACTTTGAGCAAAAAACTCGCAGACGACCAACTTAATCACACAAAAATTCTCGTAATCACACAAACATTCTCTCAGAGAGAGATCGAATTTGATTTCCTAGGAAATAAATTCGATCTCGAGGACACGGCCTTTAATCACACAAAAATTCTCTTAATCACACAAAAATTCTCTCAGAGAGAGATCGAATTTGATTTCCTAGGAAATAAATTCGATCTCGAGGACACGGCTTGAGCAAAAAACTTGCAGACGACCAATTTCATCACACAAAAATTCTCTTAATTACACAAAAATTGTCTTAATCACACAAAAATTCTCTTAAGCACACAAAAATTCTCTTAATCACACAAAAATTGTCTTAATCACACAAAAATTGTCTTAATCACACAAAAATTGTCTTAATCACACAAAAATTGTCTTAATCACACAAAAATTCTCTCAGGGAGATCGAATTTGATTTCCTAGGATTTGAAATCCGGTCTCGTGTACAAGCCATCAAAGAAGAGAAAAAGGGGCGTGTTTTTCGTCACTTTAGTTGATTTGATTGGCTATGATTTCCTAGGAAATAAATTCGGTCTCGAGTACACAGCTTCAAAGTTAAATATATTTCAACTCAAGAAGAGAAAAAGGGGCCTGCTTTTTGTCATTTTAATTGATTTGATTGGGAGGGAGATCGGATTTAAATTCCTAGGATTTGAATTCGGTCTCGTGAACCGGACTTAATATTTAGAATTCTAAAAATCCTGTGTTAAAATTACTATTCATGAGTAATTTTATCAGCTTCTAAAGATTCGAATTTTTCAATAAAAATTTGATGAGGTCTTTGAATGAGATCGTTTAAAATAGTATTTGGCCAATACATTATTATCGGGATTTACACTACTATAACTGACTATTGGAGGATCACAAATTCTACGTAGCGGATACATTTTGAAGCGAATAAGAATGTCGTTTGATGTTGATGATTTATTTTTAGGATGAAAGCGAACAAATCAGTTCGGAATTTTAGCAAAGTGCGTGTTTTGTATTGAAATTTAATACCGGGTTTCCATCGTCAATAGCATAATAGTATTATACTATCATTCATAGTCGTGTTTCCATCATATAGTGTGAAGTAAGCCATTTAATTTTGTTTGAATATTGAAATTTGTCTTTTAATGTTTTATACAAATTTCATTACAATAATTAAATCACAATAACTATGTATGTAAATCAAAAACATAAAGTTATATCAAAATACCACAAAAAAAACTTCGATCGAATCGAAATTTTAAAAAAAAGTACCCTGTCATGAAATATATTGTGAATACAGTAGAGTCTCGATTATCCGATGTGGTCGGGTCCGAAGACAATTCGGATAATCCGGATATGCTCTGTAACTGTATGCACTGTAAAATGCTCTTGCATTTTATGGTGGTTAAAATAAACATGATATTTTGAATTTAAATTATTATTTTGAGTAATTTCAATGTTTTATTCATTCATATTTCACTAAACATACATATGTGTAATGTGTAAATAACAAAATAATTAAAAAATAAATAAATAATACATAATTAAGTGTTCGGATAAAGCGGAATTCGGATAAACAGTATTCGGATAATCGAGACTCTACTGTAATATAATTTGAACCTACTATATTTTTGATCTGAAATATTATAATAAAGTATTATACTAAATACTACCAATTTCGCGTTTCCATCGTCGTAGTATAATACTATTAAACTATTATCACGATGGAAACCCGGTACATATAAACTTGATATGTATAATAATTCTTTAGTATTTCCTCCATAGTACAATACCAGAAAAATCGCAAGTCATTTATTTATGCATTTATATTTTATTTTATTTTTTCCATGAGATGCACTTATCCTACTTTTACAATCGTCAATAAGGGCGCAAATAGTGTTGGGTGATACATAAGGCTAGCCTAACCATATATGTAATAATTATATGATACTTAAAAACCATATACTACGTCAGTTGTTGATAATTTGGTTTCCTGGGTGAACAATACCTATTTTGCCACGGTGCAACCCGGACAAACCTATAAGTGAAACACAAATATATTGTAAAGATGAGGAAAACGCGACACTAGCGAATACGAATGTAAGGACGCTACACTCATCCCACTTTTGGTTCAAGTTTAATATTTACTAGAAACTGAATACTGTTATTTAACAGTCATTGGAAGTGGTGAAATACTAGGTTCTGATATTGGTAATTCTGTTAGAAGTGAATCAACTTATAATTAAGTATGCATCTTACTAGTTCTAGTATGCTTGATTGAGATTATGGAGTTAATCTTTTAGTGCATATACTTCAAAGTCAAATTACAACAGGAACGTGTATTTTGTTGTTATTTTTTCGATACTGAAAATGTTTAGCGTTGAGAAAACGCGATTTTAGAAAATTTAATATTAAAGATAAGCTAGGCACAGCTCAAACCATGTCCAAGGCTGAGGATAAATATTTTTTAGGATATCAAACTACCCTCTGCAGCCTCAGAATTTTTTTATAAGGAATTATATATTAATTACTGAAATTTTCTAATAATTTTTGTTATGCTCACGAGTTATTACATAAACGAAAATTATTTATTACTTACATTCCCCAAAACTAATTTATTTAATCCGTATGCAGCATATCCGGGTATTGCTATGGCTACAGTAATAATTGCAGCCGCAGGAATAATTTCAAACCACATATTTCAAAATTATTTATTTTTTAATTTATTAAAGAAATAATAAAATATTTTTACTTCCAATCTGACATTTAACCACTAAAAAATAATGTAAGCTATTTTATGATTAGCGATGAAGTTCGTCTCAAGTACATATAAATACAAGTTTAATGTAGAACGTAAGAATTAAAATTTTCTATGTATTTAATTTTTTCTTGCTTTGATAGAATTGTGTCTTAATGCTTAAAATTTATTCATAACAATAGTTATATCGATAAAGCATTTAAGGAACAAGATTTAATGATCTGTATTGTTCTTCGTCGACTTCAGTCATCATGAAATTACCATCGGGCAGCAGGAGTACAACTCGACGTGTTCCACCAGGGGATGGTACCTCGGCTTGTACAACTTCAGCTGTTATTTGTCCATCCTGAGAATCACTGCCGTCTATACTAATTGTTAACGTTTGTGTTGGGTTAGTACCTTCACCTTCTGTCTTTATGATATAATGTCCTTGGTCCTCTTCCATTCCACTCTGCTGTTGCATAAGCTGCGTTACATTTTCTCCATTAGGATCTAATCCTAAAACACCATCATCATCTTCTTGAGCCGCAATGTAGACGCACTGTTGTTCACCATCACTACCTTGCGCGATTAATATCGTTTGCCCTTCTTCATTTTTGCCTGCAATTTGATAAATTGTACCATCTTCACCAGTTACAAGCAGTGGAGAGCCATCCTCATTTGTCATTGGTTGTAGTTCCTGAATAGTATTTTGATCTTCTATTTTCAATTCTTGCGTTGCTTGTGTTTCTATTTTTGGTTCAATTTTAATTGATTGTTCAACCATTGGTGTGGGTTCTGGAATTGGCTCTGGACTTGGTGGAGGTGTTTTTTCACCTTCAGCACGTAACAAAACTTTTCCTGTTATTGGGCATAAAGTCATTGGAAGTGGTGGACTATCTGGTTCTGGCGGTGGTAATTCTGTTGGGAATGGATCTGGAAGTTCATCATCTTCTTCGTCCTCGTCTTTCATTTCATCGGGGAATGGTTCAACCGGTGTTGGCTCCTTACTATTTTGATGATGTGGTGAAGGTGCCGGCCGTCTTACAAGTTTTCCATCTGATGTTCGATACGTAATTGACTTATGGGTTTCTGGCGTTGATTTGGTTGAATTTGGTACACTTTTTACTATTCGCGTGATTGTTGTCTTATTATGAATTGTTGAGCCTTCCGGTGATAAACTAAATCGCTTTGGTTGTGCCAATTTTAGACCAGGAGTTTGTTTTTGCGGTTTAGACACAACACGTTGAATTGGCTGTTGAGGTGACACCGTTTTTATTGGCGAAGTGATGAGTTTTGGAGAATTGGAATTACTATCGATTCCTTTATTTGGTTCATTTATACGAATTACGCCGGATTGAGCAGAATCACCTTTAGATAAGACACGTACTTTAGCTTCAGTTGAACTAGTTTTATTAGAGTTTATAACTACACCTGGTTTCTTTATAACGCCTGTTGCTGTTTTGCCATCTTTTGCGACCACGACTTCGGCTGAATTTTTATTATTGACAGTAGTACTGCTCCCGTTTATGATCTTCTTGGTTACCCCATTATTCTTGACAGGTGTAGAAACATTAGAATTAAGATTTTTATTTACCTGAACTATTCTTACATTGCCACTTTGCTCTGCTTTACGCAAGGCTTGAGCTACGGCCGGATTATCGGTTTTAATTTTTTTTGTCAAATTAAAACTAAAATCATCATCCGGATCGTCGGTTAGATCATCCTCCTCATCAGCTGAGGACTGAATTTTACGTTTCATCGATGTAATTGTAACACCACCCGATTCATCATCAGCCGCACACCATTGCTTTACTTGATCTATGGCCTTCGATTTTGAATTTCGAGAGGGACGCGTTGGTGAAATTGTCGTATTTGCAATACTCTTTACCGAATTGGGTGTTGGTGGCTTGGCATTATTTTGATTTACTTGCTGGAATTTTGCCCGTTGCTCTTTTTGCCTTGCTAATTGTTCTTCGAAATGTTCGAGCAAATGTTTACATTGATCGAAATGAGGTAACTGTTCCCATGTATTCTGATCGTGTGTATAATTCTCCCATTTCACTAAATATTCGTATTGCTTTTTCCGTGGATTAAAACGTTTCGCTAGAATTTTTTCAACCGTCTCTTCATCGAGAGTGTTATCGGCACTGGTCCGTTTTGCAATTCGAGATAATGGTTTTATGGGAGTACGAGTTTGTGGCGAAGTTTTATTTACTGTTGCAATTGGAGGACGATTCAATATTGATGGTTTTTTAATTGGTTCTTTTTTATCGTCTTCTAAAATGAATAGAAGGTATATTATTATAAAAGATTAAACGGACTCAATTTATATAAATACTCACTAGTTGCTGCGTCCACCACAGTTTTGGTAATTTTAACAGGCATTTCTTGAAGATTTCCTTGACCCATCTGAAATTAATCCAAGCTTTAAAAATAAATTCATAATTATTTTAATTGATTTAAATTACTCTGCCGAACGACTGAATAGTTCTACCGGCTACGACCCAAGTTTCGCGTATCGTCTCATCCATCTTCACCCAGGTTTGATATAACTTCCATGAATTAATGTTCAATGTTTCTTCTGAATTTAATTGCGAGGCTTTCCACAAAAGGAATGCCCATACTTTTGGTTTTGTCTCCCGCTAAAATATAAATATAATTATACATTTTGAAGTTACCGAAATAATGAGAATTCGCTCCTATTCAACTTACACAATCTCGTAGACTAGATTCATTTGTACAGCCATTATCCTTATGTTCTTTAAATAATTCGATAAAATGGAATACGCTGTGACAGTTGCCACAGACTAAAACGTCAGTTTGGGCCATTTCCGCTTGGGCAACTAAAAATATATTATTGTAAAAAGCGTATAATATGTGATATACAACCAATAAATAATTACCTTTAATAATTGCAGGATGTTTTCCAATATCTGAAGGGTCAATATCTTTGTCCATTTTAAAAAATCTGAAATAACAACTTTTTTAAAATAATGAACTAATTTTTTTACTCAAACACATCGCAAGAAATGGGATACGCCATTCGTTGTAGAGATTTAAGGTAGATTGTATTAATAATCAATAATCCAAAGTAATAAAATAAAATATATGCAAACAAAATTTTACTTAATAAAGGTTAATTTAATTTTTATTTCGGTACATAAATAATATAATTTTACGAAAATTCAATTTACCATTTAAGCACGAATCAAATTTACCGTTTATACAATCTACATTAAACTATTTCCAACTAGTAATGGCTTCTCTTAATACCTTGTTTGTTGACATTAAACGAATTGATTAAAATTGCAAAGTTCCAATATATTTGGTACGCGCCAAAAAATATTATGTATAAATAACTCACAATTCAATTGATAAACTTATTTCTTATAACATTAACTATATTAACACGATATTGTTTAATACAAAATACAAAAAATATACTTTTATATATTTTTTCAATAAAAACATTACCAAATTCTACCTCACTTTTCCCATTTAAAAATGTCGGATTTGTTCATTTATTCGGTGCTTATGCGTCGCATCGGTATTTCGACCAATCACATGTATCATCTAACCTATAATTAATAAACGCTGAATTCAATAAAAATTGGTTTTTCAAACCCAAATTTGAAAATATTTTATCGGAATAAAATAAAATAAATAATTAAATATATTTAAAAATAAAATTATATTTATAGAGTTTTATAAATATATTTAAATGTACCAACCTAATATATTATATTGTAAATATTTATATTCATTATATTCAGCGTAATTATGCTGTCAGTGTCAGGTTCATTGTTAGATTTTTAGGTTAATTTGTAATTATAATAAAGTACATTTTGATCAATAACAAATATTTTCAATAAATAAAATAGTTTTTGATTTTATCTAGTATAAATAATTATTAACATTAATTCATAAAATATTTTATATGCTATGGTCTTTTATGGAAACCACTTTTGAATAAACTAATGGGAGAAGAACAATAGGCTCATTATTTTGGTTTCTTGTCAGAAATAACCATGGATAAAAGTCAAATAATGGATAGTAATAATTGTGATATAACTTATGAAAATTCATTTGAAGAAACTGTCTCCGTGAATCTAGGATTTAATTGCAATCCTGAGGCTAAGCAAATTAACGAAAACAGTTTTTTTGTTTATAGAGATGTTGATAAATTTCTTAATAATTCGACGATAAGTGACGGTTTTTATACATGTTTTGGTAGAGAAATACATAAAGATGTTGCCAACGAGGCGTATATATTAGATGTTTTGTTCAATAGAGCTAAGTAAGTTTGGAAGTATTGATGGTGTTTTGGTATTTGATATATATTTTTCGTTTCCCGCCTTTTTAAATTTTACCTTCATAATCTGCGAAAGATTCATTTTATTTGGCTAATTTGGTTCGAGTCTTAGATTACTTTTTAATTTCAAACAGCAACTTCTGTGTCGTTAATTTGATACATAATAACAACGATTGTTGTTAATATGTAGCAATATTTTCAAGTATTTATTACATATTTAATTTGACGCTGATCTTCCTATTATATCTCTATTTTTTTATTAACTCATTTCAGCTTATCTTACAACATAATCAAAACTTCAACAAATCACAATTCTTTACTAGAACGGAAAACGACCATAAAAAACGAACGCTACAACATCCGAAATTATCTGCAGGTTATACGAAATTTAAATTTCCAAACTGATAAAAATATAATTCAAATACGGCGCGACGTGTCATCTCTATACAATCGTATCGGTTTACTCTCATTAATCGAATGCGATATTAAATTACAATTTGATAATCCGTATCATCTGATACACGGCCATCTCGATTGGAAGTGGCTTATGTTAACAATATTACTAAAACTGGAAATTCAACCGAATCGTGGCAATGTAATTTTAGAGGGAACAAAATTTGAGAAACTGTTTAAAATCAATCTCTACGATTTGCTACAATTCGCAATCAAGCGATTTAATAAAGTCAAAATCTGCGATTTGTATGACATTTCTCCGTTTCCATGTATATGTTTTAAAGAATTTTGGATGTTACTGCATACTTTGCTGAAGAAATATAACATTTCGTTTTGGAATCAATTGAGCATGTGCCTTAAGTTAATCGATGATGGGACTAATATTTACGAGCTGTACAACGAGCCAATTCCAAATGGGAAATTTAAAAACGTGGAGGTAAACAAATATGAACTATTCAGCGTTTGGATATATTCGTATTTATCGCACACCATCCACATGGATGAATCGGCTTTTCACAATACAAGTTACGAAAATAATTATGAATTTTTGGTAAAATTAACGACCACCTTTCTAGCAAACAATCCTCCCGAACAGGACTTGCGTGTATATTTATTCAATTTAAAAGGCGTTGTTATGCCGTGGCAACCGAAAATTGAAGTTGTAATGGCGTTTTGGAATTATTATCATAAGCAGCTGAATTTACCGTGTGGTTTGCCTGGGTCGACAGTTAGTTATGTTTCAACGAAAAGTATTTCGAATAGTGAAGACATACTAAATAGTATTAAAAAAAATTGCTCGCAGCAAAGGTTGAACGCAAATCAAACGAGTTTTACGATGTTTACGAATATCCTGAGTGATCTAATCAAGCATTTAAAATTGTTAGAAAAACAGAATCAAATTGATAAAATTCTCGGTCGGATATATTCACGGTTACCACAATCGAAACTAGTTTTGCTGGCGGAAACAGGATTGAATAATACGGCAACGCTGCTCATAACTTTGTGTTTGGCGACAAGCAATCAAGAAATTTTAAATAAAGTTTGTGATATCATCATGCAATATCCAATAGAGAAGGTAAATGAAAATCGACAAAATTGTGTTATTAAAATTCACATAATGCTTATTATGCTATTGATTGAAAATAATTTAAATATTGAGAGCTACTTAGAAAAGTTGCTGAATCGAGTCAGCGACCTAATTAACAGGATTACTGAACATGAAGGCAAACCGTTCCATATTCTAAAGATATTATTCGATGGATTTATCAGTATATTCCAAAATGATGGACCGTTTATATTGGGCGAACATCTTTTATTTGGCCCATGGATTTTAAACTATTTAAATGATGCGTCTACCCCAGAACTAGATCGTTTGTTCGAGTTAACAAATAGCATTTTACTTCAAATCTATCGTAGCGATGATGAGGACTCCGCAAAACTATATAATTCAATTTACGATAATTTATACCCGTTTGTTAAAAAAAAATTCGCTACGTTGAGTAATTCCAAACAGATAGCTACATTAGCCTCGAATATGTGCGTCTGCTATCGTGATCGATCAAAATTCGAGAATATGATAAATGACTTTGTAGAAATTGATTGCAGAGATACCGAACAATTTTTACAATTTTGGGCCAATCTAATAAAATCGGAAAATGTGTTTTACATCAAACATTCGTTGATCATCAAGTGCTGGATCAAATGCTGTCTATTCACGTTGCATGAAAATGACGATAAGGATTTAAACGAATTTTCAGTGTTTGTATTTGAGCTGGAAGAATTCAAGGAGATATGTTTAAATCCATTACAGAGCGATGGTAACTTCAGCACGACCAAAAATATTTTACATACATTTTTCCACCGTGTCGAGGCCACATTCACTCAAATGAGAGCGACCACGGATCGATCCAAACTAATCGATAAATTCCAATATTATTTTATGGATTTGGAAAAATGGGTTCCACCTCAGATGACCATCTCACGGGAATTTACGATCAAATTTTTCAAAATGATTTCAAATTTAATACTTTTCTGTGGGACAATTGCGTATCAACGTCAAAAACCTAGTAATATTTTCAATATGGTGATGGAGAAATATGTGCTGCCAGTAAATTTGTTGATGGGACGAAAAATACCAGATCTTACTATGACACAGTCGATACATTGTGTGTTCCCGTTATTGATATATGGCATATCGAAAATGGATTATACGAGAGACGCGCAGTTGAAAATGTATTTGAGTAATTTGATTGAAAAGTGGTTTCCACATTTTCCTACGGTGGTAAGTATGAAATTTAATAAAAAAATATGTTCCCATCCGTGACAATGTATCAAATTTGACACATTGCCGTGACCAGGATTCGAACCTGGGTTACTACGGCCACAACGTAGGGTCCTAACCACTAGACGATCACGGCTATTGGAAACTTATATTTGTAATGAACTATTCAAAAAATAATGATAATAATTTTATTCTTGTTGCCAGTCTCGTAAAACCGACATCATTGTTAAACCATTTATTCACATAAGTAATAAGTGCGACGGCCCAATGTTATCATTTCTGTGTCGAAAATTGACACTAAATTTTATTACTGTAAAAGATTCTCGGCAACCACATTCTCAAGCATGCCTAGCAATTACTGTTATTAAAGAAATGTTTACTGCTGTTAAACTGAAGGAAGAAGATGCAAAATTATGTATACTTGTCGAATCTACACTGTACGATCTGCTAGTGCATGCATTTCGCACAAATGAAGGAGCACCGAGTAATAAATCGAGTCTATTATATTTTGTTGAAATATCGGAATTTATGAAGCAAACCAATTGCCCGGCACAAATTAAAAATGCGTTTATGGAGTCGATTCGGAATCTTGTAAAATCTTATTTATCATATCAAACGGAACTTTGCTTAAAGTAAATTATTATCGTGCGTTATAAAATTCTGATAATAACAATGTTTTTTTTATAGATTTTTCATTCGAATAGTAAAATTAAATCCGTCAAATGGGATGGATCTATTACAAATGATAAAAACGGAGTTTCGGGAACTTGAAAAAATTCGAAAGAATGACACGTTCTTACAAAATTTGTTTACTAAATTTGAAAAGAGCGTACGAGAATTATGTTAAAAAAGGTTGTTAATAAAAGTAGTTTTTGATAAGATTTATTATAATTGTTTATTTTTGACTGTAAATACGTGGCCTAATGAAATTGGCAATTTTTTTAACATGTAGAAGTTTCTAGTCTTTGTTGCTCTGCTTGACAATACTTTCATGAAAATGATGAAGAAGTAACACAGATCACAGACTCTAGTGAGACTAATATTGAAAGACTCCACTTTAAAAACTGAATAGATAATAATAATTTATTTAATAAGGCACAAAATATCTATGAATAAACTTGTTTTTAATTTTTTATAAAATATCTAGAAAATAATAACAATTTTATGCCTATATTTTGTCCGAACGATATTGAATTTAGTCCGTACTGAGGTGGCTATAACTAATCAATTCCCATCCTTGTGATGAAATTTCTCAGGATGCTCAGCTATATAAAGAATATAAAGTAGTGGAATAGCAACACATAAAGCTAATATACCAAGTAATAAACATATCCACGATATATCCCAGTCAGACCCTGAAAAATCAAATAAATCATTTTTACGTTTTAAAACTATTGGATGTGTTGGCATATCATCTTCGTTATGATCACTTTCAATCGTTTCATCCCTATCTGTTTGATCGTTATCCAAATACTTGGTTGATTTTAATTTTGTATTCAAAATTATTTCGTTTACGGATGTATCCTCGTTGACGACACTACTACTACTACTTGCATTTGGAGGCAAATCTATTGTACGTGGTGATGCTTGTTTCCCTGTAATATGGATTTGAAATTGTATGTTCTCTTTATTTTCTAGCAGCGATGGCACAAGCATGGAGTTTAACGTCGCGGGTATCAAAATTACAGATCTTGCATGTATCTCATTATCTTTTTCAATTTTATTGAGCCTTTTTATTTCGGCAACGGTACAATTGTATCGTAAGGCAATCGCTTGCAGTGTATCATTTTCAAGAATTTGAGCCTCGATTGTTGGATCTTTTCGTACAAATGTTTTTTGCATTGGAATATCATCACTTAAGTTGTATGTATCTAGTAACTCTGTGTACTTGATGTCAGATTTCATTGCTCTGAAAATGTTTATGTGCAATTAGACAATTGTAACGCTAATATCTAAATGTTTAACTTACTTTTGTCTTTTCATCTCGCCACCATACATATGATACTAAATTCGATTTTTTTGTTAAATAAAAAATTGTTTAAAACCATCAAAATATTTATTTCATTAATAAAAAATTCTTAATACTACTGAGTGCTGTCATTATTTTGTAAACGTCAAACTTTTGTACACTCTTGAAATGGAAATTGTTTACAGTGTAATTCTAGTACTACATATAATGTTATATATATCTTAAAGACATAGACGGCGGTAACAACACCGCCAAATTAAAAATACACGGATTTCCATAAGCGCGAACAGATAAACAACAAACACCGTCCCGTCAAAATATATTTTTTTTATATTTGTTGAGGCGTTTGATGTTCCTGTACATATTCATGAAAATAGCTAACGAAACAATAAAACAGCGGTTTAAATCATTATTTTAATTTAGTGCGTTTGTACTCAGGGATAGGTCAACCCTGAGTACAAACGCACTAAATTAACATAATGATTTAAACCGTGGTTGTAGTGTTAACTTTGGATTAAATTCGAGTTATCTATTTTAGCGTTTAAGTATCTATTCCATTTTCTTTTTGAGGTACCTGAATACAAATAACAAATATGTTTTCTTTTTTCAAATAACAATATGTTTTTGTTCATTTAAAAAAAAATGTTCCATTTCCAAACTTTTCTTTCATGAATTTCAATTTTTCTCAAGCCATGTTCACTAGAATTTATACAGAAATAAATGGAATGATATCACGCGGGAATTCTCAGGAAGAGTAAAAAATACATTATAATTTACACACACGTGCAAACCGGAGAAAATATAGTCAACTTGACTTTCTGTAATATGTAATATAATTTATAAAGTTTATTTAAATATTTTTAGTCGAAGAGATTGACGCACATTTACACGTGGGCGTTTTATTGTTGGTTTAATAATGCATTTATTAAATTAAATTTATTTTAAAAGTAGTTTTCATGATTTGTATGGAGCGTATTTTGTTTGTTATCACTCGATCAGTACTAATACAATCTATCATGAATTGGCCATATATACCTAGGCATTAGCTGTATACGCGAGACCGGATTCTAATCCTAGGAAATGAAATCCAATCTCTCTACCAATCAAATCATTTTAGTTGATGAATAAAATAACGCCTCTTTATGAGTTGAAATATTTTTAACTTCAAGCGATGTACACGAGAACGCTATAAACCCTAGGATTTAAAAGTTGAAAATATTTCAACTCATGAAGAAAAAAATGGGAGTTAATTTGTAATTTTAATTGATTTGATTGGGAGAGAGATCAGATTTAAATTCCTAGGATTTAAATCCATAGTACGAATTTTAAATCCTAGGATTTAAATTCATTCTCATGTACGCAGCATGGTATATGAGTGTACAGTTCCCAACTAACTTATAATACTACATATAATGGAAATGAGTGTATATTTCCATAGTAATCTCGCGTTACTACATATTTCGTTTAAATAGTTTCGCAATAATCGACTGTTAACCACTATATCGTACTCTTTTTTCAAATCGAGGTTAAATGAATGAGTCGAAATTGTTCCATATGAAAATTGAGTTATGCAAATATGATATATGTAATATATAATATGTGAAATGGATTTATTCCTCTTGTGCAATGTGGACCGCGATATAATTTCGACGAAACTGCTAATACGTACATATAATATTTAACAAAATTAAATAACGTAATGTGCGATTTACGGGCCAAAACGCGAAGTAGATGGTACATACCGAGCTCTGTACAATATCGAGATCAGATGACGACCCCCGATATTGTACAGTACACTGGCTTGGTTACGTTCTGTGTGCTGATCCGGAACGAATAGTGTAGTGATCTCTGAAAGGAGAGCCACTATATGTGCATAGGTCGTTGCAGGTGGCTCCACCGTGCAGAGAACGACTTGGCTTCTTCAGATTGTCTAAGACAGTATGAAAACCAAGCTGAGGATCGAAACCGTTGAAAATACAAAATGTATTGTGATTTACTTTGTTGGCGTCATCGTTTACTTTTAAAATCCATCTTATTAAAAATATATTTAAAATACACAAAAAGCGTATTGGTATACAATTATAATTTATCATTATCCTTTAATAATTATAAAAAAAAATCGTTACTTTTTGTATTTTGGCAGTAGTTTTTCGAACGATTTTGATATTTAATTTGGTTTAGTTAAAGTTGAGACACAGATAATGATACTTACTTATACTTGTGAATTCACTCATAGAATTATTTGGCAGTTGACACTTGACACACTAAAATCGTGAGCTGATGTACACTGCAATCGAAGGAAGTCAATATGGTTTTCAACAACAATCGTAACAGTTTTGCAACTAACTGGCTCAAAGTTTAGTAATAAAATTTGTTTATTTAATATACATACATAATTTATAAAGCGCAAAAGGCATACAAACTAACCACAAGCGAATTAGTCCAAATTAAACGAATCATGAAATTCAAATACAACTGTGATTATCATACAACTGCCTAATCATCAAATTAATTATAGTAAATAGCATTTAATTAAATATATAAAATTTGGTTTTTAAATTTGTTCGTTACTTATAAATATACAATTATGTTTATTTTACGAGATAATTCTTTTCATGGTCGTTCATAACACTTATTGGTTTGATTCCCACTAGCTGGCCAATCACAGTTAAAACAACAGCATAATTAAAGTACCAGAATGACAAAAATATAACTAAGAATATTGCATCTAAAATGAACAATGAAAAAATATTATAAATTAATCTTATCTATTAATCAACGAATGAATAAAATTACTAATTGAAATAAGTACGAATTAGAAAATATTTACTTACGTATGGTGTATCGCTCCCATTTTTCGACTATGTGTAGCTCGGTTACCATTAAATATCTAAACCACCAATAGTTTATAAATTTTATTAAAGTATTAAACATTCTGAACAAGTTTGTTAATTTTAAATTGAACTATTTTGGAAATTTTTACATGTACAAATAAAACTTGTGATATGAAAATTGTGTTGATTTAATACGATACGATATATAGCGAGGCGGTAGCAAGAGCTGTCAATTTCAATTGATTTGACTAGACGAATACAAATTACAATGGACGCACCACTTGCGGTAAAAAATAAAATACAGTAAGCGCTGTAGAATTTTGATTCGTGTTAATATCACAAAACTCTTGGTAAATTAAATTTTTAGTAATAATTCTACTAAAAATTTTAACTTAATTTTGTTATTTATTTACCATATCCACAGTTTACTAACAACCTATTATGAAAAAAAAAACATTTAACATATGTAAGTATGTATTGACGATTGTAAAAGTAGAGGAAGCTCCTTTCGTGGAATAAACAAACACAAATTAAAAGAGCATAATGACTTGCCATTTGTGTGGTATTGACTGACTGTGACTGTGTCCGAAACCTGTGATAAAAAATCGTGAATGAATTTTTTGACATTTGTTTGACAATTATTTCCTTACATTCACGATATTTTATTATGCTGTCCGAAATGTGTAATAAATCGCTTCACCTCATAAGTTTTTTCCCCACGTCATATATATATTTTAGTTTTCATAACCTCAAATTTTTTGTGACAACTAATAAATTGTACAGAAAATTTACAAAAAATTATATTAAAATAATGGATCCATAATCCTTTTAATGGTTCTTTATTATTATTATATTCACATACAACAACGGTTAAATACCAGGATGTTGTTGAGTCGAAACAAGATGCCATATACACCACACAGCCAAAACCCAATAATAAAATGAATTTTGGCATATGATGACACTGAGACCCGTAAACAACTACGCGTATCAGCCAAAACATTTCAACAAATTGGATTGTTTTTAGATAAAAAGTGTAGTGGGTGGTCTCCAGAGCTTGAACTGATGGCATTTTTGATATGGGTCGTATAATGCCAAGGATGAACTTGAGCCTGATATAAATTACATATATCGTAAGCAATATTTCAAATTAACTGTTGAGTTTGAAAAAGCAAATGCTAATTATATTTTTGGTTTAAGGCTCTACTTTATCTAGAACAAAACTCAAAATTGATGTCGATATTTAAATGCCAAAAAATGCGTCTAAAATTAAATGTCAAATAGTTTAAATCACCGCTATCGAAAATTACAAAATATCCCGTGAAAAAAATGTTTTTTTGCCACTTATGACATCTAATTAAAAAGGGATGAACTAAAAAATACACGATATTTAGTTGATTCCTAAACCATTTTTACATTGAAGATACATTTTTTTCAATAAATTGATTTGAAACAAAACGTGTGTTACTCGCTTGTGAATATATTTAACTATGCTTTAAAAAAGAAATTAATTCGATACCTAAGTTTATGTGGGCATAAAACGATTTGAACGATACACAGGTTTTCGCAAATTGAGTAAAGTAGAGCCTTAATTCAGAATAGATCCACAGTTGAAAATGTAGTTGAACCAGACATATTCGAAGCAGAGTTCAATATTACTGACAGTTTAGAAATCTCAGGTAATGAACAGGAATTGGAAAATGACGACGATATCGAAGTAACAAAAGATGATTCTGAAAGTGGTGAATCAAAGTCTGTATCTGAGAGTAATGAGGAAGAAGAGTGGACTGAAGCAATTTCAGAACGAAAACCTACGAGGGGTGGTTTACGTATAAATTGTGAGGATTGCAATAAAGTGTTCAAACGTCTATGATCGCCATCGCCGAGCTCGTAATAAACGAGTTGATAATTAGTTGTTAATTAAGGCGCATATACAAATGCACGAAGGCATATTACTTTACGAATGTATAATTTGTCAGCAGCGATTTAAATTTAACAATCGTTTGAAAAGACATACGGCTACACATTCCGAGGAGCGTCCGTTTAAATGTGAAACATTTCAAAATTGTTTTAAAACTAAAGATCGACTACGTGAGCACGGTAAAATACATATGCCAATGGAGGAACGGCATAAAAATTATCACTTGTGGGAAAAACAATGTTGAGCTGAATCGACTTTGAGACAAACCAACTTTGTGCAATGAGTGTGAAAAAGATTTTAGAACACTTTATCAATTAAACATGCATAAACGTACTCACACTGGAGAAATTTGTGGTAAAACATTTTCACGAAATGATGGTTTGATTATTCACCAGCGCCTGCATATCGGCGAGAGACCCTATAAATGTCGGTACTGTGATAAATCGTTTACTGATTCAGGTGGCCGTAAAATGCATGAACATGTTCATTTAGATGACCGACCTTATAAAAATGTGTTATATAACAAAGCTTACAATTTTGGTAGCAGCCTGATATCACACATTAAACTAAATCATCCTAAGTAAATTGGTAGGATACAGCAATATTAATTTTTATAAAACATTATTTATGTTAATTAAAATTTAAGTAATAACAACATTGAAATAAACAATACCTATCTAACTTTATAAATTTATGTACATTTATTAATTTGAGCGGTTTTGATATAAGGGTTAGGAAGGCTTAAGTTACATGAGAAAAATTGGCTGGCAGTAGTTTTTAACTGAAAAAATGAATTAAGAAAACAGAAAAGTAATCTAAAATCGTTAATATTTGAATTTACAATATTTGTGTGTATTTAAAAATCAAATGTTGGACATTTGAATATTTCTGTGGATTTACAAATCAAACGTTGGACATGCGCACACAAATTATTCGATAGCTGTCAAAAATTATCATAGTAAAGGCACATATTAATAATATACATATGCGACAATTCGTCAACCGAAAATTTTGTCTGCATCCCTTACGAATGTTTTGAAATTATTTGACAGTCTTGCACTGTTAAAAAATTTTTTTTTTAATATTCCAAACTTCTGTCAAAACATTGAAACTTTCATAGTGATTTATATATATGTAGTAACAAGTAAGTTGAAAAAATTAAATTTTTAATTTTATTTATATTTTATATAATTTTATCTTTTGTTAATCGTAATTTTAAATATATTAACATGTATTTTAAAATGATGATTTAATTAGTTTTTAGGTTATGGAAGCTTGCTGGATTGGGAGAATTAATTTGTCTGTTAATCATCAGCATGAACAGTATGTTTAGAGCTGTCAATTTTTAGTGTTTATTTGAAGTTTTTTGTGTTATAAATAAATAAATAAAGCAATATATCAATAAAAAATATCTGCATTTCATTTTTATTATTAAAAATCTTACATTGCGTTAGTACGTTGCGGTTGTGGTGCTGGGGCATCAAAATAAATTATACCAATTTTTTGTAAATATTTGTCGTATGACGAATCTCTATCAAGCGATGGTTTATATAATTCACATAACGCTTTGAATAGGGATAATTTCTTTGTATCTAAATTGTGCAATAAAATGTACAAAAAGTTAATAAGTGGAAATTTAAATGGTGGCTCAACACGTAATTTTTGGATGGTATTTTGTATATGTTTCGAACGTTTCAAAAGCTGCGGTGCGTTCTTTTATACATAACTGTTAAACTACTTGAGCTATAAATAAATCAGTTTCTTTCGAATATCATTTAGTTTTGTTATCAACATTTGACCGCATCCAGCTCCGTCTTTTGACAACAAATAATGATGCCGAGCTTGCTCTAGATTGCCTTCAGACCAAAAAATGTCTGCAATTAGTTTATGTAATTACGGATGGCCTAATTTCGCTTTGGACACTTCGCTACTCCATGATATTGCCTTAATCTGTAAAAAATAATCTAGCATAAATAACTTACAAATAAAACAAATTGTACCAAATATAATACCAATAAAGTTTCCCGTTCAATAACATTAGGAGCAATTTAATTCAATAAAACACCGATACGCTGAATCCAAATTTCATAGTCCGATAAATTTGCTTTCTCCAAAACATCCACGATTAGAAGACTTAAATCAGCTCCACTCGCTGATTGTTCATGTTTCAAAAGTGTTGTGGCACCCACTCATGTTTCAAAAGTGTTGTGTTATATAAAAGCTCCAATAATTCTTCGTATTTTTTTTGTGACAAATACCGAAAATATAATGTTCTATACATTTGATGAGCTTCATAATAATTTCCGGATTGTATTGAAGCTTCTAATTTAGATAACCCGGGGTCTACACTATGCAAATTTGCTGATATTTTCTCTCATGATAATTTATGTTTGTATGTGTTTTTTTCAATGTATTGTTAAATATTTGTTAAAAAATTATCATAACTGGGCATTTTACTCTCATGATAATTTCTTCGAATGTCAAATAAAATTCGGTGAATACTGTCAGAAAATTAGTAGGTTTTTAAAATCGTGAATATTTTTTTTATGCAGCTATGAAAAAAATGAAAACCATAGTGACTTTTCGTGAAAATTTCATGATAATTTTTTCGTGAAATAGCCTCCTGATAATTTGCTGAGAATGTCAAAATATGTATAATATACTTACACATACATTGGTAAATTTAATTTCATGAGAGAAAATATCAGCATATTTGCATAGTGTAGACCCCGGGTAATAAAACACGACACACCAACATTAAAAATCGTTGGTTGCTTTTGTCGTACGCACAGTAACCTGACGAAAATATCCCTTGTGATTTTCTCCGGATTGAAAGCCTTTATAGTATTCTTCCATAACTGTTTTCATTCGTCCACAAAGAATTTGTAGCTCATCGGGTGTTTCAACTTCTATTGAACCACAGGAATATGTTGCAACATGAAAACGTATGAAAAACACGATTGTGTGACTAGTTCAATTCAATTCAACTAGTGATTTACGTATTCGTTTAGGATCCAGGTCATTTTCAAGCTCTTCATATTTATATTTTGCGTATGGATGGGAAATTGGTTGAGCAGCCTGAAAGATATAATTGAATTACATAACTCATTTATTCGTAGTTACTTTTACAGCTTCGGTTTTGCTGGAATTTTTATTAAAAGCACCAACAAAACATCAGAATTTCCCACAAACAATATACATATCGATTATTATAGTTAAGATTGTTATGAAATACATACCGTGACTTTCATTGTTTGTCCCTTCCAGTTATAGTCATTTGAAACAAACATACACATAATGACTGCCTGGTTTTGTCATTTTACTCATTGAAATTACTCGATTCACATTATCACAAAATTCAATTAAATCAATTTATTTAAATAAAGCTACAATTTTTATTAAATCAATTAATTTAAATAAAGATACAAAAATGTTTAGAAAATGCCGGTATTTTGACAGATATGGCATCAAATAAATTAAATAAGCGCAGTAGTTGTACTTTATGACGCTGATGTCACTGTTTAAATTTTGTACACTGTCATGTTTTGTAAATTGATTTTTTTTAAAATAATTATGCCACTATAAAATTATGTATTATCATAAAAATATAGTTGCATATGCATCCCTTGCGAAAAATAACTCGGTTGAAAAAGTTTCATATAAAAGTTGAGTAATGTCGCATATGTATATTAGTAATATGTGGTAAAGGCGTTGCCACATGACAAAAATATCGGCGAAAGCCTGGGACCGATTTTTTCTTTTATAATTAAATGATTGCATAATTTTGACTTAAATTATTGAGAAAATATATAAAATAACTACAATTAGTAATTAAAATCATAAATTTATAATAATATAACAATTTTAATTGAATAATAAGAGTTTTTCTATTCTGTCGGTGCGACAACCGATTTTTTACTTAAATGGTATACATTTTGTCGGTTCCGAACGCTTCCCAATATAAATTTTGTCGGTTCCGAACGCATCAAATATCACCGATATTTATTTTCGTTATGACCATAACCTCACTTCGGTGATAATTTGGTTTGTAGCTGTCAATCTGTACAATTTTTTGAAAATTAAAAATGAGTATGGTAATAATTTGATAAAATATATAAATTAAATGTCAAAAACAAATGACAAAAAAAACACAAACAAAAATTTTGTTGTTGTAAAAATCGGTCGGATCATTGTTTTGCTCATGTGGCGTGTCTTATCATATTTTCTACCGAATCGGTCGGAAAGACAACTGCATGTGGCATCGCCTTAATAGACTCGAATAATTTGGGTGTGTTCGGACACAGTCTCAATACAAAGAACGCAATTTTGATATTAAAGGCGATGCCACATGCAAATGTGAAAACGGCAAATCCGTACGGATTTTCCGTTTACTATGCCACATGAAAAAAAAAATCACGGACGGCAAATGACGTCACACTATAAATGAAACAAACTAATGACATTTAGTTGACATTTTAATTTGAAGTGAAAATTGAATATATAAATAATTAAGTTATGGGCCTATCAAAATCCTGACAAAATTGAAATAAACAAATTAATTTTTGTTTATTTTGGCAAAAAACTGACGGCAAAAAAATTCGTTCATGATTTTGGAAAACGGGGGAGCGTTCGTTAACTTCAAAAATTATACCATTCAGTATTTTGCCGTCCGGATTTTAGCTTGACGGACCGCAAAACATAAAATAAGGTTTTTTTAAATGAAATTGTATCAATTTTAATAAAATTTTGTAACAATATCATAGTTATTGTTCATTAAAACTATTTTTAATTAACTTTAATGTTATAAATCCTATTTTTCTGTCAAAACTTGTATTTGTCGGTTTTCAATGCCGGTTTGACGGTTGTGCATGTGGCATCGCCTTAAAACCTGTACCTCGATTTTGTTGCCTTTTTGAGACTATGAGACTAGGAGAGTAAAAATTACCGGAAAATTGTAATATTAGTGAGTATGTGTGTATTTGTACGCTTGCGCTGTTCAATTTGTTTGTATTTTATTTTGACAAAAATTCAAAAGCTTTCGGATGCAAAAATATCATAATAGGATAATAAGTAAACATAATAATTTATGTACTATACTTTTGACATAAACGTCAATTCTCCGTCGCAATAGCAGGAGAAAACGGAGTGTAAGCACCAAAAATGTTTGAATTATTTTTGTTTTTTGTACCGATTTATACCGTATCGATAATTTTTGATGCTTATTGTACACTCTCAAAACAAATACATATACAAAAAATGCTAACACACAATAACAATTTTTCATACTCTACACAGTGTACGTATACAAAATATTTGGCAGTCTCATAGTCTCATAGTCTCAAAAAGGCAACAAAATCGAGGTACTGATTATGTATAAAATTATGTATTATTTCCTCCATTCACGATTATAATAGTAGAGAAAGGCTATTCAAGTATTCAAGGAAAAATAAAAACAAAATATACAAGCATAATGACTTTTTTAATATACTAATTTTATGCATGGCTCTTGGTGCGACTGCTATAAAATTTTTTCAATTTGATACTTTTTATTGCAGTCACACTACTACAGACACAAATATTCTTTGACTTAGATCAAAACCATCATAAGATACAAGCCAAATTGAGTATTTCGTACTCACATACTAGCTTAATTTCACCTCCTATTTCTTTTAGTGTTAGTAAAAATTATGAAAAAACAAAAGAATACATAATAAAAAAAAAAGAGAAAATATATATTGTTTTATTTACAATATACATACAGGGTGTTTCCAATTACTGATGTTATAATAACAATGCATGTACAGAATTAAATTCTAAGAAATTGTTTAAGTAACTTTTAAATTCATTATCGTTAAGCCGTTATAACGGATTATAACTAAAATTATTTTCACGAAAAAGTAAATTTAATTCTGAGTAGAACAGTGAAACGCAAAATAAATTATGTCAAATCAAAGGTTAGGAGCGGAAAAAATTAGTGTAATGCTCTAATTTAGATTTAATTATAAGGGCTTATCGGTAACGAATTTGATTGTTTCTTGAAACAATTTTTTTTTTACAATTTATTTCTGTACATGCTTGTTAATCATAATACCAGTAATTGGAAACACCCTTTGTAGATATTATAGAAACAAAATAAATAATATATTGCACCTGCACGTAAAAAAATTTAATTCCCAACAACAAATTTTAATTTTCTATAATTTTATCCTACTCTTTTTTTTCTATACACAAAATCCTACTCTTTTTTTTCTATATATAAAATAGTTTTTTCCGTTTTTCGAGTTTATTTTATATCGGGTATGTACACGGCTATAGGAGGGTAAATAAATCATAGAAGTGTTAAATGAATTTGGCTTGTATCTTATGACGGTTTTGCTTAGATGGCTTTTTATTTCTTTTACACAACTTACTATATAATTTATATATTTATCCCATTTTAATTTTTACTGACAGTCAATTTTTCTCATGGAAACAGTAAGTAATGCTTCAACCACCAATTGACGATAGTAAAAGCATATTTTATGAATAATTAATATGAATAATTCAATGCCTTTAAATAGTATAATGTAAAATTTCGCCACATTTATATCTATTTCATTGCTGTTAAGTTCATCTTTCCAATTTGTTTATTCAGAATATTACTGTAGGGGGCTTATATCGGCTATTGAAGTTGTAATAAGGTTTCCGGTTGTGACAGTTGCTTAAATCATTATTCCTTTTACTTGGAAATATTATTTCAATGACTTTATGGTGAATATCTTTGGTGTTGGTGATTCATCTGTTTTAAATAAGGCTTCATTAGTAAAAAAATAAGTCTAATATTCGGCCAAGTCTATGCTTTAAATCACAGATTTGGCTTAGATTTGAATCAAAGACGGCGTCGATGAACAGATACTCATTATCTGAGCTCACGTTTAGAGGCATAATCTCGTTTATTTCTTCGTCAAATGACCATCTAATATCTGACAGAATAAAATCCCCAGTAACTAAAATTATGCAGTGACTCAGCCGCATTGGTCATACCCATAATTGTATCACATCATGTAATGTTTGTCGATTTCATTAATATTTGAATAAATGTTGTCACGCAAGTATCGAATATTTTGTTGGTCAATGTTTAATTTAAATTTAAAATATGTAGAAGCAAAACCATATTTTTCAACAGAAATTTGTGAATTTCCAACCAATTGTTTTACCAAAAATTATTGGATTTATTGGTAAATTCTAATTTTTTTTACTGGTACTTCGGTAGCCAAATTGGACGGTAAAACCGGTTAATCAATTAATCGTTTACCGGTAATACATTTGATATTTGTTGCATGCCATATGTGTATGACAAATTTTCACATATGAGATATATATATATATATATATATATATATATATATATATATATATATATATATATATATATATATATATATACCTATATACATATATATATATATATATATATATATATATATATATATATATATATATATATATATATATATATATATATATATATATATATATATATATATATATAAATATATATATATATATATATATATATGTATATATATATATATATATATATATATATATATATATATATATATATATATATATATATATATATATAGGTATATATATATATATATATATATTTTTTTTTTTATTTTTTAATTTTTTTTAAATTTTTTTTTTACAATCTAGTCACCTGGACTAATGAGCAATTTTATTCTAACTTAATTTACTATGTTGTATTAATCTATGGCTTCTTCCCACTGGTGTTCCATAGTGTCTGATAAATTGAATTAAACCACATAGTTATTGTGGATTTTACATCAGCATTACGCTGTTTACACTAACAATTACACCAGCTCAAAAGGTTTAGTTCGTTTGAGCCTGCGTACAATATCTGTGTTGTTTAACAGCTTAGTTGCCTCAGTGTTAACATGTTGTTCGAGCCTTTGCCTATGTCTCACTGCATTTTTTTTGGATTTCCTTTGAAACAGGGTCCACTTTAAGGTCCCTATGGAGGTCTCTGTTTCTAACATACCATGGTGCATCAACGATGTTCCTTAATACTTTGTTTTGAAATCTTTGGATGATTTCCACGTTGCTCTGTTTGGTACAACCCCAAAGTTGTATACCATAAGTCCAAACCGGTTTTAATATTTGTTTATATAATAGAAGTTTGTTGTATGTTGATAGAGCGGAGCTCCTTCCTATCAGCCAATACATCTTTCTATATTTAAGCCCCAGTTCTTCACTTTTCTTTTTGACGTGTGCTTTCCATCGTAGTTTTGCATCTAGTGTCATGTCAAGATACTTAGCCGTGTTGGCATACGGTATTATTTCTTGATTAATTGTAACCGGAATATGTTCGAGTTGTTTGTTTGTAAAATTGATGTGAACTGATTTAGTTTCGTTAAGTTTAATTCGCCATCTTTTGGTCCAGTTATGTATTTGAGTAATAGCTAACTGTAAACGATGAGTTGATTCTTCGTTGCTATCTCCAACAGCTAAGATTACCGTGTCATCAGCAAATGTCGCCACAGTGTTGTTTTCTAATACAGGGAGATCATTAGTGTACAATAGGTATAGGACAGGACCTAATACACTGCCTTGCGGTACTCCTGCCTTGATTTCTTGCAATTCAGAATACGAATCGTTTAATTTTACTCTAAAGAATCTATCTTTCAAGTATGATTCTAATATTGTAGTGAATTGCATTGGTAGTACAGTTCTTAACTTATAGTTAAGTCTTTCGTGCCAAACTTTATCAAAGGCCTGTGCAACGTCTAAGAATATCGTTGAGCAGACTTTTTTCTCCTCTAATGCTCTTTCAATAATATTAGTTATTCTGTGTACTTGATCTAATGTTGAGTGTTGGTTGCGAAAACCGAACTGATGATTTGGAATCAGGTTTTTCCTCTCAATTATCGGATTTAGTCTTTTTCCTAATAACTTCTCAAAGAGTTTAGACATAACTGGTAATAATGATATTGGCCTGTATGATCCAGTTTTGTGTGGTGGTTTCCCAGGTTTAGGAATCATAATTACTTCTGCAATTTTCCAAAGGCTGGGTACATATTTCAATCGAAAGGTGGCATTTATAATATTGGTGAGCTTTAATAATGCTTTCCTTGGTAGTTCTTTTAAAATTTCTGCTGTGATAAGGTCATAACCCGGCGCTTTTCTCGGATTCATATTTGTTTTTATCTCATACATGACTTCTTTTGGTGTTGCTCGTAGGATTTATTCACTTTCCTGTACAACCTTTCCAGTTATTATTTCGGCTTCCAATGATTGGTCATCATGTGGTTCAAATATTTTTTCCAGGTATTCAGCAAAATTTCGTACTTTATCTTCGTTATTTCTGGCCCATTTGTTATCTTCTGTTCTGATTGGAGGAATCTGCATTATTGGCCTTTTAATTCTTCTGGTTGCTCTCTAGAGAGAATAATCAGTACTAGTATCATTAGATAATTTTCTGAGGTAGTTACTGATAGATTCGTCTTTCAAATCTTTGATTTCCCTTTTAAGTAGCTGAGTCAGATTGTTTAGCTTAGTTTTATCTTGAGGGGCTCTAGTTTGTTGCCATATTCTCCTTGCCCTTCTTTTTTCTGCCAAAAGCTCTCTAATTTCTCTAGGGTAGTTGTTTGCCTTAATTTTCTTTTTAACTTCAGGAGTGTTTTCCCAAGCTGACTGCTGTATGTCACATATGAACTTGTGAACTTCTTTTTCTAATTGCTCCTCACTCCTTAGCGGAACCATTAAGTTAATTTTTCTTTCTAAAGACAGTCTAAAGTATTCCCAATTTGTGTGTTTATTTACTAAACTAGGATAGCTTTTTTTTTGAATGATCCTTTCACTTAATGTCAAAAGTATTGGGGAGTGATCAGAGCTTAAGTCTTATCTATCGACTTTCATCTATATGTATATAATTTACAGATATATTTTTCACTATAAAGAAATCAATCAGATCTGGTATTTTATTTGGATCAGTTGGCCAGTAGGTCGGTTTACCATTTGATAAGGCTTCACAACCGTATTTTCTGATAGCATTGAGGAGTTCTTTCCCTTTGGTTGTTGTTAGTCTAGAACCCCAGTGAGTATTTTTTGCATTAAAATCTCCTCCAATTACAAATCTTTTCCGTAGTTTACTGAAAAATTCAAGATAATCTTTTTCTTTTAGAGAGTATTTCGGTGGGCAGTAAATTTCAATAACACTAACAGAGTTATTTTTGGTCTTGATATTAACAGCTGTTGCTTGTATTTGTTCTGTTTCATATTTTAATTCCTCGAAGTGATTAATACTATTTCTAATTATAACAGCACTACCTCCCTTGGCAGTATTTCCCGGGTGAATAGTGTGATATGTTTTATAATTTCTAAATTTGATAATTGATTGCCTAGTGAAGTGAGTTTCAGAAATGAGACAGACATCGATTTTCTCTGCGTCCAGAACCATTTGCAATTCCTGTTGGTGTTGCTGGAGTCCATTGGCATTCCAGCATAAAATTCTTAATTCGTTAGACATGGTTTTGTTTAGGGATGGCTCCCTTGGTACTGTATTCTAGTTTCTGTAATCGCTGATCAAAAGTATTAAGTTTGCTTAATATCAGCTTAAGCGTTTGATTTATGTCGTCTGTTTGAGGAGTTTTTTGTTTGTTTTCGTTACTCATCATTACTTGAGCGTAAGTTTTTTTGCCCACTTCTGCTTGAGAGGCTATCGACACTTTACGCCTTATGTCGCCTTTAAATGATTCAGGCCTGTTTATTCCAACAGTTTGCTTCTTTATTACATTTGTATTTCTAGCATGTATGTTTTTATTTTTGATGTTTTGCAATTCAATAGCAACACTGCATCCTCTGTAGTTAGCTGGATGGTTTTCTCCACAATGTACGCATCTAGGCTGTACATCTGTGGGTTTGACACAATCTCTAGTATGGTGTTTACCTGTAAATTTGACACACCTGGGTTCTTTGTTACAGTATTTTTGAGTATGTCCATATGCTTGACATTTTTTACATTGTGGTATAAGCCTAGATCTTCTTAGGGGCTCAATATTGACTTTGCATCCCAAGACGTACTTGATTTGATGTATTTTTTCAATATCATCATCTGCGCTGAATGTCAGCATATACATGTTCAGAGGCTCCTTACTTCTTCGTTTTAGCTTAATTGATGCTTCAGTTGCATTAAAACCTTTTCCTTTCAGGTCCTCAATTATTTTTTCTGGTTTACATGTAGAGTGCAGATTTTTAACCATTACCCTAATTGGTCTGATTTATTTGTTTTCAAACGTATGCCAGGAATGTCCCCCTTCGCTTAATATTGTTGTTATTTCTCTGTAGGTTTCACCATCTGCTAAGTTTATTTTGATGTTGTTTCCACTCATCAATTTTGTATTAAACTTATCTGTTTTAGTTATTGTTTTAATTTTCTCATACAGTAGATCATAGTTTTTAACTCCATCTATAACTATTGGGGGTGGTGGAGGTAATTTTTTTGGATTGTGTTGGATTATTTTAGGAATTGTCTCTTTTAGTTGAGGAGGAGTAGGGGTATCATTCCTTGTCCTTTTTTTCTCTGGCTTTTGACTCTAATCCACTCAGTTTCGTGAGCTAATTCTTCTTCATCCGTATGGTATTCTAGTTCCATTACTTTTTGGGTAGGAGGAGAATCAACATTCTCCTTTGCTTTAAGGGCTTTAACTTCGTTTTCAAGAATCCTTATATGTTCCTGCTTCCAAGCAATTGTATCATTTAATTGCTTATTTAAATGATTAGATTCATCCAATGCAGCATTGGCCTTACGCAATTCCTGATACAGCATTTCTTCTTTTTTAGAACAATTGTTGTCCTCTGGAAAAGCATTTCTCGGTAACTCCACAAGTTCTGTAGGTATTATTTTGTTAATCTTCGTGGTGAACGTGCTACAGGCTCTCGTAGGAGACCTCGGTAGAACCTGACTCTTTTGGAAAGGATCGATATTATCCATTTCTGCTTCACTCATTCGTATATTACAATTCCTCACCGTATCTTGGGATTTTTTCTGATTAGACTATACTTCATATATATATATATATATATATATATATATATATATATATATATATATATATATATATATATATATATATATATATATATATATATATATATATATATATATATATATATACATATATATATATATATATATATATATATATATATATACATATATATATATATATATATATATATATATACATATATATATATGTACTCGTATGTCAAATTTTCAAACAAGTAAAGCGCAGCACGTATACATAGCTTTGATTTTCTTGTATTTCAAACATTTGTTGCAATAAGCAATATCCGTCAAAATGTATGCTTTTTATATATTTGAACATATGCGCATGTTCGTTTTATTTGGTACAGTCAAATTTTTCAGCATGAGAATTCTGACAGATATCGAGCATGTAAACAATAGAATTACATGACCACTAATGCATACATATACGAGTACATATTTCAAGTTGTGTGTTTTTATTACTTGTTTTTGTTTTTATATGGTGGTACTTTAAGCCTCTATTCCATTGTGAAAAATTTACTGTCAGCAAAACCAAAATGGGATAAAAATATAGATTTGCTGGTGGTGCAAAAGAAACAAAAAACTTCATCAGCAAAATTTTACTGGAGAGAAAAATGTGTTTGTGTTAGTGTGTTGCCATAATTGATTATGGAAAAGTATCAAGTTGAGTATTTTTTATGGCAACATTTACACACATCGACATTAAAATTGTGTGCGGATACGAAATTTTTTTCACACACACATGTTTGGATATTTTTATGGTCAAATGTTATTTTGTTGTACATTTTTTTTAATATTTCAGACGTTATAATAATAAATTATTATTATTATTATTAATTATATTATAATAAATTATTTATTATGTAATAGCATATGAATAAATGAATAAAATTATGTTCGCACTCTAGACATAAAAAAAAAAATGAAATTTGTTGGTTATGTTACAGAAGCTGTCAAAACGTAACCATACAAATTTCGCTATAAAATAAAAAGTAAAAAAACTACTATCTCTGTTACACTAATGGAATTTTTTCTTTTCTTTCTCCTTTCATTATGGCAACACAAAAATGTTGTCAGTAAATTTTTCACAATGGAATACAGGCTTAACTCACGATAAACAGATTCTATAAGGTATGCATGACAGCTGTTTCAAAATCGTATTTTACTACGCATGTCGTCATCCGGTCCAAAAATAATGTACGCATACATATTGTTAACAAATAATAAAAAAGGGGATTTCCGTATCACATTTAATTTAATTTTTTGTAATTGATAGTGCTGTATAAGGCAAAAAAGTCATAAAGCAATAAACAATCCAATTTCAATTTTATTCTAATTATGCATGGTTTATTTAATATTAAATACTTAATCATAAGTATACACAAATTGAAAATATTTCTCTTCATTCATATACGAGTACATACTTGTTGTTTTCTAAATTTCACAATCTAAGAAAAATGTTGACTCCAGCTTAGGCAGATTTATGGGTGAGGATGCCAATAAATAAATGATACATTTAAATTAAAAAATTAAAAGCATTCAAGTTTGTTTCGTTATAAATTTTTATCATTCATTAAAACTATCTTAAAATATTATTTAGTTTTTGTATTTCATTTAAAAATGGTTCCGTCGGCTTATAGGGACCTCCTTCTGATACATGATTTATCTAGGTGTAAAAATTGTTGGCCACTGCTCCTTTTGGAAAGCCTAGGTTTTCGTCCTTCAATTTAAATGCTATATATAAACCCGTCTAAATGCTCCAAACCATCGTTTCGAACTCCGTTAACTGATGCTCCTCTTAACTGATACACTTCTTCACTTGGTATATTGATTTGTTTTACATTTGCTGACTGTCACAATATCGTTTCATTTCGGCTGAGAAGAAAGTTCCTTATACGTTGTTTGAATTTGAGAGGTGTTGGGTGATCATGGAGCCCTCCCATTGACCTCATAATACCAAAAAACAACTCTAAAACATCTTCATTTAATCTATAGGTTAACAAGTAACTAATGCCATACTGCGTTTTCAGTTCTTCAAACAGTAAAGGAAGATCATTAGTGCTTACTAAAATTCCATTGTGAAACGGCGGCAAAGTAGTCTTGTTTCCGACTTTCATTTCATTAATTAAATGTTTGACATCATTTAATATCTCATCTTGAATATCCTTTGACAGGCCATACGCTTTTAATCTATCTCGTGAATCAATTGCAGGGTCTTTTGAATTAAACACGGCAAAGCAATCATTCATATATAAAATATAAATGTTTGTATTAGTAACAATAAATTTCAAATCAAATAAAATTAACCTTAATCACTTTTTTTAATAAATCGGTACATTTATCCCAATTTTCACTGTGGCATATTCGTAAAATGCCCATCATACTTATTGCACATATACTATTTATATATATTTGAAAAAAGCTGTGTAGCAAACTTCACCTTTTGTCTACCAGTACTTTTCACAGTCAGATGATGACTACTTAGTTTATGGACAATGTTAAGCTCATTTTTGGAGCAACTCAACAAAGAGTGTGTTTTGTGATATGTTTCCCTTCGATCATAAAACCAGAATCAATAAAATGGTTCCTAACAAGTTTCATCAGATGTGGAACATTGGCGAAAACAAACACTTTTCTTTCGTTTTCAGGATTCACAAAGTAAGGCTTTTAAACAAGTCACGTTCAGTTGCTTCCAAAGACCCTGATTACCACCACCCATGTCAGTTATTATGACACAACGTGGTATTTGATTACTTCTATGTAATTTGTTGATTGTATTTGCTACAATATTTCTGGTCAATTGTCGATCGTAACCATAGAAGATGGGCTGTTTCCAATTTTTTGTAATTCCTCGGGCCATTATTACTTGGACGTAAAACTGCATCGTTTTATTTCTCGTATCCATACAGCTGTTTTATTTTCATTTCATCAGCTACGATGGCGCACATCTTCTCAAATTCTGATAGGTCTGTATTTCTCAACAGTTTAAAAACGGTAGTTAGGAAACCTGGCTCAATGTTTATTTTAGCAGCCCATCCTCTCAAGGTTAATTCGGTTGGGAAAGGATGATATTTTTCCTTAAAAACCGATATGCTCTAGGTCCAGCACCATGCAACGAAATTAGCTTCTTTATTTGCCCTTTATTTGTATTCAGTGATAATATGTAGTAGGATACTTTCCTTCGTCAATTCGTCAATTTTGTTTGTTTTGTCTGTATTTTATATTTCCAAAATTTTCTTCAGCTCTAACAGTTGTCCATTCTCCTTCTTTAAATTTTGCAACTCTAGTTCGAGCAAGGATAATTCTTTAGTAGAAACACTAACATTGTCAATGATGACGTTTTCATCAGGTAAATTGGGATCGATGTTTTCATCTGGAACTTGTACACTATAACAAAATAAATATGTTAGTGAATAATTTCAAATTATTGAAATTAGAGGTCCCACCGTTAAATCCGCCATTGTCTATAAGTATGCATTTCACTTTGTTGTTTTTATCCTTGCTAATTTTGTAGTTAGTTTTTTTTGAAGAAATTTATAAATAAAACCACAGTTCAATTTTATTGAGGTTTATGTAGATACATAATTAATATTTATTAGTTATAACTGCTAATTTTTTTATAAATAATTTTTCATTTTATATACTTATAACTATAAATTATTGTTTTTTTAATTCATTTTTTAAATGTATATTGTCAATGTCATTTTGATTTAAAATCAGTATTGTAGGTTTATATATTATTATTATTTATTGTCAATATTTTTATATTATTCTGTACTTGCATTAAAAACAAATTTAAAGTATGTATATATGTATATATATATATATATATATATATATATATATATATATATATATATATATATATATATATATATATATATATATATATATATATATATATATATATATATATATATATATATATATATATATATATATATATATATATATATATATATATATGTATATATGTATATATGTATATATATATATATATATATATATATATATATATATATATATATATATATATATATATATATATATATATATATATATATATATATATATCTGGTGAAAAATACGTCAACTCACCAATTCAATATATGGAGCCGGAAGTCATATCAATATTTTATGTTTTTTCTTTTTTTATTATTTAGTACATGATAAAAGAAAATTTTATGGAAGACGATTTTTTGTGGTTGTTGTCATAACCTAAGATTTGAAAAATACGCTTACATGGTATTTGTGGTGGTCAATTGAGGGCTAATTTTTTAGGTAAAAGTGTAACGATTAAAAAACATATATAAAACCTATATCATCTTTAAATTCTTCCCTCTTTAAATTCCCGCCAAAATTTTATTTTTCAATTTTCTAAAATTGTAATTTTTTTTCATTTTTTCGTAGACCATTTTATAATCTTACTCGTAAATACCAAAAAACCAGAGTACGGAATTTTTCTTGAAAAACTGATTTAAGTTCGATCGGGTCACCTTTGTGATACAGGGTGTTTCCAATTAATGAAATTTTATTTAACATTCGTATAGAGAAATAAATTCTAAGAACCAAATTGTTCTACGATACTTTCAAATGCGTTACCGTTAAGCCGTTGTAAAGGATTAAATCTTAAATTGAACGTTGTGTATGATGTCACTTGTAAATTGGCCATACAGTTTCCCAATCTTCTACTGTTATGTTAAGAAAGCTTAGGTATATTAATTACAAAAATAAAAAAATTGTATCAGCGACCTCATTTTTTATATAATTAATAAGAAACGTGAATTTTTATGATTTTTTCTTCAAATTTCGGATTTAGATCTATATGTTTTATCAAACAAATAGTAATAAAAACCTATTTGCACGATTAATTAATTAAAAGAGTTTTAAAGGCCATTACTGGCCCCTTACTGAGTCAACAATTTGGCTCCAGCAGTTTCGATCCCGAGCATGGTCTTCATACTGTCTAAGACAATCTGAAGAGGCCAAGTCGTTCTCTACACCGTGGAGCCATCGTCTGCACGATAAAGACAATTTAATTCTGAGTAGAATAGTGAAAAGAAAAATCTATTATACGTCAAATAATTTTCTAAAAAAAAAATTGTATAATGCTCTGTTTATATTTAATCCGTTATAACGACTTAACGGTAACGAATTTGAAAATTTATTCGAATGTTAAATAATATTTCATTAATTGGAAACACCCTGTGTCATAAAGGTGACCCGATCGTACTTAAATCAGTTCGTATTTAAATTATATTCAAGAGAACAAAAAATTTCCGTACTCTGGTTTTTTGGTATGTACGAGTGAAAAAATGGTCTATGAAAAAAAAAAAATTATAATAATTTTTAGAAAATTAAAAAACAAAATTTTGGCGGGAATTTAAAGAGAAAAGAATTTAAAGATGATACAGGTTTTATATTTTTTTCTTAGTTTCCACACTTTTACCTAAAAAACAACCCCCCCAACAACTAGTTTTTATTTGATAGCCACAAATTCATTACCATGTCCGTATTTTTCAAATATTTGACATCCTGTATCTTAGTCTACGACAACAACAACAAAAAATCCATAAAAATTTTCTAATTTTATTGATGACTTCCGGCTCCATATATTGAATTGGTGAGTTGACGTATTTTTCACCAGATATATATATATATATATATATATATATATATATATATATATATATATATATATATATATATATACATATATATATATATATATATATATATATATATATATATATATGTATGTATATATATATATATATATATATATATATATATATATATATATATATATATATATATATATATATAAATAGTATATAGACATATGTAATTATTATTTTCTGGTCTAAAACATCTTTTTTATTACATTAACATCATAAATTATCCCCTGTTATAATTTAAAAAAAAAACTGGAAAAAAACGTTTTGAATTTGTGGAACGTTTTTTTCTGTTTTTTTCGTTTTAAAGCTATTTTAAATATGTATAAAACTATTTTGATTTCTATGTATAACACAATAACTAAAGCATCACATATATTTCTACCACAGTCATATTTTTTTTTTAAATTTTTCTTTTTAAATTATTGGTTTATTTTATTTGTTTGAATAATTGTCTACTCGTAAAAGAAGTAAAATATTTTTTTGATAGAATTTTTTTTAAATTACATGGAGTTTGTTAATTTGAAGTGTTAGACAGTATGTGTTTTACAACTATATATAGTTTGTTCTAATCCTTTACTCTATGTAGCGATAAAATTAGGATAAATTAATGTGCACATGTGGTTGATAAGAAATTTTATTAAGAGTTTAAATTAAAGTAGCAATTACGAGACAACAAAGAATATTAAATTAATAAATCTGTGGCTTTTTTGAGAAACTATAGTTAACTGAATTTTTGACGATTTTGAGTTATGAATGAAAATAACCTTAAACTTAGATATAATTTCAGATACATTTTAAAAATTATTTTCCATTTACAACATGTTAAAAATAAATGAGTGCTAAAAAAAAAAGGAAATATGAAAGGGAATCAAGTTCGCTGATGGTGTTGTAAAGTCGGCACCAAAAATAGTTTTTAAAACTGATGAATTAGTAGACAAAATTGAAGTAGTGGAAGAGTTGAATTAATATTTTATTGGAGTAGTTGCATCACGATGATGACACAGAGCAGGAAGTTCTTCATAATTAAAACATTTGAAAATGTCGGATCTGATGAACTGACTGTTAACGTATAATTAAAGACTGCGCTGATGTTCTTTCCAGTAATGTAACACATCTAATAAACAAATATATTGCTGAAAATGCATTTCTTGCTGCGCTAAAATACTCTAAGATTGTGCTAATTTCCAAAAAAACGGTCAAAGGATGGACAAATCCAATTATCACGCGATTGCTATTTGTTCAGTTATTTAAAAAATCTTTAAATCAGCCTTCAAAACTCGACTTCAAATCCATTAAGAGACGAACATAGTGCGTAGTAAACAACAATACGATCTTCGTGCTAGGTCTAATATTCTACCATCACGCTGTGAGATTTGTGTTCGGCTATTTAATGCGGCATTTTTCGGAAATCTAAAATCGCTGCCATTTTTCTTAATCTATATTTATCAAAAAATAAAAAAATATTGATATTGCTTCCGTTGCAATGGATTTCAATTTTTTTTTACAAACTCAAGCAAACTTCCGATCAATTGTGGGGTTCCGCAAAGTAGCATTCTGCGGGCCAATACTATTTCTAATTTTCATGAACTAACATTGTGTAATTTTCTCTCTCTCTGGAATGCCAAATTTATTTGCAGATAACATGGCCTTGCTGTATGATACTTCTAGTGATGTTAGCATAGAAACAGCAATAAATGTAGATGTGTTTATTTTATCTAACTAGTTAAGAAACAAGAAACTTGCTTTAAATGGCAACAGTCCCATTTTAAATATCTATTGTGATGGCTATCATATAGAACAACTTGTGTCACTGTATATCTTGACGTTACTCTTAATAGGAAAACGCTGCTGTTGTTGTTATGGTATTGTAGTAATTTTCAAATAAATTGCTAGTTATCTAATTGATTTCAAAAGAATAATGATATTTAATGAGCTTTTTCATAGTAGTTTAATATATGGCATTTCTGACGATAAAAAACCATTATAAGATATACCTTCGAGAAATCAACTACTACCAATCAACCCACTCTACCAGCACAAATTGTTAATGTTACTCAATATAATTATCGATCAAATTCATATCAATATTACTCTACGAGTATGTTTAAAATGAATAGCAATAATCATAGATACGTGACAAGAACAAGATCTCATATTTATGTGATGTCACCAACTCTCTTCAAAATTCCGTCAATCATACATCTATAATTACTTTCAACAAACTGCCGATAGTGACGTGAGCAATGGATAAAACAAAATTCAAAAAATCATCATTGCAAATCATTACGAGTATGAACAAGCGAATTTTCTTTGTAATTTTAATTTAAGCATCGAACTATCTATTCTATACATTATTTAGCACGTTGCCGCCGTGCCTTTCATATTACTTTGTTTTTGTATTCTTTAAATTATAAAATATCCAGTTTTTTGTATGATTAATTCATTGAAATGCCCTTCATTGGGCTATTGACGATTGTTAAAGTAGGCTAAGCTCCTCTCACGGAAAAAATGATTACTAATAAGAACGATCCATTTGAAGTTTGTGTTGCTGTTTTTGTATTCGAAATTAGGTGGCTGTGTGTTTTTAAACGGCAATGGATAGATAGATTTATTTTAAACGTCAAGTTTTATTTTAATTTTAAACGTCAATGGATAGATAGTTTTATTTTAGAAAAATTCCGCTACGTGGAATCCGTGATGCTCCAATCGTCAATAACAAATAAATAAAAACAGAGAGGTGAACTTGTTATAAAATGTAAACAAAAAAACGACAATCAATTTTTTCTGTCGTCGGCTACTACCGTCTTTTAAAAAAAATAGAAATGTGTCCATTCTATTCTATCTTCTTTTTCGTCATCGGCACCTGTCAAATTAAATTTGAAAAACCGTTCAATTGGTTTACAAAAAGGTAAAATATTTAAATTATATTACGATTAATAGTGTAAAAAGTGGTAAATAATTTTATGTATGGTGGCAAAAACTGTTTTTCAACAATTTTAATGTGAATATACAGGGTGGGACAAAAGTCACCATGGGGTTTAAAACTTTAATAACTTTTTCGTTTGTATATGTTTTTTCTTTTTCTTTTTTCAGATTCTATAAGAGGATAATAAATAATGGAGAGATTCACAACTGAACAAAGAACCAGAATAATAAAATTTTATTATTTAAATCAGCGATCAATTATTTTATCGCAAAGAGCATATCGTCGCCATTTTAACGTCAGAATTTCGCCCTCTTAAGCAATGATTCGTTGCTTAGATGATCGTCACCACCAGCATGGCACCGTAAGAGATTTGCCTAGAACCGGTAGATCACGTTTAATTCGCACTGCGGAAAATATTGAACGTGTACAGCAAAGTGTTAACGAAACACCAGAAACATCTACCAGATCAGAAGGCGTTTTGGTCAGCTAGGAATGTCTCGTACGTCACTATGGTGCATTTTAAAAAAAGATTTACTGTTATTCCCATATAAAGTGCAATTGGTGGAAGAATTAAAACCCGCAGATCATCGGCAACGTCTAAATTTTGCAGTTAAATTTCAACAGTTGGCCAGAAATGAAATCAACTTTATTGAAAATCTGATTATGGGTGATGAAGCTCATTTTCATTTGAATGACTTTGTTAATAAGCAGAACTGTAGGTTCTGGGATTCTGAAATTCCAAGAGCCATTCATCAACGCCAACTGCATCCCATTATGTTAATTAATAAATATTTTAAATAAAAATGTTAATGTATGTTTGTGTTTTCGATGACAATGTAAACGGACTTTAATCGACTTGCTATAAAATAAGAAAAACGCTTAAATAATTGTATTGCAATATTTTTAACTACAGTTGCCAAATGCAACAATTTTCGATTTGTTAAAACTAATTATCTATAATAAAAATTTAATAAAACTAACTTATGTGAATTAAATTCGGATGCCCAAAACAGGATATCTGATATATTTTCAAAATACAGAATAATAAAATTATTTTTATGTAATATGTTTGTGTAATGTAGTTTTTAAATTAAGAATACGAATAAGATCAATAAATATTTGTAAATTATTTGAATTTCAGTCATATTTGTTTTAAATATGATTTCCCGAAAACAATGCTTCTGCAGTTTAGTTAACTGTTTCTCAAAAAAACGATAGAACTATTTTGCCTACATTATACATAAAATTGTAGTAATTAAATTATATAAATTTAAAGTAATTTTAATAACATGTTTTTAGATTATTATTTTTAATTTTGTTGATGAAATAACAAAACAATTATTATTTAAATACTTATTTAGTCTGTTAGGCCTTAAATTATAACACTTTGTTCAAACACCCACATGCAATATTCAAATGAAATATGTTATATAATTTTTTTTGTTGTGTTTTGGATATTTAATTATAATTATAATAATATTTTGGTTAGCATAATATATGCTATTATGTAATATTATATTAATATTTAATATTTTATGCAACCATTAGATTGTATGTATGTGTTTTCAATATATATAGATATAAATATATATATGTATATATATATATATATATATATATATATATATATATATATATATATATATATATATATATATATATATATATATATAAGTATATATATATATAAAATATATAATATTTGTATATGCATATATCTGCGTTTTTGCATGGATATATAAATATATAAACATTATTATTTTAAAAGATTAAAAATAATTTATAAAAAGAATATTCTAGTTTGTAGTATTTCTTGGTTTTCTATATTACATAAATTTTTCTAAAAGCGCATCTGAAATACATTTTTAAGCATTATAAAAGATTTTATTTTAATATAATATAGTAATTAGTGTATATAATAATAATAATTATATATATATATATATATATATATATATATATATATATATATATATATATATATATGTATATTTATATATATATATAATAATTATCGTTTATTTATGTGCGTTTTGTTTATTTAAAACAATATTATTATTATTTTTTTTTTAAAGAAATCTCTACTTTTTCTAAAACTAATAAAAGTTTTCTATTATCATAGATTTTGAGTAAGTGCAGAGTAAAAAAAATGTATTTACTTCATAAACATATTTTCATATTATGTGCATTATTCAACCGGTGCAATATAATTCGGTACAAAAATTAACAAAGGGTTTAATAGTGAATTGACATGTTCTATTATTATTATTATTACGTATTTATTTTTAGTGCAATGTATGAATGTCTAATATATTATTTTTTAAAACCTCGTGCTAACCGCCTGTTCTTATTTTACAAAATTTATTGTTTTCAAATAGAATGCGCAAAATACAACAAAACTTATAATATTGTTCTCCTTCTCCTTTCTTTACTTATAACCATTGTGGAGACAATTGAAGGAAACACTACCAGCTTTTACAGGCTTTGGTATTGCAGTTGGGGCTATATGGCAGAGGTATTTTGCACGCTTCTCTTTTAATTAATTGAGCTCAATGAAATATTTTGTTTATTGAAATTTCGATTGAACAGTTTTAAACATATAGAATTCCAGGGTAGTTTTCTAAATTACAAGAGTATTCAATAGCGTAATATACAAATTTGGCGCTCACCCGCAAAGAAATATCGATTTATCTCTCACAATACCTTTCTTTACAGTATAAATAGAATCAGTCTTTCAAAAAAAATTGTTCCCACCATTATACATGAAAATATTTTATTTAATTGGCCGACCATCATCGGAGAAATGGGAAGTTGTACGCTACTTCTAATAGTTAAAGACTGTGTTGCATTTTTGAATAGATCAGTCTCGTTTTGGATTACATCCCATTCTAAGGAATTAGGTTTATACATTCGATAAAATATCTATAATTCTTTTAATGATTAAGCTTTTAAATGGAAGCATGTCAATGTTCAAAGTAGTAAATTAAAATCATGAACAGAACGATTTCGTTGCTCCCGACAATATAAAATATATTCGAAAAATTACTGCTGAAGAAGTGAACAGAATTACAAACATAATAGAAGATGTACTTGAAAATAAAGAAATGTTCTAGTATCTTCTTGGATACATCGAAATCTCCCGAGTAGTTTTACCAAATCTCAAAATCTATTACTGCTGATCGGTACTTTCGGGTGAAGTATGAAGAAGAATACTCTGAAAATATCAGCAGGAATACAACAAGGAAGCCTTATGGGGCAATTCTATATATTCTATACAGAGTTAACTTTTTAAATAAATGCCAGGCTTTTATCTCGGATAAATACTTTTTGTTTATACACTATGTTTCAGAGTTGTGACCAAATATTGATTTGCACTACAGCTTAAGAATTTTCATTAAGTTTTAACACTGTTTCGATGTACCGACAAATAAAAAGCAATACAATCAATATTACACGAGATAGAGGAAAATATCAAACAACTGTTTCTCGCGTTTTGACAGAAAACAAGTTTCATACATGCCACATATCATTGCTATAGAAATTATATGAACAGAATTCAATTTTGTCATTGGGCCAGGCAACGAATTGCAGAAAATTCAAACTTCATTCAACATGTTCTGTGGACAGACGAAGCTATATTTAAAAAAATGAATCCACATTGAATGCGTACTGTTGATAATCAACATCGGTGGAGTGTAAATGGTTCTCACCTAATCGGACCATTTTTCTTTGATGGAACACTTTCGACCGAAAAATTTGTGGAATCTTTAATGGGGGGAATTCTCCCAATTTATTGGAAGGCAGTCCGTTGCGAGAAAGACATGAAATTTGGCTTCAGTTAAATGGTGCACCTCCGCAGTTTGGAAGAGCTATTTCCGCACGATCACAAGATCTAATTAGTGTGGATTATGGGGATAAGTATGGGAACTTAGCATATTTTGATCGGCCTACTACTATAATTTCAAAATTACAGAAATTAACTTTCAAAAATAAATCACAAAAAACTATCAACTAATTATCAATTTTACCAATCAGTTGAAAATTTATACTCTATACTCTAACCGTAGCATCGCATGAGTAAAATGAACACCGAGCAAATAGCGCAGTGGCTAAAGCTGCGACGTTTGGATCGGGAGGTACCGGTTTCCGATTTACTATATGGGTGCTTGGCAAAGTCGACTTTTCACTGAAATTTTATTTTATTTTATTTTTATTTTTTTTATTTTTAAAAATTTTATTTATATTGAAAAAATTCTTGATCCCTAATTTTAGCCAATCACTCATGTAGCAAAACATACGAAAAAGTGGTTTGCATCAGTGCTAGACCATTTTTCGTGTGTTTGACTATGTGGGTGATTGGAAAGATTGAGTAAAATTTGGTATCGACATTTTGTTTTTATTATATTTAATAAAATATAATTTAAAAAAATCGATTTCAAATTTTAGTCGATCTTTCCGAATACTCATTTAGTAAAACGCACGAAAAATATAGAAAACGTTCAATGCAATATAAACACATTTTTTCTTGGACAATGATATGAACGGTGCCGTTATTAAATCTTGCTCAATACGACGGGTCGGGCTTGACAATGATATAATGATGTAGAAAAGAAATATTACTGTGAGGGGGTCTACAGTAAATAACTTTTGAATGGCTGGCGATTGAATATTTATAACTTGGAAATTGAAAGTGTTAAAACAAGTACAGATAAAAAATGTGTCGCAAAAAGCAGGCATTTAAAAAGTATAGTAACGAATTCAAGAAATTAATTTTTTTAATTGGAAGGCTATAGAAATTGAAATTTCTGATTTAAGTTCATCTTTTCAGTAAATACCGTCGCAACCATAAATAAAGTAGTTTTCACATTTTGAAACAATATTGGAACCCAGAAAAAGGAAATTTTCCGAATTTGATTGGAATCTTAATGAAATGCGTCGCACATTTGGAGAGCCTATAGGATCACAGAGAAATTTTTCTTATTTGAAAAAGAAAATTGATATTTTATTGATTGAGTTGAACTTTTAAGTAAATCTTACAGCAAATAGCACAGTGGTTAAAGCTGTGACGTTTGGATCGGGTGTACCAGCTGCGATACCCAATAGAGAGAGGCAGGATGCAAAAGTGATTCTGCATCCAAGATTTCGATCATGATGAATGAAGAACACATCTATAACTTCTGGTTGGAGTGCAGAATTCATGGGTCGAACCATCGTTCATGTAAGTACAGGCTGACATGGAGCTATACAATGTGTACACATAGATATGGTCAGTTAAAACTTGGACATTTAGCCGTTAAAAGTAAATATCTTTTTCTCAAGTCGTATAATAGGCTTATTTCAAAAAAAATAATTAAGTAACTATGTGTAATCATTCATCGTGGTTGTGTAAGGATATTAGTAGAATTATAGCAGCATCTCAAAACATTTCAAACTTTTATTAAATGAACTTATGCAACAATCTTCGATAGTTTAAACACCTTAGATGAACCTGCTACAGAAAAATCAGTTTGATAAACGTTCACTCACGTGAAATAATAAATGTGTTTATAAATTATAGCTACAAAAGCGTTGGGTGTTGCAAATATAAAATATAAACATAACTGGGATTACTTAATAGTTAAATGTTTTCCATCTTTAACTTGATTTAAATACAGACTGAATAAACGAAATTTTTGAAATTTCAAGTAACTTACTAGTTTGCATAGGTTTTTTATATGAAGATCAGAAAATAATTTTTAGCACAAATTTCATCCGCGGCAAAATTGAAACACTTACATATTTACAAAATAGTTAAAATCGTTCAAATAACGAGTATCAGCTCCAGCCATAGGATTGTGTATTCGCAGAAACTGTGCAAATATCATAAGCAGAATCTACATGGACCGTCATAACTGAGTGAATCCTTTCGTTTACATTATTTAAATCCCTGACTCGCAATTCATGAACGATTTAGACATATGAATGTAGATATCATTAAGAAGTTTATTTAAAGCTGAAAGCTTAATTTGTTCCTGGTCTAAAAAGTGTTAGCTTTTCCAGAATTAAATTGGTATATTTTGATTGTTTTTAGATTAAAATTAATTTGCCATTGTATTGAAACTTTTACGAGGACTTTAACAACATTGTTTGAATTTGGATACTTAATTCAATTGTGAAAATCTGAAATCAGCAATTATATTTATTCATTGGTTACTTACGAGTAAGTATACCTTGAATAAAAAAATTAATTATATTTTACGCGATATTTTATTAGAGACAATATTTAGGTTTAAATTTATTTTTACAATCGCTGATGCTGCACTTTTCCGACAAAATATGATCTATATGTCACAATGTCATTACTATATTTCATACGCTTGCATTGGAATGAAAACTGCGGGAAAATATTAATATTTATTGTGTAATACCAGTCATGCTTCTAGTTGCCATTACTACTAATATTTTTGTGTATGTATTTTGGTTTCATAAAAGTAATAATGAAATTTAGAAGATAAAAGTAGAGCTTGCAAATTACACAAAATAATCACATTATGACAATCTCAACAATGTAGTGGATTCGTGTAATACCCTGTAACAACACATAGGTATTTTTATAGAATCGGTGATGCGACGTCGAGTAATGTAAACGGCACAAAGCAAAATCGGATAAAGATATTTCCGTTTCCGTTATTGTTTTGTTAGTGCGTTGCAAAATCGATTTGATTGTTATAGTAAAAATCGCATTGTAATGAACCGAAAATCATTTTGTTTTATTGTAAAAGTTCGTTTATTGAGTTCGACTAGTTACAGGTTTTAGACATATTAGTTTTGAAAGTTATATTCAAAGTTTTGTTTTACTCTAAACTTGCTTTTGTTTCATGAAGATTGGATAAGTAGTTTTCAATTGAATAAAAATTCACAGACAGCTGCGGAAAAAGCGGGGACATTATTCTTCTCTTGCATCAAAAGTGTATAAGCATCAAGTGTATGTATGCAGAGAGAATATACAATTCTTATTTTTGATCACTATATGACAGCAAATGAACTTGACTCTTGCCGATTATAATATGTCTAGCACTGCCATTTTTTGGGAGGCGAACTATGTATATTCTTCTCATTAGTATAGTACCAGCTTGTGCCACTCATTTTCGGCCGAACGTAGTTTTTACAGGTGCCATATTTTATTTTCTACCGTGTACATAATTTAATTACTAATCGTTCGCAGTACATTTACACTGAAATTAAAAATAATTATTTTAATAGTAAATGGCTTTAGTTCTAAACTTTTACTAGTTTTAAAAATATGTAAAATAAATTTAATTTTTTAACGTTAATTATGACGTATTTTTCATTTCTTCTTTAAATAAATTAACAATTATATTGCCAAATATATTTTTTTAAATAATTTAAAATAAAACAAACATATATTATTTATAATGTATTTTCATTTAATTTTAAATTAATTAAATTCCATGTGTCAATTAATTTCAAATATTTAATATAGGTAGTTTTTTCCATATTTTTTTATTTTTATTTTTGTTTTTCATAAATTTCTAAATATTTTAGTTAAAGCTGAAACCCACGCATTATTGTATATAAATTATCATGATTTTTTATATTTTAGTTAGTATTTCATTTGAATGAATGTTTTTTTTAAATTTAAATAAACATTTAATTTTATTTTTTATATATTATCACATAATTGAAATCAGCAGTGTGATAAAGCTTTTGTTTTGCAATAAAATATCTAAACAATCACAACCTAATGTCATTAATGAAATACAGATTTGGTTTTTTTTAGTTATGGTTACATTTTTGTTTTAACTTTTTTTTTTATTCATAATAATAATAGAAAATATAGTTTTTAAGGTAATTCAGATTGTGGAATGGCACAATTAAAATTTCATTTTTGAATAATACTTGTGGATTAACTTTATTTTTAGTACAATAAATTACTAGATTATCATTATAGGAAGTTATGCAGATATAGGATGACGTTCAAATGAAACAGGTAATATCACTTTCAAATAAGGCCAGAAGCGAGTCGAAATGTTTAATTATCCCAAATGAGGCCAAATTACGTGAATTAAAGTATTTAGCATGCAATAGGTATCTTACCAAAAAGGTAGTATTTGTTGATTTGACAAATAGTTACAATTGTGCTACCGGCAAGTTAACATAAAAAATATACTTAACTAAATTGAAATTAATAATATAAAAAAATTAAATAAAAATTCAATTGTGGAAAGCTAAAATCAGCAATTATATTTATTAATTTTTGTGTTGTGAAAAATATGTAATGATTAATCGTGTTCTACGCTCTGCTGTTCTAAATTTACAGAGAACTATGACAACTTGAAGATTTGATAATAATAGCCACGTCGTCGAAAACAGTAGAAATGGGAAAAGTGCAACATACTCGTAGCTCAAAACAAAACAAAAATGCGAAATATTATTTTGATGGCAAATTTAGGGCAAAGTGAAACCAGATAATAAAAAAGAATTTAGTGAAATAAACGTAAAAAAAAATGAGTGCAAGTGTAAACAAACTCACTAGGCTAGCTAGCTCCGAATTAGCGCTTCGCAACCGGTTTTGTAGCTTAATGGAAACCGGAGAGCATGCTGAGATCCGCCTTCAGATAATCCTAAAACGGAAAAACCAACCAATCTATTTGAGGAAGGAATCAAATTGAGATTTAGTAAATCTAATTGAAACAATAACCGGGAAATGGGAAATATTAAGGAAACCAAAATACGAGTACTACCGCTTTCTATTGATTCGTATACCGAGTATTGATTAATCATGATTAGATAAAGTTGATAAAGGACTTCACACGTACCAACTAAAAATGCAAAAAGGTTGGTTGTTATTACAGGGATTGAGAGTTTCGCGGACATTAACGATATACATGCTGCTCTCGCTGCTGAAGGCTTCAGTAAATAGAGATAAGGTATCTCAGCCTATGTTTCGTCTCTAATTAGAAACCTTGCATATAATTTAAGATATCTATTGCATCGAAGAATAACCATCGATGAACCTAGAAATAGGACCGGGCCAGTACAGTATGTTAAGTGCAAAGAATACGGCCACACAGGCTATAAGTGGTTTGCTTTATTTGTAGTGAACTTCATAATTACAAACAATGCAATACAATTAAAGCCGATACTTCTGTCAACAAATTTAGCAACAAAAATAAAATTGACTGATTTAATTGACATCTGTGTTAATAAAGCTATTGCACATACGAATACTAAGGCTTCTGACTCTATGATCTGTCATTCAATCATTCGTCAGTCACAGTAATAGTGATCACTGACAGAGACATTTTTTAAATACAGAGAAACCTGACAAATAAACAAACCAAATGGAATACATTTTGAAGTCTTGTAGAACAGAATTGCAAACTTGATGTTACCCTTATAGCACACTGGAAAATATTGAATCTCTTGAATAGCAGCAGAAACTTCTACGATGAATATCAGTATGTCAGATAAAGTTAATAAACTTCCAAATCCAGGAACTAATACAAGGAAAGCGGAAAATTTGGCGGAAATGGCAACAGCAAAAGTCACCGTTGCTGAAGTGAAAACTGAATCGAGCAATTAAAAGCCTGCCTGAGGGTAGCCCTGAGGGAAGAAGAAAACCAAGGCGTCCGGAATTATTTAAGTGAGCTCTCGGCAACAGAGAACTAGAGCAGAGATTGTAGAAAGTCACTAAAACTGCCAGGTGAAAATTGGGCGAGAAGCGACAAAGAAAAAACCAACGCTTTCGCGATTCACCTTAAGAAAGTGTTTTCACTGCACGAAACATTTGACTACTGTGTGTTACCAGAAAAACCAAAAGACTCCAGGATACCTTATTACCAGTAAAATGATTGTAAATTCTATCAAACTTATCTAGGAGGAAAATTAATATATTTCTGCTGTCTTTTTGGATAGTGCACTAGCATTTGATAAAGTTTGGCACGATGGACTAATTTATAAGATTAAAAAGCTTCTGTCGAATAATTTTCATGCAGTCTTCGAAAACTATCTACACCAAATACAATATCTGGCTTAACAAAATGCAGTAACTACTGGATTAAATTATATTAGCGCAGGCGTCCCACAAGAAAGTGTTCTAGGTCCAGTGGTATAAGGACATCGCGAATTAAAGTGAACCAAACTAAATCAACGTACATTACATAAACAATGTGACTATTCCGCAACTAACCGATGTGAAGTACTTAGGTCTACTTCTAAATAGAAGGTTGACTTTAAGAAAACATATTGAAACAAAGCGCAATCAATTAAAACTAAAATTTTCATAAATGTATTGGTTGATTGGTAGAAAATCAAAATTATCATTGTACAATAAGTCGCTACTATACAAAGCGAATTTAATGTCCATATGGACATACGGAATTCAATTATGGGGTTCCACCATCGCATCAAATACAGTACTTCTGCAACTCAAGCAAAAATACTTCGCAAAACTACAAATGCTCTGTGGTATATTCTAAATACTAACATACATACTAAAATCGTTAAAGAGATGATTAGAGAATTCAGTTCCAATCATTATTTGAACCTAGAGACACGTCCTGATGAATTAGCAAGGAGCATTTTAAAGCAGCCGATATACAGATGAGGTTTACAGGTTAATGAAATATTAAATAAAATATATCACCTAGGTAGCTTTGGTTTTCTAAAATGCCAACTGTTTTTTCATTTGAAGCATTAAAATTTGTTTATTAAATTTGTGTAAATATGAATTCATTCGCAGTTTGCTGTATTATTCATATGGCGAGTGTCTAAGAAATTACCGAGCAGCCGCGCGTATTCATAGTGAACGATTTCTGAATCATATTCATCCAAATCTGGCAACATTTATAGAACTGAAAAACTATTTATGGCGTTTTAATAAACAGACAGAAATAATTGGAATTAAATATCATAGGGAGAAATTCATACAGGAAAATATAAACAATTTAAAAATCACAAAAGCTGCACTTTTATACACGCTCAGGTTAATTTACCATTTCCGGAACTTAGATAGCAATCACATTTTTCCATGTATCCCTTATCCTGTATGTGCTTGAATAAAATGTTTAACGGAATTGAAATAATTTGCACACTGGTTGCAATATCGCTTTCTTAAAAATATTCAATGGATTTATACTATACAGCCCTTTAGGATATAACTATATTTACATGTGTTTGCAATATTAATTTTAACATAGATATTGTTAATGTAGTTTTGTATTTGAACGCTATATATTTACACTGAAGTTAATCAGTTGTGAATGTTCAAGTAAACTTAATCAACTGGCATGTAGAGTGTATTGAAAACACTGAGATATTTATGAAAGCGTGAATTATGAATTGTTTTGTTTCAATCCCGAAAAACAAATGTGGTGCGTTAAATCAAAAGCCCGTTAAGGGTCCGTTACATCGAGGTTTTACAGTAGTTCAATAAGTACACCAAATATCGCTACGGACTATTGTGGCGGCTTAGAAAGAAGTTGATACTGCCGGCACCATTTTCAATAACAACTTACCTAATTACAAAATCAAATACAAAAATAATTTAGTTAAAAGTGAAACTAATTAAACTATAAAAAATAAACTGACAGACAGTATAAATTAATATTATGGAACCAATTCCACAAGTTACTAGACAAGATAATACCCACAGAGGATGTGTGAGGTTTTTCCAATTCTTGGAAGTCATTCTAACTAAAACATATAACTACATCTAGCCTGGGGTAAGATGGTGGATCAAAGCTACTACTTTGCCGGATGTATCACTATTAATAACAGTAGCCATGTACGAAAAATTGGATACATGTATGCTGAAATCATACTTAAAGAAAACGAACACATTTTTTGGGGACAATAAGTTCCATATGTTCCATATGCAGGGTAGAATTGTTAAACAAAATATAAGCACGTATTTAAGGTATCAAGAGATAAAAGGGCACCGCAGCCATTTTTTATCACCAGCTTCATTGTGCACCATACTTGTATAGTACGAGTATATATATATATATATATTTACTAGAGGTTATTGAAATAAAATTCTGGTAGTTTATTAAGTTTTATAGATGCCATCTTCCTGTTGTGAGTTTTCAAAAATCAGCACCATCAACGGGTGAGAAACAGCAATGAATACAAACGTTTCCAATTTTGAATTATAACTCGAAATATTAGCTCGGTTTTCAGAAACAAATTTCTTTTTATGCTTTCGAATTTCTTAATTATATTTGAATTTCGAAACTTATTGTAATTTATTTTTCACACAAATTTAGAGAGAGTTAACTAAAATTTTGGGGTATATTTCAAATTAACTATTTTATTTTATTATTAATCAACTATTTTCGAAATTAAGAACACTTATCGAATTTCGAAATATCACTCGAATTATAAAAAATTTAAACAAAGTTCTGGACATTTTAATTATTTACCAATAATTTTTTTATAACATCCTAAATAATACCCAAACTTTCACTTCGTGAAACTTCGATGGATCAAGTTTCAACGAATATAAAATTCTATGAATTTTAGAAAAATTTAAAATCCAAAATACTTAAAATGTCCCAATTTTAAAAAATTATTCTGCGCTGATAATTGCAATTTCTCAGAATATTGACGGAATTTGTGTTAAATTTTTACAATTTGAAAAATTTTCTTTAGTTTTTAGTTGATTTTGTTTATTCAAAGGCTTATTTAGAGCTTATCTTGTTGCATATGGTAGAAAGGTCTTAAGGCTGAAATTAAATATCTTATTCTGAATCTGATAGATTCTGGCTATATACCACGTCCATTGGAAAAGTGCGAAACGAGATATGCTTTCAAAAAATATTTTTATTTCTTTTTCTACTCAGCTGATCATAAGGATTACAACACACAACAGTTTCAGTTTGAATATTGTTGAAAAGTATATAAAATTTTTCTTTTATAGTTACAAACATTCGAATAACATAGTAATAGTAACTATAATTTTTAAATTTAGTCGTAAGCTTTCAACAGAATTGTAAGCCTACAGTTTTAATACAATTTATTAAAGTTACAGTATGAAATATCAGAGATGCATTAAAATTTTCTTAGTCAATTTGAATTTTTTTTCAAATATCGAACAAAAATTAAATAAAATTCGGTTTATGATTAATTAATAATGGTTATATTAATTTTATTGATTCAATCAATCCAACATTGAAAATTTAATTTGAAGTCTACAATTCTGAATTGTAACTCGGTAAATTTTACCAATTCATAGTAGTTTTTAAATTTCATAATTAAATGTTTAATACTTGAGAGAGACCTAATACCACCACATAAGTTCGGATTTCGAGAAAGCTACTCCACCATAGAGCAAGCTCACAGGATTACAAATATTATTGAAGATGCACGTAAAAATAAGAAAATATGCTCAACAATATTTCTTGACCTTCGATAAAGTATAGCACCCTAGATTGGAATATAAACTGCATCGAGATTTGCCAAAAGAATACTTTCAAATATCGAAATCTTAAATTGCTAACAGATATTTTCGCGTTCAGATGTGAAGCAGAATTTTCCGAACTAAAGAGGATATCTGCAGGTGTCCCTCAAGGTAGCGTGCTGGGGCCAGTCTTGTATTTATTTTACACAAGCGACTTACCAAACATACAAGCGGGACAACAATAGGAACATTCGCGGACGTGATTTCAATTTTAGATATACTGGTTATAAAGTAGACGAAACAACCGGAAAACTGCAACGGACTACGAACCAACTAAGTCACTGGGCCAAAATATGGCGCATTAAGCTAAATGAAGAAAAGTCAACACACGGCGTTAACTTTACCAATCAAATAGTTAACTCATGCCAATCATGCCAAGAATCATATTTGGCTGTGTTAGCATAAGGAACTTGTTTGGAATTTAGTTCTACTGGTATCCACCAATAGAACTAAATTCCAAACAAGTTCCTTATGCTAACACAGCCAAATATGATTCTTGGCATGATTCTCGATGCTTAAGAAGTAAAAATGAGAAGAGCACATTAAAAAGAAAAAGGAGGAACTTAACATTAAATATAGATTGGCTAATTGGAAGATATTCAGAGCTGTCAAAATCTAATATGTTGCTACTATACCATTAAGTTTTAAAACCTATATGGATTTATGGTATTCAGCTTTGGGGCTGTACTTAGAAAACCAATTTTAAAATAATACAAGCTTTTCAAAATAAAGTGTTACGTAGAATAGTGAACGCTCCTTGGTAGATAAGAAACGATAACCTATATAGGGAGCTCCGGATGGAATACGACAGCAAAGAGATAACAATTCATGCAAACAAACACATAAAACGAACGGCCTGATCAACATCAAAATGTTGAGTTACGTGGTATGCTGAGTAACACAATAGAGTACGAAAAGAGAGAAACTGCAGAAATTGAGAAGACCGCAATAGAGCGGCCAAATTTTTAGAGACTCACTAATGGGTTATATCTCTGCAAAATAAACATAAGAAAGATAGACAAATTACTAAATGATATATGTAATCAGTTGTAATAAATAAAAAAAAATGAATGATGTATACAAATTAAGGTTGCACCCCAATGTAAGAACACTGATATAATCTTTGAAGACATTAAAACCAAATACCGCACAATTGCTTCTTACCTCTTAAATGGGTTCAAGAAGTATGACGCGGTTTATATTGATGAGTACATGATAGTGTATGCAGGACTACTAGGTAGCTTTGTCAAGTGAGTGTCGGAAAAATTTTTGATTTGGGTGATCAAAACCAAATACCTTACATAGACAGACTGAATTACGTCAATTAATTTTTTTTAAATTTTCTCAAAAATTTTAATTTAGTACAACGTATAGATGTCTGGCGGACGTAGACCATTCAATACAACCAATATATCATGAAGTTTTTACAATTAATATCAATACAAGGTCCGTCAATTTTAATAAATTGATTACCAATATTGAACACGCTGAATACGCTCTACTTAACTTTTACAAAATCGGATAAAGAGCAATTAACTATAAGCATATTGAAATTACCAAAATTGAGTAAGTTCTCACTATTCCATGAGTCAGACTGTCTGAGAAATAGCAGCGTTATTGATGATAATGTACAAAAATACTACATTATTGTATTTAATGGTATGCAATTTTTTGTCCCCACTTCGGTGAATAAACCTAATTAGTATCCTCTATGTTATGATGATAAACTAATTAACCTGAAGAACAAGAAGGATAATGTTTACAAAGAAAAAGATCAAATACTACTCCGAGGATACGAAGAATAATTCTCAATTTGTAAACAAAACTTCGAAAGTTACCACCAGACAAAGTATACAAGAATTACATTTCTATAAGAATAAGAACCAAACACTTTTCGAGGTATTTTAGATCAAAAACATGAAATTAACGGTTATCCCGTATATGTGGCATTCAATGGATAGAAATCCTGTAATTTACAAATTATATCAAATATATTTGCAGAATTTATTCCATCCGGAAGTCGTCGATAAATATACCAAAGAGATGGCCGTTCTATAGAACAAGTCCATAGAATCACAGATATAATAGAACGTACACTAGAAACTAAAAAAATATTTTCAAGCGTTTTCCTGGATGTAGTGCAAGCATTTGACCGAGTTTGGCACAGAGGATTGGAGTTCAAGCTCAAGCGAGACCTTCCCAAGCAATACTATGAAACTCTGAAATCATACATAACCGATAGTCACCGTGTAAAATATAAAGACGAATACTCGGACCTAAAGAAAATTTCAGCTGGAGTACCACAAGATAGCGTATTGATCCCTGTCTTGTACCTCCTGTATACTCGGGATGTACCACCAATGGAAGAAGCAAGTATAGCAACTTATGCTGATGATACTGCGATTGGCAGTTGGGAACAATGTAGAAGAAGCTACTAACAAATTGCAAAAATCGACAAATTCAGTCAACAATTGGATGGAAAAATGGAGAATAAAACTGAACGAAACTAAATCTGTGAATGTGAACTTTACTAATAAAAATATTTCTAATAGAATCCCAATCATAATCAACTCTAAACAAGTTGCCTATGCAGATACGGCGAAATATTTAGGTATGACGCTGGATGCCAAGTTGAGGTGGAAGGAACATGTCAAAAAGAAAAAGGAATAGCTGAACATGAAGTATAGGAAGATGTATTGGCTCTTAGGTTGGCATTCTGAACTATCTATACACAATAAATTGCTTTTATACCGGCAAATACAGAAACCAAGGCTGTACCAAGAACATCAAGATAAACGAACATCAAGATGATACAGACGTACCAAAACAAAGTACTACGGAATATTGTAAATGCTCCATTTTACATTAGAAATGAAGACCTCCACCGAGATTTAAAGATGGAATACATCGATGAAGTTATTACGTATCATGCTATCAAGCATGATTCACGCCTCCGACAGCACGAAAAGATCGAGATATGTAATATGCGGGACAGACCGTTGGCTGTAAGACGTCTCCAAAGGACCAAACCAATTGATCTAGTGAATGGAACATAAAATTACTATTAAAGGAAATATTTATATAAATAAATAATTTTAATTTCTGGGCTATATCCCAACAACTGTTAATATAATTATGATAGAAAAATTACTAGATGACTTAGAATAAAGTCAGTTGTAGGTAATATTATATAAATAAAAAAAAATAAAAATAAAAAAATAAAAAACTAATCATCAAATAAAATAAAAAGTAAATTTTCAAGTATACATATTTAGTAATTTCATTGCAGGAGATGGGTGGGGAGATCCCCAAATTATTTGAACTGGTAATATGCAATTCATTTCAAGCGGTAGTCTCTAGATATACATATCACTATGCCATCATGGATTTATGTCATAAAAATCGGCTACAATCAACCATGAGTTGTCCAACAACACTATTAAAGATGTTGAAAATCATCAGTAGGTTGATGTAGTATATACAGACTTTGCCAAAGCCTTAACATTACAATTCTTGTATAAATTTGGCTTTTCCAGCGTATCGGAAATAAAAGACCAAATTAATTGAAGTTCCTTCTGGTGGAAACAATATTGGTTGTGGATCTGTTGGATCTTCATCATTTCCATCAATGTAACTGATGTTATACAGAATTCCCGAGATCTCAAAATCTACAAACCAGTGGAACTTACAATAAATGTAAGATCATATCGTTCCATCGAGAAGTAAATCCTGTTGAACAATAGTACATTTATATGGTACCATTTTACAAAAAGTATTCGAAACTAAAGACCTAGCGGTTAATTTGTTGGAAAAATGTGCTTCACAAAACACATTGGACAGTGCTTTGGTAGAGCTAACTTCATATCTGAAGTGGATATTGAGTTAGCTCTAGCCTTCAATGTTTGAGGTCGCACTTATGGTTTATAGTATATTCACAAACTTCAAAATGTCCAGGAGAAATTTATACGATACATAACCTGGAAGGACGATTGGCCGTACGACCTTCTGATACCCTATTATGTACCTTAAATGTGAAACGACAACCGTCATATTTTACTGGATGTGAAACCTATAAAATGACAACGTTAAAAATAACGGGAACTACTAAATAGTGCGTTTATTGGCAACATTTTAGTTCATCATATATCGACGCACCATCCATACTGGAATGTATTAAGTTAAAGGTACCTAACAGAAACCGGCGAGGTCACGAATTTCTACATCCGGATGTACACAGAACAAATTACGGTGATACGTAAACATTACGGCCAGTAAACATGATGGTGAAAACTTTAACAGAATGGATCACCTTTTTGAATTTTGTATAAGTCGAGATAGCTTTAAACGTAGGTGATGTTTTGGCTTCAACCTGGGGCCCAAATTTAGTAAATTTATAATATTGTTTTCCTTTTTCTTCCTTTGCCTACTATAGGAAAACGACCGTCGTCGAAAATCGTTGTCGAAAGTCATAGTAGGGCCCCAGATTTTGTTATAGTTTTTGTTTTTCGCGTCATATTTGTAGACTTATCTCCTTATAAATAAATAAATAAACCAGGTTGTAATTTTTAAGTTTCATAAAGGGAAAAATTAAATACTTATTTTAATTTAAAATAAAAAAAATTATGTAAATTTGACAAACAATTTAATCGAAAAGTGAACTTTGAAACCGAAACCTTTAAAAGTGGAGATTCTGCAAATTTACCATATTTTGTTTTAGAACAAATCTTGAGATAGGATTTATCTTATTATTGCACCACTAAAATCTGTAAACAAATTATTATAAATAACTAAGCATTAATAGAACAATAGGTAATGTATAAAATGACATTTTTAAATTTTGAAATTAAAAAAATTAGAAAATATTTATATATATTTTTTGTGCCATTGTTTATGATATATTGTATAATCTTCATTAATATTTTAATTATATAAAATTTTTAATTTCATTTAAGAAAATATTTCTTTTTATATTATATAATTTAATATATAAAACATTTAATATTTTAGTTTATTTATTTTTAATTTTTTAATTAACAAATTATCTAGGAAGATAAATATCACAAAACTCAATATAAATGTTATTTATTTCATTCAATATGGTGATTATTTATTATATAATTATATATTACATTATTATATCAACACTCTCATTTTATTTATTATATTATTATTTTATTATATTTATTATTTTAATTTTCTTTTTAATAATAAAATATATATATATTTATAAATAATTAATATTTTATATGATAGAAGCAGTATAATTTTATTTTATTTTTATTGTCATTTTTCCATAAATTGTGGCTATAATTTAACATTTTTATTATAATTATTTATTTATTTTTTATATTAAAATTATAGGTATACTTAAATATACATATATATAATGTATAGCACTATATCTATATTATGTATATATCCATTTGTTCTAACAATTTTTTTAAATATATATATATATATGTATATATATTTTATTTTATCATAGAGGTATACGTTTAATATAAAACTTAAAAATAAAAATTTGTATCTGATTTTTGTTTTATTTATTTATTGTCTAGAAAAGCGTTTTCCATTAGTATCATTATTTTTGTTTTTAAGAATAAAAATCATATATAATTTATAATATAATATATTTATATATTTTATTTGTTGCTTTTATTGTCCTTTATTTATAAAATAAAATTATACACATTAATTTATATAGTATATAGATATAATATATTTGTTTACTCATTTATATAAATAAAATATTTATTTTATTTCATACAAAAGTAAATTTTTTTATGGTTTTAAATTATTTAAAAATATACCTAAATATCTAGCTCTCTATATAAAATCCAATATATGTATGTGTATATATATATTTATTTATTTATTATTAATATAGTTTTTATTTTACTTTTTATTGTCATAGTTTCACTATACTATGCATTTTGGTGATCCGAGACTAATTAATGTAAGTCGTCGAGTATTTTTATATATCGCGATAGATGCTATCCAAATGGTGGAGTCACGGATTAAGTGGAAAGTAATTAATTTTGCTATTACAAAACTATTAATAATCTAGGCGTTGTTCATGGTCACCATTTTTATATTTATTATCTATGGGCACAGACTATCATATTCAGATAGTTACCTTGTAAACAAACCTTTGTATATACATTTATAAAATAGTACTAATTTTCCGAACAGTTTATTTCGGTATCACATGAAAGCGGCGATACTTTTATCTTCTTTTCATTATTTACATTGTGTTTTATTTATATTATGAACATGTGACTGTTGTTTTTATTTTCCCAAATTCAAAATAACCTCGCCTATCTTCTTCTATATAATGACTAACATATGCAATAGATATAGTTTGGTTTAAAAAGACAAAATTAGATGCGAAATTAATCCTGTGTAAATTGAATTTTTTTCCTAATAAATTTCGCTACTTTCTCATTCAATTACAAATTGAATCACAGATAATCGATTCGCGGACAAGAAAGTATATACCGGCCGAAACATTACTCTGAAAAATGTGAAAAAATATTCACAGGACAAGCTCGCATTCGCAAAAGTAGGGAAACCACATTAAAAAGAGCGTATGAATATTTTTTTTGGTTCATCGATTTCGAAAATAAACAAGACGGCATATGGCTAGGCTGACTAGATATTTTTTGAACGCAAAAGAGTATATTTTGCAAATTTTAGATAATTGAAGACGTTACAATCAAGCAACAAACATATTTTGCAGTTTATGCAGTTCATATACACTATACAGGCAATTATTTCATTCGTTATAAAATCAGTCTCTGATTTTGAACCAAATCAATGCCTCAACTGATCTCGGCTCCTATTTCCACGATATCAATAAGAAATCGAACCGATAGAGTGATCCCTGTATTAGGAATAGGATTATGCATAAACAGGTTAACACTGTATATTTGTATATACATATATATGTTTGAGTAATGCTCACAAATTTCATAAACATTAAAATTCGGCATTTCAAGCTAAATTTTCGAAATTCAATAAAACAAATTGAAATTTTAGAAATATAATGCAGAATTGTACAAAAGTTTTATTCCTTTTGTTTAACTTAACACAATTTTTAATTGATACAATTTAACATAACTCACATTTTTGAAACTTTTGGAAAATTTGTGGATTATTGAAACATTTATGTAAATAGATAAATGTTTCAAAATTTACAAGTTTTTCAAAAGTTACAAAAATGTCAGATAATATGTTAAATTTTATCATTAAAAACTATTTAGTTATATAAATAATAAAAAACCAAATGTTCTCAGAATATTAAAAAAGTTGACGAAAAGTGAAGCTCGAAACTATGTAGTTCTTTAAAATAAAAATAAAACATAAAAATTATTTTAATAAAATATCACAAAAAGAAATTTCTCGTTTATTTTTATCAAATAAAATCAATACCAGTGATATAAGTGCACAAAAACATGGATATTATCCATAACTACAATAAATTTAATTTTTAAATCTTGAATTTGGTATTTAAGTAAAATTCCATTTAAAAATTTAACGAATTACACATCGAAATACGATTTTAAAAATTTGGCAATTTTAAATTTTAGAACTGTGGCGAATACAAAAAAATTATTTAATAAAATTCAATATTTGATCAACTACATCGAATTGTCGAATTTTGAAATTGGGTTCAAATTTCAAATGCAAAGGTTGGCTTCCTAAAAGTCTACTTCGATTTTTTATATGACAAATCGCTTTAAAATTGACATTTTAGTATGTTAAAAATTTGCAATAGAAATTGATGGCATAGAGAGTGGATACATGTTAATTTGGCAAACCAAACATATTGAAGAATTTGATATTTATTTTTAAATTTTGGTTATAGTTTTAGAATTAACTAAACGGGACGCGCCTCTACGCTTGCATTTGTGAATTAAGATTTAAAAAAAATTAATTATCCTTGAATAAATTAAATTTTGAATTAATTTAAATATTTTAAATTTGAGATTTAAGAATTAAAAAATTTAAATTTTCTTATTTAATTTGAAATTCTCAAGAAAATTACTTATATCTTTTTAAAATTATAATTTAAATTAAAACATTAAGAATTTTGGTTCAAAATTTCGAATTTCAAACGTCGTTTAAAATTAATCACAATTTTAAATAATTTATTTTGATATTTAAAATTATATCCGAACTATAGACTTTAAGTTTACAGAATGTAAAAAAATACGTAAATTTTAAAATTTAATTTAATAATTTTAATCTGGATATTACAATTTAAATTATTTTGAACAATTTTCAATCAGAATCTTTTAAATTTAAAAATATTATTAAATTTAACGTCTCCATATTTAATTTCGGATTTTAAAAAGAGTAATTTTAATTTTCAAAGTGAAATTTAAAAGTAAGGAATTTATAACTTTTGTTTAAATTATTTTTTAAAATTTTTCAATAAAAATTTTAAATTTAAAGTCAATCAAATTTTAAAATTTCGGGTACTGTAAATTTTGAATTAATAATTTAACCTGCTATGCTAATTCAAATTATGATTTCCAAAAATAGAGGAACCTCAGATCTAATCAGACTCTAAACCTAGAGTTACAATATTCTTCAACTCTACTGTCAAATACTGCTTTTTTATTGAATTAGCCTAAAGTTTATCAATTTTTGCGCCAAATTTTCCATAGTTTTAATCCTAAAGATGACGAACGTGCTGGTGCCCTTGCTAAAATCATTCTATACAAAACGAAAATACGTGTATGCAGCCTATCTAGCAGGCGCAGCCCGTCATATTGGGCAAGATGGACAGCGCTTCAATAACGCACGAATTGCATATATATTTTTGCAAATCTAGTGTATGTATTGATCAAAATCTATAAGTGTATGTAGAGATTCATTTTTAAAAGCTATGATATGTCATCCCACAACAGTAAAAAAGGACAAGATCTAGTTCTTGATGATACAAGATGATCAATAAAACGCTTCATGGTGGAATAGGGCAGAAAATTCAAACATATCATATTTAGAAGAAATCTGGGGCCCTACTATCACTTTCGACAACGATTTTCGACGTCGGTCGTTTTCCTATAGTAGGCAGAGGAAGAAAAAGGAAAACAATATTATAAATTTATTATTGTTTACCTTTTTCTTCCTTTGCCTACTATAGGAAAACGACCGTCGTCGAAAATCGTTGTCGAAAGTGATAGTAGAGCCCCAGGATTCCTGAAGGACGAAAACGAAATTCAGTCTGCTAAAAATGCAAACAATGTGTATTTTGAATTTTTCGTTTTATTTGAATTTAATCGTGTATCACAAATTTACCTCCATACCTATACCAATTAAAGATTTTTATTTTTAAATTATTTATTTCAACTACATATAACAATAATTTTTATGATACAAAATTAATCGTAAACAAATTTTCAGAATTTATAAACATAAAGCAATTATATTAGTTTAGCTATTCCTATCTAGTGTTTAATGATTTTGAATCGCAATAGGACTGAGAATATAGTGGCAGGTTGTAACTATTTTCATTCACGCTGATTTATTTAAGCGGATTTAGTTACAAAATTAAATGGCATATGCACATATTAAGTGCTTACATTGTATTTCAAGCATAATACAATTTTAGGACTTTAATTAGTATCATATTACTTATTACAAAAATTAGTGTCAAATTACTCTTGGCAACACAGCATCGAAAGATACTTTATTTGAGTTTTATGCATGGATCCTTTTCGTGATGGCCTCAGTTGCTTGAATTTTATCAGAACCACCTATGTATATACATACAGAGCTCTAAAGGTGAGTTCGCGAGGTCGGATATTTACCCTAGCTATTTACATCCGAGCTCTAAACCAATATAAAATCTCCAAAAAAGTTCATCCATAACCAAAAAAATTCATCCATTTCCCCACTTCCAAGTTAAAATATTTTTATCTTGCGGTCAGATGTAAATCGCTCGGGTAAATATCCGACCTCGCGAACTCACCATAAGGTATACAAAACATATTATGAAAAAAAAAATTTTTTCACGCGAGTTTTTTTAATGAAATTGTCAATGGATTAAGTGTTTTAACATTGAAATATATTCTACATTTACCATTTTATACTTGATTTAAATTCTAGAATTGTTATATTTACTAATAAAATTTATAAAAAAAGCATTTCTCCATTCATTGTATTGACCATTACAATACACACAAATGCCATGAGGTGGTTGTGGTTGTGTTTTCTTTTGAATTGTATTTGTGGAATGTGGAATGTGGTTGTGTCTCCTTTTGAATTATATTTTTGTGAATAAAATAAAAATACATAAAATCTGTTCCAATAAAAGCTACATGATTTTTTTTTGAATAAATCAAAAAATAATTTTATTTCATTATCAATAACAATTTTCAAGAATAAAATTTCACACTATTTCGTGTATACAATTTTATTTTTTCTATTACGATCTCTGCCTATTAGAATAATTTTGTACACCATCCCTTTTACCTAATTTCGCTTCACGGTAACGAAACAGAAATATATCATGATTTCGCATGTATAAAAGGAAATAGAATAATGTTTTACTTAAGCATGCTGCGATCGATAGAAAAACCAAAATTGAATAAACGAAAAAGTGGGAAATTTTATTTCAAAAAAAAGAAACTTAATCGATCGAAAGGATCACACGCGTATTGGTATTTATTTATTTTACCTGCACATTCAAATAAATTCATGATTATAAGGAAAATTAATAATTAATTTTGTTTTAATTTTTATTAAATTAATATAATGTTTAAGGTACTGACTTTCAGATATGTGCTTCTTCAACATAGAATATGTTCCATAAAGAGATTATCGAAATGAAAGATTTAACTTTTCATCGATGAAAATTAATCCGAATATGGGCAATATTCTTGTTTTATTTATGCAAAAAAATATCACCAAAAACATGGCTGATTATTACATGGCTTATTAGTCGTCATATAGTATTTAATAAAGTTTATGTTCTCACAATACACAATTTTTCTGGCGAGAAGTGATTTAATACAGTACGGGCAATACACTGTTTCAGCACTGTATGAATCGTTCACACGACATGCAATTCAGATAGTACAAACCAGTGTACCATTGTACAGCATTGATCAGAAATATTAAGCACCCTTTACAAATTGTAAATATTTTAAATTCCAAAGTTTCAACATACTAACGATTATGAATTAACAATTGATTCTATAAACTTTTCAAATTTCTTTAATATTTATTACATTTAATGATAGGTGCATGTGTTGGCAATGAGAATGTCAAAATATAATCCGATCAGTCGGATTTTGGATAGCAAATGTAATCTGTGCTAATTACTTAATGTAAACTTTATATGTAAATTGGTTGTATAATAATAATAAAAAGTTGTACTAATTAAACTGAGCTATAATTTAGTTTGTGAATCTTAAGAACAAATAAAAATAACAAAGTATTATTTACATTTTTAATAAATTCGAAAAATTCTTCAAATTCTGAATTGTTTGGAGATTCTGTCAACTATATGCAAAATTTTTCTGAATAATTGTTATGACTAATGTTGAGTTCTTACGTTTTTTTTCAGAGAGCGAGTAATTATACGATATGCGATATCTCTCTAGTCGGATTTGATATTAATTTTCTTTAAAATTAGATTTCGTTTATTTTTTGGGTTAATACGGCGGATTTAATGATTTTCGTAAAAAATATTTCATAATAGGTATATTCGCGGCGAAATCGTAATAGTTTGATTATTTGTGATTCAACGAGAAAATACCGACTTTGCCGCTTTCAAGCGATACCCAAATAAACTGTTCGAAAAATTAAAACTATTTTATTTATTTACAAAGGTTTGTGTACAAAATAATTATCTGGACATCTTAATCTGTGGCATGTGTTTGAAAACTGATTAAAATTTGCTATTTTGTAGGATTCTGGATGGTACTCTATGTAGAAGTATAAAAATACACGGCTTTTAATAAATCATAATTTTGACACTTGAAGATCTCATAAGGCGTCATAATTACGATTTATAACATTGATCAAATTTAGACTACGCATATGTATATATTTATTTTGATTATTATTGTCATAATTATATAATATTAATAAAATATTATTAAATATTTTATTGGTTTTTGTAAATAAGTTTATATATATATATATATATATATATATATATATATATATATATATATATATATATATATATATATATATATATATATATATATATATATATATATATATATATATATATATATATATATATATATATATATATATATATATATATACATATGTATATAAATGTATTTATATATATATATATATATAGCTATCTTCTCATTTTATTAATTTGTTTTTTTTATGTTTTATTATATTTTTTTTATTATAAAATAAATTGTATTATTGATTTATTATATAATATGTATATATAATTGTTTATAAATAATTATACATAAATTGATTGTAATTAATATAATTTTCAATCGATTATAAAATTAATTGTAATATTATTATGAGTATTTTATTATAATAGTCTTTAATTTAATTATTTTATTTTTAGTACAAATGTTGTATAGTTTTGATATGCGTCTTTTTCGATTAAAAATCAACCGGCAAGCATTTTATTTTTAAGTTTGCGGTGATTTTGAATCGAAAAAGTTATTGTCATTCATTATCATTTTTATTTGTCGAATTTTGTAATTTCTGTTTTACCACATTTATTATAAATTATTATCAAATCAAATTTTTAAATTACTAATTATATTCTAAATTCTTATTTAAAAAAAAAATTATTATCTTCGTTACATTATTATTTAGTTTACATTACATATATGTGTATGTATATGTATGTATTTGAGATTATTTAATGCGTATTAGATTGACATTACAACATTGTTTTTAAGGACACCTTTACAAAACATGCTATTCAGGATAAAAACTATAATCAAATAGTTTATAATTTATTGTCGGTTTATATAGTTTGTATATAATTTGTTCCAAATAATTTTTGGTTTTTCTCATTTGTGTGATAATTATAATTGACAAGGTTTTTTTTTTTAAACAACATGAAAAATTCAATATATATTTTTGGTCATATAATTAGAAAATATATTATTATTTTATGATATGATATGAAAATAATAATTGCTACTATTACAATGATATTGGAGAAAAATTAGTGCTCATTCTGAGGGGCAAACTACATTTTTCTTTATATATCAATGCAAGCTCATATACGGTTCTTGATAAAATATATATTTTTATTTTTAGTTAAGATATGTTAAATAATTGATATAACGATTCATTTTTGTATTTTTTGTTTTGGTAAAGATAATTAACTTTTTGATTTTGTTTGCAATTTAATTAAAAAAATTATCGCTATGATTGTTCGAATATTTATGAATTTGTTGCATAATCCATGGTATATATTTTGGAACATTTGCATATACACCAGGAAGACGTGGATGTGCACACATAATACCCCATGATACGATTCCACCGACAAACCAACGTTCACGGTCATTTGGATCTCTACATAATAGAGGTCCACCTGAATCACCCTATATTATGAATAGATGTTTATTAAATTATAATAGTTTTTATTTATTTAATGTATAGTTCAAATAAACACTTATTTACTTTGCATCAAATCAAATTGTTATTCAAACATAATACGAACGAAACGAATGCCAACAAGCAAAACCAACACAAATGTACTTCAAGCCTGATTGTCACCAATATTATTTAATTTACTATGCGCTTATACTTGAAAGCATTGGTGATCGATACACTTACTATACAAAAGAGTGAGAATTTACGTAAAAATTTTAGTCAAAACAAAACCAACGAATTGTGCAGAGAAAATATGGTATAGAAATTAGAAATATGGAAAACAAAGATAATATTCTCTTTTAAGGCTCTGTGTGAAACGATTAAAAATTGTTAAAAATAATAGTTATAACTTTGGTGAAATAGAAAATTTTTATGGTGAAATATTTTTAACGTGGTGATTATGTTTGCCGTGTGAATCAGTTAAAATTTAGACAGTCAAAAATTAAAATGAATCGCGTCGTGAAAAAATATTTTTATCTTTTTTTTATAGTTTTAATAACGGAAATACCGCAGGGAACTTAGGGAAGTATGCAATTTATAAATGAAATTTATTTAATACTATAAATAAAATATTTAATACATATCGTAATAAATATTCTTACATATAGCATATGGTTTATCTATAATTCTTTTTGTGTTTTTTGATTTCACCGATTCCATTTTTTTCGTCAAATTATTCATAACGTTTAATTTATCGCCTGCTCATTTAAACACGTTCGTATCTAAATTATTTATCCAATAAAAATATTAGGTTATGTTTTTTTAACACATTTGTCAAAATTTCTATACGGTTCCGACCGTGATAATTTTTTTTTGTTTTTTTGTGGTGAATAAATTTAATTTTGCTGTCAAAATTTTAATTTTTATCACTTTTTAACAACTTTTAATCGTTTCACACAGAGCCTAAATAGTAGATTATATACTTTAGTCAAAATCTTCTATATTATACAAGTCCAACTATACAAAATTTAAAAAGACAAACCGACTTTTTTATATTAGTGTTAGCTGTGTACGTACATGCCTCAAATTTGAAAAATTAACAAACACTAATACATTTTTTTTTGCATTTTACTATGGAATATGACAAACTGCAACGTTGTATAATAATATGAATATCTATTTGAATAAAATATATCAACCAAAACTAATACATACAAAAAGACGACGACTTTTTTCATGTTTTGACTTTTTTGTTATGCCAAAACCGTCTATAATACAAGCCAAAACATAATGAATCGATCACAGATCCCACTACAAATTGCCCCACATGCGAGTGTAGTAGTTACTATGAAAATTGATACAATTTATTTTGCTTCGTGTAAATCTACGACACCAACACTGTTACATGTGGGTTGTTGTCAAAATACAATTTTTTTTTGTGTACGTACATTTTAAGGTTATAAAATCTTTTGATTTCAGTTTTTGTTTGTTTTTTTTTTAATTTAAATTTAAATTATGTATATGATTGTGCTTAGAATTTAAATATAATAATCAAACCAATAAAATTAATTTAATTTCATTTAATAATAATTATTGGGGCGTTTTTATTTATTTATTTTGAGCTTTGACCTTGGAGCATTTATTTTGAAAATTTTATGTACACAAAAATATTCACGAAATAGAATTTAATTTTATAAAATAAACAGTTTTTTTTGATTATGTTTTTCATCTTTCGTAAAAACCGAATATTCTCGCTGATATAAAATAGTGAATTCAATTAGTATGGGTTACAATTTTTATATTATTTCTCCTATATACGATATTTGTTTTTTCGTATACATATACGACACATACTATTGCGTGTGGGGCAAAAAGATTTAACTGTGTTTAACACATTTCGGCTTGTATTATAGAACAAGGCAAAACCAACACAAATGTACTTCAAGCCTGATTGTCACCAATATTATTTAATTTACTATGCGCTTATACTTGAAAGTATTGGTGATCGATACACTATACAAATGAGTGAGAATTTACGTAAAAAATTTAGTCAAAACAAAACCAACGAATTGTGCAGAGAAAATATGGTATAGAAATATGGAAAACAAAGATAATATTCTCTTTTAAATAATAGATTATATACGTTAGTACATTGTTGGTGATTCCTTAACTTTATTACATTATAAAATTTGTAGAGAAACATTTTGTGTACTGCTCCTGTTGTTTAATTTTTGTTTTAAATTAATTAAGGTAAAGTAATTAAGGTTTGAAAATCGTTAAATGATTTAAAAAAATTAATTTCATGCAGGCGCGTACGCAGGATGAAGTCATGGGGGGGGGGGGGGGGGGGTTTCATAAAACATATTTTGTATAATTTTTTTTTTCACGTAATAGGACTGTACTATGTACTAACTTATATTTTATTTTGCTTCAATATAAAAACAATTACCTATAAGGTATATTTTATTCGCAACTTTTTTATAAAAATTTATTAAGAAATATGAATAATAATTATACATAATAACAAACTCTTATAATTCTGATATTATCAATTGATTAAATATTTTATTCTAAATATTTAATTTTATTTATTTTGTATTTTTATATTCTTGTTTTTCGTTTGGACTGTACGTAGTTGAGCGGTGACTGTACGTTGTTACGAATATATACGATCGACATATCGAAATAATTCAAATGAATGTCTGTACGGAAACGTACGGATAATATAAATACTTGATGACTGTGTCGGTACGTGTCTGTAAGGAACTGAACGGATAATATAAACCAACCTTTACTCAAGCGAAGTTATGCATAAAGTTATTTGTGTTTTAACTTTTAAATCGATTATTATTAGGAATAGAAAGTTCATTATTACTATTTTATTTATATATGTATATATAATATATATATACATCGGTATACTGAATATTTCTTTCATTGTTTAATAAGTTGATATATTTATTAATTATAATATTTTCTATTGTTATTGGAATCATGGGGGGGGGGGGGGGGGGGGGGGTTAAACCCTCAGTAACCCCCCCCTGCGTACGCGCTTGATTTCATGATCTCAGAAAGAGTTACAAAAAGAAAGAAAGCAAACGTACTAACAAACTTTATTTTAACAAGAGAACGAATATAAAAAAAAACGTAATTTATCAATGAATTTATTATTTAATTTGCAGTGATGAGAGTATTTTTATTCTATTTTCGCACTAACACTTTCAAGTATAAGCTATTAAATGTAAGAGGGTATCTGTGTTCTCACTGTCTGAATCAGGCTTGTAGTACATTTGTGTTGGTTTTGAACAAGGCATTACGATATTTGTTGGTGTTAGTATATCAGGATTTTATAAAAATGATCTGGATATACAAAAACTCAAAACCAACACAAATGTATACTACAAGCCTGATTCAGACAGTGAGAACACAGATACCCTCTTACATTTAATAGCTTATACTTGAAAGTGTTAGTGCGAAAATAGAATAAAAATACTCTCATCACTGCAAATTAAATAATAAATTCATTGATAAATTACGTTTTTTTTTTATATTCGTTCTCTTGTTAAAATAAAGTTTGTTAGTACGTTTGCTTTCTTTCTTTTTGTAACTCTTTCTGAGATCATGAAATTAATTTTTTTAAATCATTTAACGATTTTCAAACCTTAATTACTTTACCTTAATTAATTTAAAACAAAAATTAAACAACAGGAGCAGTACACAAAATGTTTCTCTACAAATTTTATAATGTAATAAAGTTAAGGAATAACCAACAATGTACTAACGTATATAATTTATTATTTAAAAGAGAATATTATGTTTGTTTTCCATATTTCTATACCATATTTTCTGTGCACAATTCGTTGGTTTTGTTTTGACTAAAATTTTTACGTAAATTCTCACTCATTTGTATAGTGTATCGATCACCAATACTTTCAAGTAGAAGCGCATAGTAAATTAATTAATATTGGTGATAATCAGGCTTGAAGTACATTTGTGTTGGTTTTGCAAAAACTTGATTTCTTTGCGGCAAAATAAAATAAAAATCACATTTTATATCAACATTATAAGTGAAAATAAAACAATCATATGTATGTGTATTATGTATATATAAGATCTGTAGGTCAACCCATGTTTATACAACACATAAAATGATATATGTATATCTCGAAATACGATGTAAAACCCGTAAGATTTTTATACACGTTAGGACTTCTATATAATATTTACTTTAGTCTATGGTTCCACGTTGAAAACCAATTGAATAAAAAATTAAATTGTTAGCGAAACTATAGTAATAACATCTTTCAACTCAATTTACTTACATGTTTATGCTCAATAGCCAATATTGCAAGATTGCAGTCTTCTTTTTTTATTTATTAAATCGGTTGGAGCCTATGGAGGTTTCGCGGCACAATGGGGCATGCTGCAAACTTACATATTCTTTCTTATTGCATTGCAACCTGTAAGAGTTTCAACCAAGTTACTTGTATAACTTTGAACCAAGGAATGGAGGATATCACTGATCTACGTTTCAAGATCCGAGAGTTAACTTTTGGGATTTAGGTCTGACACAGACCGGCTAATTTTAAACATGCTCACATCATCTAGGTGCGGATCAGACAAATGGTCTTATAGAAGGGGCGATTGAGAAGCGTAACGAAAAATGAAGCCCAAATAATTTGTTTATTTCAATGTTGAGAGAATTTGTAGAAACATTTCCGATAGTGCCAGTGTGTTAGTGTTACTGACAGTAACAGGACGTTTCCTCGCGGACATTTCTTCTTACACATTTCCTCGTGAACTTTTCTTTGTAATCACTTTTCCTTGCGAAATTTTAGTAAGCTATTTTTCCCGTTTTTAAATAATTTTTTGTTTAATGGATTCATTTATTATTTTGAAATGAATTATATCGGAATCTTGCGTTCAAATGGGTTGCGACGAAAACTTTCTTGGAATTTATGAAATGTTTACACAGCCACTAGTAAAAGGCATAAAAAATCAACAATATTTGCAAATGTTTTTATAATGCCCCTGTGGTCGGGGGGCACTCACATGTCTCGTAAATCAAAATTGCACGAACATGTTTCCCAAGAATACCACCACAGTATCCTTTGCTTGTCGTAGGAGGCGACTAAACGGTTGGATCGCTGGGCTGACGACCCGCATCCGTAAAAAAAATAAAATGTTTATAAAGTCAACAAAAAGAAAAATGGATACCGCCAAAAAAACACCGGACCCCCGCTCAAGTACCCGGACACGAGATTTAGGATTGGCACGTGGAACGTGCAATCACTAAGGAAACCAGGAGCGTTAGAGGGCCTAATCACGTGCATGAAGGAGTATCGGCTGGAACTCGTTGCTCTTCAAGAAACTCGCTGGCCTAAAAGTGGAGACCATGTGTCCCAGGGCTATACATTGTTCTACAGTGGAGATGACCTCGGAAATCTTGGAGCTGGATTTCTTCTTGGGCCGCAGGTAAAGAACGCTGTTTTGGATTTCCAAGCAGTCAATAACCGATTGTGTAAGCTTCGCTTGCGCATGAAGTTAGCTAACCTGTCGATAATTTGTGTACATGCGCCCACAGAAGTCAGCCAGCCCCAAGATAAAGACTCATTTTACAATGACTTGGACGATCTGATGGGATCTATACCCGAACACGATGTTAGAATGGTAATTGGGGACTTTAATGCTAGAGCTGGCAGAAATCAGACCGACTTGTGTGAAAACATAGGTCCGTACTCCCGACACGAAATTGCGACCGATAATGGTGAGAGAATGATGTACTTTGCGGTTGCTCATGGTCTTAGAGTAGCAAGCACATTCTTCCCTCACAAACACATACATCTTGAGACATGGACACATCCTCGCGGAACTTCCCGCAGCCAAATTGACCATGTGTTAGTTTCTAAAGGACGGGCTCAGGTTGTGCAGGATGTGAGAACTTATCGGTCAGCAACCAAATACGTAGGCAGCGATCATCATTTGGTCGCTGCAAAGCTACGATGGAAGTTTTCGTACAAGTCTGGGAACACAGGGAAACGCATGGTACGTTTCGATTGTGAAGGTCTGATAAATGAAGATCAAAAGAAACGATATCTTGTCAAGGATCTTGTCAGCGACAACATTAGTGAAGCTAATTACCAGTCTGACTGCGTGAACTCTGTGTGGGAGGTACTGGAAACTTCGGTTGTCAGTGCTGCTCAACAGACTTTAGGTATAGTGAAAGTCAGACCCAAGAATGATTGGTTTGAAGACGAGTGTCGTCTTGCAGTTGAGCAACAAAATATAGCCCATAATGAAGTGCAACAACGTCTCACAATCGCGAGGAAAAACAAGGCTGCTCTTGCAAGAAGGGCAGCTAAGCGAATTTGTAGACGGAAGAAGCGAGAATGGTGGAAGGCCGAGGTTCTGAAAGTACAACAACTCAGCAATGAGCGCAGTTCGCGTAATTTCTTTAAAGGAATTACTGGACTGCACCATACTTTCAGGCCTACGTCAACCGCCATTCGGGACCGGGATGGAAACCTCTGTGTCAACATCGACGCAGTACTTGACGCATGGAGTGGACACTTTACTGACCTGCTTGATGTCCATCATGCGTCACAGACTGTTGTTGAGCCACCTCTAACACAGACTGCGGAGATTTGCACTGAGGAGCCATCCCATGAGGAATTCACTAAAGCCATGCAGAGATTGAAACGAAACCGGGCACCTGGAGTGGACTGCATTAATTCGGAGCTCTTGATATTCGGAGGGGATACTTTGTTGAACTGTCTTTTCGACCTTATTCGATTAGTATGGCGAACCGAAGTAATGCCTGACGAATGGAAAGTGGCCGCGATATGCCCCATCTTCAAGAAGGGAGACCGCTTGAAGTGTGAGAATTATCGCGGTATAGCTCTCCTTTGCACAGCGTACAAGTTACTGTCATACATTGTATTGGATATCAGTTAAGGAGCTTTTTGCACCCCTACCCAGAGAATTGAACTCAGGTTTCGGTAGTACACTAGGTAGATGACTATGTTCCTAATCCACCAAGGTCAAAAACTACCCCCTAACCCCAGGAATAAATTAATCGGGAAGCTGATATTGCTATTTCGAATAAAATTGTTATGGAGCTTTTTGCACCCCTATTCAGAGGTTTGCACTCTGGTTTCGGTGGTACACTAGGTAGATGGCTATATCCCTAATCCACCAAGGCCAAAAACTACCCCCTAACCCCAGGAATAAATTAATCGGGAAGCTGATATTGCTATTTCCATTAAAATTGTTAAGGAGCTTTTTGCACCCCTACCCAGAGATTTGGACTCAGGTTTCGATAGTACACTAGGTAGATGGCTATAATACTAATCCACCAAGGCCAAAAACTACCCCGTAGCCCCAGGAATAAATTAATCGGGAAGCTGATATTGCTATTTCGAATAAAATTGTTAAGGAGCTTTTTGCACCCCTACCTAGAGGATTAGACTCAGGTTTCGGTAGTACACTAGGTAGTTGGCTATATCCCCAATCCACCAAGGCCAAAAACTTCCCCCTAACCCCAGGAATAAATTAATCGGGAAGCTGATATTGCTATTTCGAATAAAATTGTTAAGGAGCTTTGCACCCCTACCCAGAGATTTGGACTCAGGTTTCGATAGTACACTAGGTAGATGGCTATAATACTTATCCACCAAGGCCAAAAACTACCCCGTAACCCCAGGAATAAATTAATCGGGAAGCTGATATTGCTATTTCGAATAAAATTGTTAAGGAGCTTTTTGCAACCCTACCCAGAGGTTTGGACTCAGGTTTCGATAGTACACTAGGTAGATGGCTATATTCCTAATCCACAAAGGCCAAAAACTACCCCCTAACCCCAGGAATAAATTAATCGGGAAGCTGATATTGCTATTTCGAATAAAATTGTTAAGGAGCTTTTTGCACCCCTACCCAGAGATTTGGACTCAGGTTTCGGTAGTACACTAGGTAGACGGCTATATCTCTAATCCACAAAGGTCAAAAACTACCCCCTAACCCCAGGAATAAATTAATCGGGAAGCTGATATTGCTATTTCGAATAAAATTGTTAAGGAGCTTTTTGCACCCCTACCCAGAGATTTGGACTCAGGTTTCGATAGTACACTAGGTAGATGGCTATAATACTAATCCACCAAAGCCAAAAACTACCCCGTAACCCCAGGAATAAATTAATCGGGAAGCTGATATTGCTATTTCGAATAAAATTGTTAAGGAGCTTTTTGCACCCCTACCCAGAGGTTTGCACTCTGGTTTCGGTAGTACACTAGGTAGATGGCTATATCCCTAATCCACAAAGGCCAAAAACTACCCCCTAACCCCAGGAATAAATTAATCGGGAAGCTGATATTGCTATTTCGAATAAAATTGTTAAGGAGCTTTTTGCACCCCTACCCAGAGATTTGGACTCAGGTTTCGATAGTACACTAGGTAGATGGCTATAATACTAATCCACCAAGGCCAAAAACTACCCCGTAGCCCCAGGAATAAATTAATCGGGAAGCTGATATTGCTATTTCGAATAAAATTGTTAAGGAGCTTTTTGCACCCCTACCCAGAGGATAAGACTCAGGTTTCGGTAGTACACTAGGTAGATGGCTATATCCCCAATCCACCAAGGCCAAAAACTACCCCCTAACCCCAGGAATAAATTAATCGGGAAGCTGATATTGCTATTTCGAATAAAATTGTTAAGGAGCTTTGCAACCCTACCCAGAGATTTGGACTCAGGTTTCGATAGTACACTAGGTAGATGGCTATAATACTTATCCACCAAGGCCAAAAACTACCCCGTAACCCCAGGAATAAATTAATCGGGAAGCTGATATTGCTATTTCGAATAAAATTGTTAAGGAGCTTTTTGCAACCCTACCCAGAGGTTTGGACTCAGGTTTCGGTAGTACACTAGGTAGTTGGCTATATCCCCAATCCACCAAGACCAAAAACTACCCCCTAACCCCAGGAATATATTAATCGGGAAACTGATATTGCTATTTCGAATAAAATTGTTAAGGAGCTTTTTGCACCCCTACCCAGAGGTTTGGACTCAGGTTTCGGTAGTACACTAGGCAGATGACTATATCCCTAATCCACCAAGGCCAAAAACTACCCCGTAACCCCAGGAATAAATGAATCGGGAAGCTGATATTGCTATTTCCAATAAAATTGTTAAGGAGCTTTTTGCACCCCTACCCAGAGATTTGGACTCAGGTTTCGATAGTACACTAGGTATATGGCTATAATACTAATCCACCAAGGCCAAAAACTACCCCCTAACCCCAGGAATAAATTAATCGGGAAGCTGATATTGCTATTTCGAATAAAATTGTTAAGGAGCTTTTTGCACCCCTACCCAAAGGTTTGGACTCAGGTTTCGATAGTACACTAGGTAGATGGCTATATCCCTAATCCACCAAGGCCAAAAACTACCCCCTATCCCCAGGAATAAATTAATCGGGAAGCTGATATTGCTATTTCGATTAAAATTGTTAAGGAGCTTTTTGCACCCCTACCCAGAGATTTGGACTCAGGTTTCGATAGTACACTAGGTAGATGGCTATAATACTAATCCACCAAGGCCAAAAACTACCCCGTAACCCCAGGAATAAATTAATCGGGAAGCTGATATTGCTATTTCGAATAAAATTGTTAAGGAGCTTTTTGCACCCCTACCCAGAGGTTTGGACTCAGGTTTCGGTAGTACACTAGGTAGATGGCTATATCCCTAAACCACAAAGGCCAAAAACTACCCCCTAACCCCAGGAATAAATTAATCGGGAAGCTGATATTGCTATTTCGAATAAAATTGTTAAGGAGCATTTTGCATCCCTACCCAGAGATTTGGACTCAGGTTTCGGTAGTACACTAGGTAGATGGCTATATCCCCAATCCACCAAGGCCAAAAACTACCCCCTAACCCCAGGAATAAATTAATCGGGAAGCTGATATTACTATTTCGAATAAAATTGTTAAGGAGCTTTTTGCACGCCTACCCAGAGGTTTGGACTCAGGTTTCAGTAGTACACTAGGTAGATGGCTATAATACTAATCCACCAAGACCAAAAACTACCCCCTAACTCCAGGAATAAATTAATCGGGAAGCTGATATTGCTATTTCGAATAAAATTGTTAAGGAGCTTTTTGCAAACCCTACTCAGAGGTTTGGACTCAGGTTTCGATAGTACACTAGGTAGATGGCTATAATACTAATCCACCAAGGCCAAAAACTACCCCCTAACCCCAGGAATAAATTAATCGGGAAGCTGATATTGCTATTTCGAATAAAATTGTTAAGGAGCTTTTTGCACCCCTACCCAGAGATTTGGACTCAGGTTTCGATAGTACACTAGGTAGATGGCTATAATACTAATCCACCAAGACCAAAAACTACCCCCTAACCCCAGGAATAAATTAATCGGGAAGCTGATATTGCTATTTTGAATAAAATTGTTAAGGAGCTTTTTGCACCCCTACTCAGAGGTTTGGACTCAGGTTTCGGTAGTACACTAGGTAGATGGCTATAATACTAATCCATTAAGGCCAAAAACTACCCCCTAACCCCAGGAATAAATTAATCGGGAAGCTGATATTGCTATTTCGAATAAAATTGTTAAGTAGCTTTTTGCACCCCTACCCAGAGATTTGGACTCAGGTTTCGATAGTACACTAGGTAGATGGCTATAATACTAATCCACCAAGGCCAAAAACTACTCCCTAACCCTAGGAATAAATTAATCGGGAAGCTGATATTGCTATTTCGAATAAAATTGTTAAGGAACTTTTTGCACCCCTACCCAGAGGTTTGGACTCAGGTTTCGGTAGTACACTAGGTAGATGACTATATTCCTAATCTACCAAGGCCAAAAATTACCCCCTAACCCCAGGAATAAATTAATCGGGAAGCTGATATTGCTATTTCGAATAAAATTGTTAAGGAGCTTTTTGCACCCCTACCTAGAGATTTGGACTCAGGTTTCGATAGTACACTAGGTAGATGGCTATATCCCTAATCCACCAAGGCCAAAAACTACCCCCTAACCCCAGGAATAAATTAATCGGGAAGCTGATATTGCTATTTCGAATAAAATTGTTAAGGAGCTTTTTGCACGACTTCCCAGAGGTTTGGACTCAGGTTTCGATAGTACACTAGGTAGATGACTATATTCCTAATCCACCAAGGCCATAAACTACCCCCTAACCCCAGGAATAAATTAATCGGGAAGCTGATATTGCTATTTCGAATAAAATTGTTAAGGAGCATTTTGCACCCCTACCCAGAGATTTGGACTCAGGTTTCGATAGTACACTAGGTAGATGGCTATAATACTAATCCACCAAGGCCAAAAACTACCCCGTAACCCCAGGAATAAATTAATCGGGAAGCTGATATTGCTATTTCGAATAAAATTGTTAAGGAGCTTTTTGCATCCCTACCCAGAAGTTTGGACTCAGGTTTCGGTAGTACACTAGGTAGATGGCTATATCCCTAATCCACCAAGGCCAAAAACTACCCCCTAACCCCAGGAATAAATTAATCGGGAAGCTGATTTTGCTATTTCGAATAAAATTGTTAAGGAGCTTTTTGCACCCCTACCCAGAGATTTGGACTCAGGTTTCGATAGTACACTAGGTAGATGGCTATAATACTAATCCACCAAGGCCAAAAACTACCCCGTAACCCCAGGAATAAATTAATCGGGAAGCTGATATTGCTATTTCGAATAAAATTGTTAAGGAGCTTTTTGCACCCCTACCCAGAGGTTTGGACTCAGGTTTCGGTAGTACACTAGGTAGATGGCTATATCCCCAATCCACCAAGACCAAAAACTACCCCCTAACCCCAGGAATAAATTAATCGGGAAGCTGATGTTGCTATTTCGAATAAAATTGTTAAGTAGCGTTTTGCACCCCTACCCAGAGGTTTGGACTCAGGTTTCGATAGTACACTAGGTAGATGACTATATTCCTAATCCACCAAGGCCAAAAACTACCCCCTAACCCCAGGAAAAAATTAATCGGGAAGCTTATATGGCAGTATTATATGACATTATTAAGGAGCCATATCACTTCTTGCCAGATATTTGTTTTCTATTTATTATAGTTAGTAAGTTATCTGGTTTTATTCTCTGCTTGTTGAACTTTATTACCTTCCCCTACCTCTAGTATTCATTTTTATTCGATTGATTTTGTCAGAGTTCGTATAAATATTATATTTTTAGTACTAAATATATAAATAGGAATAATCATGTTTTCCAATTGGAATTCAATTTTACAGTGTGAAACTAACACTTATATAAAATCTGTGGATTTGTGGAAATCTTCACACCCATTGCATGGTCGCCATGCGCGTTAGAAGTAAAACTTCAAAGATCACCAAATAAAAAATGAATAATATTCGAATAATATCGACTTCAAGGTCTGGAACAACTATCGACGCAGTATTTTGTAGATATTTAAATAAACTCCAATCTCAAAATTATGTGTCATGTTTTAGCTATCATAAACCCATTATCTTATTTTTAGATTTGGAAGAAGCCATATAGTGACTAAATGAATAAACAAATATTTCAATTTTTCAAATATTTCAAACAATTTGGTTACCTTACAAATTTCCCATTCCTTCTAAAGCCTTCTTTTGTATATTTTTTTTAAATTATAAACCAAATTAGGTATTCTTAATCATATAAAAAGACACTGGGCTATTGATTATAGATTACGAACTGATTGGTTTTATATCTCGGTGAACACGCATTAGGGGTTAAGGCCAGTCGAACTTCTCGAATTTCGACCATCGTAGGTCGCATTCAAGTTAAATTCCGTATCATCGTTGAAAAACTTCTTTAGGAACGTGCGACACTCAAACGAAGGGGAGTAACTAAAATATTTAAAATCAACAATATTTTAACAATCGCAGGAAAGATCACAATAATCAAATGATGTTATTGCATCGGTTGGAATATCTGCTTCTTTTTTGAAATTAATTTTTTGTTTTGTTATAAGTTACTAGTCTTTGTAGATATGAAGACAGCAACTTACGATACAAATTTAAAAATATACGATGGTTCTGGAAACAGCCCTCACAGACAGAACCTTGAAACATTCATAACGTATTAAGATGTGACCAGGATTCTAAGCTGTTTTTTTTATAAAGATATAGCACATCTATGAAAACATAGACGTAGCACATCTATTGAAAAGTCAATTTCCAACTTTAACTTTCAATGGTTAAATTCATTTACAATATACAGTTGTCTTTCTTTGGTGAAATTATTTTGCTTTAGATTTAAATTTGTTTCAAAGCAACACCAAATATTTTTGTTTTATGAGTTGGTAACATTAATATTCGCTATATATATATATTAGGGACTATCCGCTTAACACAAATAGTAATTACAAATAAAAACAACTTGTTAATTTTTACTGTTGAGAATTATTTAAAAGTTATATTTAAAAAATGGATCATCACTTTATTATTATTGTATCAGTTTATAAAGGCCATTACTGGCCCCTTACTGAGTCAACAATTAGGTTCCGATCCTGAGCATGGTCTTCATACTGTCTTAGACAATCTGAAGAAGCCAAATCGCTCTCTACACGATGGATCCATCATCGCCTTCAACGACCTCTGTGCCTACCATATCGTGGCTCTCCTTTCAGAGAACGCTGCTCGTTTCAGATCAGCTCGCGAAACGTGACTGAGCTAGCGTAGACGCTGAGATTTTACTTCTTGTACAATATTGCAGATCTTCATCAGATCACCAGAACCTTCATGCCTATCAGCCACATGAGATAGGATAGAAGAGGTTATAAACTATGTTAGGATGGAAGAGGTTATAAACTGTGTATCAGCGGGGATGACATTGCTATTCTCATATTGACTTAGCACGATCACACAGATTCTCTTCTCATTCAGATGATGTAGATCCAACGGATACATGTTTTCAGGAGGCGAATCAACTTATCATTAAATCCTTCGAACGCCAACATAATTTCATTTGTACAAAGAAGATGTATGTAAGTTTTGGAACAGATTAACTGGTTAGTTTAGTCAGTCATTCATAGATAACACTATAGTATCATTCAAATAAATTATGATTTTTCTTTTCAAAATATGTAAACATTTCAAATTTTGTTGTCCAACAATATTAATTAAAACGAAATGCAAAATCACGAGGAGGCTATTTTAATCAGTCGATTGGTAGTGGCCTAGTGGTCAATAGCATAACTAATCTTGAATTTAGAAATAAATGGCGTAAGGCACACAGCATTAGTTGCAAATTTTGAGTTTAATAGTTTATATATAGGATTATATAATGTATTATCATTATTATATATGTATATGTATATATATATATTCACTACGATTATATAATGTATTATCAATTCCTTACAAATACAGCAAAGTAAATAAGATTTAAGTTGAAATAATTGCATAAATATTTACCTGACAAGCATCTTTGCCGCCTTCTTGGTACCCAGCACAAATCATACCTTCAGTTACATTTAGTGTTTCCAGCCATTCATTACATAAATCACGATTAAGTACAGGTACCTGAACTTCATTAACTGCCGCTTCGTAGGTAGCTGATGCAGCATTTATACTAGCACTTTTATCCTCTCGTTTGCCCCAACCAATCACAGTACACAGAGTACCCGGTTTCAATTCTTTCAATGCAGGCGGTAAGCACACGGGTAATAAATGTTCGTGGAATGCAACACGAGTAGCTAATTGAAATAGTGCTATATCGTTATCGTGCGCCACATTCGAATTATATTGTGGATGTGGAATAACACTTTTAACTTTTACTTTTTGTCCATAATACGTGTGTGAATGGCGTCTCGTAATTCCTAATTGAATTGTCCAGTCGTTTATATTTCGTAGTGTATGGCTGTGTAAGAAAGTTTATTTTAGTTGAAGGCAACATTATACTAAAGATGACGGGGATACTCACTTTCCAATACAATGAGATGCGGTCAATATCCATTGATCGGCGATAAGTACGCCGGCACAATAAAATATTTCTTCAGGTCCACCCAAGATAGCTGCTAAGAAAGGCCAATCACCAGGAGATGATATACTTCCGCCAACAATTCGTTTGCTTGCTTTATATTTTCGATTTCGGATTTTTCCACATTCAAAATTGGAGCACGTCAATTCAACTACCGGATAGTGTCCATTTATTGGACAACTGGTAAATTCTTTCATTAAATTCGTATTTCGTTTTTGATACATTCGCCACATGGCAGGTGTGTCTTTTGTGGGAGGTGCAATTGTTACATTTGTACCTCGCATTGTTATTTTGCTTGAATTCACCGAATTATAGCCGAGCATCGAACAAACGGTTGTCGGCGATGTTGATTGATCCCAATGCATTACACATGCAGGAGCCCATTGTTTAGAGTCGGCTTTGTATACTTCTAATGTTCCTCGTCCGAGATCACCGTTGCGCTCACTGAGGCGTACTATATTTTTTGGGATAATTTTAATATAATAAAGCCACAAGAATATAGTAAAACAAAAATTACTTACCACAGTTTCGCTCATCTTGGCCCCATGGACAATCCACGACTCCATCACATACATGTTTTTGGCTCATACACTTATTATCACCACAATAAATTGAACCTTTCTCGCATTCGTTACATTGTGATTCGTCAGTTTGATCTAAACAATCTACATGTCCATCACATCGCCATTCGGTTGGTAAGCACCGTTTCTGATCACATAGAAATCCAGAACAATCTAGTTTGGAATATTTTGGACAAATTTTAGTTTAACAATATAATTATACGAGGAGTAATTGTATATTGTATACTAATAATTACTTGGTTTTTGTGCCCGAACTCTAGCCTCTTTCACTTCCTTCAGCCCAACACATTCATCTAAATTGGCGGACTCGGTAAAAATCGAACACGTGATATAGCCCGGCAGTTCTAATCCAAATACATCAAAGAAAAATCCGCATCGACGCATTGTCTCAAAGCACAAACTACGACACGGTGGTACGGTCATTCCTGTTGAACTACATTTCGGCACGAATAGAGAGCATAAAAATAATGAAACCAGCTCATAGCACCGCACATCAACCAAAGCGTCATAAGCGTCAAGTTCCATTTGTGCTTCAGGTTGGCCAAAATGACCAATGTAATTTGGAAATACGGTAAAATTGTATGGTATTTGATGGTTTTGACAAAATTTTACGATCACCGGTAGACAAACACCTGGTACGGGATTTTTTCCAACTGAAAATATAGAAGCGGTTAAATTGTACGCTATAAACGTCATGATAATAACAGGTAAATCATACTTCCGTCCGAATCATCAGAAATCGTTGTGTTAATAATTTTTGCAGTTGTAATGATAGTTTTGTTCACAAATTTTACGGTCGGATAGGCTTTAAAATATGCAGCTAAGCCAGCAGCTATAGCTAGTAGCGCAATGGCGTTTATTAAAATTTGAAATAAACGAAATTTTAGTCTTCCTCGTGTCACGTAGGGATTCGAATTTTTACGAGATTTCAAGATCTGCGAATATAATCAAAAAATATTTATTAAATGCGTGTTAATTAGCTAATTAGTAATTTATAAACGGTTACCTTATGTTGTAGTGACATATTTGATCCGTTCTGAATTCGTACAATTGTTTGTAAACTTGCTGGAGTTGACATGCTTTTTGTGATCGGCGTACTTGGACAATTCTCTGTTGTACTATCTTTTATGATCTCATCAAAACATGGATTTGGTTGTCGTACTGCAAAGAATACTATTTAGAAATTGTTAAAATTAAATCATTCTTGTGTGCCTACGCCGCCCAATAACTTACAACTATTCAGCTTGACCGTATTGGTTATAAGTGGAGCTTCCATTAATTTTGTATTATATCCTGGACTTGAAGTTTGACTAAAGCTATCACTCGATATGTTTGAATCTTGGCGTGAATTTAATTTCGATCGATGTTCCAGATTACCATTATTCAAATTATTGTAACGGATAATCATGCCAAAACTATCATTTGAGTCTTGATGCCGTAGCCCAGTTTTATTAATTTTGGATGCATATTGAAGTAGTGGGGCTTCCATACTTTTAGAATTATAGCCCGGGCTGGAACTGGCAAATGAATAGCTATCACTAGAAATATTTGAATCCTGTCGTTGATTCAATTTGCTGTGATGGATTTGTGTTAACGGTGGTGGCTTATTTGTTCCATGTATACCTTTTTTAATTGATACTGGACGTGATTGTAATTCCTGTAAATTATCCTTTTGTGTTTGATTTTGTTGAAATGCTCCTAGGATGTGGTTGTTTTGGAATAATTTTCCCGAATCGAGTGAAGTTTGTGAGCGTAGCGGAGGTGGAGGTGGTGTGGTACGAGAACGGATAGAATTTTGCGATTGTTGTTTGATGACTGGCGGAGGAATTTTTGGAGGCACACATACTTGTTTACGTATTGGAACAGCTGGTGGACGTCGGTTTTGTATCATCTCATTATCATTGATTGATTTGGCCGAATTCATTTTCGGTGGTTTATTTATATTATTCGAAGATAACGTGAACACCGAATCATTTAAATATTTATTTTGAGGTGATTCAAGTATTTCCGAATTATTTGAATAGTCGGGTGACGCATAACTGTCCAGGGACGATTGTGTCTCCTCGCTCGAAAATCGACTACGAAATTGTGACTTTTGATTGTGATTACTGTTGTTGTGGCCAATTGTAAAAATTGGTTGCCTATCTATTTCGGTCGACGACATGTATCCCGTATCATTCGTATTTTGTGATTTATTTGATTCGGACGATGAATGTTGATTTGATTGTGCAAGTTTGTTGTTTGTCCGCTCATAAATAATAATTTCGTCAAATTTATCCTTTTCGTTTAAGCTCAGTGGACTTAAACTGAAATTATCCTCATTGTCACTGTTGTCCACAAATTGATTTTTACAGTTATTATTATTGTTATTATTATTATTATTATTGTTGTTAATAATCATTCGATTACTGTAAATATTATTCTCATTATTATTGTATTGTATACAATTTTGACCTTTAGGCGCTGATTGCAAATTAAGTGGTGTGTTAGCGTTGTGTGTAATTTCTGTTGTTTTCGCCGTATCATTTTGTTTACCATAGAAAGTACGTTTCGGCACAGGTGGAGGAACTAGAGTTGGTGTTGTTGTAGAATGATTGACAGCTGATGGTATGGAGGTGGTTCTATTTGGAGTTGAACTACATAAATTAGTAGAATTGGAATGATTTTGTGTTGTTGTAACTGAAGTAGAAATTCCCGTATTCGGTGTATTATAAACCGTTTTACTCGGCAATAAAATAGGATTCGTATCGTTAAGTATTGGACAATAATGTGATGAATGTCGACGATTATTTTGCATTAAATTCGACGGGCTAAGAAATGTTTGATCTTTATCTAGTGCTAAACTAGATGCTCGTGATGTCCTATAAACAATTTGTTAGTTTTAAATTTAAATAACAAACAAATGATTATTTGTTATACCTTCCCCTGCTTTGAGCCAGATCATCAAATTGCATGCCGGTGTTGTCATCAAATGCATCACCATTGAATATTGGTTTGTTTTGTAATGATGTCATAATGTTTGCATAAAGATATTTTCAAATTACTGGAAAGAAGATAATAAAAAAATAGTTTAATTGAGTCCTAAAAAAAGAACATTTTTAGAATTTTGAGTATGTGTATTAGATGCCATTTAAACGACTCCATCGCAGAAAGTTCAATGTTTTATTTCTCTTATATGATAAATTAACTCACAGCCTAAATTGGAACTTCTTTCGATTTGATGGATTGCTGTTTTGATTTTTTTTTTGTTACATGTTGAGAATACCTTATATATACTATGTACATTGTACATACATATATGTATAGCCAATTATATAGAAAATATATTTCAAGTTCAAATTAAACTACAGCATTCCACTATCAATCAACCGATCAATCTTCTCGCACCACAAAATAGAAATTAAAAAAAAAATTAAATGAGCCGAAAAAATCATAACACATGAACAATGAATATAACATAGAGATGATATTTACTGTACCAGACTTTTGTAGCTTACACTTTGAGAAAAGTTATAAAACATCTCACTATATTATACGTCATATAGGCTAGTGATTTTGATATTTCGATGTTCCAAATCTCATAATTATAAAATAGTTCGTCACTGTCTATATATTTGTGCCGCGCTCGCCACATATCTGATTGATTGGAGTGAACATTTCTGATTGATTTAACACTATTGAGACTTTATGATTTAATTTTATTGATCTTACATGAATTCAGTTTGAATTAATATGTTAAATCTGAATCAATTTCATTATTCCATTTGACATTCAACATGTTGATTCAATCTCGATTATCGAATCCCAAGTTTATAAGTTTCTTCTGAATTGTTCAATTCAAATTCCGTAATTTGTTTTAACTGAGGGAAGTATCATAAAATGTTGAAAATTATAATTTTTTAAACTATAAGTGGTTTTCTAATCTCATTAAATCTCAAAATGTTATTTTGAAGGTTTAGCTCTCTCATTTTAATATCATTTAAAATTTGTTCAATTTCAAATTCTATAATTTGTACAAAAACGGAGTTGGTCAAACTTTAAGATTTATATTACAACATATTACTAATGGCAGGTGCCTCACAATGTCGTCGCCTTCATGTTCACGTTCATTAAGGTGTAATGCGACCCGTGCCGATAAGCGATCAAGCTAGCGACCCATTTTATAGAGGAAATCCTTCAGGAATCCCAAAAGGTGAAACTAGAACAGATATGTGCTCTTGAGCCCCTGCTACAGTAGATGAACTGAATTGCATTGTTGACGCAATCACAAGCACCTGCAAACAGTCCTTTAATGCTGCTTGTCCTAGGGGCCAGCAAAACCAACATTGGGGTGCGTGGATCTGGGGACCTACCGAATGGCTTGTAGAAAAGGCTTTTGAACTCCTATAAACAGGACCCAAGATTATATAAAAATAAAGGAATTAGGAAAATTCTGTCTACTTATCCAATCGATTGCATATATTTAATTAAACCGGGCGGTTCCTAGACTCTTCTAGTGAAGATTCCTTGAACCTTCTCACCGAAACCCACTTTCCGAAAAGCTGAGATGACTCGACGGAGTCTAGTACACATGATAACCACATTCATTATTCCCAGAGCATATCGTGACTACAAAACAGATCCTAGGTGTTCTAAAAAATTTCAAACCCTATAAATCGGCTGGTGCGGGTCAGATCATACCAGCGGAAATCCAACATAACTAGAAGATTATGCTCCCCTGGCTGGAGATAATCTTCAAACAGTGTTTAAAACTGGTCTATATTCTAAAGAAATAGGCAGAGGTCAGAGTTGTCTTTATCACACGAGTTATTTTTATCCCGAAAGCGGGGTAAAGTTAAGACTTATAACTCTATCACAGTTAAGACTTATTACTCTATCATTATTCCTTTTGAAATCCTTGAAAAAGTATGCATACTGTTAAGGGAAATCAGTAGACTACCCTGAAAGCAGGTTAATCCATCATATGGTTTTGAGTAGAATGGTGAACTCTGTGCGGGGGGAATCTACCATTAGGAGACGCATGATTAAGGGAACTCCATAAGGAGGCGTGCTATCTCCTCTTCTCTGGAACATATCGATCTTGAAGATTTTTTTTTAAGTTTAGTTGGAAGCCTAACATTTTGGAAAGAGTAAATTCATGTAGGTGCGCTATTGGAATAAATGGAGTCTGAAATCGGGGCTAGTACCACTGGCTTTTCAACTGGCCAGCACTTGAGAAAACAACATATAGGACTGAGATCGAGAAGGTGCAAAGGATGGCCTGTGTGCTTATTAGCGGGGTATTGAGGACGACACCTACACGCGCTTTAGAGGTGTTGTTCCACCTTTTTCCGGTTGATATCTTTGGTAAGCAGATGGCGGCCAATACGGCTACGCGGCTATCAACTGTATCTCAATGGAAATGTATTCAGGCAGGCCACTCGACTACACTACACCTACTTTATGCTTCAAGAAAAACTTCCGGACCATTCGTACTTCTAAAGAATCTTGTAGGAGTGGATCACTATCGGAATCGATCTAGTGAGCAGACTATAGATCTGGAAGCAAATGACTTCTGCAGGAGCTGCATGGATAAGAAGGATGAAGAGACTTTAGTTCTCTTCCTATACTTATGTTCGGTATTAGCATGCAAGGGATAAACACATAGGTATATACAATACATAATGAACAACTTCTTGGATCGCGAAAACTGTAAAGTTGAGATATATTACCCTAATACTGATGTTTGTTCCTTGCTAGCTTCGCTCCCAAAACTGAACTGAATTTTTTTCAAAAATTCCCCCATTTATATATGCCCAAATATTTCGAACAAATTGACGATTGGAGCGTCACGAATTCCATCTAGCGGGTTTTCTTTTTATTGGACTAACGCATGAATTTCACGTTTATGTAACACAACCAAACAAATTGTAGCACATTCCACGTGATATTTTTGCATTCGCGCAAACAAATTTCTCAACTAGAGGCGCGTTGTGTACTTTTACGATCGTCATCCTCAATCAATTTTGACAGAAATTAATTAGCTGAGTGTAGGGCAAACCGATATTTTTGTGTGTAAACTATAAACACTAAAATATTATTGAATAATTTCGGGAATATTCGTTAATTGCTTTACACACTCGTTTAAAAATTTAAAATTTATAACATCAGTTTGACAGATAAGGCATATCTACATTTACCATTTTAAACTAATTATTTAAAATTAATCAAACAATTCATTCTAAAATTACAAAATTGATAATTGCGATTCTATATACATATTTGCAAAATAGTTGATAGACGAAAAGAGAAACAAACAAAAAAAATCTGTAGTTTTGTTTCTTTTTAAATTATTTTTGTGAATACATAACGGGTGTTTCAATAATAGTTGCATGATTTGTTTTTTAAATAAGGAAAATCAAATTTTTCGATTTATTTGCTCATTTTATGATGAACAAACTAATGCTGGTCTGATTAATCATTTTGAGAAATTTTCGATTAATGATTATTATCGGATGAAAAAAAACGATTAACCGATTAATTTTCAAAAATTAATAAATTATAAGAAAAAAACTTACTTTCTACTCCAACTCATATTTAATTGTCACTGAAACATCTTTCCGTTTCTATCGACGATGGTGGAATAGTTAACAATATATTATTTAAATTTGTTCAAATAGATCATTTCCATTTCTTTTGTTTATTTTTTCTAAAATGCTCATTTCTTTTATAATTAACAGTTCTTTGACGACCTGTTATTTTGAAAAGTTACTACTATAGGTAGATCGGTGGGCTTCTTCGACAAAATGCGATTCAATTCATCTTCTTTTGTAATATTCCCAGACATTCATACATAGCTTCATCCTCTTGATTTAGAATGTTATCATCATCAGTCATGCTCTCATCAGTAAAAAATAAACGTTGCATAATTTCTTTTAACGTTTGGGCAATTGCATTTCTCGTTGAACGTTTTAATAATGAATTTTTTTGTGTGAGAGTTTTCAGATAAATGTTGGGATCCTCTAAATACACTAAAAGTATTCTCCTACTAACTGTTTCGTAAAATTTTCTTCCTGTTTCACGGGATTGCGCTTTTAATTTAGTCAATAAAAATACAACAATTTTCCATGCTTTGATTAAATTGCAATCCCGTCTTCCCAAAGGAACTGAACTTACTTCTATAGTTTCTAATGAATCGACAATTTCTTCAATTTGCTCAATTTCACATTGTGTTGGATATAAATGTATTTGACAAATTTGTTAATATTTTAATTCCAAAAATCTCTTCGACATTGCCAACATTGAGTTCCAGCGTGTACGTATGTCAATTATCATGACATTTTCCTTAGTAAGTTTTTCTTGACTTGCTCTTTGCAAAAAGTCATATTTTACCGGAGATTTTCTAAAAAAACGAACTATTTTCCTAATTTTATTTATAGACGAGGAAATGTGTGAGGAAAAAATTCGATTTCATGTGTTTCAAGTATTTCACACCAACTTTGTCCTCCGTCGTGAATGATATCTTCATCATCATTATTATCAGATTCTTCGTCACTTGTAACAATATCAATTTCGGATTGGGTGTTCTCAATTTCTTGTTCTAAACTATTCCTGGAATACTATTCTTGGAATATAAAATATCTACCATAGCAAGATGTACACCATGACTATGGCAAATTTCATAATGTATTCCCATTAATCTACAGATTTTTTTCATAACTGACGATCCATCTGTTATAATAACTACGATATCATTTTTGAGTTGCAAACCAAATTCGATCAATTTATCACAATTTCCACTGCCATATTAGCTGGCATTGAGTTTTTTATCCTTATCATCCCAAGACTGTTCACGTTGCTATTTTTCATATGAATCTTCATTCAGATATACCGTCTGGTTTTTTTGGAGCTCCATTCATCTAATGATAGTGAAAATCTCTCACTTTAAACATTTTTGAACCTTGAGTTTTCCACCCCTTTTTAATTTCCTCGCTATTCGCCAAGGTTGAAAACGGTATTTTATCTACAGCTGTTAATTTAGCCAGAATTTACCCAGCCCAGTTGTTATTCTGGAAAAAGGCTGAAATTGGCTTTTGTGAAGTACTTTGTGCGACTACTGAGCTTCCCGATGCTGTTTCGGACTTTAATAGAACCTTGTGTTTGTGTTGCATATGATACGTGAAGGATGTAGTTGACAAATGGGACTTAAATTTCGTGTCACAATGCTTACATTTTAATGTACGTGAATCATTTTGATTCTAATAAATGAGTCCAAACCTTAGCCTTTTTTTCTTTTGGTTTTAAAAAAATTAAATAAACAAAAACAAATTGACAATACTCGGCTGAAATAACTTGGAAATAACAGATAACGTAAAAATTATTTTAAAAAAACGTATGGCGCGCCATCTGGAAAATGAAGGTAAATTAATTTGTGTCTATAACATGATGTCACGCGAGTTTACTATGGAAATCTGCAGTAATCTCCCTTATATTATAATAAGTTATTTGTATATCTGTCATATTTGTTTCTACTATATCGACTTTAATATGCAAAATTTTAACGCGAGAGGTGCGCAGAATATTACATTTACAAAAGACGGAACAAAATGCTTTTAAAAATTGTAAATTTCTTAAATACAATTAAAACGATTAATCATTTAAATTTTTTGATTAACGATTAATTGTTCAACTAGCAAAAAAATGATTAATCGATAAATCGATTAATTGAAACCAGCCTTAGAACAAAGCAAATTATATTTGAGTTTTCTGTCAACAATTTAAATTTTATTCACAGAGAACTACTTCCTTATTTTAAAATAAAATTGGAATTTTTCGATTATAAATGGGAATGATTCTCTTAGCTCCTCTGGTGCAATACTATTTATTTAGTAAATTTCTTTATTTAGTATTTTGAATCGCTTTTTTACAAAATTATGTTTTTTTTCTATACCTGTTCTTGAGCTCAACACTCTCCCAATTCTTTCGTTGTTTGATTATTTGCGTCCTTGCCTTATGGTGTTATGACACTGGCTAGTTTTGAAGTGCGATAAAATGCTGTAATCCAATTTTAGCAAGAAAGGGAAAGTAACAGGTGACAACACTATTATAATGAACGCTACGTGCGTCAGCATCACAAAACGTAAACATGAACAAGATAAAAATCATGATGTGTCGATTTTATTTTTAAAATGTCGCTATTTGAATGTCGAACTGTCAAATAAAAAGTGCGTATGTCAAAAAAAAGAATCAAAATGTAATTCTTTTCTGCTAGAATTGCCCACGTTTTTTTGCTAGAAAAATTGAGCTACGCTGGTTTTTTGTCATATAACGATTTTTTTACGTACCATGTCGTATTCACTCACACATATGTGTATATTTTGTAGGCATAATACCATATGTCAGTGCCATAATACCACTACACCGTAGTTGGCCAAATCTTGAACACACGATCACAATATCGAATTAATTGACTATCTATATCATTTTGTATGCTTCACGCCAGCCTGCACTGACATGAAAAATGACCCAGAACACTGTATGATTTATTTATCTATCCTACCTACACATTCAATTCAATTAATCATTGCATATGATGATCAAGCCAAACTCACTTCATTTATACTGTGTAAAGTGTTGAATAAACATCAAAGCAAGCAAATTTGACATTTTATTTAGTTCAGTTCAGCTATCTATTTAAATATTGTATTACGTAATACGTCTTACATTAGTTTAGTTAGTTTAGTCCATTAAGGGACATAGTATGAATAATTTATTTTATTTTGATTTACTTTTTAAGTTAAGATTTTGCTTTGCTATTTCAATACATAAATAAGCTATTAATGATGCTATGGGCACAACTATTTTTAGTTATGACCTAGGCGAACTAAAATCTTAATCACGTTTTTTTCTTTCTTTATATTATATGTGCCACTTCACGATAGCAATGTAAGAAATAAAAAATTCAACAATACAGCAATAGTTAGAACACAATAAAATATGGAAATCTTATTTTTATTATTCATTAAAATAAGCAAACAATAAACAATAATAATTCTACTGAACTTGAAGATTTTCTTAAATGGTAACAATTATTTTGTTGTTTGTTATTCATAACACATAGACTGTAAAGTGCCAAAAATATGAATCCTTATATGAATTTTCAAAGTAAAAATAAAATAATTCTGCAACAAAACAATAATTGTATATGAACTAACTTAAAGGTGTTTTAATATTATATAAGATTTTGTGGTTTGGGAAAATTATATTACATAACAAGGATTTTGTTTCCAACTGAGAAACAAAACAACAGATCGGCATGAACTTTAAACGTGATTCTTTGTAAAATAAACTGTGATTGTCTGTTTTCAATACAGTCGAAACTCGGTTATCCGGGATGCTCGGGACCAGACTCTTACCGGATAATCGAAAATCCCGGTTGATGGAGTTTTTGGTTATTTTCAAAGGAAAACATCTAATTTAATCTTATTAATTCATCAAAAAACAATAAACTAGAATTCATTTAAAAAATAAATTAAAACTTAATATGTTAAAATACACAATATTCTTAATAAGTAATATATATATGTATGACAGGAAAATTTATTAGTGATGCAAGAAAATCACGATTAGTTAATTCAAATCACGGTAAAAGAGTAACTGAAAATGATATTTGATTTAAAAAAAATCCCGGTTAATAGAAGTTTACGGTTAATCGGATCCCGGATAATCGAGTTTCGACTGTAATTTTGTACAAAGTTTTGACTTATTATTAGATTCTTTAAAATTTGATACGTTGTAAGAGATGGGTGAATTTCTAGTAGAATTTCAAATCAGATACCTATGTAAATATGTTAAAAAATATATCTAAATTTTAAAATTGCAGATTTTTAAGGTGCTCAAAAATTAGGCCGTTCCTGATCACTTCTAGGATTCCTAACTAAATCAAGAAAAATAATCAGCTGCCTATTGTCGCTATGTACGCTCGTTCATGACCTTGTAACAAATCGTCTTTTGTGTAACAAAGGTAGGCCAATAGATCATTATTCTTCAGTAAACCACCACCACAATGTTCGAGAAGCAATGCGTGCACAACAAACATAGAGGAAAATGTGCAAAGGCACGTCGAGAGAGAGAGAGAATACAATTAATTTGCAAATAGCAATGATTGATTCCGTTATAGATTCCTCTCTAAACGTAACCATGGTTGCAGAGTAAAATCCGTAGTAGTTTTAATTAGTAGCGGCCGGTTTTATTTTTAGCCGTATTTTTAATTTCGACAACTACAACTGTTAATGAGGGTTATGGGGTTCAAATAGCTTAACTCTAGCTCAATCCATGTTCAAAGTGTAAGAAATTGCATCGGGACCATAACATCTGTAAGAAATTTTATAAGTTCGGCTATATGCGGACGAAAATATTAAAAAATTATTATAAGAAACATCCATCTTCCGAAAGATAAATCGACTAAGCTTTAAGTGAAACACGCTGAGTGAAATACGGTGGGAACAAAATATACAAGAGTTGAATTAGTTAAAGCGATCAAGATATATTCAAAAGTTTTGCAATTGCTGAGAACTATTATGAAAAATAATTTTATCGTCAATTTAGTAACAGAATACTCTGTTTATAAATAAAAGGAATAAAATCCGCGGATGCCAAAATAGTTGCTCGTCAAAAAAATCTACTACTATTATTGCTTCTGATTTTTTTTGAACAGCCTCTGCATAGTTACGGTTATGAAAACAAAAGTGGATTTATATTTAGCAATCTCAAGTTGATCAAGTGAATTGACTTCAGTTCGTCTGCAATTCTACAATTCAGTTAATTAAAATAGTGAGCTACCGAATTTCGTGCATTTCGAGTGAAATATTTTTACTACTAATTGCGGCATAAATTTTATTTTAAAAAAAGTATGCGATAAAAATATTATTTAAGATATAAAATTAATTATTGTTTAATTTATGTAAACTAAAAATAAATTATCTTTTATCTAACCTAAAATGAAGAACGTCAACAATTTTCGTCAGTCATTAACGTATTCTAGACAGAGGGGAGGAGCTGATTTTTAACAATTTTTTGTTATGTTGAATTGAATTTGCAAAAGATTTAAACTAGTGATGCTAAACTGTATCACGAGCGCGAAATTGTTTCGTTTGCCGCTGTCAATTTTACGTATAATAATTAAGATCCTGGTTCACGGTTAAATTTTGTGTCTCCCTCCAAAAATCTTACCGTTGCATAAGCTTTGGTGGTGGAACAAGTCTAGATATGTAGACAATTAGACATAAAAAAAAAAGAATTAAATTCCCGTCTGATTGTCAAATATTGATGATAAAAAAAAAATGTAAACTACAAATATAGATCAAACGTTTTCTGAGTGAAGTTCTATTATTGTTAATTGTTCAAATAATCTTGATGTTTTTTTTCAATTAAAACCAAAGACTGCTCATCAATCAGTGACCTTTTAGTGTAAAATACTCAAAAACATAAATAATAAAATAATGGTGTGCCACAAACAACAACTAAAAATAAGTTTGTTCTGAACATCTTTGGCCAAATTAATGTACGAATTATAAATAATAAAACTAAAATTAAAAAATATACTAAAAATACTAAGACATTTTGAAGACCTGTACAAGAAAAAAAACCATCATGATATTTTATAACAATAAAACATTATGTTAAAATTTAAATAAAACAAAAATAAATTTAACTGTTTTAATTAATAACTGTAGAATCTATCTTGGGAGAAGTTTCGCAGCTCATTTATATGTCGTTTTGAAATACAACGTGATGTTCTAGAGTTTTAGATGGTATTTGTAACGTCTCGAGCATCGTATAAATCGTATGTTTTGTACTTTTTTTTTTTTTGATTTTTGAGGTTTTTTCTTATGGATTTGATGAGTAGATACATTTAAAATGGCTAACCGGGTCAAACTTGAGAACTAAGTAGCCATTAGGTATGCTTCGTAAAATTGTAATCAAGCAGGGAAGAGTGATCAACTCACAACTAACCAAAACCTCTTCCGATAGAGCGGACAAGACTCACGGGTCCCTGAATGTATCTAGTTTCGGTCTTATCCAATAGAACTTTATGTTACATATTTCCAAACAAATGATCGAATTGATTCGATAATTATTTCAAATTTTGTATTATACCAAAGCCATCTTAATATATAAAGCCTCCATGTTGAGCGATATTTTCAAACGAGCTTTTTTTATTTAACCAAAAAATGTGTAATTTACAAAGAAGTCTATGCAATCCCATGGCAAAACATACAAACTTATTTTGAATTGTTCAACTATTAATAGTGAGAGCTTTTAATATTTTATTACATAAAGTAATAGATAAAGAATTGAATTAGGTGATGGCCAGGGTTATTTTTCGCAATTATATTAATTAAACATAATTTTTATAATTATAAAATTGTAATTAATATAATTTATTTGCGCTTTTAAATTTGTATATATACAAATATAAATCTGATATATTCTAATACTCTCTTTCAATATACTGCATTCACTCCAACGCAGAAATAAAATAGTTCGATTCAAAATCTAAACATCGAAAAATATGTATAAAAATTATGATAACTACGATAAATTAAAATTTAGGAGTTTAATCGGATAAACGCTGGGAAATTTCTCATTAAACCAAAATAAAAATATTGATCGTATCGATCAAATAATTGATAAAATGTTGTGTTTTGTTTTGAAGGTTACAAAAGGTTACATAATTTATATACAAATACAATATGTCAATTAGGATTAGGAGAGGGACAATTTAATCACGCTCTCAATATTATTTTTTATGCGATTACTTTTTGTTGTTGCTATGAAATAAAAAATTGTGTTCATATATTTTTTCTCGTTTTTTGCTTTGTTTTATGATCATTATGTTTGTTCCATTTTAAAAAAAAACATTGATGTTTTCTTCTTTTGGTTTATTTGTTTGATGGGAATAAATTATTTTGTTGGTTATGTCAAAGCCATCTGAATATACATATATAGATTTATTAAGATAGATAGATTTATTAAGTTGGCTTTGGTTATGTACACAATGTCCCTTTCTTACAAATTTTTTATTCTATTTCTATTTGAGCTTTATTAGAGAATAAACTATCTTATTTTCCTTTAATTAATACTATAAAATGGAAAACCCCACGGAAAAATCGTTCAAGTCAGGTGAAAACCAATGTTTATAGTTTCAATTGATTTCAAAAAATTATAATTTTGAGGTACTTTTCATTCAAATATTTCTATAAACGAAAATCATGTCTCTCCATATAAAATGTATGAAGAGAGCGATTATTTTTGTCATTTTAGACTCACTAATAAAAGTTCGTTTTGAATATGGAGGCTTGATTTATTAAGATGGCTTTGATTATACCTACAGTGACCTATAGAGCCACCTATATATACAGAGCCGTAAGGATCAGCCATGTTTTTTGTTGAGCTTTTTCTAGAGGAACTACTTTTTGCATTATCCCATAAGAATCAATGTAAAAATGACCATTTTCGAATTACTTTTCATCAATGAAAAGTTAAATCTTTCATTTCGATAAACACTTTGTGGAATTGATTCTATAGTGAAGCAGTACATATCTGAAAGTCAGACCCTTAAACCTTTTATTAATTTAATAAACATTAAATCAAAATTAAATATGAATTTATCATATACCGGGTGTTTTTTTTAAACTGAGACGATCAAATATCTCGAAAAATAGCCACTCTACGGAAAAAATGTCCATAATCAAAATTTAATCATACCGCGGGGGAAATACATTAGTGCAAAAAAAAAAGTCCCCCCACCCCCGCTTTGTAGGTGGGGCGGGGGTAACTTTTAAACTAAGATAGGAAGCCATATTTTTTATTGCAGATACGGATTCTACGACTAAAAGTACGTATGATTTGAATAAAATATTTTGTTCGGTTCATGATAGATGGCGTTGCAATCGACGAAATTCAATTTTTTCAATTTCTCCTTCTTAGAACACACGCATTCGATTCTGCAATACGTTTGAAATAAAAAACATCACGTTTTCATTGGAAATACTCGAAATTCGTCATCAAAACAATTTATTCAGTTTTGTAAATCTAAATAAGTGTTCAAAATTAATTTCAAGTTTTATTATTAAATTTCAAAAATACAAAATTCAGGCCATCATTTTGAACACTTATTTAGATTTACAAAACTGAATAAATTGTTTTGATGACGAATTTCGAGTATTTCCAATGAAAACGTGATGTTTTTTATTTCAAACGTATTGCAGAATCGAATGCGTGTGTTCTAAGAAGGAGAAATTGAAAAAATTGAATTTCGTCGATTGCAACGCCATCTATCATGAACCGAACAAAATATTTTATTCAAATCATACGTACTTTTAGTCGTAGAATCCGTATCTGCAATAAAAAATATGGCTTCCTATCTTAGTTTAAAAGTTACCCCCGCCCCACCTACAAAGCGGGGGTGGGGGGACTTTTTTTTTTGCACTAATGTATTTCCCCCGCGGTATGATTAAATTTTGATTATGGACATTTTTTCCGTAGAGTGGCTATTTTTCGAGATATTTGATCGTCTCAGTTTAAAAAAAACACCCGGTATATGTAAACATGAATTTATTTGAATGTGTAGGTAAAATTAATAAATAAAACATATATTGTCATCCTTTCGATCGATGATTTTGTCTCTTTTTTAAGAATTAAATCTCACTTTTTTTTTTAATTTCGCTTTTTCTATTGCGATCGCAGCATGCTCGTATAAATCATTATTCTATTTCCTTTTATACATTTGAAAATGTATCATCACATATTTCTATTTCATTACCTTGTAGCAAAATCGGAAAAGGGATAGAGTGCAAAATTATTCCAATAGGCTGAGATCGCAATAGAAAAAAATCAAAATTGGATTCACGAAATGGGGCATGCTATACGACTTTTTTTAAATTTAGTTCAATTCTTATTCGTAGGTGGCAATAGCGTAGGAAGGGTATACTTGACGTTAAAACACAAATAATTTAAGCATAGAAAAATCGTTAATTAAATTCCACCACTTTTCAAGTGAACACAAATTTTAAAAAAAATGGATCATAAGTTTGAGAATTGGTAAGACGTCATCAAAATGATCTCAACTTTGTTAATACCAATTTCAATAGGTGCATTTAAAATTCTCAAGGCTGGATCAATTCCATCCCAAAATATTCCACTACGTAAGTTTGAGATAACGAGAATTAACAATGTAGCAGAAGGGACGAACGAAATTGCAATCGGACTGAAATTGGATTACTGGTGTTGTGATGGTTTCAGAACCGGAACATATCGAGTCCTGCCAAGCAATCACAGTAGAAATTAAAAATAGTAATAACAATGGAACAGTCATTGTTTCCATAAAAGATCAAACAACACAAATCCATATTAATACAAACAACAGGACCACAGAAACGCTTTCTAGTTTCGTTTCTTTTCTTCGGTTTTCAAATATCATCAACGAGCAATTACAATATTTTACCGGATTCTCAGATCGATTTAATTTATTATTAGTTTGATGGTAAAAGATTAATTCATCCTGAAACCGATATTAAAGATCAACTTTTAAAAACGCGTTTTAAGTATAGAGACTGCGACTGCAATGATTTTCTATTCATTCAAAATATTTTTTTAAATAACAGAAACGTGATTTGAAAAATATTTAAAGTTATGACATAGAGGATTTACATCACTTTGTCTAGAGCCTCGTATCGAGCAATATTTGATTGTAGCGAAATACCTGTACACAAATCAGAGGACCTACTCATCATGAACTAACTTTCTCATCGTACAAAAATAGAACAACTTTCACATCATTAGTTGCTGTCTATGAAAACGGAATGGTTATTTTTGTTTTCGAGACGTTTTGAGGTGCAATTTCTGATAAAGAAATTTATTTCACAACTTGTATTGTATATAAAATAAGAATTTTTTTAATGAATTACTTATTTAATAAAATTAATTATATTATGTGTTTACTATTTGGCAAATTTGTTTTTAATGATATTAATCGAATAATACTTAAAATCCGGTTAATTGTTCGTCTCTAAATTCATCAGACATTGTTGAAAACCATAAGTATGTAATAATAATATAGTTTGACAATACCCAATCGCGACGGTGCTGTACTGCTGTCACGAAAACAGCGGCAAGGATTGAACTATAAGCATGCCCCATAGCGTAAAATTTAAAAAGAGAACATAAACAATAAACATCGATCGATAATAGAAAAAAATTGTGATATTGACAACTTACAACATGTCATAGGGAGTTCCAATAACAGCTGCTCAATTTGTTTAGAACCATAATTATGCACAAATGCGTAACAAAACTTTACCAAAATAAAATAGAACCGTGCCAGAAGAACTGTGATAGTCATGGTGTTCCATTTATAATCTAAAATCCAAAATTTACGTTGAAATTGAAGTGAAATTAGTTTGAAATTTATTCAAACTAAATCGTGCAGCTTTAATTGAAATACCCTTTAAGTATTTTATTTTATTCACAAAAATATAATTCAAAAGGAAACATAACCACACTTTTCCTATTTTCTCTTTTCGTCTTGCAGTTTAATTTTATTGCGTTGGTATTTGTGTGTATTTATATCAATTCAATGGAGAAATGCTTTTTTTTCTATAAATTTTATTAATAAATATATCAAAAATTAAACAACTTATTTGATCAAGCTTTGAATCAATTATAAAATGATAATTGTAGATTCTATTTCAATGTTAAAATACTTAATCCATTGAAAATAAATAAAAAATAATCATTGAAAAATATCGCACCGAAAAAAATTTAATATTTCATATGTTTCGTATGGAAAAAATGTTTTTTTCGTCAATTTTAGTTCCTCTAGAAAAAGCTCAATTTTTAACCTTAGGGCTCTGTATATATAGGTGGCTCTGATAGTACCCGCATAAACAATTTAATTTAAAAAATGTGTGCTTTTGTTAATAAATATGGCGTGAAACCTTTCCAATAAGCGTTGGCATGAACTCTTTGATCTTCTGTCAAATAAAAAAGATCATTGTGTGTTTCGGTTTCACCAAAAATTTTAGGTAATTTTTAAGAGGAGCTGATAGGGAAAAATCATGAAGTTAGATAACCACATATGTATGATAATTTTTACTAGAAATGACCACCCTTTCCATATCACCTTCTTTCGCTTGGTCCTCCACTTTTGGGACAATCTGTATAATAATAGCCCTATTCTGTCTATAAGTATCTGTATCGCTAGGGTTAAATCGCTTTATGTATAGAAATTGTATATATTTTATTAATTTTCAGCCAAAAATAAGCCATGAATTATGTGTAATCTGATTTTAGAAGGATAACTTATAGCAAAAAAAACAGCTATGTATAGTATCAAAGCCATCTTAATATATAAAGCCTCCATGTTGAGCGATATTTTCAAACGAGCTTTTTTTAGTTAACCAAAAAATGTGTAATTTACAAAGAAGTCTATGCAATCCCATGGCAAAACATACAAACTTATTTTGAATAGTTCAACTATTAATAGTGAGAGCTTTTAATATTTTATTACATAAAGTAATAGATAAAGAATTGAGTTAGGTGCTGGCCAGGGTTATTTTTCGAAATTATATTAATTAAACATAATTTTTATGATTATAAAATTGTCATTAATTTAATTTATTTGCGCTTTTAAATTTGTATATACAAATATGTATCTGATATATTCTAATACTCTCTTTCAATATACTGCATTCACTCCAACACAGAAATAAAATAGTTCGATTCAAAATCTAAACATCGAAAAATATGTATAAAAATTATGATAACTACGATAAATTAAAATTTAGGAGATTAATCGGATAAACGCTGGGAAATTTCTCATTAAACCAAAATAAAAATATTGATCGTATCGATCAAATAAATGATAAAATGTTGTGATTTGTTTTGAAGGTTACAAAAGGTTACATAATTTATATACAATATATCAATTAGGATTAGGAGACGAAAATTTGATCACGCTCTCAATATTATTTTTTATACGATAACTTTTTGTTGTTGCTATGAAATAAAAAATTGTGTTCATATATTTTTTCTCGTTTTTTGCGTTGTTTTATGATCATTATGTTTGTTCCATTTTTTAAAAATTCATTGATGTTTTCTTCTTTTGGTTCATTTGTTTGATGGGAATAAATTATTTTGTTGGTTATGTACACAATGTCCCTTTCTTACAAATTTTTATTCTATTTCTATTTGAGCTTTATTAGAGAATAAAGTATTTTCTTTTCTTTTAATTAATACAATTAAATGGAAAACCCCACGGAAAAATCCTTCAAGTCAGGTGAAAACCAATGTTTATAGTTTCAATTGATTTCAAAAAATTATAATTTTGAGTTACTTTTCATTCAAATATTTCTATAAACGAAAATCATGTCTCTCCATATAAAATGTATGAAGAGAGCGATTATTTTTGTCATTTTAGACTCACTAATAAAAGTTCGTTTTGAACATGGAGGCTTGATTTATTAAGATGGCTTTGATAGTATACACTGAGCTTTTTTGTACATCCATATGTTTCATATTTCATTTCATTGTATTGTATTATTCCACAATCAATTGCAATCGACAATCGTCTATGTACATAAATATTTACTCAATAAAAGCATGCTGAAATTTTGTTGTTTTAATTACAGGCGAATTTGTAAACAAAGACCAACCGAGCAAATAGCGCAGTGGTTAAAGCTGCGACGTTTGGATCGGGAGGTACCGGGTTCGAATCTCAACAGAGGCGGGATGCAAAAGGGATTTTTCATCTTACGATCGGTGATTAAATTGAAAACATCTATGACCCTCTGTTAGAATGTAGAACTCATGGGCCGACCCATCTTTCATGTCACTGTACAGGGTGACATGGAGCTATGCAATGCGCAGATGGTATACTGTACTTGTGTGAATGGGATGAATGAATGGATTGAATGAATGTTGTGTGAATGTAAGGTAAGGCTATGGACCGTAAAAGTGTCTATGCCAAGTCCTTTTTAAAAAAAAAAAAAACAAAAACAAAGACCATATTAGGCCGGTTATACTTTTCAGCTAAGCTAAGTGAGAGAACGTTGTATAGCATAGCTTACTTTTAGCTCACTGAAAAACATAACTCATATGGCTTAGTTTCACATCGCATAGCCTATAGCTTGCAAATTAATTTTAAAATATGTGAGCTAAATCATATTTGGCCATCCAGTGCGACCGTTTTTTTATTGTACTCGCACATACGTAGTTTAAACATTTTTCAATTCCAATAACATACTCACTATTCACAAGTCAAGTATTTTTTAATTTTTATTCCCGGATTTATTTCGGAATCTAATTTTTTTTTTATAATTTAGTTGGCTTTCGGTATAATAAACCGGGAAAAATTTTATTTTGAAATCAAAAACCGTTATATCATCATATTGTTTTTTGTAAGAAAAAAGTGTATGCATAGTTCATTAAGGCAAGTTGAAATAATTCGTTTAAATTTGTATATTTTAATTAATTTTCTTTTTTCTTTTTTTCTAAATAAAAGTACAATATATTTATTTAAAAAGGGTAATTATCAAACCAAAAATAGAAATACAACTAAAGTCCTGAAATTAGTTCATAAAGAAAAATGAAAAAAACTTTGCTCGCAAAGGAATGCAGTTGAAGAATGACTGGAAAATGGTGTTGTCCTCAGGTAAAAAATAATTTAATATATAGATGGCCCTGATGGTTACAAGTTTTACTACCATGATTTGAGCTGGTCTATGGCACGTTTAAATTACAATTCAAAAAGATGCGTCTTAATGGAGAGAAATATAAAAACACGATACTCCTCAAATTAAAGAAGCCCTGTATTCCGAATATCTCAATAGAATATTGATATTTTATCTTGGCCGCCCATACTCCGCAAATTTCAATATAATCGAAAATATTTGGGGTGACTATCACGACAAGTGTACGAAGGAGGACGACACTTTGAAACCGCGGACGCATTAATAAAGGCCATACAAGTAGCGTGGAGTAAAATAAGTTTATCTTATTTAAATTTATTGTACAATTCACTTTGTAATCGAATTTTTCATTAATAAAGATGGAAGTCGCAAGCACTAGTAAAAATAAATCATAAAAGTATATTTGCCCTTTTTGTTAAACTTTTGCATGTTGGCTTAAGCTGATGAATTATGTGAAAAATGATGTTTCTTACAAAAAGCAAACTCATAACTGTATATCAAATATACTGATGGGATGAGAAAAACCGTTTTCAATGCGATTAAAGTGTTGTAACACGTAAATAAAAACTCTAAAATTTTGTTTTAAACTTTATAATTTTATTTTATTTATAATGTTAAGATTGATGTTTCTTGTATGATTGCCAAAATGTAAGAGAGCTAATTTTTACCTTGTCATCATTCTCATAGTGCAATTAACCAAGGGAAGATTTATAGGAAAACAATTGAAGTTCAAAACGCTGATTATAGCATTTGTACTAATTTAAATTAACCGAACTCTTCTATTAATTGCTAATCCATATCGATAAAGATGACAAGGTAATTGGCATTTTGTTATTGTTATTAATTGTTTCGAGTGTGACATGAATATATTTTATAAAATTGAGGAAAGTTAAGTATATAAATTATTATCGTAATACTAATTAGTATATATGTATCTAACTAATCTTAATTTTATATTATTTTAGGCTAGTTATCATAAGATTGAAAGTATAAAAATTGTAAGTATAAATACAAATAATAATGGTTGTTTACTTTTAGGAATAAATAATTTGACAACACCGTATTGATGACGATTTTATAAAAAAATACAGTGGAGTAATAAATAAATGTTATGTTTTATTTCTCCAATAATAACAATTGCCCGATTTATTATAAATAAAATTTGAAATCGAAATTTTTAAAACATTATATTTGTTGGCATTTATACTTTAATATTATTTTAGTGTTCTATGTACTCGCCAGATAATATATACTCGCTGAGATCTAATGTACTTCATGTACAATATCGGGGATCTTCATCAGATCTTGATATTGTACAGAGCTCGGTATGTACCATATTCTTCGAGTTTTGGGCTTGATCAACGGTTTGTAAATTAACTAATTAAATAACCTCCAGATTCACGGTATTTGATAAATGTTTAGATTTTGCCAGTGGCTTTAGAGGATACAAAGTACTACCGCCTGCTGCCAGTCGCTCTTTAATATCCTCATCCACACTCTTATAGTGAGTGATAAGAGAGCCCAAATATTTGAACTGTCTCTGTCTCTCTCTCTCTCGCTCAAACGTGTATAGTGACGACTACTTGCATTCACAAGCACTTGATTGGACTGCCGATGTAAGATGCTGTGCTGAGGTGTTTCGAACAGTTCAACAACTAAAGAGCAAAACTATTGGACGGTTTATTAAAAAAAATTTTTGTGATGTCGTTTTACTTTATTTTTTATTATAGATTTCGTACTGAGAGTCAAGACGCTTTGATATTTAGCAAAGAAACATTTTTAAAAGACATTTTTCGGGATGGAAATGGTTTTTCGAGCTTACTTCACATATATATTAGGATGGCTTTGATGTAACGTACTAAAGTATAGTTAGAAATATAGTGTATCTCTCAAGTTATCTCTCATCAAGAAGACTGGATTTTATTGCTTATTAAGTTGCAGTAAAATAAATTAAATATATTAAAAATTCAATTCGAATATAGTTAATCCAGATTAATTAAAAAAGGCTATTACCTATTCCACCATGACAACATGTAAAATAAAATTATATTTTAATTAAAACTGAGTAATTAGTCATCGGTTTTGGATTTTGAAATAAATGGTATCCCATATTTAACAATGTAATGCAATTGGACTAATAAATTTTGTCATTATGTTTGTAGCAAATTATTCATATCTCATTCGGATTTTGTTGCTGTCGGAATTATTTATTTTCCGATCGTTATTTTATAACTCCTCAATGGGCTTCAAAAATTCTGTTTCACTTTGAGAAACGACCGATTTCTGTTAAATCCGTAAATTTTAATATTTTCAAAAAAAATTTAGTTTAATTCAAAACGAAGTATGTACATACGTATTGTCACAAATTGAAACACAACTAAACGCAAAAAAGAAGATACAAGAAACAAAAAATTAATTTACCATAATAACTATAAAATTTATAAGCTATCTCAAAGTCCATAAGCTTTTAACTTAAGAACTAATTCGAGAAGCTAAAATTATTTTTCCTTATGTATATGTGTACATATTCTCCGTATGTTTCAGATTGTATTTAATATGTATGTACAATATTTTCTCAGCGGTTGGTTTCGATTATATATTCCATGCACGTTAAATTAAATTTAGATCACGTTTTCAATGTAACATATATTTTTCGTATTTTTAAAAATAATAACGATGAACAAATATGAAGAAGTTACTTAAATAAAGATTGAAATTAATGTGAGTAATTATTTATTTATTTTGTATGTACATAATATATCTTGTATGCATATGTATATTATTTAGTATATGATTTAGATAATTAATCTATGTCACAGACAGTTTCCTAACATTTCTTGATGAGGAATGATGTCTCGGGCATATATTTTATTCATTAGTTGGAGTTGACGTTGTAATTTCAGGAATGTTTGCTAAACTTACAATTACTAGACAAAATAATGATTGTTTGAACCTTTTCAAATCTTGAGCTACTAAACCTACGTAAAAACCACTATTAGGTATTAAAATGAACATTTAGTCCAATGTAGGATATAACCTCAATAACCTACATGATGAAATGGGGCATGTCGTGTATTGATGGGCATCTCATCTGCTTTTACATTCCCAACAATACTGAAATGCCCTGGCACCCACGTCAGTCAAATCTTGAACTGATAAGTCATCTTATTTATTTGTATAGCGTTTTAATTACAACCTGACTGTCCGTAAAAATGCGAAGATCACATAGATATTATTATACACCTAAACCAATCTATGCCTTCCATTATCGCAGTAAGTTCAGATTGAAAGACTGCAAAGAGATTTCACCTTCAGTGCCTCGCAGAATACTATAAATCTTCTGTTATTGTTTGAATTAAACATGGCAAAAACACATTGAGGCTAAGCGCCACCAAATAAGAATAAAATTTTAAAATATGTATTGGTTGATAGGAAAACCAAATTATTATTAAACATTAGAAACTGACACCAACCGTCATGATACCGAGAAAGAGGCCTGTTAATATAACCAGTTTTATGCGCTTGACACAATTTTTTTTGACTAAATTGAACTTCCTCTGTTTCAGAAGACGTACGGTGCCGGAGTGTACTCTGAAAGTACCTGGGCCCCAAGGTACGTTTTACTTTAGGGCTCAGATATCAAACTAATTTATTGATCTTTTTCTTAAAATTAATAAAAAATTTGATGCAACCACGGGATTGGTTTTTTTGAGAAACTATATAAGTTAACTGAATTCTTGATGATTTTGAGTTATAAAATTGAAAATAACCCTAAAGGTAGATATATTTTCAGATAAATATTCCGAACATGAATGCCTTGATAATTATAGTGTAACGTTTTTAACTACAGTTGTTAAATTCAAAAGTTATCTATTTCCTAAACTAGTTTTCTTTACTTAAAAATTAAAAAAATACCCTTTGTTTGTTAATAAAACTAACTATCTGCAGATATCAACTATATATGTAAATTAAATTCTGATACACCAAAACAGAATATCTGACATATTATACAGCATAATAAAACTATTTTTGTGTAATATATTTATAGAATACGATTAAAATCAATAAATACTGCTAAATTATTTGAATTGCCTCCATTTTAATTTTAAATGCGATTTCCATGTAATTCCCAAAAACATCACGGAATTATTTACAGAATATTGAATGAACTCTCTTCTAGAACAAATATCGAATTACGATTATAGGTACGAACGATTTGACAATTTTCATATTAGCTCGGTTTTGAAAAATCAAAACTTTTTACAGCTTTTGAATTTTTAAATTCAATTTTAAAAGATTATGAAGATAAAATTTAGAGAAAGTTAACTAGAAATATGGGATATTTTTCAAATTTTGAATTTTAATTCAAATTTCAGATGATTTTTAGAATATCACTCGAATTATAAAAAATTTGTACAAAATTTTGGAGATTTTACAAAATTTCAAAAATTCATAAAATTATATGATTTAAAAAAAAAAAACTATCTTTTATTTTAAATATTAGAAAACTTCTCAAATTTTCCAAAATACTTAAAATTGAGCAAATTTTAGATAAAAATTAAAATTTTGAATTTTTATTTAATTTTTTGTTGATTTTGTGTTTTCAAAGACGTTTTCAGAAACCTTTTTTTAAAGGATGCTATATGCCAAACTAACTCACTTGCCTAGTTTGTTGGGTGAGAAAAGGTCAAACCCTTTATTTAATACTGGCGCAGAGTCATCTCGCCGTTGTGTCTTTTCAATTTAATTGTAATTTTATTTGTGATTTACGTATACAACTTAAAAAAAAGAAGCGCGCATAAACATTTAAATGTTTATGGCAGGACTATTCAAAATGACGAATAATAATAATAATAATACAGTCTTTAAGGCCATTACTGGCTCCTTACTGCGTCAACAATCTGCCTCCAACGGTTCCGATCCTGGGCTTGCTCTTCATACTGTCCAAGGCAACCTGAAGAAGCCAAGTAATTCTCTACACCGTGGAGCTATCGTCGCCTGCAACGACCTCTGCGCCTATCATATGGTGGCTCTCATTTCAGAGATCGCTGCACGAAATTTTTCGAAATTGTACAGAACTCGGTGTGTGCCATCTATTTCGCGTTTTGGGCCGTAAATCACACGCATGACTCTTCTGCCAAATGTAAGGAGCCATCTCTCGCACTCATCCGTCAGCGCCCAACATTCACATCCAAACATAACAACGGGCCTGATCAACGCTTTGTAAAGCTTCAGCTTCACGGCACTTGATAGGTGTTTAGATTTTAGCAGTGGCCTTAGAGGATACAAAGCACAAACGCATGCTATTAAGTCCAATATATCATTTGCATATGCAAGCACTTGATTGGACTGGCAATATAAGATGTTGCGCTGAGGTGTTTCTGTTTTACGAAAGATGTACTCCAACATGAGATTGAAGAGTCTAAAAATCTGATTATAGCTGCCCTCATAGTAAGAGTAGCCTTGTTTTTCCTCGCGATTCTGAGACGTTGCTGCACTTCACTATGGGCTATATTTTGTTTCACAACTGCAAGACGACAGACACTCGTCATCAAACCAATCATTCTTGGGTCTGACTTTCAGTATACCTAAAGTCTGTTGAGCAGCACTGACAACCGAAGTTTTCAGTGCCGCCCAGACAGAGTTCACACAGTCAGACTGGTAATTAGCTCCCTCAATGTTGCCGCTGACAAGATGATATCGTTTCTTTTGATTTTCATTTATCAGACCTTCACAGTCGAAACGTTCCATACGTTTCGTTGTGTTCCTGAACCTGTACGAAAATTTCCACCGTAGCTTTGCAGCGACCAAATAATGATCGCTGCCAAAATGTCGAAACGGCATTATTATCTTAGGATTTTGAGTATGTAATTATATTTACCAGCCAGTTTATATGATTTGGTATTAAAACAAAATTTGAAAAAAAAATTCAATCATCAATAGTCAGTTTTATCTTGAACCCTTGAGACTATTGCCATCTATTATTAACTGCTGTCAACTAGCCAACCATTTAGTTTAATCGGTAATTTAGTCCAAAAAATCGGTGTTAGATACACAGCCTAAAAGACACTTGCTGTATACTCGTCTTTCAAAACGCACTCTACACGCTCAAACTGGAACAAGAGCAACTAAAGGATTTGTATAAACTGTTGCTGATAGTCAAGTCAGGACTCAAACTAGCAAAATTTTCTTGATAACTGTAATGCTTTACGAGACTAAACTGACTGACAAGAACAAAGTTGTTCTTGTCTGGGTACCGAGATATAAGGGTTGCTATTATTTAATGAAATTTAATTCTTTTGTAGCAAAATTCGTGTTGAAAGCCATTAGCAATCGTTAAACTAAAATATCCAAAACTCACTAGAAGCTCAATGAGGCCATTGACTAATTCTAAACGAATTTTAAAATTATATTCGATATTCAGAAAATCTGCACGTCTGTAAAAAAAATTGCATTCTGATAACTCCATACATATAATATGTATTATATTTAGGTATATATGTATATATACATATATATATATATATATATATATATATATATATATATATATATGTATATATATATATATATATATATATATATATATATATATATATATATATATATATATATATATATATATATATATATGTATATATATATATATATATATATATATATATATATATATATATATATATATATATATATATATATATATATATATATATATATATATATATATATATATATATATATATATATATATATGTATATACGTATAACGTATATATCCGTTTCGTACATTAAAATAATTCATAATATATTCTTGTGATAATTATGCATAAAGTAACTCTTTTGGTTTGTTCTAATCGATGAAATCCAGGTAAACACATCCATTTTATTCAATTTTGAAAAATTGTTTGTGCGGTTCAACGTTCTTGTTTTGTTCAACCAAACCAACAGCACAAAAAAACGTAAAGTAAAACTAGAATGATTTTCATTAAATCCCCGCAAATTATATATGATTATAACCATCTCTATATATACATCGTATGTATAAGGTTGAGTTGAATGTTGTTTATGTATGTACATACATACATATATGAGATTTGATGTGATAGCATTTTTTGTGAAAAACTGTAATGATCTGGATAAAAAACATCCTTTATATAAATATACATATATCCTTAATTTACATATAAAAATCGAGTTAATTGTATAACTGATTGTTTTAAAAATCAATATTATAGTTAACATTGTTGTGGATGGATTAGATATAAAAATTAATTTACAAGTTAAACATTATACAAGTACATACGAGTATTATGTACATATGTATACATATGTACATATATTGATAAAATTGATCAAAACTGTGAGTTTCTGTGCTTGTATGCACTTGCAATTATTTATAATACGGAATGGTTGGTCACAAAACCAAACCAGATATACTTCACCCATTTTATAGTTACTCGTATATAGCGGAAGATTTATTTGCTCTGCGGATTAAAAGGAATAGAATTACACCCGACGGAAATTAAAAAATATACAGATTAGGGAAAGCGAGTATATAAATAATAGATATGTGTGTACATATATGTGGTTAATGTTAACCATTGGAAAAAAAATCTATAGATGTGGGTTTATTGTACAAGTTGTTGCTGGGATGTGCGGTAATTCTTTAATATTTCGATATATCTAAATGTTATAATCGTTACCAACGATCTCTTTACTAAAGGGTGTTTTTCTTATAGAGGTTTTTCGATTATAGGAAATACTTTTTCCAGCAACAGCCAATTTGACAACTGACAGCTTAGTTTGGTTCGCTATTTCACTATGAATAGATTAATGCCACAACAACGGTTACAAATTATATATAAATATTGTATTGGACCGCGGGCCGAGTTTGCCCAGCTTTGGCCTATATACCTTGGTTTCCAATACATATGTATAATCGAAAGTCAATATTATTTATTTATTTACAACACCAAAATTGTCGAAACATAATAATTTTTTCTGCGTCTATAGTGAAATGAGCTCATTGTGGGTTGTTTTCTGTTTTGTAAACATATTACTTATTGAATGAATCTGATACAGCGACAATTTAGTGCAAAATAAAAATGCATTGTTTACAATTCTTCATATCCTACTTGTTGCCTATAGCGATTGTGCACTTTTTAATATAATTAGTAGTCGTGTATATACAAGAACATTATCAAAAAAAAAATCAAACTTATCATCAGTGTGTTGTCAGTATACAACTCTCACGGAACCTCATTCCCCCAAATTTGATTTCATACTCAAATGTTTAACTAAACTACTACCTATTCAACTTATAATGTGAAATACTCGGGCTAGGTAAGACAAATTGTATTATTAAACAAAAGGCTATAAATTCAATTGGAAATTGATAATCGAACTACATTTCTAAGTTAAATTATTAATTTTAGTAATATTCTAATAAAAATTCTAATCTGAGTACTAAGTCAATTTCTAAAATTAATTTAATGTGAGATGCAACTTGGAAAATGCTCGCACGTGTAGAATTATATATCATATGTGTATGTAGCTAGAGTGAGTTCAACGATTAAATAGACAAAAATAAATTACTTATTAATTTTCTTGTAACTACAAGATAGTAATGGATAAACTACAAGATAGTAATGGTATAAAAGAATAAAAATAAAATTTAGCCGAAAATTCTGATCGAAATCATGGATGAAGAAACTCTTTTGTAACTCTATATTGGGATTCGAATACGATACCTGCCGATCCAAATGTCACAGATTTAAGCACTGTGCAGTTTGCTCAATGAATTAAGCTCGAAAAATTGTTAAAATATTCAGTAGGCCTTTTAACAAAATTACAGCAAAATCTGGAGGAAAAAATACCAGTAATTGTGAAATTCATTTGATAAATTTATGATATCACAATGAAAATTTATATTTGAAAATTGTAGATCATATTCCAACAATAGTTGTATAAGTTTTATTTATTCTGGCCCGGGGAATTCGATATATTTTTTGAGTAGAGCGTTTGGAACTTGTCTGAATTTATTTCTTGGAATTTTTAAATTTTTCCAATAATATGATTATCGCTTAAAAATTCTAAGAATAGGTCATATTAAAGTTTTTACTCTATCAAATTCTAATTTTCGGCGGTGTGGCCCAATTTGTAATTGTTTAACATATTTAATTGGTGAAATTTACTGATTTAATGGTAAGATCGGAGAATTTAACTCAATCGACTAAAACATAATTGCCGCCCTCGTTGGCACAGTTAGTAGCGTGCTTGCTCTGGTATTCGAGGGTCTCGGTTTCGATTCCCGATGGTGACCAAAAAATCACGGTTGGGCGTTTTTAATGTGTAAGCATGTGTGTTTGTCCGGGTATTGCACCGTGGGCCCATTTGTGGCATTGAGTGCTGGAATGATCCGCCCAATTTTAATTTTAATTTTATTTTAAAAACATAATGATCGGAAGATTTATGATCGGCAAAGAACGTATGAAATTTAATGTTCGAAACCTCTAGCAAACCTAATAAAATGATAGATAGTACAGATGACAACTTGCCAATGATGCTACAATAACTGCGTGAATAAAAGAAACATACAAACTAACAATAAATAGAGTAATTCATTTTTATGAACAATGATAAAGAATGACAAAGATGACAAAAATGAACATGACAAAGAATAAATTAAAATAACAAATAATTAATCAATGCATTTCATACTGTAACAGCCATTCACAAAATGTTTTGTTTGTTACTGCGAACTTTTTAATACTACTGCTTTTACGAAAACGAACAAAATGGTTTTATGACAAAAAGTTGGCAATAAAAGATAAAAGCCCTGTAGCCGTCCTCGTTGGCACAGTAAGTAGCGTCCTTGCTGTGTTATTCGAGGGTCTCAGTTTCGTTTCCCGGTGGTGACCAAAAGTCACGGTTGGGTGTTTTTAATGTATATAAGTATATGTGTTTGTCCGGGTATTGCACCGTGGGCCCATTAGTGGCTTTGAGTGCTGGAGTAATCCGCCCAACTTCAATTTTAATTTTATTTCTTTAAAGATAAAAACAAAACCAAAACAAAAATAAAATGGTTTCTAAAAACCATTTAATTTTTTTTTTAATTATGAAAATTCGTCATATTTATTATTAAAAGTATGTATTTATTTCTTCAGACAGGGGTGTTACTTCACGGATTTTAAGTTGCTGACAAATAACAAAATCTGTATGATCTTTGTTACCTGACCAGCGAGTCGATAGCCCAATGGCCCAACCGATTACTCGCTTTCTGCGACAAGCAAAGGTTTTCTACGGTTGTCATGCTGTTTCCAACTTTACGAGATTTAGGAATACATCCAAACATAGGGGCATATAATGACTACGGGTCTCATCGGTTAACCCTTTGTTGCATGAATTCTTTTAAGCAAAATTTATTTTTCATTGTAAAATGTGGTTTTATTTAATTAAAAAAGAATAATTTTCATGGTTTTGCCAGAATTTCCATTTTTATATACATATGCGAGCATATGCGATATTCCATACACGATTAAAAGAAAAATTATTGCGTTTTAATTCAAGAATTTAATTTATTCATGCCTATAACAATTAAATATTTATATATATATATATATATATATATATATATATATATATATATATATATATATATATATATATATATATATATATATATATATATATATAAATAGGGCTTTTTATGGTCTGTTTCGCATTTGAGTATCTTCGCATTTGCGTCACTTCGCAATTTTGACGTCATTTTTAATTGGTCCAAATTTTTTTCAAAACGCGTGGAAAAATACTCAATAAACGTCAAAATAAACAAGATCATACATGGGTTGTTTGTTTTGCAATCCATATGTACTTTGGTAGGAAAATCTGTATTTTATTTTTATTTACTTGTTTTATTTCTATGATTAGTTGTTTTTTTGTTTGAAATTTATGAGTAGGTCTTACCCCAGAAAAAAACTATTTATGTATGTACATATTATTATTTTATGTGCATATACCACTTTGAATGTATATAAAGGTAACCTTCGATTTTAACTAGTGAACATTGAATGAAAGGAAATAGTTTATACGGAGAAATGATCCTATGATAATAAAAGATGTCACCACTATCAGTAAATTAAAAATAAAGTACTATACAAACGATATAAAAGTACTCTGTAAATCAAATTATCAATTCTTCGTTATCACGATCAGTTTGAAATTCAAACTTTGAATATATAGTAAATTAATAGCAAGCTTTTAATTTTTTAAAATCGTGCATATGTCATATTACTCCAATGCACTAATTTATTAATCAGTAACAACTTAACGTAATCATACGATATATAGGCTTTGAATGTTACTAATCAGTGATAATTTAAGAACTTTTCGTTCAGGTTTGTTTTTGCTTCTGTCATTTAACAAAGCGAAAAATATCGTATAAATTGAAAGAAATCGAAAGGATATATATATATATATATATATATATATATATATATATATATATATATATATATATATATATATATATATATATATATATATATATATATATATATATATATATATATATATATATATATATATATATATATATATATATATATATATATATAGATGATTGCTAAAATCCAATAAATAAATAAATTATTTCAAATTATAGCAAATGATGACAGTAAAGAGAAGTTTTTGCTGTACGCAATTACACTAAAATTGGTTGTTTTTTGGAATATTGTAGGTCAATATCATTTATGTATCATTTATCAGTCGTCAATATAAAAAAAACTAGTCTTCAAAATCACAGAATTTTTTCAAAAATAAATCAAAATTTTGCTGTTAAAATTATCAATGTTATCAATCAGTTTGAATATATTCTATATAAAAATCAAAAACTGCTTACTGTCTGTAGTATCGATTAACTAGAACTAACCAAAACGATATACAAAAATACAATCAATAAAATAATAATAAAAAAAAAGTATAAAAATTTCTCAATACTAAATTTTTGTCGACCTTGCCAAGTACTCACATAGTAAAACACACGAATGCATTAAAGCTAGACAATTTTTTGTGTGTTTTATCATGTGAGTGCTTGGCAAGGTCGAATAAAATTTGGTATCGAAATTTTATTTTTTTATAAAAATCAATTTACTATAATTTATAAATAATGATACAACAAAAGTATTAGTTGTAGCAAAGGGATAAGCTGAGAACCCTGAAGTAAAGCTTTAACGTTATACTCTTTTTACAAACAACTTTTGCAATATCATATAAAATTACTATCCAAATTTTGAAACTATTTTCATTTATGGATCAATACGAATATAATCGAAATTACAATAAAGGTTAAGCTGATAAAATTTGACAAATTTGATTATTTGCAGCATTATATTTGTATATAGCTATAATATTTTAAGTAAGTGCATACATAGTAAGTAGTTTCAATATACCGTTCGATAAACATTTTAGTATCGATTTAGTTTCGAATTGATTTGATCTTGAAAAGAAACGAAACAGAGATAATATGACGCAATGAAATTAATAGTCTCACTACACGTTTAGTTGGCGTGGCCATTGGTGATGACAGTCCATCAAAATACTGTTGTAGATTAGAAAGTATTGCAGGCCAATTAAAAGCAGCCACGACAGATTTACTAAAACAAATCTGGTTGGGCTGCCAAATCTGGCAAATGGGCTGCCGTCACATATTCTTTAGACAGCGGATAACATCCACGAAATAAATTTACCTCTCAGCATTTCGGCAGTTTCATCTAATCTGGTCCTAACAAATGTTTATCTTTAAAAGTGGAACAATCAACAAAGAAACTTAACAATATGTCAATTGTTTCGTTTAATTAAAACAATTATAAGATCTCCATTTCGTAAAAATTTCAAACACAAGTCGAACGAGTACTCAGAAGTCTATTTCCATATATCTTATCCCAAAATAAGCAATCTCATTTCGAAGTAAATGGTACAACAAAGATCAAAATTATTTCGAGTTAACTTAGGATTACGTAAAACTGGTCATAAATTTAGCATTGCGTCTGTATATCGTCCAATTATTGGATCTGATTTTTCGAGCAAGTTTAATCTAATTACAATGTCCATATCCTGATGAATCCTGATTATAGTTCTCCTATTAAAATCGTGTTGTCCACTACATTCATACCGATGGCCAATTACCCTCAGCCAAACCTCGTTATCAAAATGATGAACGCTATAAAGCAGCAACTAAAAACGAATTTCAGCATATGGTTGATTTAGGAATTTACCAACCGTCTGAATCAAATGTTTCTGTACCTAGGAAAGAAAAAAGATGACAACTGCTGGAAGCCGTGTGGCGATTATCGACGCTTAAATGATTATATACGGTTCCAGACCGTTATGCAGTGCCTTCTATCGATGACTTTACACTGCAATTACTTGCAAGTATTTCTCTAAAACAAATCTGATTCGGGCATATCAACACATTCCCGTGGGACCCGAACACATCCATAAGACTGAGATAATTATAAAATTAAATTCCATTTGGTCTGTATGAGTTTCCCCGTATGCCATTCGGACTCGATAATTACACAATTTGGCCTGTATGAGTTTCCCCGTATCCCATTAGGACGCAAACCTTTCAAAGCTATATAAACGAAATATTGAGCGGTTTGGATTTTATATATGTATATATTCGACGATATACTAATAGCTAGTAAATCTGAATAACAGCATAGTCGCCATTTAAAAAAATATGAATTTGTTTCTACTTCGATAACTTTTTATCTCATAAATACTCTGAGAAAGTAATATTACCTTCCGAAGATAGAACTCAAGCTATTATGGAATTGCAGGCCCCGAATCTGATTAAACAGATACAAAAATTGGTCGTACCGCATATTGCTGAATTATTAGCACAAATCCATCATCATGTGGCCGATTCAATGAAAAAAGTAAAACTAAACGAAAAATTATAAAGCCAGAATAGCGTCAGGACCCCGCTATTCACGTCTCCTAGCGATTTATTTATCAATAAAAAAATGTCAACACTTCTTCTAGAAAGCTTCCACTGTTTTATAGATCATAAACCGATCATATAACGTCTAAAACCATTCGGAGCCCAAGACAAACAAGACATCACGAATTTATAGCTTACTCATTTCCGGCAAAAATAATCTTGTGGCTGACATTTTAATCCGCCCAAGCGAACAAGACACAGAATGCCTTGGGTCTTTAAAAGAGACCGATGACGAGCTAAAATCCTTACTTGGTAGATTCGAAAACTCAAGATTGAAATTAAAGTTAATTAATGCGAGACTTCAACTAACAGAATTCGTCCATGTAGACCCGTACCAATGTGTCGTATAATTTTTGTTCCGTTCCAAAGGCCACAGCTCCAGGAATTAAAGCTACACGAAAAATGGTGAGCTGAAAATATATTTGGCCAAGAATGAATATTCATTTTGGGTTCACTTTTCCAGAAATCAAGACCCCCTATTAAAGATTTGAAAAAATTCATCTCGTATTTGTTAGGTTTAATGGAAAATTTACGAGATGACCTGAGGCTTATCCGCTCACAAGGTTGGAGAAGAATGTTTATATGACGTCGCGATAATTAAATCGCCACCACGTCCTGGTGGCCATTTTACAACAAACTTATCCGTATAGCATTGACAATATTCAAACAACAGTATACCGCTATGGTTTTGCTCTTATCTATATGACAACCTTTTGAACTTTTTTTTCAAAGTTTGTTGCTTATATGTATAAATAGACATATAGCGCAGGAGCATAACAATTCATCTACCTTGAAGAATTAATTCATATAGGTAAACTGCGAATTTCAATCTTTTTATTCATAAAAACTCGACTGGGCATGGAACTAATCGCTATTTACACAATCAATTTCGAGAATGAAATCTGCGTGCTTGATTGAATGAACAAACTGATAATTTATTATTAGTTAACAATTCAGGCTTTAGAGAAATTTTAATCCTGATGTGCTTTTGTGAAAGTTAAAGCATTGTCTTAAATGAAAGTCCCAAAAACCTCAAATTGATTTCACGTACAGATTGAACTTATAGCACAAAACCGGTACCACATTAAGATCGCTTATTATCGAAAAGTTTTGTACCACATGTGGCACTCTAGAAAACCAGCAGTTGTTTGTAATTATGAGTCAAAAACCAGGACTGAATATAATATTAGCACAATAATTCACTAAAATTGATAATACACCGAAAAACAATTCACCAAAAACGATAATTGGGTTACGGTAATTGTCGTTTTTGGTGAATTGTCGTTTTCGGGAATTGTCGTTTTCGGTGAATTGTCGTTTTTGTGTGAATTGTCGTCCGACCGAATATAATACATTAATGACTATGATAAGTTAAAACAATACTCTGTCAGATGAGAGCTCATTTCGAATTTTTTTTTTAAATTTATATTCATTTTTACCTTATTGTTTGTTTCGTTAAGTAACATGAACTTGGTGTTAAATACAAGTGTACAAATTTTTTGACATTTTGACATATCCACATATACATTAACATTTTTACACATATTAATTACTGTTATACAAGGATTAGGTAATTTAACTGACACAATTTTACTTTAATGACAAATAACATTTTCATAAAACATTACAGAAAATAATCACATTGCGAAAAAAGAAATCTAAATCAATTTTCCATTATATATTGTGGCAGGGTAAACAAAACAAAAACACTGTAGTAAGTACTGTGTATATTAGGCTCAGTTTCTGATCAGATTAAATTTTCAATTATGATAACGTTGTCGTCTTAATTAACAATAAAATTTATTAGCATCAATGAACCATAAATTTTTACTATCATCTCCTATATATTACTAGTACGTTCTACTATACACATAAACGATTGTGGAACAACAGCATTTTCAACAAAATCAACCAACCATATTAACAGACACGGAAAATTTTCCTATTAACTTTGCAATAACAAAATATGAAAAGAAAAAATGTGTTAGTCCATAAAATATATGTAGATACAAAATAATAATCATAATAATTATAAAATCAATATTCTAACATTTCATTTTTCTATAATAATGCAAATTATATTATCCTTAAGGGATAACATCATGTACATTATATTATATGAATATGAGAAGAAGTATTATAGTAAGATATTCAATATACTCAACTCATATTAGTAATCTGATAGTTTTACATATTTTAATCAATTTTTATGATATTCATCACTTTATACATCAGCGATGGCTAAATTGCCGCAGATCAAATAATTGTTCGTGCCACAAACATTTTATTTTTATTTAAAAATCGACAAAATTGTATTAGAGACACACAGAATGTAGGACTACGTGTTACAGCAAACCAATAAATCAAAATAGTTTCTCGCTCTCACACTGCATATGAATATAAAAATTTGCAGGAAAATAAAAAACTATTGAAAAATTGTAAACCATTTACATCCAACATATTTAATTTCATCAGAAAAGGTTAAGAAACGGAATAGGTCTCTTCCAGTTTCGCATATTCCAAAACTTTATCTAAACCCAATTTCTGAATCCCGTTTTATCATAAACGGTTAAAAAATATTTTTTTTTTTTAAATGCTGCCAAAGGCCTTATTTTTGATTATTTTTACAGAAGAAACTAACAAGAAGTATTCAAATTTTAAGCTAAAATTATTACATATTTTAAGTCTTAACCAATGTTAATACTTGTTATTAGTGTTCACTATTTAATTAATTTAGATTACATTTATATGTAAAACCTAAACATTTAATATATTTACAGGTTTATCAGTCCAAGTAGATCTACTCTTCTAAGTCGCCTAAATCGCGGTTGTTTTAATATATCCCTGGCCAATTCATTGGGATGTGTCTCTAGTTTTGAGTAATATTTCGAACTGGATTCTCTAACTGTTTCTTTAATAGTTTTAATTCCAAGATCATCGTGTATATTACTATTTCGAATGAGCCACGGAGCATTGGTAATACTACGAAGTATTTTCGCTTGGGTTCGTTGCAGGAGTTCTCTGTTTGACGCGCTGGTGGATCCCCATAACTGAATACCACATGTCCATATGGGTTTGATTATCACTTTGTACAATAAAACTTTATTGGCTAATGACAGCTGAGATTTTCTTCCCATCAACCAATACATTTTGGAAAATTTTATTTATATTTGTTTGCGCTTTGCTTCGATATGATTTTTCCAGGTTAGTCTTCTATCCAGGTGCATGCCTAAGTATTTCACCTTGGTTTGTTGAAGAATATTTATATCGTTTAATTCCATTGGTGAGCAAGTGCGTTTGTTTAGCGTGAATGTGACGTGAGTTGATTTGTTTTCGTTCTATGCGCCATGTCTTCAGCCAGTTCTCGATTTTGATTAGATGATTCTTTAATTCCTTTGTGGCAGTTTCGGGATTACTGTGTGACACCAGGACAACCGTATCATCGGCAAAGGTTGGTATGACTACCTTATGTTGGTTACAGGTAAATCAGCTGTGTACAGCAGGTATAATATTGGACCTAGAACGCTGCCTTGTGGAACACCTGAGTTGATATCATTTAAACAAGTAGTTGCATTATTTTGTCTAACCAAGTAATGCCTTTGAAGGAGATAGCTTCCCAGCACTGAGTGAAATTTCTTCGGTGGAAGTCCTTTAATTTTGTATATTAGCCCATCATGCCAAACTTTATCAAAGGCAATGTCCAAGAAGGCAGCAGAACAATATTACTTTTCCTGAGAGGTGTTTTTGATTGCATTTACAATTCTGTGTACTTGTTCTGTGGTACCATGTTCGTTTCGGAACCAAAATTGAAGGTCTGGAATAATATGCCGTTCTTCTAATACTGGCTTCAATTTCGTTAGTAGCATTTTTCAAATAACTTTGAGATTGTAGGCAGCATGCTTATTGGCCGATATGATGAAATTTGTGTTTCTTTTTTTCCAGTTTGTAGCATTGTGATCAAAGATATCTTCCATTTTTGAGGAATATAACCAGTCCGCATGATTTCGTTGAATATGAATGTTATTAGTTTTATGCGTTTTTCTGGCAATCCCTTATCATTTTTCGAGTAATAAGATCATGCCCTGGTGCGTTTTTTGGACTTATACAATTTTTAATTGTGTTCTAAACTTTCGTCCAATTATATTTTATGGGTTTGAAGGACAAACCATCATCCATTTGGTCGGGTAGCACGAAGTTATTAGTTTCTTCGTGTGGTGCGAATACTGTTGTTAGATGAGCAGCAAAAGCATTGGCTTTTTCTTCATCGCTTCTCGCCCAATTTCCAGTTGGTAGTCTAATCGGGTGATTCGAGTTGGTTGGCCTTTTTAACTTATATTTTGCCTTCCACAAAGAATAATTATTATTAACATTATGTTAATATTGTGCTCAGTGAGGAATGCTTGAACCTCGGCTTTATGTAGTGCTAGACCTTTTGCATTCCATATGGCTATTTTGAGGACAGTCATTTTTGATTTTTAACGACTATCTGCATCAACGTGTTTATATTCTTCAACATTAGATTCATGGTTCTCTCCATCATCGCCATGAAACTTTGCATCATGTTAGTTAACTTGCTTAAAGCTGCTGCGATGTTTTTTTCTTCGCTAGCTTGCACTTTAGGAGTGGTACCCTTAAGGATTCTTGCATATGAAACCTCTTGATGCACACTACTGTTAACAGTTGCTTTTGGTTGGCTATTGTGTGCGTTATTATATGAAACTTCTGGTCGCACTTTTGGTTTAGTGGAAGAATGAAGATTAAGCATTTGTTGCTCTGCTCGCTGCCTTGGATTGATTCTTCTTTTCAATTCTAGTTAAATTGGACACCCTCTATAATTTGCTTTGTGATTTCCGCCACAGTTGCTGCATTTTCTCACTGATGCTTCCATTTTTTCTTTGTTGCATGCATTTGAGTTATGGAGTTCACCACAGATAACACAAAAATCGCTTAAAGTGCAATATGCTTTAGTGTGCCCATACTCTTGGCACTTAACACACTGTACCGGTCCAGTCTGGGTTCTTCAACGATAATTCTTCTATGCAGTAGATATTTTAAGTCAAATATTGCATGTTTTTCTTTGATTTTTTTATTATCTGGTTCTAATTCCAGACGGAACACTGGCTGCGGCAACTTCTCACGGTTAATAATATTGGTGATTGATTTGCATTGAAACCATTTTTCAGCGAGAACGGCTCGTATCTCATTTGCATCGACGTAGGACTCTATACCTTTTAACACGACGAGCAATACTTTTTGGCTTTTTAGTTGGTAAGTGTAGTAATGTTTACCAACTTCGTCGAAATGTTTAACTAACGCATGACAAATATGTCAGCTGCAACCATTGCCACTATATATGTAAATTCGACAACAAAACGATGGTTCCACGATGTAGAGAACGACGTGGCTTCTTCAGATTGTCTTAGGCAGTATGAAGACCATGCTCAGGATCGAAACCGTTGGAGCCTAATAGTTGACTCACTAAGGGGCCAGTAATGGCCTTTAAAACTGTTTATTATTATACACCTATCGATATTTTCAATATTGTTCGGTTTTTCTTTTTTTCTTTATACATCTGTCACAATAAAATAAAGTGGAAATCAGACAAATTTCTAAATAAATCATTTTAAACTTATTTTTTACGTATGGTTTTAATTTATTGTGAAACCCGTATACAGAAGTTGTTGTAAGTAAAAAGCCAAATAAGTCATTACATATTTGCTGTTACAGTTACTAAAGCATCGCAGCGGACGAAGATGTTATTGCTTGGCATTATGGCAAACATATTTACAAAGATCGGCATAGAGAAACTTTGCAACCAATTTGGTTCAAACACATGTGAATGATAATAAATGTTGTGAGTCAGTGCCTGATACCAAAATTTTCAGTGATTAATACATATATACCAATAAAATAAACTAAGGCGGTGTAGGATTCTAGTTTTGATCTAATTATCAAATTATGGTTGAACATAACAATAAAACAAGTTCAATTGAAGATGTGGTTGAATTGTAATGATATAACTGAATGTAAAAAATAAGGAATTATAACCATACACTAATATTTTGTGTTTTTGCTCAATGAGAATCCCAACTGACATAGTTGGGAGGTTGAAATTGGAAAGTGTATTTTAGAAAATGAGCACTGAACCAAAATTATTCAAAGGTAATCCAATAATCATTTTAGAATCTTATTTCCATTCAATATCCGTCATAATCGGTTTAGTTTCAATCTATTGATGATACATATAGTTTTAAAATACATATATAGTGTTCAGAATACCTCATAGAATGTTGTGTATCTTATAGTCTCGTTGAGCCATATACTGTTTTCCATATTTCGTTTTTAAATATGTGTTTATGCCCGAGATCAATTATTTTATACATTAACTTGTAGTAGTGTCAGCTATACGTGTGGTTAAAAAGGAAGATCACGATTGGAGACCCTATATGTACCTAGACTAGCATACTGTATTTCATCAAACTAATCTCACCAGAAGATATCACAACCCCGTTGCACCTGACGATGTTAATAAGGCGGTAATCATGACACCATTTGCCTTCTTCGAATACACCCGAATGCCATTTGGATTACGAAAACTCACAAATGTATCAGCGTTTCATGAACAAAGTCGTTCGGTGTCACAACTTCATTTTCATCTACATAGACGACTTTTTTGTAGTATCACAATCTGAGGAACAATCAATCTTCACTTATTTATAATTTAACCAATTTTAATGTTCAAATTAACAGTGCAAAATGCGTCTTTGCCCTGATTTCCTTAGCCACAAGATAATACCTATAATACCAGATGTTAGATGATTTGTCGAAGGACAGAGCTTCATCAACTACACCGACCACAAACCTCTAACTACAGCAATTTAGACTAAAACTGAACCCAAAGCAAATTTAGAACGGACATACAACATGTGCACGGTACTGACAACGTGGTTGCAACATTAGAGAATTAACTCGACTACAACACAATTTAACATCTGGTTTACTCTAGTTCAGCAATGAAACTAAGGCTTTTTAAAGTACTGAAACATCAATCGGGAACAATCTCCCATACATCGCAGAACCACTTCGTCAAACCATTTTCGACACACTATACAACCTCTCGCATTCTGATAACTGTGCAACTCGTAAATTGATTACTGATCGCTACTTTTGACCGAGTTCTGACAGTATTAAAAAGGAATCAACCCATATTGGGCACGCGGTGATGTTTATCCTGCCCACGTTTGAAAGTACAATGGTATACCATATCAGTTAATAAATCCACTTACACATCGTGGGGCCATTCCATCCTTCTAGTTTTAATGAATATTCGAACCTGTGTCGATCGTTTCAGTTGTGTGCCCGAAGCGTACTGCATGACAAATATGTCAGCTGCAACCATTGCCACTATATATGTAAATTAGTTCAAAACTACGTATTACGATTCGATGTTACTCTTTACATCATAATTCACAACCAAGCATAGGAACCCAATTTGAGTCCCATATTTTTCCGCAGTTAATTAAACTAATCGAGTCACATCGGATACATACAACGGTTTTCTATTCTAGCTCATAGCTGGAGGAAACGCAATTGATTGGAAGTTTCAATCGTTTTACTTGGAATCCGAACAATAATGAAGGAAGATCTGAAGTGCTCACCAGCTGAAATTATTTGTGGCCAAATCATTAAGCTACCCGGTGAGTTCTTCGTCGATAAATTCCCTTCAACTACATATACCCGTCTATCCAAACAAACGAATATCTTTGTTCCAAAAACTCTCTACAAGTTATACTTGATACAAAGAAAAAGCAAATTTGTATACAATATACTGTTATTTACGAGTATCATCAGCAACATAACCCATTGGTTGTCTACATTTTTGTAATACCTTTGTAGCAAATCGAATTTAGCAAAATAACTTTATTTATAAAACTTGAGTTATCAACGAGATAATCAACAGTTCGGCACAAGTTTACTTACCAACAGCTTAACGTTTTACATAGCATCACAGTTGAAAATATTGTGCCGATGTTCGTTGCAAACATTGATTGCATCGAGACGCATGCGATTTTATCTTACGCCACATTTTCTTACAAGGCTTACAACAAAATTATATTTGACACAATTTTTTTTTTTTTTTTTTAAAAGGACGTAGCATATAGACACATTTTTGGTCCATAGCCTTACCTTACATTCACACAACATTCATTCAACCCATTCATTCATCCCATTCACACAAGTACAGTATACCACCTGCGCATTGCATAGCTCCATGTCACCCTGTACAATGAGATGGAAGATGGGTCGGCCCATGAGTTTTACATTCCAACAGAGGGTCATAGATGTTTTCAATTTAATCACCGATCGTAATCGGGAGATGAAAAATCCCTTTTGCATCCCGCCTCTGTTGGGATTCGAACCCGGTACCTCCCGATCCAAACGTCGCCGCTTTAGCCACTGCGCAATTTGCTCGGTATTTGACACAATTACTATCATAATTGAAGCAACGCTGCTTCAAAGCTGCACATGTACCAAATAACTTATTTTGATGCAACTGCATCATAATTAAAACGGACACTGGTTGTTACTACATATATTCGATACAATTAATGTCACAATGTTGTTTGTTGCAAAACTTGCAACGTATTTTTCGTTGATATTAGTAATTAGATAAAAAAAACTAATTAGATGTTATTTGATACAACAATATCTACATCAAAAACCGTTAATATCTAAACAAATTTCGATGCACGGCTTGTATCATAGTATGCACGGCTTGAATCAAATGATGTAAACTTATGGATGGATCACTATACAATGCTAAACGCAAATGTAATGATACCATTACCATAAGTATATTTTTCAATAGCATATCGTTCAGATATAGAAGCATATATATACAACCAATTTATCACCCCATTTCGGTTCAGCTGTTTTTAAATCAAAGATGTTGAAAATGATATTTCCATTTGATTTGAAATCTCAGATTACAACCGTAACTGATAAATAATGAATGAAAGAAATATTTGATTTTCGGTGGTCTGGGAACAAATCAGGAAAATATCTGATGTATGTATGTGAATTAGATTCTTCTTTCTTACGATCCCTTTGAATGTGATGCCAAATTGAATTAAAAGCAGTATATAAATCGCAATCCAGAAATTATTAAATTTTTTTAAATTTAATCTTGTATTCATATGTGTCACTTTAAACACCAGTATTTTCAGTTTATTCTAAGAATTTCAGTTTCCCCGATTAACCATACTTAATTTAAGGAATTAGCTAAAAACTGTAGTAATCCTAACTTACCACTATCAGTTAATTCTAGTACCTGGGTCTCAAGATCATCATTACAATAGCAATTATTGAATTTGACGGATCCATTTTGGAAAATTTCTAATAAGTTATCGTACTATAGCAATGTAAAACTATAATCACAAACTATATATGCATTATTGAATAATTGTTTGAACGTTTGTATTGTACGTTTGTCCCACGATTTTTACAGCAAAGTTTATCTGATGAAAAATAAATTAAATATTTGGTATAAAAATAGCCCAATGTTTGTTGTGCAACTTTTCTCATTTTTATTGTTAAACAAGCAGGCAATGGAGGACATCAACGGGCGACCACCTATGGGTTCATCTGAAATTTACGATAAAAAGTCTCTCCATCTGACAAGAAAAAATGAGAATGCTACAATTGCCTAAAATGCGATTAAATACAACAATTATCACCTTATTTCGGAACGAACATACACACATACAAATATAACATTTTCTTACAAATTAAATTATTTATTATAATCTTATTTAATTTTCATTTTTTTTATTAAAAGTTTCATTTTTGTGAAATTCACAGAAAATATAAGTTACTACAATACTTTTTTAACTTAATTTTTGATTATACACTAGGATAGTATGGTATAGTATGTATATAGTATTACGAGAAAAGTGTAATAAAAAAATTATTACCAAATACATTAAAAAAAATGTTTCAGGTTAAAGCCGCTCTCATGCAAATGAGTCTAAGGCTTATATGAGACGAAGTCAACATGACGGAGTTAAATTTTGTCCATCTCGTTATAAACATTTCGCAGTCGTACCAATTTATAGAGCAAATAGAGCAATAGCAAACAGAAAAAATAAGGAAATCGGTACGAGCGGCTTAATGTTATACATTTTACTAACTATATTCTATTACACTAAATAATCTAATCAAGGATTTTAAAATTTTTCTCAGGTTTACCTTTTATTCTATTATAATAATAACAGTGTTAAAGGCCATTACTGGCCCCTTACTGAATCAACAATCTGGCTCCAACGGTTTCGATCCTGAGCTTGGTCTTCATACTGTCTTAGACAATCTGAAGAGGCCAAGTCGTTCTCTACATCGTGGAGCCATCGTCGCCTGCAACGACCTCTGCGCCTACCATATGGTGGCTCTCCTTTCAGAGATCGCTGCACAATTCGTTCCGGATCAGCACGCAGAACGTGACCGAGCCAGCGTACTCGCTGAAATCTAACTTCATGTACAATATCGGGGATCTTCATCAGATCTCTGATCTCGAAATTGTACAGAGCTCGGTATGTACCATCTATTTCGCGTTTAGGGCCATAAATCACACGCATGATTCTTCTCTCAAATGTAAGGAGCCATCTCTCGTACTCATCCGTCAGCGCCCAACTTTCACATCCAAACATAACAACGGGCCTGATCAACGCTTTGTAAAGCTTCAGCTTCACGGCACTTGATAAGTGTTTCGATTTTAGCAGTGGCCTTAGAGGATATAAAGAACGACTGCCAGCTGCCAGCCGCACTTTAATATCCTCACCCACACTGTTATCGTGAGTGATAAGAGAGCCCAAATATTTGAACCTCCTCACTCCCTCAAACGTGTGGTGGCCACTACTAAAATCTGGTGTGCCATTGTCTCTAAAATCAGAGATCAGGATTTTCGTTTTGGACTCATTGATCTGGAGTCCAACAGAAGCTGAAAACTCTACAAGCGGATCAAGTATTTCTTTCACTCCGTTGCTATTCAGTCCAATCAGGCATATGTCATCTGCATATGCAAGCACTTGATTGGACTGGCGATATAAGATGTTGCGCTGAGGTGTTTCAGTTTTACGAAAGATGTACTCCAACATGAGATTAAAGAGTATCGGGGACAGAGCATCTCCCTGCCGAACACCCGAGTTAACTGCAAAAATTGTCGATAGCCTGTTCTCAACTTTAACACAGCATTGAGACTGCGTCACTGTCATCCTACACAGTCGTACCAATTTTGTTGGCATTCCTAGGTATTCCAGGGCAGACCACAAACTCTCTCGATTGATCGAGTCGTAGGCCTGCCGGAAATCCAGGAAAACCTGATGTACGGAGATGGATGTCTCATAATATTTAGATAGAATCATCCGCAGCGAAAAGACCTGATCAGTGACTGATCGATTCGGACGAAATCCTCCCTGATAGTCACCAACCAAGCCCTCCGCCAGCGGAGTGATTCTATCCAATAAAATGTATGACAGTAACTTGTATGCTGTGCAAAGGAGAGCTATACCGCGATAATTCTCACACTTCAAGCGGTCTCCCTTCTTGAAGATGGGGCATATCGCGGCCACTTTCCATTCATCAGGCATAACTTCGGTTCGCCATACTAATCGAATAAGGTCGAAAAGACAGTTCCACAAAGTATCCCCTCCGAATATCAAGAGCTCCGAATTAATGCAGTCCACTCCAGGTGAGCGGTTTCGTTTCATTCTCTGCATTGCCTTAGTGAATTCCTCATGGGATGGCTCCTCAGTGCAAATCTCCGCAGACTGTTTTAGAGGTGGCTCAACAACAGTCTGTGACGCATGATGAACATCAAGCAGCTCAGTAAAGTGTCCACTCCATGCGTCAAGTACTGCGTCGATGTTGACACAGAGGTTTCCATCCCGGTCCCGAATGGCGGTTGACGAAGGCCTGAAAGTATGGTGCAATCCAGTAATTCCTTTAAAGAAATTACGTGAACTACGCTCATTGCTGAGTTGTTGTACTTTCAGAACCTCGGCCTTCCACCATTCTCGCTTCTTCCGTCTACAAATCCGCTTAGCTGCCCTTCTTGCAAGAGCTGCCTTGTTTTTCCTTGCGATTGTGAGACGTTGTTGCACTTCATTATGGGCTATATTTTGTTGCTCAACTGCAAGACGACACTTTTATTCTATTAAACAACATATAAAAAATAAGCTTTAATCGTTCAACTATTAAGCTCATTTAGAATATACAAACAAAAAAGAGTAATCTGTTGATTTTTGTGACAGTGTGTGTAAAAATATTGGCGTTTTTAAATTCGAAAAAAATATTAGATATTATCAACAGAACAACCGCGTGGACCCGGCTGCATATGCAAACCTATGTATATTATTGGATGCCGACTATTATGTTCAAATCATATAGTTAGGATAACTTCTTCAAGAAAGCATTCAAAAAAACATTCAAATTATTCAGAAGATGATGGCCATATTAACATTAGACGGGTAGCAGATATATATTCGGCGAATCCTGCTCATTATAAACAAATGTGGCAGCACAGCAGACCCTCTTTGATGTTTTTATATGAATTTCGAAGGAATATTAATTAAATTGTACATAATCAAGGTTGTTGTTTAACTAATAGTAGACAAAAACATGGCGACGTATTTATTACACAAATTGGCAACAGAGGCCATACATCTTAATTACGAAAATGATTAAAGGGCTATCATAGTACATAAATATTTTAGAGTGTAGTGAAACGCCCTTAATTAGAAAGGAAAATTAGGAGCATATATTTTAATCATTGGGAAACCCTATATATAATTAATCAACTAGATTGAATTTGTCGATATTAATCAAACGATTTTCTTTGTCAGAACTTAATCTTGTACAATTTTCAATGAGAAACAAGATATCGTTCGACGTAAACATGATTTACTGCAAAGCTATTGGTGATTGAGTTGACCAAAATGGGTCGCAATTATAAAAAATTTTAAATCAGAACCCCAATAATTGATAGAAGAAATACATAAAACCTGGAACAGCTCAATAAATCAATATTATAACACCTTACTGAAGTTATCAGAGAAAAAATTGCTTTATCGACATATTTTAATTGTATAACTTTTGGAAATTAAATATAATTTGAAAATTATAATTATTTTTGTATAAAGTATGCATGGCCAATTTTCGAACATTCGCGGATAGCTCCCTTTTTTTGGAATACTTCGAATCAGATCATATTTTATGTGGGACAAGGTTGAAATCATTAAAATCCCTACCAAGGTTTTATACGTATGAAATGGCCCAAATTCGAAAATTTGGGTAGCTGGCCCTTATGGATTATCGTAAAAGAGAGCTATTAATTATGGTATAAAAGGTAGGTGGAGATTTTAATTAGTTTCAAACTGATTCCACATACTAATATGACCAGACTTGCCCCATGGAACATCTCTACCTGAAGTTTTTACCTTCGTAATACGATAAGACGTTTTTTTAATTTTCCGTAGAACAAAAATGCAGATTACACGAAATCTGAAGAAAAAATTCTCTAAATTTTATTTTCGGACATTAAAACATAAAAATGCAATTATTCCGGAGTATGCTGGTTATAGGCAAGCCCTATGAAATTCACCTAAAGCGTAGTCCCAATAGGAACACGAAAACACGCGTCCATAGGAACACTTATTCACCATTTTTTCGTTTTCCCTGATCCATTAACCAAACCGGAAAAAATTAAAAATTATAAGAAAATAAACAAGTATAACAGAAAAATAGTAGAAAATATATTTTCGTGTACTTTTTCGAACGAAAAATTTAAACGATTTTTTAACCTAAAATTGTTATGTACAGGGTGTCCGCCGGGAAGGTATACTACTTTATTTTGCCGCCATTTTGGTAAACGTTAGTCTTGACAGTTGATAAATGTCAGTCGTGAAGTAGACACGTGGCAAATTTATTATGGAAAAATATTCGATAAACCAACGTGTTTTAATCGTTAAAACATTTTATCAAAATCAATCATCGATTACTGTGACGATGAGAAAGTTACGTGAAATTTTTGGGAGAAACAACGTGCCAACAAAACGCACTATTTATCGTGTAGTGAATGATTTCGAAGAAAGAGGGTCTGTAGGTGATAGGCCCAAGCATGGGCCACAACGTACTGCAAGATTGGCTGAAAACATTACTGCTGTTCAAGAAAGTGTTCAAAACAATCCATCAACCTCAATTCGACGCCGTGCTCAGGAGCTTGGTCTTCAAAGAACAAGTTTGGGCACAATTTTGCACAAGGATTTGCATTTGTTTCCATTTAAGATTCAGTTAAGACAAGAGCTTCTTCCACAAGACCATTTACGTCGCCGTACATATGCCAATAGGATGTTACAGCTCGCCCATGACAACCCCGATTTTCATGAAAAAATCATAATGGGTGACGAGGCACATTGTAACATTTGGAATGTGGTCGCGTTTAATATTAAATTGGTCTACAAAAAAAAAATATAAAAAATTTTTTTTGTCATGTTACCACTGAGTATAATGAACAAACAAGCAGGGGTAACATGACTCATCTTAGTTGTTGTTCATCAGCTTACATCAATTCCGGTTTTTCCACCCCACCATTCTTTGTCCGTATCACACTCTTCTGTGCAAAAAAAAAAATAAAGAATTAAAAATTTTATTAATTCTTTCTTGTGCGGCAGTGGACAGAGAATCATCTATCTCACATATAGTTGAAAAATTCTTATTACAAACGAGCGATCACATATTGGAATATGCATCGAGTGGCGTTACTATAGAAATACAAGTACTATAGGTAAATATTATTTTTACTGCGTTTAGTGTTAATTTCTGAATAGAATTTTTTTTTTACCTATTTGCTTATGGTGTTTTTTTTATTCCTTTTCATAGCCTGTTGGCCTATACATCGCTTGATTTATTAAGACCAAAGAATTTCGTAAACGGCCATACTGGCTATAACATACTTTTTTTATTAGTATGAATTCATAACAATGAATTAATAAATCGAGAACACTATACAGTTCAGATAGTTCAGGCGTTAAGCCAGGATCTACCTGCCGCACCCGCTGGTTTGCAGCTTTCAAATTTATTTTACAACAACAAAACAAAAACAAAAAAAAAAATTATTCAAAAAAATATTTTTTTTATATGTGTAAAGTTAAAATTAAAATTTTTGATTATTCATTTATAAGTGCAACCAAAATATTCACTACTTAAAGAGTTAAAATTTTGTTTTTCTTTGCTGGATCTCAAATTGAATTATCTCAAATGAAATGTGATTGGTGACGAAAAGTGATTTTTTTCAAAAGAAATAAATAAAAGAAAAAAAAAAAGGTTTTATTTTAGCATTTCCTGGTTAATCCAGGTGTACAGCAACCCAGAGCGCTCAGGAGATTGTTGGTGAGTTTTTTTTTTGTATGCTTAAATTTTTTATTATTTTTTTTTTTGAAGATAATTTTTTTGTCACCATCATAATCAAAAATAATATTTTTTTTTTTTATTTATTACGTATTTCTGGCTAAAAGAAAAAAAAAATTATTACATCTTTTCATTTTTTTTCTTAATTATTAATTATAATTAATAGTTACTTTTTATTTTAATTGTTATTTAAAAATAAATGTATTAAACTTAAAACCCATAATCTATTTATTTACGGTTTCACTATGATCGGCTAAGTGTTGATTAATCATTGGGGGGGGGGAAGTATCGACATAAGAACATGATTTGGGGTTGAAGGGAAGTGATGGCCAGGATGGTAGTGCTTTTAAATTTGTTTTCTTCGCACATGAATTATTTTTTTGTAAATGCTATGAGTGGTTGCGGATCTTAGGAACCCTACCAGCCCTGAGCTTTCAGGCTTATATTAAAACCAAGCATGTGCACCTTAGCACCACTAAGCGTTACAAAATGGCTCCGAAACAGGGACCGATTGGTCAATAGCAAATAAATTGTTGAATACATTTTTTTTAGGTTGCTCTAATAAAGCATCCAAGGAGCTTCACTCCTCAACTACAGCCGATATTAATGATCACCTAATTTTTTTTTGTTTTTTTTTAAATTTCCTTTTTTTGTACAGTCAATTCTAATCAAGGTTTCCATATTTAAGAAAATTTAATGATTGATTTCAAAGTGATTCTTTGCTTCTTGTTCGATTATTATTAAATTTTGGACCTTCGATTTCAGGTTAACTGGTTTGGTTCGGTATTGAACATGGTCGATCTCATACAGGTATACATTGATTGATTTGCCGTGTTTCGGTTATTCTCAACTTGTAGTTGTGTGTTTCCCATTTTCTTTGCCTAACCCGAAATGGATTCAATATAATTTATTGCCGGATTATTTAAGTTCATTGTGGCTTTATTCAGATTCAGCAATTGAATATAGATGATTTCTATATATCTCGCGGAATTTTTTTTAAATTTACGATGGCTTGAAAAAAAAAATAAAAATAAAATAAAAATCATTCACTCCAAAATTATTTTATTACAGATCATTATTAGATTCAATCAATTTGTATTAAAGACTAAGCGGTTCTATTTCATTTTTCATTAGAGGTACATTTTAGATTTCTCTGCCACAAGTTTTCCGATTAATGATTTTTCAATCGATCTAGGTTGCCCATAGGTAGCCTTTTCTTGGATATCTTTAATGGAATTAATTGCTGATGTATTATTGAATGTAAATTTTGAATAGTGTGGTTCGTAAAAGTTGGTTCTGCCTCAATAAACTAATTGATTTGCTGTGATTCAGTTATTCTTAGCTCATTGTCGGAACATATATTTGAGTAACCATACATTATATCTTTACTTTCAAGTAAACCCGCAATAGTGTATCTCTAACATGATTTATTTAATAAACTTGCCATAAATTTATTTGTGACATTTATTCACCCATTTCTATATGTGCGCTCTTTTTCGTTAACAACCCCCTCCCTTCCTAAATATTTTTGTTGAATTTAAACTTATTATCTACGTTTGTATTAATATTATTCTTTTCTTATTTTTTTTTTGTATTTTCGAGTATCGAGAAACTTATTGCAAATTTATACATTTAAAATTGAATTTTGGTTACTTCTTTTTAAATTTTGATATTACATTACTATAATCATGAACTTTGAAGATTACATTAGTGCTCTCTCCAAAGAGGAGCGAGATATTGAGTTTATCGTCCGCGATATCGATTCGAAGTCGCCTAACGCAAGGGAATTACTTCTAAATCGCATGTCCAAGGAAGTTGTAACTCCAGATGAGTTGCCAACTAAATCTCATACTAGCAGTAATCCTGGTTTGGAAGTTGGTACCGCATTAGAAGTTGCGGATTCTTTAAATAAACTTACAAGCACGAGAAACCAACCCATACCAAGTAAAGACTTAAATCAAGTGTTATTTCGAGCAGTGCATTGGCAAAGAAGAATGATACGTTTAAAAAATTCGTTTGGGGATATTTTGAATATTACCAGCGTAATCACGAAATTTAGACGTTTAAACCAATATGCTCAAAAATTGCTAGAGGAAGAACATATTAATTTTAATCAGAGTGGTGATACTGCCGATCAAGTTGACCAGCGGAAAGAGGTTCCAAGCTCTGATGGTAATCTTAACATTAATAAAGATGAGTTAGGAGCGTCAGCAGTATCTCCAGTGGTGTCAGTAGCTTCACCCATTCCTGATTTTCCTCTCGAAATACGTAATAATGTGTGGTCTAATCCCATGGAGAAAGCTAATCCAAAAATTAACGACCAACTGGGGCTCGCTAACAATCCATGGCAATTTCCATCCACCGATAGAGGTATTGAATTAACTGTTCCTCCTATTCTCACGAATAATTCCATTGATTATACTTTACACCAAAGGGACATCCACCCTGCTGACAAAATTTATGATAGAATTATTACACCAAGAGTCAACTCGGATCGGTACATACCGGATTTGTCAAACATCACCGGTGGACCTAAATATCGTAATCCGGATTTATCGGAAAACTCTGCTAATTTTCATAGGCAACTTCCCAAATGGAAAATTACGTTTGATGGTAGTTCGAAAGGGCTGGATGTGCACGACTTTGTGTTTCGATTGGAGACGTTTGCTAAAAGAGATGGTTATTCGGAAAATAAATTGCCTTTAATTATTTATAATTTTGTGAGTGACAACGCGGAAAAATGGCTTTGGGTATACGCCCGTAGTAATCCTAATGCGACTTGGATGGAAATGCGATCTGCCTTTCTTTCAAGATTTTCAAGTCATGAAAGTGAACGCGAAACTCGTCGTTCAATAGAACGTAAATTGCAAGGTAAAGAAAGTTTTAATGACTTTGCACTAGAGATACAGACTTTGAATGGTCATCTCTCAAAACGTTTTTCCGAAATAGAACTCGTAGAAATCCTACGTGAAAATATGAATCCCGTTTTGAGAACTGCTACTCTATCCCAACAAATCAACACAGTAGAACAGTTAAGAGTTGCTTGTCAGCAATATGAACGCATTTGGTCAAATTCAGGTTATGACCCAAGACAATTGGTAGAACACCCTAAACGACGTTTTAACGTTAATGAAATTGATAGAAACATGGAACCCACTGAAACAAAATTCAATAATTTAAGTATTGACGAAAACCTATCACGCGATAATATAAATATTGCCGCCTTTAACGCATCTAGGAACGATAAAGGTCCGATACACACCAATCATTTAATATGTTGGAACTGTAAAGACCTTGGACATCGTTATCAGGACTGCCCTATGGATCTTCAAGAATTATTTTGTTTCGGTTGTGGAAAGCCTGGAGTGAGAAAGCCAAATTGTCTTAATTGTGCCAAGTATGCTTTAAACCAGAAGTCGAACGTGATCCATCCTGGGGAACCTCGTTCGGGACAATCGACTCCCAGGAATCAATAGTCTCTAAACCTCGAATTTCAAAAACCATTGCTACGCAAACAACTAGTTCATCATTAGAGACAATAATAAATGATCAATATCTGGACCAAAGCGACTCAAATACTATCGTTGATACAAATAATTGTATCCCATCGGTAAACTCAAATCCACTACAGGGAGTGCCTGATGATACCAAGCAAGTGATGCGGACTAAATGTTACTGGCGTTATCGCCGATCCATCGGTAAACTGTGTTGCACGTCTATCATACACTTTGAAAATGACCAAACACCTCACATTAATATTTCCATTGAGGACCAAAATATTCTAGGCCTTCTAGATAGTGGTGCATCCATAAGTGTGCTGGGTAAAGATGCTCTAGAATTTATTTCCAAGGTAGGTCTTAAAATCCGCAATTTCCGCTCCGTCGTGAAAACGGCAGATGGCACACCTAAACCAATTCTAGGATACGTGGAAGCTCAAGTGAAATATAATGATAAAGTCAATTCTATGCGATTCTATGTGGTACCAAGTTTAGCCAACAAGCTTTACTTGGGTATTGACTTTTGGTCCAAATTTAATTTAGCGCCCGCCATAATCAATGAGATTTCGAATCCTCAAACCAATGAGTCCACTCAACATTGTTTAACTCCGTCTGAAACCGCAACTCTTGAGTCGATTAAACAAATGTATCCCTCATTTGACGTACATGGCTTAGGCAAAACAAAATTGATCGAGCACGTAATTGACGTGGGTCAAACGGCTCCGATAAAACAGCGATTTTATAATGTTTCACCAGCAGTACAAGAGGTAATGTACAACGAATTGGATCGAATGATACATTTGGGGGTGATAGAAGAGTCGACTAGTGCATGGAGTTCTCCCGTGGTCTTAGTTAAAAGAGCTAATGGTAAAGCAAGGATATGCTTGGATTCTAGAAAGTTGAATCAGGTTACCAAGAAGGATGCTTACCCACTTCCTCATATTGATGGGTTGATAGGCCGCCTTAATGTTACCAAATATATTAGCGCGATAGATCTTAAAGATGCCTTCTGGCAAATACCTTTGGAGGTTTCTTCACGGGAGAAAACGGCATTCACAGTACCTGGTAGTCCACTCTACCAGTTTACTGTGATGCCGTTTGGATTATGCAACGCACCCCAAAGTATGTGCAGGTTAATGGACAAGGTCATCCCCCACCAATATCACGAGCGAGTTTTTGTCTATTTAGATGACCTATTGATAATTTCGGCCACCTTAGAGGAGCACTTCGAATTGTTGAAGCTAGTGGCTACGTTATTATCGAATGCTGGTTTGACAATCAATCTATCTAAAAGTAAATTTGTCATGCGGGAGATCAAATATCTCGGATTTATTGTCGGTGAAGATGGTCTCCGTACCGACCCGTCCAAGGTTGAAGCAATTTGTGGCTTCCCAAGTCCAACCTCGGTTAAACAAACTCGTAGATTATTGGGCATGGCAGGTTGGTATCGGAGGTTCATCCCAAATTTCGCTGAAATTTCCGCACCCATAACAAATTTATTAAAGAAAGGACAAAAATTCGTATGGAACAGTGAGGCCCAGTCTGCTTTCGAAAAATTAAAAGAACTATTAACGACAGCTCCCGTTCTTATAAATGCAGATTACTCCAAGCCATTCTTTATAAGGTGTGACGCAAGCACCGAGGGTATTGGAGGCGTCCTCTTCCAAAAAGACGAAAATGAGCAAGAACGTCCCATTTCTTTTATCTCGCAGAAATTAAACCGAGCCCAGCGTAACTATTGTGTCTCTGAATTAGAGTGTTTGGCCGCCCTCATATGCGTCCAAAAATTCAGGCCTTACATCGAAGGTTACCACTTTACGGTAATAACAGACCACGCCAGCTTGAAATGGTTGATGTCCCAGAAGGATTTAAGCGGTCGGTTAGCTAGATGGAGCCTCAAACTTCAATCATTTGATTTCACTATCGAACATCAAAGAGGATCACTCAATATCGTTCCAGATACTCTTTCACGGATATACTGCGACAATATTGAAGAACTAATAAATGAAGAATCCTTGATGGTAGGTGCAGTAAATCTTGATCCAGAGCACTTTGTAGACGCCGAATATGTGAAACTATTAACAAAGATTGAAACTTCTCCTTCAACTTACCCGAATCACAGAATCTCAGATGGAAAAATATATATAAGGTTTGAACAATTGAAAAATCAAATCGTAACAGACGTGCCAGTGTGGAAGTTGTGGATTCCATCCCAATTGACCAAGCTATTAATTAAACAAGAACATGACGAACCAAGTGCAGCTCATGGTGGCATTCGAAAAACACTAGAACGAATTCGACGTCACTACTTCTGGCCTCACATGAGAAAAGAAGTTTCCGATTACATAACTAATTGTGTGCCTTGTAAAACATCCAAAGCAGCTAACCAGACCTTAACACCACCAATGACTCCCAATCGTTGTGTAGAGAGGCCATTCCAAAAAATATATATAGATTTATTAGGACCATATCCCCGATCTAAAAATGGTAAGACAACAATTTTAATCGTGTTGGATAAATTAACCAAATTTGTTCTACTTAAGCCATTAACTAAGGCTATATCAGCAAAAATTGTAGAATATCTGAGAGATGAAATATTTTATGTTTACGGCGTTCCCGAACTTATTCACACAGACAATGGTGTACAATTTATTAGTAAAGAATTCCAACAGCTCTTAAAAGAATTTGGCGTACAACATTTTAAAACAGCTTTGTATTCCCCTCAATCTAACGCCTCAGAACGTGTGAATCGCTCAATACTCGAAGCAATCCGATCATTCATTACTAAGGATCACCGTACCTGGGATACCCATCTAGGTGCCATAAGCGGAGCAATCCGTCATTCAATTCATGAATCGACGACAATATCGCCACACTTCGGTTTATTCGGCTACCACCGGATTAATCACGGAAACGAGTACAAATTGTTAAAGGAACTTGGTTGTGCCAACGAAAATAACGTTGTGGTAGAAGCTCTTCCAGAAAGACTGCAAATTATACACGAAGAAATGAGAAATAAACTTGCTCAAGCCTACAAGAAATTCGCTTCTCGTTACAACGTACGCTCGCGAGTGGTTGACTTCAACCCAGGTGACATCGTTTACTATCGTAATCATCCTCAGAGTAGTGCAGCGGAATTTTTCTGCGCCAAGTTCGCCCCAAAATTTGTTAGGGCTCGAGTGAAGAATAAAGTTGGTTTAGTAAATTACGAACTTGTAGATGAGACTGGTAAATTACTTGGTACGTTTCATGCGAAAGATATTAAGCGCTGATATCCCACTGATCTGTTCAATCATTCGATAAAACATATTTTCTTCAGATTTTATTGGCTTTATCGCATAGCTGCAGTTATGTAGCGATATCAATAAAATCTGCCCTGTAACATTTGGAATGTGGTCGCGTTTAATATTAAATTGGTCTACAAAAAAAAAATATAAAAAAATTTTTTTGTCATGTTACCACTGAGTATAATGAACAAACAAGCAGGGGTAACATGACTCATCTTAGTTGTTGTTCATCAGCTTACATCAATTCCGGTTTTTCCACCCCACCATTCTTTGTCCGTATCACACTCTTCTGTGCAAAAAAAAAAATAAAGAATTAAAAATTTTATTAATTCTTTCTTGTGCGGCAGTGGACAGAGAATCATCTATCTCACATATAGTTGAAAAATTCTTATTACAAACGAGCGATCACATATTGGAATATGCATCGAGTGGCGTTACTATAGAAATACAAGTACTATAGGTAAATATTATTTTTACTGCGTTTAGTGTTAATTTCTGAATAGAATTTTTTTTTTACTTATTTGCTTATGGTGTTTTTTTTATTCCTTTTCATAGCCGGTTGGCCTATACATCGCTTGATTTATTAAGACCAAAGAATTTCGTAAACGGCCATACTGGCTATAACATACTTTTTTTATTAGTATGAATTCATAACAATGAATTAATAAATCGAGAACACTATACAGTTCAGATAGTTCAGGCGTTAAGCCAGGATCTACCTGCCGCACCCGCTGGTTTGCAGCTTTCAAATTTATTTTACAACAACAAAACAAAAACAAAAAAAAAAATTATTCAAAAAAATATTTTTTTTATATGTGTAAAGTTAAAATTAAAATTTTTGATTATTCATTTATAAGTGCAACCAAAATATTCACTACTTAAAGAGTTAAAATTTTGTTTTTCTTTGCTGGATCTCAAATTGAATTATCTCAAATGAAATGTGATTGGTGACGAAAAGTGATTTTTTTCAAAAGAAATAAATAAAAGAAAAAAAAAAAGGTTTTATTTTAGCATTTCCTGGTTAATCCAGGTGTACAGCAACCCAGAGCGCTCAGGAGATTGTTGGTGAGTTTTTTTTTTGTATGCTTAAATTTTTTATTATTTTTTTTTTTGAAGATAATTTTTTTGTCACCATCATAATCAAAAATAATATTTTTTTTTTTTATTTATTACGTATTTCTGGCTAAAAGAAAAAAAAAATTATTACATCTTTTCATTTTTTTTCTTAATTATTAATTATAATTAATAGTTACTTTTTATTTTAATTGTTATTTAAAAATAAATGTATTAAACTTAAAACCCATAATCTATTTATTTACGGTTTCACTATGATCGGCTAAGTGTTGATTAATCATTGGGGGGGGGGGGGGGGGGAAGTATCGACATAAGAACATGATTTGGGGTTGAAGGGAAGTGATGGCCAGGATGGTAGTGCTTTTAAATTTGTTTTCTTCGCACATGAATTATTTTTTTGTAAATGCTATGAGTGGTTGCGGATCTTAGGAACCCTACCAGCCCTGAGCATTCAGGCTTATATTAAAACCAAGCATGTGCACCTTAGCACCACTAAGCGTTACAACATTTTCATTTGAATGGATATGTGAATCAACAGAATAGTCGGTTCTGGGCAATGGAAAACCCTCAAATTATTCATCAGTCACCTTTACATCCATTAAAAGTGACACTCTGGTGTGCAATTTGGCCAGCAGGAATCATTGGACCTTACTTCTTTCAAAATGAAAACGGCGTAACGGTAACTGTGAATGGGGAGCGATATCATGATATGATTGAAAACTTTTTAACGCCACAACTGCATGCGTTGGGCTTGATTAACATGTGGTATCAACAAGACGATGCCACATCGCATACAGCCAGGATTACAATGGAATTACTGCGAGACCTCTTTCCACAACAAGTTATTTCAAAAAATGGTGATGTTGATTGGCCTCCACGGTCGCCTGATTTGACTGCTCCGGACTCCTTTTTGTGGGGATATCTGAAAAGCAAGGCTTATGCAAACAAACCAGCAACGCTTGAGCAACTCAAACAAAATATTCGTGATGAAATTAATGAAATACCGCGTGAAATGTGTGAGAATGTAATGAAAAATGTGCTCAAAAGGGCTCGCATTTGTGAGGCTAACAGAGGCGGACATTTATCTGATATTGTATTCCATACATAATTGCCGACATTAAATAAAACATTTATCAATATAAGATCCATTCTCTTTCATTTAATCAAAAATTATAAACAAACAAAGTAGTATACCTTCCCGGCGGACACCCTGTAACGCTTTATTAAAAAATTTCTATATGTAGAATTTATTTATTTTCTTCTTGGTCTGACGCTCAAGGCGCTGCCAAGTCTCTCGTAGTTTGCTTCGATTACATATCTGATTTATTGTGATTCTAACCCTAAACCTCCTTTTCTATTTGCTCGGTATAATTCGAGTGATGTTGAACATGAAATATCTATAAATTTAATACATTTTATAAAATTTATGACCTGCATAATAAATTCACTCAAATTGATCTTTAAGTATTTTGAGGGATTTGAAAAAATTTCTAATATTAAAAATGAAAATTCTATTATTTTTCTAAAATTTATAAAAAAAATTTAAAATTTGATCAAATTTTTGAAAATCCGTTGAAACTTGATTCATTGAAGTTTTTTGGGTGTGAAAGTTTGGGTATTAGTTCGGAAAGTTTTTAAAAATTATTATTAATTTTTTTATAATTCGGGTGATATTTCGAAATTTAAAAAGGTAATTATGAATGAAAATTTAATATTTGAAATATATTGCAAAATTTTAACTAACTTTTTCTAAATTATAGATAAAAAAATTCAATAAATATATTCAAATTTTCAAAATCCTACAATTTGAATTTAAAATTTCATCTCCACTATTGATAATAGTATAATGCGTGAAACTAGGTTTCGAAATTTTTTGAGAATTTACTAAAATGCAGTTAAGAAATTTAAAATCTTAAAAAAAATTTGATTTCTTAAAATCGAGTTATTATTTCGAGTAACAATTCCGAATTATAAATTTCAAATTTCCATCTCGTAGAATTTTCACATTGCATCAAAATTATCCAAAGCAATATTTTTTAAACTTGTCTAGCCACTCATCTTAATGATTACTTACATAAGTAGCTGACGTGAACACTCGCTTCGTATACAAATATTTAAAAGTATTTAATACTCGATTTGGTCCTGAAGTTGGATTTGTGTTCCAGAAGAAAACAAAATCTGAAATCGATTAAGTGCCTGGTTAACTATTTTTTTCTGCTGCTAGGAGGTTTTAATGAATACCGTTGTTAAAGTTTTTAGTGCTTGAAAAATTACGATTGCAGTTAATTTTTCCTGGCAACACTGAACAGACGTAAAACATTTAAAAATTTTAAATTTAAATTACTGTCAAGAATAAGCTGAGACTAATAGTTTTATTTTTATAAATTGATTTGGTTTGTGTAAATAGAAATTCTATATTTTGTATAATGAATAAACATGAAAATGAATATTACGCTGGCTATCGCGATCATAATCGATAACGGATAAGCGCACAAAATCGAGCGCGGCTGCAAAATTGTTTAGTCCAAGACGAAATAAATGCACGCAGGCGACAACGGCACATCGAAAATAAAGACTTGGACAGGAATACCAGATAGCAAAATAATATTTTCTTTAAATCTGCATTACGTGGTTAATAAAATAACCCCGAATCTTATTACCTTGGTGATTTATGTAATAAGTGGCTCCTATTGTGACGCAGTTTTTTTATACCTGAAAATAAAAGTAGATAAGCACTAACTTCCCAAATGAAATTAAGCAACTCTTTGTTGGTATTGACAATAAAAACCAAAACTGTAAGCAGTTTATTTCGGAAGGCGCATATTCATTTAAAATATCTGGAGAGATCTATACAATAAATCAATGATCGATTTATCATTAAATGCCGACAATTACCAAGAACGTGGTTTAAGTTTATCTGACGCCGAATGGTTTATGTATGACACCGACACAGAACTGTAAATATTCGCATGAACAACCCGGCCAATCATAAATGTAATAAAAGCATTATGCATACTATATCAACATTATACTTCAAACTATTTTTTCATATCCACAAAGTTACAAGAAACTGCGAGATGTACATGAATGCGAGGTTGCAAATGCCACCAGAACTGATTACACCGTAAATAAGATATCATTATTGTTTACTCGGAACCTTCACGACGACCAACGTATTTATAATGCGCTAAGAAATACTGACGACGTTGCAATCCTATTTGTACCAGATAAGTAATACCCCTTCAAATTTAGATGTTGCCGTTAGCTCAGTAACAGAAACTTCAGATAATGAAACGAATAAACACGCTATCTAGATCCAATGATTTCCCCCTTTTCTTCCCAAGTGGAGAATTCAGCTGAATTCGCTGGGCTGACGACCCGCATCCGTAAAAAAAATCAACGTTTATAAAGTCAATAAAAAGGTAAAATGGATACCGCCAAAAAAACACTGGGCCCCCGCTCAAGTACCCGGATACGAGATTTAGGATCGGCATGTGGAACGTGCAATTACTTAGAAAACCAGGAGCGTTGGAGGGCCTAATTACGTGCATGAAAAAGTATCGGCTGGAACTCGTTGCTCTTCAAGAAACTCGCTGGCCTAAAAGAGCAGACCATGTGTCCCATACGTTGCTCTATAGTGGAGATGAGCTCGGAAATCTTGTGCATGAAGTTAGCCAACCTGTCGATAATTTGTGTACATGCGCCCACAGAAGTCAGCCAGCCCCAAGATAAAGACTCATTTTACAATGACTTGGACGTTCTGATGGGATCTACACCCGAACACGATGTTAGAATGGTAATTGGTCCATGAAGCTGAAGCTTTACAAAGCGTTGATCAGGCTCGTTGTTATGTTTGGATGTGAAAGTTGGGCGCTGCCGGATGAGTACGAGAGATGACTCCTTACTTTTGAGAGAAGAATCATGCGTGTGATTTACGGCCCAAAACGCAAAATAGATGGTACATACCGAATAGATGGTACATACCGCCTACCATATGGTAGGCGTAGAGGTCGTACATGCAACGAAGGCTCCACGATGTAGAGAACGACTTGGCCTCTTCAGATTGTCTGAAAACCATGCTCAGGATCGAAACCGTTGGAGCCAAATATTCGACTCAGTAAGGGGCCAGCAATGGCCTTTAAAACTGTTTATTATTATTATTATTTAGTTTACGCCTACGCACGCATAGAAGTGAAGAGGTTAAATTTTATCCGGTCAAATCAGAAAGCGATACGTGTGTACTCTTAGACATAGATCGTTATTATGTAAATAACATAGGTCGTGATAATAGTGCACGTATTGGCAATATATATATTCTACCTTCTTCGTTTGTTGGCCGTTCGCGTTTCATGTCAAAATACTATCAAGACAACATGGCGATGGAAGGAAATTCGGTCGTCCTGATTTGTTTATTACATTCATGTCCCTTCATGGAAAAAACTGAAGTCCGAATTACAACAACTTCAAAACCCATCTGTTCGTCCGGATATATGGTAACCCGCGTTTTCAATCTAAAATTAAAAGAATTTTTAAATGACATATATCAAAGAAGCATATTTTCGAAACTGTTGTTGCAAAAACGTGGCCTTCGTTATGCTCAGTGTTTGTTTACAATGAGGAAATCAGGTAAGCTTAAAACATCTCATGAAGAATAATTTCTGCTGAGATGCCTTCTAAGACTGAAAATTTAGCTCTGCATGAAATAATTCTCAAACACAACATTTATGGTCCATGTGGAACACTAAATCCCAACTGTGTTTGTATGGTGGAAGGAAAATGTTCTAAACAGTTTCCTAAAATGTTTTGTACTGAAACTAACATATCTATATGGATAGTTATCCAAAATACAAACGGCGCCCTCCACAGAGTTCTGAACTCTGCCACTATCACGCTCAAATATATATAGCAATTGATAATCGGTTTATAGTTCCCTACAATCCATTTTTGAGCTTAAAATACAACGCACATATTAATGAGTAGTGCTCAACCGTAAAGGACATTAAATATATCCATAAATATATCACAAAAGGACATGATTGTGCTTGAATTGGCGTTCAGGTGGACGATGTTAATAACTCTCACGATGTGGTTCAATACGACAAAATTACACTATTTCTAAATTGTTGTTATATAAGTTCGCAAGAAGTACCATGGCATGGTGAAACTGTTAGAAGAACCACCCTAACGGCTTTTTTCCATCTAAATTCAACGTGTAATGAAGCTCATCAATTTTTATACCAAGATGTACCAATGCACTATGAACTTATAAATAATAAATGGGTAAAGCGATCGCCGAATTCACATTTTGCAGAAAAAACAATCGGCACAATCATATCAGTTTCTCCAAGAGATACTGAGCTGTACCATCTCAGATTACTACTTCTTTCTGTTAAAGGGGCCGAAGGAATATCTTACAAATGTTTAAAAACTTTTAATAGTTTGACATATCCAAAAATGAAAATTTTTTTCTGCTGAAATTTTTCTGCTAACTTCATAGTAGTCTCATTATTACTTAGCATTATCACAACTGCAGTATTGAAAGAGATGAACACAAAAACCAACCTGCAAATAATTTGTTGATGTCCCATAGGCAGAACCACAACGGGGAAATTGATGGTATATTGATTAAGAAGGCTAGAACGAATGTTCTATATGAATATGTGTTGATACACATGTTAAAAATTAATTTCAATGTGATAAAATTAGAAATAAATTAAATAAGTTGTCTGACGTAGCTTGGGGCAGTGCCATATTCCGGAATTTTTTCTACGTCGAAATCTGTCAGGAAGTACCCGGCACGAACCAACTTTTGCCCTATAAGAAAGGAACACACATTTTCGAAACCAAACTAATTTAAGTTCTAATTTCTCGAATACCCGCATTACTTTTCAACAAAATTAAAGAATCATGTAATACACCCGATTTAAATTTATCGAGGATACGTTTTTTTTTTTTAAATTCAGTTACAAACATGGCGTTGACTAACGAAACAAATATATATATAGTTTTTCTGTGTAACAAAAAAGTGTAGAGGCCAACAATTTTGTGTTTCGAAAATTGTTGTAATTATTTTTAAATCAGTAAAAATAATACGACTTTTTGTCATGAGTGTTGCTTCATTTGGCTAATGTTAAAAAATATGATGACGAATGGCGCGAATTACGTCATATTGATTTTAAATCATTAAATGAACATTTTTATTAAAAATTCGAGGAAAAATTGCACCAGCAGCCATCACAAATACTAATGAATCGAATTGTAGTATACTGTATAACATACAATTATATTGTTGTGTTTAGTAATTTGTATTTGGTTTTATTTCAGTTTTTTTGTGACAATAAGCACCAAAAATAATTGAAACCAGCGAAATCGGTAAATTATATTTTGTGCTTATGTCCTTTTCTTCATATTATTTTATTTCACGTTTGCTTTTGAACAGCGGAGTTATTATTTAATCCAATTTTGTAATTTGTCTTGTTTGTTATTGACATAAAACATTTTATAAAAAGAAATGAATTAAATAAATAATTAATTTAAATTGTATTTAAAATCTAAGTATTTTAGAAAAGAATATCTAATACTCAGAAGCGAAGACATGAACATGAAAGTACGTATGTCAATATTTTAGCTGGAAGATCCACTATTTCTAAATCCATCTAGTGAATAACTTTAAATTTATATAAATAAATTAACAATGAAGCTCTCCTGTGGTATATTCGCTTTTGGAATAATATTTTATTTTCATTAATTTTGCTCACACTCACATTCAAGGGAAATATTTTTATTTATGTAAAAACACAAACACATTTGATTTTCGGTTGGTTTTCGTTAATTTTTGTGCGATCGCCGATCGCATGCTATAGGTGCGTTTTTTTATTAACAGAACTTCAAGTTCTATAAGAACATCGGGAATAATACTGGGAAATTTTATTTAGTTTAACCAATATATTTTATTTAAGTTCTATTTATTTGAATAAATTTCAACTTCTAACTATATTTTTTGACGTCTATTGTGAAATAATACAGGTATCAATCATAAAACAATGAAAAATATTTGTTTAAAATATTTCCTTTTAAAATTTCCCTTTTTTTTCGAGTTCGTGTACTATGAATTTATCGCGAACTTGAAAAAACCAATGTTTTATCCAGAACATTGAAAAATAAAGTTAAATTTGATATTATTTCGATAATAGTGAATTAAAATGTGTAGTTTAACATTAAATGTATCTTATTTATTGATAACAAATTAAATTCATTTGGATTTTACTGAAAAAATGAGAAAATTCTATCCAGAACTTCATTCCAATAAGAACATTTCTTTAATTAAAAAACACGACTTATATTTTCGTTTTTTCTAAATTTCTTTTTTCTGTTGCAATGCCTATGTATTACTGGCCTGACAAGTCTTTTATAGCATATGTATGTGTAAAAATAAAATTAAACTGCAAGACGAAAAGAGAAAATAGTAAAAGTGTGGTTATGTTTCCTTTTGAATTATATTTTTGTGAAGAAAATAAAATACTTAAAGGGTATTTGAATAAAAGCTGCTTGATTTTGTTTCAATAAATCTCAAACTAATTTCACTTCAATTTCAACGTAGATTTTGGATTTTACATTATAAATGGAACACCAGGACTAGCACAGTTCTTCTGGCACGGTTCTATTTTATTTTGGTAAAATTTTGTTACGCAGTTGTGCATAATTATGGTTCTAAACAAATTGTGCAGCTGTTATTGGAACTCACTATGAAATGTTGTAAGTTGTCAACCACAATTTTTTTTCTATCGATCGATGTTTATGTTCTCTTTTTAAATTTTACGCTATTTCGTGAATCCAATTTTGATTTTTTTCTATTGCGATCTCAGCCTATTAGAATAATTTTGTTCTCTATCCGTTTTCCCGATTTCGCTACAAGGTAACGAAATAGAAATATGTGAATATGTGATGATACATTTTCAAATGTATAAAAGGAAATATAATAATCCTTTAAGCCTGTATTCCATTGTGACAAATTTACTGACAACATTTTTTTGTTGCCATAATGAAAGGAGAAAGAAAAGAAAAAATTCTATTAGTGTGACAGAGATAGTAGTTTTTTTATTTTTTATTTTATAGCGAAACTTTTATGGTTACGTTTTGACAGCTTCTGTAACATAACCAACAAATTTCATAATTTTTTTTATGTCTAGAATGCGAACATAATTTTATTCATTTATTCATATGCTATTACATAATAAATAATTTATTGTAATATAATTAATAATAATAATAATAATAATAATTTGTTATTATAACGTCTGAAATATTAAAAAAAAATGTACAACAAAATAACATTTGACCATAAAAATATCCAAACATGTGTGTGTGAAAAAAATTTCGTATCCGCACACAATTTTTATGTCGATGTGTGTAAATGTTGCCATAAAAAATACTCAACTTGATACTTTTCTATAATAAATTATGGCAACACACTAACACAAACACATTTTTCTCTCCAGTAAAATTTTGCTGATGAAGTTTTTTGTTTCTTTCGCACCACCAGCAAATCTATATTTTTATCCCATTTTGGTTTTGCTGACAGTAAATTTTTCACAATGGAATAGAGGCTTTAAGCCTCTATTTAAGTATTTTACTCACAACGTAAATTTACATTTACATTTACTCACAATTTTAATTTTTATTTATTTTCAGGTATTTAAAAAAAGACGAGATTTAAATAAAATATCAAAAAAATTAAATAAATTACGGGCATATCTAAATAGGACCGACGGTTACTTCAAAATTGTCAAATAATAGCTCAGCTCTCCAAACTCAGCAATGCACGTTGGATAATACAATAAAAATAAATGTATTAGTCGTCATTGAAACGCATCAATAGTAGCTTTGGTTTTCACGTAAGCAAAATTATTATTATTAAATGTTATGCTATCATCAAAAATAAAGCTGTCACTTAATGTAAATTGCTTGAATCATCCTAGTACATGCTTTAGTTAATCATCATTTCTTAGGGGAAATCAAGTCAAAATGAGAAACGTCTCATTAATACAAATTTTGTTCAGACCAAATTCCAATGCACTATAATAAGGATAGTTCAGTAAAACTGTACAAAACACATTGAGTTTCCTAAGATACAAAAATAAGATTAACTTTGTTTTTTCAACAAACATGTAAAATGTTTCATTAATTTTAAAGAAACGCAGTATTGTGTATAAACTTCCATTAACAACAGGATTATCGTTAGTAAAATCATTTAAAAAAATGTTATTATAAGTTTCAAAAGCTTTTAATTAAAATCATATTGAATTGTTTCTCTGAGACCATTATAGTACTTATACGTACAATGTATATATTTTGAACACATATTTATGAATAATATAACAACAACCAAATTTATGGTTATATGTCGCTCACATTTAATATATGTATATATATGTATATATAGGCACGTACAAACCCGTTTATTGCTATTTATGTTAGTATGCAATATTATTTTTGAATAATTTTTTGCAAGCATGATTTTACGCATAGGTTATTTCTTAAGCCTAGCAAACTCATATTATAAATAATTATAAACCCCACGTGAACTTAATACAAACCACTCAAAACAAAAAAAATTAAGGATTTATCTGTATAACCACAAGACAGAATAAAATTGGTACAAAACATATACAAAATGTGTTTCAAATAACAGAAGAATTAAAATCGTCCTTAATGTAAAACAAAAGCAAAGCCAGCACAAAAAGTACAAAATTCTGAGAATTAAGCTGAATTATTCTTGGAATTCTAATATAAATTCATATATACAATATAATGATGATATTTAAGAACATAACAACAGGTGAACGGAGGAAAATATTTTTTTCTTATTGTATTTATTTATAATGTATAAATTTAATTTATATCCATCTCATGTGGTAAACGAATATTAGAATAGAAGACTAAATATATACTTCTTATATGGCTTTTTAATCGTTTGTAATTATGGTATCACTTACGAGTATTTATATTATGCTCATATACATATGAGTGAGAGTATGCGATTAAATTAAAATTAAACGGAATTAGTTTCAGTTACATTAATTTTTGCCGCCTAATTTACTTAGGTAAAAATTTGAAATTAATGTCGGTAATAGTCAGAAATCGACCAATATTTTGAGGTAACAAAATTAGAGCAAAGAGACTCCCGAAAAAATTGCTGTTAATGAAATAGCAAAGACAACAGATTTAACTAATCAGGTTATAGCCTGGAAATTCCACTGAGATGGAAAACACTCGTCAGAAACTCAATAAATATAGCAAATTATTCCTGATGTAACGGATTCAGATGAACTGAATCGTGAAGTTGCCTGGCACATCTAAAAAAAGAAACAAGTAAAACGGTGAAAAATTAACAGGTCGTCTTTAACCTCTCCGGAACAAATCGAAGTACCACAGGACACATAAAATCCCGAAAGAAATATAAATGTTTAAATTATTTTATTTAAAATAAATATTTATTTTTCATTTAGTAGAAAGTGGGTGATAAAGAAATAACATAAATAAATTTCAAGTGTATAAACCTTTGTTGCAAGTTCAAGTGTGTGATTTGAGTAACAACGGGCATAGAAAGATGTAAAACGGGTAGAAATCTGGCGAATATCCCAGGTACATCGTACTTACGATACTGGCGATTTTGGCTGACAAGATAGGATAATTTGATAAGTTTTGTGCATCATTAAATTATTAAAAGGTGCCATGGAAAGAACCTATGTTCATGTGGAAAGTTGAACTTAAATGGTGTGTTCACGTGAATGTTTTTTTTTTATCGTTTTGTGTTGTACTTTGTACACATCGTGAACATAGTGCTTTTATTAATTTTATTTATATTTTTTTCTATATCTGTTTTTATATTTTATTATTTACTATATTTGTATATGTTTAATGCATTTTATTTACATATTTTATTGGTATATGTATTTTATTTTTCACTTAAATGAAATGATGATTGGATTAATATATACACACAAACAGAAAAATCTGCATCAATTTTTAGAATGCGTTTTTAAAATAGCGTAGGGACTCATTTTATTCACCACCATATTTTGTTATGGAAATATCAAATAACTGATTATACTATAGGGGAAATTGCTGCAGATCTGCGTATGTGGCAGTTTATCGCAGTTAGGTTATTTTAACTAGATGGCACCACTGGCAAATAAACGCAATGTTATCATTTTTTTTACGAAATTTTGAAAAATATTGTAAATAAATATATTAAAAAAAAAAATTAAATAAACAAAACCAAAATGATAACACCCGGCTGAAATAACTTGGAAATAACAGGTAACGTAAAAATTCTTGTTAAAAAACGTTTGGTGCGCCATCTGCAGGATATAACTTTATTAATTTGTGTCGATAACATGAACTCACGCAAGTTTACTATGGAAATCTGCAGTAATCTCCGTTAAAGTATTATAAGTTATTTGGAAAATATTGATGATTGATACAGGTATACATACGATGAGGATACTTGTATTTAAAAATGAACTACGTCAAACGCACAGATAATTTATTTTAATATTATATTTATATATTTATGTTGATTGATTTATTATTACATATTTTAAATATAAATTATTAAATATGTATGTTAAAATGATGTTATTTAAATATTTATTTTATTTTACAACATTTAAATTATATCATTAATTTTTTTATAATTTATTATAAAATAAATTTACATGAGAGTAACATTATAGTATTCATCTAGTTATTTCCATATTACACATTTAAATCATTTTTAAATAGTTTGATATATAATAGGTTGATATATTGTCATGAATGTGTGAGTCATTGCAGTTGAAGTGCTGGCTGACATTGGTATATTAATCAGCCGGTGTCATGAAAATGCCAGTCATCAATTTTGATAATTTATTTTAATTTAAGTTATATAAATTAAACATATTGTATTTTGTACAATGTAAGAACTCCAGAGTATTCTTTGAGAGGCGAATTATAAAATTTGGATTGTATTGGCAAATAATAAAACAACTGCTGTGCTTTTTAAATAAAATAAAATTAATTTAATGTTTATACGTTTATTTCTTATTCATTTTTAATCTATGAAGTATTTAACAAATTTATATGAAAGTTAATGAACTAGTCACATGCGATTTAGAGTTGGACTGGTATGGGCCAAACGTTGTGATAATATTTCAGCTGTCAATTAATTTATTAATTACAGTTTAGTATGCAGAATATAGCAACTTGAAACTAATTTAAATTATTTTCTAAAGTATTTTTAAGTCTGATCCCACAAACTAATAAAGTTTTAAAAAATAAAAAAAAAATATAAAAGTGGATTAGAAATGTATTATCATTGTAATGTAATAGCTATTGGCTGTACTTGGTTGGGTGTCTGTAATCAAGTCAATTTCTATCATACTAACTAAACCAATCGAAATCCTCTTTGTATTATGTGTAAATGGATGTTCGGTGACGCCTGGCCAACTCTGGGACATCCGGCTTAAAGCTTGGTCAAATACTGAAATCAAATCAAAATTGAAGTGTACTAAAATGTCGCTAAGGAACCGCAGTCAGCAGTGCGAATTGAAAAATTGTATACATTGCATTATCATTTTTATATATTCTTTAGTCTCACTATTACATAAGCCAGGTACTTATTGTATGGGCGTAAATGTGTGAAATAAATTATGCGGTATTATTTGAATATTATGGCTTACACCTATTATTTTGAAACATCCATAATAGAGGAAAGTTGAAATTATGCTGCGGAATTTGTACTGTACAAATAAATAATGAGTCTCTACTATTTATGTATATAGTTATAAACATATGTGTATGTACATGTACATGTAATAGAAAAAGTTAGACGAATATTTATTGATCCAAAATAATTTTGTTTCCAAATATTTCATTCTAAATTTGTTTGTAATCAACAGAAACAAATGTGTAAGATGAAATATTTGAAGCATTTACTCTTAAAATTTACTCACATTGATGAATGCAAAAACTTTTTTGTTCAGCATTATTTTTGATGTCAAACAATTGAAAGATTTAAACTATTTACGGCTTCTGTGTACAAAAAAATAAAACATAAAAATTCTGTGGTTAAATAAAAAAAAAAAAAATTAAAAACTCCTACGTCAAAAATATTTTATACCATAATCAGCTAAATTCTTTAAATCAGTTTAAAAAATTTTGATTTTCGAAGACATAAGAGTTACAGTAATATGATAAGATCATTAAAAGTGTTTATAAAGGCAGCCCACATTATTGGAAAATCGAAAATTTCTGTATTTCCCAGGCCATACATAAAAATTGTTATGTATTTTATGAGAATTTTTGTATTATTGATTCACGTATTACGAGTATGTAAAGAAATGACAGTCGGTTTACTCGACTATCATCAATAATTATTTTGCTGTTCCCTGTTCCTTTGAAAAATTATATACATATGTACATACTCGTATATTTATATATATGTATACGACGTCGAGAGTACAATAAAATATCTTTCTGTATATGTACATATACAATAATTTTGACACAAAAGAAACAAAACCAAATTACGTTATCATTTCTTTCAACTCAGCTAAACATAATTCCGTCTTATATTCCGTTTCTTAAATTATGTGTATTGCCAAATTTTCATGTAGCTAAAATATATATATAAAGTACAATACATACATTTACATACATATATAGATAAATATACAAGGCGAACGCGACATGGAGAATATTTTGTCGTTACCCCCTTTAAAAATTGTTTTCTTTTAATGTTAAATTTGTGAACAGAAGAAAACCAGGAATGTTCATAAATATTATATACAATATGTGTATGTATATATTGATTGTGGCAGCATAAACATTAATTTATTCAATTCAATATATGTACATATTGGTATACATTTCGTATCATATGAACCGCCAACAAAAAAATATACTCGTACTATGCTCAGATTCTCGTTTTATTAAATGTAAAAAATTGGAAATCGCAATATTGTAAATTTTGAAATACATACCAACCACTTCTATTTGTAATTTTTATTATTTTATTTTTCAACCCTTATTGTCTATAATTTGTTATGTAAATTTTTGTGTTCATATTGATTCCGATTCGGAGAAAAAGTGTAATATAAAAAGAATCACCCGCGTGGTTTGCGAGAATTTACTCACAATTTTATAATCTTATAATTTGAATGTGAGCTTCTATAATACATTTATTTTGCAATCTCATACTAAAACTGGGTTGATTTTGCCGCAAACACTACAAACTAATTCTTTGAAATTAAGCAACAACCAACTAAATGCACAATTCTAAATATTGAGATTATTTATAGTTTGAGCTACATTGTAGATAACCAGTTTTTACCTAGTTTTCAATATGTTTCTTTCATTACTCTAATTGGCTGATACATAAAAGTGTATATCTTCATTAAATCGATTTCTTAAAAATAGTACAATATTTAATGTTTAAATATGTATAAGTTAACTTATGATATAAATATATTACGGAATAGTAATTTATTTATTTATTTGTTTACCACAGATAACCAGTTTTTTAGAAAATGTTCTCGGAAAATCAGAAACATTTTAGAAATCGATTAGTGTATATTAAAGAGCTTAGGGTTGAAGAATTAATGGTGATAATATCTCACGAAGTGAGATATTATGAGGGTGTAACCCGCCAATGGTTGCACCTTAAACTTTTTCGGTGATGGATTTCCCAGTGCTATCCATGGCATGGATTCCTGTTTCGACTTTGGATCTTAGTGATGAATTCACATTTCATCAACAAACTATTTGGTTTATACATTTAACCGGATCGTCTTCTTCCATTTCAAAATTACTTTAGAAGTTTCCATTCGATATTTTTTTGGTCCATAGTCAACATTCGGAGAACCCATCTTGCACTAACTTTTGACAGCTTAAGATGATTGTGTAAAATTATGCTAACACTGCTAATAGGTATGTATACCTATTTAATATTAGTTAATTTTGAAATGGTGATCTGCCTGTCTTTCCGATATGAGGTCCTCGGTTACAATGACCATTTCGTGAGTAACAGCGTCTGCTGGTCTTCCGATGCGGGGATCATCTTCCAGTGACTCTCTACCTTGTTTGAATAGACGGACCCACTTCGTTACGGTTTTTTAAGAGGGACTAGATTCTTCGTAAACATTTTTTATTCTTCTTTCGATATCCTTAGAAGTATTATATTCCTCTACAAGGAATGTAATCACAGTACGATATTCAATATTTTCCATATTTTTAAATTTTCAAAACAAGTGTGTTTTAATAAATCACTGACAGAAACTAAATGAAACAGTTGATTTGCATGAAATTTTGTTTTTGCGGTAGAATAAATAGAGTACCAAAAAAATCAAAATCTCAATTTTAACACCGTTATTTCATAGAGATTTATAGATTAATAAAATGTATTATTTTAATGTATCTGGATTCGGCACTAATGATGTCAAAATAATTTTTCACGTGAAATACTTTTGATTTTTATCGTCGAGCAGTTTGGACGTAAATTCAATGTGCGCCGAATATAATAAAAATAAAATAATAATAAACAGTGCCGTGTTAGTTTTTTTTAATTATTATTTTTTATTTTCCTATTACTATTAATAAAAATTAGTGCTAAAAACTAAGGGGCTTATTTTCTCCAAAAACAAACATTATATCTGATCAACGAACACAATGATGTGGACTAAATTGATTCATTATAATACAGTGAATAATAGTTTTATGAACCTGATTGAGACAAGTGCATTCGCAATTGGTAAAGCTTCTAGCTTGCAAGTGGATGGTGCCGATGGTATAACAAATTAAACTGCCTGCGAAGACCGAAAAGCCGCCACTAATTTATTTAACATAGGCTTCAAACAATGAACTCGTCAGTATACTTGACACATTAGCTTACTCAAAATATTATTTGCTCCGCTCAAAAGAAGTAATATAAAAATACGAAAATACAACCTTGTGAAATTGATGGTTTCAGAGCGCTAGTAAACCATTTCGACCAAACTGGAAAACGATACTACACTTAGCGCTGCTGACAAGTTAAAAAGAATTGGTTTTTGTTTTAAAAGGAATAATAGCGTGTAGGTAACCATCATTTATGCGGCTCTCCCAGAGCAAGGCTTCCATGCCAAATCTATTGCGAATATTTTAAATCGGGAGAAGGTTTGTCAACCGATGTTTCGCTTAAGGGCCAGATGAGAAAAAATAAAGCAGGGCACGGTATATGTATGTATATGACTTGAGATATTTGCTGCACCGCAAGATCACAAAAGAATATTGTACGTTGAGTTAAGTTTGCGTAATTTGTGGTGAACTTCATGATTCAAAAAAATGGGATAAGATGAGAAACAATCCATCAGTACACTGTAGTAATCGTGATGAAAATCAAACTAGAGAGGTGGCCCAGCATATGTGGATTTGAAGCGTAAGACCAACCCAAAGTTGTGATTTGACCCTCGAATGCTTAAGTCACGTTACAATCAAAGAAATATGACTTCAAGAAGTACAATTGTTCAGCCAACGAATGCACAATCAACCACACAAAATGACCTAGAGAATATTACAAATAAATTATGTACAACCAGGAGTTTTCTATGCAAACATCCTAAATGGTACTGCCCCAAAAACCAAAAGATAATTTCAACGAAGAAGAATTAAATATTTATACAACCTTAAACAAACTGACCGATATAATCTAAAGTTTAATGGTGATGATGGAAAGACAAATGGGCATGATGAGGCAAAATAGGGACACACTAATGCAATTTATCGTCAAAAGCCTAAAATGACACTCCTAAAGATAGCTGTATGGAATGCGAACTGTCTTTCACAGCACAAAGATGAGTTTGAAAAAATTTGAAAATTTTCTTGTCGATCAAAATATAGACATTATGCTAATATCAGACACACTTTATAATGAAATACGTTTTTAAAATTAGAGGGTTTTCAGTTAATGACAGAAAACAGCCGGATAGAAGCACATGGCGGCACTGTAGTCTTGATCAAACGAAGAATAAAGCATAATGAACTAAAGAAATATGGTAAAGATTTGAAATTGTGTAGGATATTTTTATATTGCAAGCTTACACTTCTTGATAGTTTCGTATAAAGAAAAATTCAAGAATATGAGTAGCATATAAAAATGTGAAATGCATTGTCCTTTTAATAATTAACCATAGTAAACAGAAGATCCAACATTGCTTTCGTGTCAAAACGAAATGGCGGGAGGAGGAAAATGTTGGAACGCTCTTTTGATTAATAGGAAACTTATATACAGGAAAATTTGGATCATGGGGTCGATTATGTAAGCATTACGAGTTACGAGTTTCTCGAAATTACGACCAAACGCGATTATATAAGACATTTCGAGTTCTCGTAATTGCGACATGTTGTTGTTGTTTTACTCGTACAAGTTTTTGAGTACGACAAGCAACTCGTAATGGTTGAAATGATTGTTTTTAAGAAAAATTTGTCAACATTAACTAACGAAATAAGTTTTGAATGGATTTTAAGGATTTTTAGTAGTCATTAATATAGCATTCATTTATGAATTATTAAAAATTTAATAGTTCAATCTGTTAGTATATTCATTGCATTTTGATAAAACAGCGACACTTGTTAGTGTGGTGCTTTTGTCGAATTTATTAATTTAGTATTTTATAATATTTTGTCTTTCTTAATATAAATTATTTATTTAATAATTTAATTTAATTAATTCCGAGATTAATTGATATATTTTATATTGCCATTAAATAATAAAATAAAATTATTCTAATTTAATTTTTTGGATTTTATTTGGAATTTAATTTTATTTGTTTAAAACACAAACAATTTCGATTTAAAATACAAAAATATATATAAAATATAATTTTTTTTCTATAATTTTGAAATTGCAATATAAATTACAACAAAATTGTTGTAAATAAAATAAAAACAATAACAAAATACGTGTACGAAAATGAAGCAATCGTGCAACACGTTTTATCAAAATATATTTTGGTCGTATTTGCTTACATAATCGCGGTATGTCGCAATTACGACTTCATGGATTGCGAGTTCTCGTAACTCGTAACTCGTAATACGAAAGATACATAATCGACCCCCATGTGTAGTCAGTCGATTTACAGTGAAACCACAAAAGCCATATGATCCACTTATCTTGTGATTTGAACGATCGAAAAATTACACAATGCTCGACACAAACTAATCAAAATATATTAAAAATCTCGCATCAATGTTGATTCTAGGAAGTAATACAATTGACATTTGTCATATTTTCAAAATTATTATGATTTATTTAGGATCACTGACAATTTTTCAGTTGAATTTAACAAGTATGGTTTACCAAAATAATTCCATCTTCTTTTTTTATGCTTTTGATAATAAAATATTTAACTTGTTGCTATATCGCTGCAATACTTTTTATTATGTAGGTATGTACATACATACATACATATATGTATACATATTCATGAAACATTAAAAAAAATGCAATAAGTTGTCGTCAAGGAAATGTATAGATAATAAAGATTAAGATGTTCAAAACAAAAATATAAAATTACATCAGAAAATTAAATATTATTGCCATGAGAACTTGAGCTAAACTTAATGCTTATTATTCTACAATAAAACAAAACAAAGAAAGAATTAAATTATGTTTTTTTACAAGTTTTATAAAAATTGAACATTCGCTTTATTTGCAGGATACGACGTTTGTTCCAAGTAACAAAATAAAAAAAAAGTACCGATGTAAAGAGTACATATGTATATGTATATATATAAAATTTATGTACATATAAATTGTACACTGAATATGTAGATGAAGTATATCAATTTCGAAGAAATCAAAATATAGACGTTCAATTGAATTTTATTAGTCGGAATATCTTAAATGAAACATTCAGTTTGAAACGAATTCCCCTATCGGCGGATGTTATGCAAATTTAATTCTGTTACATAGATATTTAAGAATTTCGTTGAATCCATCTCAATTATGTATAGCGAGAGGAAGAAAATTATTGGGAGTCATTTAAAACATGTTGTGTAGTAATTTTACAAAAAAATATGCTAATGGCGGGCTATGAAAACTGAAAATGATTAATATCTGTTATTAAGGCCCGTCCCCACCAATAAACTTGAAATTGTTAACGATCGGCGGTTAGCAACCTTTTAAGATAGACGTAGTCCTTGGTATTAGTGGAAAAAGTCATCTATCCCTAATAAACTTTGAAATAATTCTTGTGAAATATTAATCTTTTTAATAATTATGTTCAGCTGAAAATTTGGAATTTTTAAAAATTTTAATATATTTCGGCAACAAAGGTAATATTTGTTAAATTTTTAACGAAGGACTACGTCTTTAATTTAAAGTTACAACAAAAATTACATGGCACATGGGTATACATATATCCGGAGAACAAATTTATACTATATAATTCAAAATAAATTTGGATTTGCTAATTCAAATCGGATTTAAGTTTATGATACCAACCGCAAGGAATATAAGTGGTTGAGCAGAAATAAACACAGAACACAAACAATTATTTTTAAGAAAATTCTGTCAACTATTTTTTTCTGCTACCAACACATAAAATAAAAAGTACATTCGAAAAATAAATGTTTGGATGTTGCTTTGGTAAAAATTCCAAATTCAAAACTAAATTGCAATTAAAAACGCGAGCGTCGTTTTTATAAACAAACAAATTTCAAATGAAGCAGAATATTCTCGATTGCAATAGTAAGCGTACATATTTCGTTGAGAAAATTTTAATTTAATTTTTTTTTGATGAATTTTTTCTCAGGAAACAGCTAAGTTTGATTTAATTTTGTTTATCTGCCATCACAAATAAAATTATGTAAATAAAAAAAAATTATTATTTGTAATTCGAAATGGAAAATGTAATAAAACTTGAAGTCCTCATCAAATATTTGTAATTTAAAATAATCAAAAATTTGGGTCAGATGAATACGGTGAGGACGATGAACTTATCGGACAAGGTGAATAACAACCGGTTCCATCACTGGATTGTGTGAGTAAAACAAACAATTTTAACTCTAGATAACACTAAATTAATTTTTTTCCGGATTATTTTACACTAAACCCTAATTTACGTAATTCACTTATTTCCCTTATTTACCTTAATTCACTATAATCATGACAATTTATAACACTTAACTTTCACTTTTTCCTTTTACTACTACTAGCTCTATCACGGTTAAAACACAACTAACTCTTTCGCTTTTTACATCTACTACTAATTCTATCACTGTTCAAACCCAGCTAAATCTTTCGCTTTTTAATTCCTACTAACTCTATCGCGGTTAACATTTAACTAAATAACTTCAACCATTTCATTTCGATTTATACCACATATTTTAACATACTAGAATATTTCACAATATTCGAGAAGTGCCTAGACTATTCCTGAATAGTCTAGACACATATCTAATATACTACAGTTTACATCTACGATAGTTTCTCTACTCTAATAGAGATGTCACCACAATCTTAACAATATTTTGACATCTAGTAGACGGTATTAGTATGAAAAATCTGATTAATGTTTTAAATAAACCAAACATAACTCTAGTATATTTAAACTATACGGTAATTTATGCAATGCAATAATTGTTTTTCTAACTGTGTTAAGGAAATACGCGTAGTACTAACCGAAACCAAATTGTAAAATGAATACTAAGTGTAGTACGGTTTCGTAAAGTGCAAAAATTTAAAACCAATGGATATGAGCGTCCTATTGTTTTGTTTGTGATTTAGAACAACGATTCTGAAGTTACTTATTTTTGCATCTGCACTTTAAAAGACAACTTTTTGGCACCCGAACCTAGTTTAAATTCATATTTTAACCATAGAATTAAACTATGGAGTAGTACTTGTAGTTGCAGATGTCTTTGAGAGAGCATAAAATTCGAAAGTCTTTGCAATTTGATTAATGTTGTGACTAACTCAAAATTCCCAAAATTATCAATGTTTCGTTTGGATGTAGATTGTACAAATTGTTAAATCTTTACATTAACCAGAGTGAGTGCCGGTTTTGATTCTATTCCATCCATTTCTCTTAAATTAACCGACTTAAATTACCCTGTTCCCACTCTATTTAATAGAAGTGTTGCGATTTGTTGAAATTTCCAATGGAAAAAACATGCCATTGAAATTTGCTATTCTGTATCTCGTTGGACTGGAAATTTCCGTTGGAATTTTTTTTTGTAGTATTCTTAGATTCACGTTTTTGCGGAGTTAAAAAATATGCGATTACTGCCAAATAGAGAAGAAAAATGACACTTGGTAATTTTTATATAAAAAAATAGGAATTTCCAAAAATATAATAATACAATTATTATTGATTCAACCGTTTTAATGTTGTTTTATAACAATAAAATATTTATTGTTATTTATGTTAAAATATAATCTACATGTAAAGTTTTCTAAATGTAATATATGTATAATATATTGTTGGCTTCTTTTCATTCCCACTAAGATTAAAAATGATTAAGCAAATTTTAACTAATAAAACCGAATTTATATTTTCCAAACATAACTGAGTCAGCCGTATATAGAGATTATCCAAAAAAATACTTTCAACCAACAATCTCAAAATTTAAAAAAATTACGCTTTTACAAATTTTCCAATTTGTTTTATTTAAACTAAATAAATGCACTGTGGATGGGGAATGGATCCAGCCTAAAGAAAATTGTAATAAAAGAACTAAAATACCAAAAAAATTGTAATAAAAGAGTTAAAATAATTTTTATGTATACTACATAAAAATTGGACGGGGTTAAAATTACTAAATATGAATAAAAAATTCAAAGGGATAAAGAAAAAGATGATATAATGTTTAAAAAATATCCGCTAGATCATTTTTAACTGTCTCTATTAACGCTGGCCATCGATTTTTATTGTCTCTGCAGTTTTTCAAAATATTCCGACGTACAATCAAACCACACTTTACCAGCCATTGACGACTGATAAAATGAGCTTTGCGCATACATAATATCCCAAAATATTTTTTCTGTTATTTTTATTTTCATATTTATGCAGTACAAATTTGCCGCCAAACGACAATACCAGTCACCAAAGCAAATAATGTCATTTACTGGTAAGCAAACCATATATTTTTCAGAAAATATAAATTTTAAAAAATGTACACAAAAATTCCACCGAATTTCTGACGGAGTTACAGAATAGCAAAATTCCAACAAAATTAAATTAGAACTTAAAATTCATTGGCGTTGGAATTTTTCCAACAGAACGAGATACAGAATAGCAAATTGTACAATGGAATTTTTTTCCAGTGGAATCGAGTTACGGAATAGGCATGAATATTTCCGAACATATAAAGAAACCTCAGAATTTGATTAAAAAATAAAGTTAACATTTTCTAATTCCAACTTCGATTTCATAAGCTTATGAATTTATTTAAAAACTTCAGATCAGAGTGATAGAAGCTCTATGACCAGTAAAACAATCAATGAGTACAACAAATTCAGGTAATTGTACCCCAGGTGGTAACCCAGCTAAGCAGCTGACAAATCCACCCTCTAACAAGACTGTTTCAACAGATTCTGGTTCAACAGTAACCCAACCCATTTGGAGGGCAAGATCACCATACCACCTTTAGCAAACACCTTGGAAAGGCATAACGCAGAACTGCGCAATAAAATTTACGGTATAGAAAAGTTAATGGTAAATCTAAACAGAGCTCAAAAACTTACAGCGAGAAAACAAGGAGTTAAAAGATGCTCTAAATGTGGTAATATCTGAGAAAGAAATCACTAAGGTACAGCAAGAAATTGATACCAATGATCATACAGAGGTTATGTATGAAACAGACGAGGAAGAACTCAACAGAGAAACGGGATGGATTCTGAACCGGATCAAAATCACCACATGTAACACACAAACTGAATCAATTAAGCAGCATCCAACCGGAAGTAGGAATGTACAACAGGAGGAAATAGCTTAGGTTTCACTGAAACAGAAACAATCAAGTAAAGAACTATCAACCAGAAGTGAGAATATACAACTGGGGAAAAAAGTGTCACGGTCACCTCCAGTTATAATATCTAATTAAAATAATTATCAAGTATTAGAAACATCAGTGGTGATATCAAAATAAAGGTCCCAGACGGTGATAGCTATAGAAAGTTAACAGGAAGGAAGGAAGGAAAACATGGTATTCCTACGAAGATAAGCAAACAAGGCAAACCAAAGTCATTGTTAAGAAATTACACGCTTCATGCAAACCAGAAGAGATAAAAGAGTATCTTTTGGAGAAACGAATTAACGAGGTTACACAGCTACTAAACAGAGGTAACAAAACACCTCTTCCATTATATATGTTATCTTTTGAAAGAACAGAAGACATTAAAAATATTTCTGCAATCAGCGAAATACTCCATATGAAAGTACAACTAGAAGAAGTTAACAAATGTAAACTGATTCCCCAGTGCCCAGTCTAGGGACACAGGCCAACTATTGTAATAAGGAGCCCAGATGCGTGAAATGTGTATAAAAACACCGTACGGCTGAAGGTAGGAAACAAAAAGACACCCCACCAACATGTGTCAACTGTGGAAAGGCACATCCAGCCAACTTCAAAGGTTGTATTGTTATAAAAGAGCTGAAAAAAATTCGAAACAAAACAAGGGAAACTTCAATAAGTTCCAGGCCAGAAATCAACTCAGCCTCAACAAGAATATCCACAAAGTTAATGCCACACCAAACATTAAACAAGCTATCAAGAACTAATCCAAATGTATCATATGCTGAAATACTCACTATTGGAAGTTCAAGAAGACAACATAGTTCTGTTTCAGTTAATGATTCAAATAATAACTAAACTAATAAAATTATACAAAATATTCTTAATATACTTAGTTCACAAGAAGAAAAGCAAGAAAGAGGCCTCATTTCAATCTTGCAAAGGCTCACCCTACTCGGTAAAAGTCGAACAACATCAGAGTTAGCTTCTCTTTGCAGGTCTTTACATAGAACACAATCTGAAAATTCTTGCATGGAACTGCAATGGTATATTGCAACGACAACAGAACCCCGCAGTGAGTATTCTTTGCATTGAAGTTACCACCTGTTATGAACCTTTTTCCCAGACGCTTGAAGAACTCTGAGTATTGGGAAAAGAAACGAACGTCAGTCTAACGTCCAGATCAGGCCAACTGATTTCGCTTCGACGGTATCATATTGGTATGGTTGTGGGAGCTATAACGGGACATTGCCTCATTGGAATACATGCGAGCCGACTGGGTGTCCTAGTGATTTCTGCCGCAGCTGCGGTGATTAGGAGGAGGACGAAAATGTGCTCCATCTGCTCTGCACCTGTCCTAGACTAGCGTACAGTAGAACAAAATTTATAGAAACTTCCCCTTTGAACTACCTCATGGATCTTAGTAAGATCGAGATCCGGGAGTTTAAGCGCTTCTTGGTAAGGTCAGGATGGTTTAACGAGTGAAGAGGAGGAAACTCGAATGTGGTACAGCTACGGACCAATTTTGTGTCTATGCTGGTCCTTTAGTCCCACCCTTACCTAACCTAACCTAACCTAACCTAACCATGGAGTGAAATGTGTAAAATTTTATGGCACGGTCATAGTTAAGGTTCCCCGGATTATTTTTAATAAAAGATTTTTAATAACAATCTTTTGTATGATATTTTGTGAGCCGTTCTATACCGTTCCACCGTTATAAAGAGGTCGCCACTCTATATAACGGTATATATCGTTGTTTTGGGTCAATTTAACAATTTTGTAATGTATAAACATGACGGTGAAGTAGATTCATGGTATTTGAGCACGATTAGTTTTAAATTCCGCTCTTTTTGAAAAGAGATTTAAATGCATTGAGGGAAATTCTATAAAACTATCACCAATAACGCATTGTTCCTAAAGAAATTTGGTCACCCTTTAGTTTAGAACTAATTGACAAAACCATTGTAAGAATTGTCTATACATTATCGACGTTGTCTAAGTTGTTGACGTTATCTACAACCCGACACGTCAATGTAGAAAATATAAGACACGCGTCATCCCTGAAAATGCCCCACAAATCCGATGCTGCAAATTCAATATAAAATGCATAACAAATATCGTTATGAAATGTATGACATATCTCACACCTGTTGTAGAAAGAATAAGCGACTTAGGTGAAATAAACTAAATAACTAGTTAAAAGACTAATAACTGTTTTTAAATTAACTCACAAAATAATATGAATCAACTATATAATTATGTATAAATAATATAAAAGACATACATAATAGACATACATACATAATATCCCAAAATATTTTTTCTGTTATTTTTATTTTCATATTTATGCAGTACAAATTTGCCGCCAAACGACAATACCAGTCACCAAAGCAAATAATGTCATTTACTGGTAAGCAAACCATATATTTTTCAGAAAATATAAATTTTAAAAAATGTACACAAAAATTCCACCGAATTTCTGACGGAGTTACAGAATAGCAAAATTCCAACAAAATTAAATTAGAACTTAAAATTCATTGGCGTTGGAATTTTTCCAACAGAACGAGATACAGAATAGCAAATTGTACAATGGAATTTTTTTCCAGTGGAATCGAGTTACGGAATAGGCATGAATATTTCCGAACATATAAAGAAACCTCAGAATTTGATTAAAAAATAAAGTTAACATTTTCTAATTCCAACTTCGATTTCATAAGCTTATGAATTTATTTAAAAACTTCAGATCAGAGTGATAGAAGCTCTATGACCAGTAAAACAATCAATGAGTACAACAAATTCAGGTAATTGTACCCCAGGTGGTAACCCAGCTAAGCAGCTGACAAATCCACCCTCTAACAAGACTGTTTCAACAGAAGAGTAATAATTGTAACTAATAACTGTTTTTAAATTAACTCACAAAATAATATGAATCAACTATATAATTATGTATAAATAATATAAATAATTTATGAAAACAATTCATTGTTCAATTTCTTTGGGATACTAATTTCCGTAACAATTTTAGTTGATTGTACTAAAATTTTTTGAATTTGGTTTTTTGGGTGACAGGATCACATTATTGCAGTCCGTTTTATACCATTTTAAAAGAACCTATTAAGAGAATATTTTTTAGACAATTTTCAAAAATCACGACTGCTGCCAATCTTTTGAAAGAATTTAGTTCTCAGTAAAAAATATTAAAATCCGAAGAAATTTTGAAATATTGGACAGAAGTCAAACTTTTTCATCGGAAAATCCAGTTCAAATTAGCGCAGAAAACATATTTGGAATTTTTTTTATTTATAGGGAAGTTAAAAATACATTGAAATTTTCAAAAAATAATTATTTCAATAACTGCATGCGTTTCAAATCAAACGAATAAACCATAGACGAGAAATTTGCTCCGTTAATAATAATTAACCAATCGTTTATTGAACTTTTCTATGTGCGGCACCTAAATACATAATATAATATATATAGTATCGGGCAATGAATCAATAAATCCAATCTGTATTCAAACAAAAAGTAGACATTTGTGGTAAAACGATATATGTATATAGATATACGAGTATATGTGTAAGACGAAACAAAAATAAATCGTTTATCCTTCAAAAATTTTCCTGGAATCAACATTTTATCACACTCACACAAAACCAAAATTTGTCACAAATCCTCTCTCATTTCGAATTTTTTGTCGTATTATTTTTATTGCCAACAAAAAAAAGTTTACAAAATAAATAAAAATGATGAGATTAATGCCATTTTGTGAGTGCTATAATTAAGTATTTGATGTGTGTATCAAATTTTGTTGTTGGTGTTTTGGTCAAACAGGGCTTCAACTCTATATATGCTGTGTATATGCTGTATGTATACATGTATAGACATATATAGTATGCGTATTTCATTATATACAACTTGTTGATTCACATAAATTAACAAAAAAAAATCAGATTCCTTTTTTATATATATTTTTCGGAAAAAAAAACTAAACTGATTTTAAATTAGCTACCCACTTAATTTATTTCTAATTATGTATATATAGTATAACAAGTATTAAAGAAAATTAGAAGGAAATCAATTTTTTATATACATTTTCCTTTTTCTTACACAATATTTGATATGCATGAGCCAATGATAAAAGGGTGCAATATGGTTTCGAAGAATAAAGCAAAAGTAATGAAAATCACAAATTGTTAAATTTGTTGAGCCCGACAAAAGCAAAACGACAATCAGAAAATTGTTAAGAAAAAACAAAACAATACTGAGTGTAACAACCGCCTTGTATTTTTCCATTTTAATTACACGTAAACTTGTATTTCTACTCAAATTCTCAGGTGAATACATATACATACTACAAAACAACCACCATCCGCATGGAAAACTGGGAAAATAATGTGATACAATTAGGTTTAAAATTGAAAATTACCAGAATTTCTACTGTTTTTTTTTTTTTTATGTATTTTACAAAGGAAAATAAAATTACATAAAAAATAATTTCTTTTTATATAAATTTTGACTTTGTTTTAAATTGTTTCATATTTATTTTATTTTTGTAATTTTGTATTTTTGTTTTTATTTTTTTTTAAGTTTGCCTGTGCGCAATAAAAATATCTTCACCAATATTGTTTACATACACAAAAATTTCCAGGGTATGAATTTCAAAACATATACTAAAATTTGGTGTGGTGGTTTGGCGAGATACCATAAGCAGCACAACAAAAAAAAAAATCGGGAACAAAAAAAATACAAAATGATTGGAAAATTCATTTTCGTAAGTAGATAAATAAAGTAAATAAATCAAAAACTTGTGGCTTACCCCCCATCCCCGTTCGTCTGTCTATATAGATTAGTATATTTATGTACTATATCAAATGGCATCTAAGCAACTTACTCAAAAAACAAAATTTTCCACATATGTATGTATGTATGTATATACTAAAAAAAAAGTAAAAAAAAAACAAAAAGAAAATATATCCAAAATATGTTGTATCATTATATTAGATGTCACTTGTTTTTCTCGGCACATTATTTTTATTATACAGACATACATTTCATTTTTCACTTAACGTGTAAAATATATCACACACAAAATAAATTAATCAGGTACATATATATATATTCAAAATAAAATAAAACAACAATAACAAAAAAAAAAAAAAATCCAAAGGAAGAAAAGGGAAAGTAAATCTTAATAGCTCAAAAAATAAAAAGGAAAAAATAAACTGTTAAATTATGATTACATAACACACAACATACAATATTTTTAAAAACAATTTTCTTTTTATTTTTATTTTGACGTAATAATAAAAATTAAATTTTTTTTTTAAAACTATTTTGCGAACGACGCGAAACTATCATCACACATTTATTAATTATTGGGCACACACACAAAATTTAATAGTAAAAAAAATAAAATTTAGATTTTTTTTTTTTTTTTATAATAGTAATACTATACCAATTTTATTTTATTTACACATTTAAAAAATGTTGCAAACAACGTAGCACGTGGTAACTACGTCTACAACAACCGCCTACGCACTGCATTGAACTATACGTTGTTGCTCGCTGGAACAAAAATCTGGACGAAATTATGTTTATGTATTTTGCTTGTATATTTTAAATGTATGTACATATATGTGTATATATGTATGTATTTTTATGGTAGGGATTTTTATAAAAGCTCATTACATATACACGTGTAAAATTGAAAAGCATACTATATACATACATACATAAAAAGGGGAACATTTAAAAGTCGAAAAACAATGTCGTTTTTGTGTGAAATTGGAGAAAATGTCATTTCAATACGCAGGTGCTATATATATTATACCTCAAATATAAATGACAGTGAAGTTAATACTAAAAAATAACAAAAAATTACACTGTTAAATTTGGCTATTTTTCCAATTGGAATTTTATTTACACGAATATTTAAATTTGAGATGTTTTGTAAGTTTTGTGCCGCCGATTCTAGAGATAATTACATCATAAAAAAATTGTTAATATTTCAGTTTTTAAAGGGCGTCGATTTTGAGCTTGGTCTTCATACCGTTTTATACTAGCTAAATCGTTCTGTACACCGTGCAGCCACCGTCGAATTCATCGACCTCTTCGCTTACTATATTGGTTCTTCTCCTTTCAGAGGTCGCTTCATAATTCGTTCCGGATCCAGTTTTGATTTTAGCAGTCATACCTTAGACGATACAAAGCACGGTTGGCCGCTGTTAGCCGCTCTTTATATGCTCACCTTCTCACCACATGGAGAGTGATAAGAGAGCCCAAATATTTGACACTTCATATCCCCTCGGACGTGTAGTGACTACCACTACTAAAAGCTGGTGTGCCATTATCCCTATAACCAGAGACCACATGTATTTGGTTTGAGCTCATTGATCTGGAGTTCAACAGAAGCTGAACACTCTACAAGGGGATCAAGTCCATAAAATCTCTCGATTGATCGACTCATATAGCATGCCTGAAATCCAGGAACACCTGATGTACGGGGACGGACGTTTCATAATATTTAAATAGAATCATCCGCTGCGAAAAGGCTTAATCAGTGATTGATCGATTCGGACGAAATCCTCCTTAATAGTCATCAGCCAAGCCCTCCGCTAGAGGGTGAGTCTATCCAATATAATTTATTATAGTCATTTGTATGCTGGGCAAAGGAGAGCTATACCGCGATATTCTCACACTTCAACCGGTCAATAAGGTCGAAAAGCAAGTTCCGTTTCGTTCAAATCGCTGTTGGCATTAGTGAATTTATCAAGGGATAGATCCTCAATTCAAATCTCTGCAGTTTGTGTTGGAGATGACTCAACTACAGTCTGTGACATATGATTTACATGAAGCAGGTCGGTAAAGTGTCCATTCTTTGCGTCGAGTATGGCACCGATGTTGACACTTGAGATTTGAGTTGAGATTTCCATCCTGGTTCCAATGCCGAATGACCCAGGCCTGAAAGTATGATGCAATCCGGTATTTCCTTTAAAGCCACGCCAACTGTCCTCATTACTGAGTTGTACTTTAAGAACCTCGGCCTTCAACCATTCTCGTTTCTCCCGTCTACAAAACCGCTTAGCTGCCTGAGAAATTGTTGCACTTCACTATGGGCTATATTTTGTTGCTCCACTGCAAGACAACACTTGTCATCAAACCAATCATACTTCGGTCCGATTTCCAAACAATTACCAGTCTAACATCGTGTTCGGGTATAGATCCCATCGGATCATCCAAGTCATTGTAAAATTATTATTTATCTTGAGGCTGGCCAACTTCTGTGGGCGCGTGTACGCAAATTATCGACAGGTTGGATAACTTCATGCGCAAGTGAAATTTGAGTTATTGAAAAATTCTCAAAATAACGTTATTTTGCATAGTATTACCACTCAATTTTATTATTAAGAAATTCTATTCTATTTTTCAATTCGATATTATTCAAGTTTAACTTAAAGGTTTAAGGTTGCAAAGATCAAAACACATCAATGGATTGAAATCGGAATATATAGTTGCATTTGAAACAATTTCTGTCTTAAGAAAATTCCAAGAGAAGATTGGAATTTTAATTAAACAACTTTTAATGATTATGAATACCTAATTTGGATTAAAATAAAAAAAATTGAAATGTGATAGTAAAATTCGTATACTTTGTATAAAAATATTTTATGTAATTTTTCGTAAAAAAATATTAAAAAACCCGATTTTAATTTGGATCGACCTTCCCAAGCACTCACATACTAAAACACACGAAAAATTATCTTGCATTAGTGCTAGACATTATTTCGTGTGTTTTACTATGTGAATTATGGAAGTTTTGGACTAAAAATCAAACTATATCCATAGCGTTCACCTAATAGTATGACTTATTACTGATTAGTGATCACTGAACAGTAACAATCCGGAACTGAGATTGGAGAAAAAATATTCTATTCGACATTTTAATTATTCCTATTTTTCAATATAATATTTATATCTAAATATTTGTATAATAATATTCCGGAAAAAGAGGGGAAATATCCACACAAACACACATGCAAACCCGGTAAAAAAATAAAAGCACAATCATTTTTATATTGTACATACAAGTAACGTACGTACCTATACCTATATTTATAAAAGCTGCTAACACAACACATATGTAATGTAATGTATGTACATATATGTACATATATGAAGAAAATAGTAGAAAATACGTTTAGACTGGGAAATGCAACGTTGTTTTTGTTCGTTGAAATAAAATTTTATGTCGTGTGTACTTCTATTTGTTATTATTATTTAACGCATTAATCCTTTAATTACTAACAAAACTATTATCTACATACATATATTATGTGTTGTGCATACACCAATGCTAATATATACATAGTTTTTCTATAATTATATTTATTTTGTATGAAAATTTGCCATTATTATTTGCAAATAGAAACTGTAAAATTCTAATTGAATGTTTTTTTTTTTTTATCATACTCGTACAACCACAGAAATGTCTGAGCTTCGCTGAGTTTGTTTTCCAAGGATACGAAATACCTATATGTACATACAGGTTTATAATTATATTATAGTTATTTGGAATGTGCAAGGAATCTTAAAAAGATTCTAATATTTGTTTAGGATATTTTGGGTAATTTTATAGTTTTTGTTGGGGTAGTGTTAAATTTGGCCTATAAGAAAAATATAGGTTCTTTTACAATACAACAATTTTTTCCGGTTTTCTTAATTTCAGGGAATTGTTTTATAACTTGATTTGTGTGATATATATGTATATGTATATAACTATGTATATCTGTATATATATTTATATACATACATATATATGAATTTTTGAGAATTATCGCGGTATATCCCTCCTTTGCACAGCATACAAGTTACTGTGCTACAATATATTGGATAGATTCACCTCTCTAGCGGAGGACTTAGTTGGTGACTATCAAAGAAGGTTTCGTTCGAATCGATCAGTCACTGATCAGCACCAACAACTTATCACTTACTACTTATCATAATTTTTGATAATTTTCTGTTGCACCAAATTGAAATTTGATAAGTGCTCAATTGAGTTATAATAAGTGATAAGTGAGTAACTTATCAAGATTAAGTTGCACCAATTCGCGAAATGATTATTAATAAGTAATATTTTTACTTTTTTTTGCCTACGTCAACCGCCATTCGGGACCGGGATGGAAACCTCTGTGTCAACATCGACGCAGTACTTGACGCATGGAGTGGACACTTTACTGACCTGCTTGATGTCCATCATGCGTCACAGACTGTTGTTGAACCACCTCTAATACAGACTGCGGAGATTTGCACTGAGGAGCCATCCCATGAGGAATTCACTAAAGCCATGCAGAGATTGAAACGAAACCGTGCACCTGGAGTGGAGTGCATTAATTCGGAGCTCTTGATATTCGGAGGGGATACTTTGTTGAACTGTATTTTCGACCTTATTCGATTAGTATGGCGAACCGAAGTTATGCCTGACGAATGGAAAGTGGCCGCGATATGCCCCATCTTCAAGAAGGGAGACCGCTTGAAGTGTGAGAATTATCGCGGTATAGCTCTCCTTTGCACAGTGTACAAGTTACTGTCATACATTGTATTGGATAGAATCACTCCTCTAGCGGAGGGCTTGGTTGGTGACTATCAAGGAGGATTCCGTCCGAATCGATCAGTCACCGATCAGGTCTTTTCGCTGCGGATGATTCTATCTAAATATTATGAGACATCCATCCCCGTACATCAGGTGTTCCTGGATTTCCGGCAGGCCTATGACTCGATCAATCGAGAGAGTTTATGGTCTGCCCTGGAATACCTAGGAATGCCAACAAAACTGGTACGACTATGTAGGATGACAGTGACGCAGTCCCACTGCTGTGTTAAAGTTGAGAACAGGCTATCGACAAATTTTGTAGTTAACTCGGGTGTTCGGCAGGGAGATGCTCTGTCCCCGATACTCTTTAATCTCATGTTGGAGTACATCTTTCGTAAAACTGAAACACCGCAGCGTAACATCTTATATCGCCAGTCCAATCAGGTGCTTGCATATGCAGATGACATATGCGTGATTGGACTGAATAGCAACGGAGTGAAAGAAATACTTGATCCGCTTGTAGAGTTTTCAGCTTCAGTTGGACTTGAGATCAAGGAGTCCAAAACGAAATAGATGCGTACCTACCGAGCTCTGTACAATATCGAGATCAGAGATCTGATGAAGATCCCCGATATTGTACATGAAATAAGATCTCAGCGAGTACGCTGGCTCGGGCACGTTCTGCGTGGTAGGTAGCAGCCATATGGTAGGCGCAGAGGTCGTTGCAGTCGACGATGGCTCCACAGTGTAGAGAACGACTTGGCCTCTTCAGATTGTCTTAGACAGTATGAAGACCATGCTCGGGATCGAAACCGCTGGAGCCGAACTGTTGACTCAGTAAGGGGCCAGTAATGGCCTTTAAAACTGTTTTAATTAATTAATATTTTGATAAGCGATAAGTTCGAGGTTTTTGATAAATTTTCCGTAGTTCTGTAGCACCAAAAGTTTTAACTTATCAATAATCGACTAGTTTAATGATAACTTATCCAAAATATCAATAAGAAAAATTTCACTACTCAAATAAATTGATAAGAGCTACAAATTGCAGTGGCATGACGGAAGTCTGTTAAAAACGGTATTTTTTATTTGCTGTTATTGTAAGATGAGAACTGGTGTTCAATTTTGAAAGGGTACAAACACTATTTTCAGTAAAATTATTTATTATTCAAATAACTATAAATGATAATGACAAGACATGTAACAATGTGTTTTCAAGTAGCAATAAAATTTGTATTTCATTCTGTTTGATTTATCATAAAGGTAAGACAGTTGTTTTTCGATATTTTAAAATTCAATCAATGTATAGGTATAGTAGGTGGTCTGGTGTGAAGCTGTCTTGAGGGAATTAAGTTGGTTCTTACTACTTGTTGCCAGCTCCGTATCTTGCAGCTTCTACAAGTGTGCGTGTTACCTCCCCGTGGTGACCACCGGGCAACTAGTACACCATGTTTTGTATGGGGTGTACTAGGCGAAAACACGGCGCTAAGCAACTGGGCCCGGGGTAAGGTGTCAACCGTACGTGCTGATAACCGGCCAGGCGGGTTCCAGAAAATGCTACTAGGCCCTTCAACGAGGTGCTAAAGGATCACCTGATCATGGCAGTCGTTGACAGGGCTCAAGAAGATGGGAGAATTACGACCCCATAACTGGAGGAAGGTGGAGAAAGCCTTAGCCGCCATCTTCCTGAACATCATGAGGGAGAACCCATGACCTGCTCCGTTCTGCTGAGACGGAGGATGGCACCGGGGTCACGTCAAACTGACTGCCTGTGCCGATGAATGGTCGGTGATCCCCTACAAAAAGGCGATCGGCGGCCTGGGCGAAGTCTGGCCGGGGGCTAAACTAGAGGTGGTGACGACGGAAGAAATTCCCTGCAGACCAAGGGCGCGACCCTGGATCCCTGCGGAGCCTAGCGACCCAAGGGAGATGTTGGAAATGTTGAAAATCAGCAATCCGGATCTGCCAACGGCCACCTGGAAGATTGCCAGGTTAGAAGAGGTAAAGGCGGAAGCAGATCACAGATCGGCCGTCTTTATCATCGACAGAGAATCCGTGGGTGCTTTGGCAAAATCTAGAGGCCTCAGCTATGGATTTGGAGCGATAACGCTCAAAATTTATAAGCGCGATGAGGCTGACAGATCTGGGGCACCTGCAGCAGGGGGGGAAACCACTTGTGGTGCCCCGCCTGGTGTTCAGATCAACCTCCATCACTGTAAAGCCGCCTCGGCGGCCCTTCTGTTAAAAATGGAATCTGAGTCCATTGATGTGGTTCTGGTCCAGGAACCTTGGGTCAATAGTGACCGGGTGCTGGGCCTCAGAACTCCTAAATATAAAATACTACATGCGAAAAATGAAGGTAAGATACGTTCCTGCATTCTCGCTAGAAATAATTTGAATATTTTCTTACTACTAAATTACAGCAACGCTGATGTAGTGGTGGCTAGCATCGAGATGGAAGGGCAAAATCTCTGGCTAATATCGGCCTACATACCATACGAGGAGGAAAATATACCATCAGGTAGGTTGGGTAGTGCAATCATGGAGGGTCGGAAATGAAAGGTAGGAGTCATCATGGGCAGTGATGCTAATGCGCATCACTCAATCTGGGGAAGTACAGATATAAACAGGCGAGGTGAGTTACTCCTTGATTTTATTTTAAGTACTAACCTAAATATATGTAATATCGGGTGTAAGCCAACCTTTATTTCTAAAAATAGACAGGAAGTGTTGGACATCACACTTGTCTCGGATTTTATTAAGGAGAAGGTATTGAACTGGAAAGTGTCCGAAGACCATTCCTTTTTTGACCATTGTTATCTCCAGTACGAAGTAGATACAAAACCCACTAGCAAACCACCCTTCAGAAATAGGAGGAAAACTGATTGGGATTGTTTCAGAACCATTCTGGGTAACTTATTACCGGTATCGGTTCCAAACCCTCCTGCATCTACACAGGAGCTTGATGCTCTAGTAACCAAGCTATCCGATGCTTTTAACAAGGCCATGTTAGGTACATGTCCTATCAGTAGGCCCTTTGGTAAATCTCGGCCGCCCTGGTGGTCGAGAGAACTCCAAGGTACTCGTATGAAATGCAGGAGACTGTTCAAGAAAGCGAGGAACACAAATGCTGCTGCAGATTGGGACTGTTATAAGGAAGTCCTCAAAACCTATAAGTACGAGCTCAGAGCAGCCAAAACGAGGGCCTGGAAGCTCTACTGTGGCAATATACAGGAGTCCTTCCATCCTGGGTTACCTACAAAGACCGGATAGTGCATGGACTATGTAGTGAGGAATCCCTGAAACTATTACTAGAAACGCACTTCCCGGAGTGCTCGGTACTAGCTCCGGAGAAACCCATGATAAATAGGGGTACAGACTCCGTAAGTCATATGGTAAAGAGGCGGAATATCCTATGGGCAATAAACCGCTTTAAGCCATACAAGTCGGCAGGACCTGATGGCATTATCCCTTGCAGATATCCAGCGAACTATTGACTTAACCCTACCCTGGCTGGAAGTTATCTTCAAAGGCAGCCTAGAACTCTGTCACATTCCTAGAAAGTGGACTGAAGTAAAAGTAATATTTATACCTAAGGCGGGAAAAAGCTCTCACTGCTATCCCAAAGACTTTAGGCCTATAAGCTTATCTTCTTTTCTGTTGAAAACACTGGAAAGAATAATCGAGGCTTACATTAGGGGCTCAATCAAGCCGGGCGAGCTGTCGGTATCTCAACACGCATACTGTAAGGGACAACCGGTGGAAACAGCTCTCCACTCCCTTATAGGTCCGATTGAGAAATCACTTGAATATAAGGAATATTCAATGGTAACCTTCTTGGATATAGAGGGGACCTTTAGCAACGTCAGACCGGGGGCAATCACTCGGGCCCTTGCGTGTCTGGGGGTAGACGGGTCACTCAGAGGCTGGATAGATCATATGCTTAGAGGCAGGATCGTGACAGCTTATGTGGGTGGGTTGTCTGCCGGCAGATACGTGAGCAGAGGGACACCTCAAGGTGGGGTCCTATCCCCCCTTCTTTGGAACTTGGTCATAAATGTTAATAAATGCACCTGTTACTAAACCTGGAAGGGCAAGGCTTCAAGGTGGTTGCTTACGCGGATGACGTTGCTATTGCGGTCTTCGGTAAATATCCTAGTACGCTGAGTGAGCGCATGCAGTGCGCGCTTGGCTACCTATCTGAGTGGGCACGCGGCTGCGGACTGAACGCAAACCCACAGAAAACAGAGCTGGTCCTCTTTACCAGGAAGCACAAACTTCTTCAGTGTGACCCGCCAACATTAAATGGTACTCGCTTAATCTTAACGGATAGAGCAAAATACCTCGGACTACTTTTGGACAGCAAGCTAAGCTGGGAACCAAACATCGTAGAGAGAGTAAAGAAAGCTACTATAGCGCTCTACTCCTGCAAAAATGCCATTGGAAAGAGATGGAGTATAGAGCCCCCTGCTATAGAGCCCCACATAGTACACTGGCTCTACGTCTCAGTGGTCAAGCCTATACTGCTGTATGGGGTTGTCGTCAGGTGGCCAGCTATAAAAATTATGGCCAACCGTAAACTATTGATGAAAGTCCAAAGAACGGGCTGCTTGTGTATAAGTGGGGCTCTCAGGAGCACACCTACTCAAGCTCTGGATATTCTCTTTCATCTTACTCCCTTGGATATTGCGGCCGAGCAGCTTGCATCTTGCACAGCCATTCGGCTCAAATCCATATCTATGTGGACCTGTAACAATGCAGGGCACTCATCTGTTGAGATGAGATTCCAAACTGAGTTTCCCACCAGAGAGGACTGGATGAACGAAACGGTTATGAACAATGGGGCGCTAAGCTTCTTCACGGATGGCTCAAAAAGTAATAGAGGGGTTGGCTGCAGGATATTCTGTGAGGCACTAGAGGTTAACCTCTCTTTTCGTCTTCACGACTTTTGCAGCGTTTTTCAAACTGATCGCGATAATGCAAGTCATAGACTGGTTGAAGTATAATGTAATATCTACGAGGGATATTCGCATTTTTACGGACAGCCACGCTGCTATTAAAACGCTACAATCATACTCCCTGACGTCGAAGGTAGCCCAGAACTGTCTGACATCTTTAAATGAGATGGCTGATCAGTTCAACACCCGCTTGACGTGGGTGCCAGGGCATTTCAATATCGCAGGGAATGTAATGGCAGATGAGTTGGCCTGCAAGGGTACAGCACGTCTAATAACCAAAGGCAGCCGGGATATAAAGATAACGCTTGCTTCATGTAAACTGCTGCTTCAGGAAGAAGCCACAAAAGAAACGAACGACATGTGGTCTAACGCCAGTTCGTGTGTAATAGCCAGGCAGATCTGGCCTGGACTTGACCGGTCCAGATCGGGCCAACTGATTTCGCTTCGACGGCACCATATTGGTATGGTCGTGGGAGCTATAACGGGACATTGTCTCATTGGGATACATGCGAGCAGACTGGGTGTCCCAGCCCACGATTTCTGCCGCAGCTGTGGTGATGAGGAGGAGGAGGAAAATGTGCTCCATCTGCTCGGCACCTGTTCTAGTCTAGCGTACAGCAGAACAAAATTTATGGGAACTTCCCCATTGAATGACCTCACGGATCTTAGTGAGATCGAGATCCGTGACTTTAAACGCTTCTTGGTGAGCTCAGGATGGTTTAGCGAGTGAAGGAGGAAACTCAAATGTGGTACAGCTACGGACCAATTTTGTGTCTATGCTAGTCCTTTAGGACAGCCACCCTTACCTAACCTAACCTATAGGTATAGCAACTTTAGTGAACAAAAACTTAAATTTAAAGGAAAAATATTTTTTATAAAATAATGCGTTGGTTTGAAAGATTGTTCGAGGATGAAAACGAAAGAAAAAATCGTGTAGTGAAAGACAGAACAAATTGTTCTCTGGACTCCGGAGTGTTAGAAAATTTTCGTTTGTCACATGAACAAATTAAGCACGTGCTTTGAGTAGGAAATGGCGTGCAATACCATGGGATTGCCAATAAGAATGGAATCAATAAATGAACTGTGTGTAGGATCATTGATAGCAGATACCATCATCGATAAAATGATAGCGGAAACCGTGTGTTGGCCCGAAAATGTCCAGGATATCCCACTGAAGGTTATTGAGATGGGTGATTTCCCTCAGGTAACTGATTGCATCAATGGAAAAATGATTAATTATCAAAATTAAGTACCTATCTTTCACTAATTTCAAAATCGAACCGAAAACACGTCATAAATGTGACTTGAACTCATCACTTTAAAATATTGGTATTATCGTTCTCGTGGTGCGGTGAGTCTAGTGTCAAAAATCCTCACCAATAATTTGGTGGTGTCTTAGTTATGGCGCTTTGATCGGAGGTTCAAATTTCAATAGGACTAAGCAAAACAATTGTTCATGCTCCACTCGATCGATAATGAAACCAACCAATGATCTCCCGTTGGAGTCCAAGAGTCGGGTTTTTACTACTTTTGTGATATATAGGGAATGATTGACTGTTTTTTGTTGAGATAGCATAACTATTTGCAAAGTTATGCGTTAAGCAGATTTATATATGTACATACATCTGGGACCTTATTCGTGTGCTCTTTGAATTTAAAAATTTGTTGCACGAAACCAATCAACATACAATAATTTGTTCGTTATGGCTAAGTATATATAGTGGCATATAATGGCTAAACAAAGAATCTTATTTCAAAAATAAAAATTACGATACTTTGTCATAAAAAAAAAATTAAAATTGGGCGAATTTTACTCCAGCACTCAATGCCACTAATGGGCCCACGGTGCAATATCCACATTCACACGAACATTCATTCAACCCATTCATCCCATTCATACAAGTACAGTATACCACCTGCGACATTGCATAGCTCCATGTCACCCTGTACAGTGACATGGAAGATGGGTTGGCCCATGAGTTCTACATTCCAACAGAGGGTCATAGATGTTTTCAATTTAATCACCGATCGTAATCGGGAGATGAAAAATTCCTTTTGCCTCCCCCGCCTCTGTTGGGATTCGAACCCGGTACCACCCGATCCATACGTCGCAGCTTTAACCACTGCGCTATTTGCTCGGTGCTACTTTGTCATAAGTCTCAGCAATGAATTTTGAAACTCTCACTATCAGCCTCAACATTTTCTGGTAAAACCTAAGACATTTCGTATTGGCGGTATATTAGGTATCACACACATGCTCCGTATAATCAGCTGAAACTTACTTTTTATAATGATTCATTGTTTTATGAATATAATTATATGGCCAACAAAAGTGGCAGAACATGCGATTTAATATTTAGAAGAAAGTCAAATTATCAAAAATAGAAATGTCTTAACAATCTTGCCTACTAAACAACTAATGGAATCTATCAAAATGATATAAACAGCGCACAACTCTCGCCAAAATTAAAGCGAGAATCATAATATATAATTTGAACTCACACGACTTGAAGTGCAGAGCTGAGTCGTTTGGTGCTATCGAAAATAAATTCGTTACGTTTAAAAAAAAAAAATTAAACTTGGGTGAATTATTCCAGCACTGAATGTCACAAAAAGGCCTACGGTACAATACCTAGACAATCACACATATTTACACGTTAAAAACACCCAACCGTGATTTTTGGTCACCACCGGGAATCGAACTCGAAACCCTCGATTACCTAGCTTACTGTGCCAATGAGGGCGGCGGTTACGTCTAAGTACTGTTCAAACATTATTGACAGTTAGAAAAGTGATTTTATTTTAAAAGCCACAAAAAAAAGTTTTACAATTTATTCTAAAAACTAAAATTAGAACTCTCAATTGAGTAACGTCACATTATTTTGCAAACACTACCACATTTTTAATAATTTTATATAGATCATTACAACTTATCATTAAAGTGTTAATTAGTGTTAAAGTTGAAATTAGTGGTAAAATTGAGAAAATAGTGTTAAAATTGAGAACAGGCTATCGAGAATTTTTGAAGTTTACTCGGGTGTTCGATAGGGAGATGCCCGGTGGTCTGGTGTGAAGCTGTCTTGGGGGAATCAAGTTGGTACTTGTTGCCAGCTCCGTATCTTGCAGCTTCCACAAGTGCGCGTGTTACCTCCCCGTGGTGACCACCGGGCAACTAATACACCATGTTCTTAAGTGGTGTATTAGGCGAAAACACGGCGCTAAACAACTGGGCCGGGTTAAGGTGTCAACCGTACCGTGCTGATAACCGGCCAGGCTGGGGGCCCAGTCTAAAAACTAGCACAGTCTCTAACGGTGTATCCGGATACTTGGCGCCCTCCGGATCATGCAGCCTTACCTGTGCATTGCGGATCTCTGCACAGGTGGACCTCCTTTCTCCGCTACTCGTGGGAACTATTATGGAAAGTCAAAATAGTGAACAAAAAGAGACCGGTGCTCTTAAAAAACCGGAAACCAGTGCTATGGAGACATCGGCCTTTAGGCCCGGTCTCCAAAGTGCAAAAAGGGGCATAGGACCAAATGAGGCTGGCCCCTCGAAACCAAAGGGCAGAGGCACGAATGCTGGCCCTCCAGCGTCAATCAACTACCAGACCAGGAAGAGGGCCTGGCGCATGATCTCCAAGATCAGCAACATTCCGTTGGAGCAGAGAACGGATAGGGATAGGGATACGCTTGCGTGGGCAAGGCGTATCACTGAGCCAAAGCAGGAGGGTTCCGAGATCTCACAGCCGAAAAGGCAGAGATCCGATGATGAACCGCCTACGGAGGCTAAAAAGAAACGGGTTCCAGGAAATGTTACCAAGCCCTTCAACGAGGTGCTAAAGGAGCACCTGCTCATGGCAGTCGTTGACAGGGCTCAAGAAGATGGGAGCATTACGACCCTTAACTGGAGGAAGGTGGAGAAGGCCTTAGCCGCCATCTTCCTAAAAATCATGAGGGAGAACCCAGGACCTGCTCCGTCCTGCCGAGACGGAGGGTGGCATCGGGGTCACGTCAAACTGACTGCCTGTGCCGACGAAAGGTCGGTGGCCCTCTATAAAAAGGCGATCGGCAGCCTGGGCGAAGTCTGGCCGGGGGCCAAATTAGAAGTGGTGACGAGGGAAGAAATTCCCTGCAGGCCAAGGGCGCGAGCCTGGATACCTGAGGAGCCTAGTGATCCAAGGGAGATCTTGGAAATGTTGAAAATCAGCAATCCGGATCTGCCAACGACCACCTGGAGGATTGCCAGGTTAGAAGAGGTAAAGGCGGTAGCAGATCACAGATCGGCCGTCATTATCATCGACAGAGAGTCCGTGGGTGCTTTGGCAAAAACTGGAGGCCAAATCAGCTATGGTTTTGGAGCGATTACGCTCAAAATCTATAAGCGTGATGAGGCTGACAGAGCTGGGGCACCTGCAGCAGGGGGGGAAACCACTTGTGGTGTCCCGCCTGGTGTTGGTGACCCAGAAGTCCGCGGCATCCCGGAGGACGCTCAGGAGACACTATCCCTGGACTCGGAGATTTCGAGATCATTGGGACTAAGCTGTGCGCTCCAAACGGACGAATCGACGTCAGAGGAGTCTGACTCAACAGTGGTGGAGGGAAGCAATATCTAATGCTTAAGATCCTTCAGATCAACCTCCATCACTGTAAAGCCGCCTCGGCGGCCCTTCTGCTAAAAATGGAATCTGAGTCCATTGATGTGGTTCTGGTCCAGGAGCCTTGGGTCAATGGTGACCGGGTGCTTGGCCTCAGAACTCCCAAATATAAATTACTACACGCGAAAAATGAAGGTAAGTTACGTTCCTGCATTCTCGCTAGAAATAATCTGAATATTTTTATTCTACTAAATTACAGCAACGCTGATGTAGTGGTGGCTAGCATTGAGATGGGTGGGCAAAATCTCTGGCTAATATCAGCCTACCTACCATACGAGGAGGAGGATATACCACCAGGTAGGTTGCGCAGTGCAATAATGGAGGCTCGAAAACGAAAGGTAGGAGTCATCATGGGCAGTGATGCTAATGCGCATCACTCAATCTGGGGAAGTACAGATATAAACAGGCGAGGTGAGTTACTCCTTGATTTTATTTTAAGTACTAACCTAAATATATGTAATATCGGTTGCAAACCAACCTTTATTACTAAAAATAGACAGGAAGTGTTGGACATCACACTTGTCTCGGATTTTATTAAGGAGAGGGTACTGAACTGGAAAGTGTCCGAAGACCATTCCTTTTCTGACCATTGTTATCTCCAGTACGAAGTGGATACAAAACCCACTAGCAAACCACCCTTCAGAAATAGGAGGAAAACTGATTGGGAGTGTTTCAGAACCATTCTGGGTAACTTATTACCGGTATCGGTTCCAAACCCTCCTGCATCTACACAGGAGCTTGATGCTCTAGTAATCAGGCTATCTGATGCTTTTAATAAGGCCATGTTAGGTGCATGCCCTATCAGTAGGCCCTTGGGTAAATCTCGGCCACCCTGGTGGTCGAGAGAGCTCCAAGGTACTCGTATGAAATGCAGGAGATTGTTCAAGAGAGCAAGGCACACAAATGCTGCTGCGGATTGGGACTGTTATATGGAAGTCCTGAAAACCTATAAGTACGAGCTAAGAGCAGCCAAAACGAGAGCCTGGAGGCTCTACTGTGGCAATATACAGGAGTCCTCGGAGGCGGCCAGGCTACGCAAAGTACTATGTTCTAGTCCTTCCATTCCGGGCTATTTACAACGACCGGATGGTTCATGGACTACATGTAGTGAGGAATCCCTGGAGCTATTACTAGAAACGCATTTCCCGGAGTGCTCGGTACTAGCTCCGGAGAGACCCATGATAAATAGGGGTATAGACTCCGTAAGTCATATAGTAAAAAGGCGGAATAACCTATGGGCAATAAACAGCTTTAAGCCATACAAGTCGGCAGGACCTGATGGCGTTATCCCTGCGGATATCCAGCGAACTATTGACTTAACCCTACCCTGGCTGGAAGTTATATTCAAAGGCAGCCTAGAACTCTGTCACATTCCTAGAAAGTGGACTGAAGTAAAAGTAATATTTATACCTAAGGCGGGAAAGAGCTCTCACTGCTATCCCAAAGACTTTAGGCCTATAAGCTTATCTTCTTTTCTGTTGAAAACACTGGAAAGACTAATAGAGGCTCATATTAGAGGCTCAATCAAGCCGGGCGAGCTGTCGGGATCTCAACACGCATACTGTAAGAGACGATCGGTGGAAACAGCTCTCCACTCCCTTATAGGCCCGATTGAGAAATCACTTGAATATAAGGAATATTCAATGGTAACCTTCTTGGATATAGAGGGGGCCTTTAGCAACGTCAGACCGGGGGCAATCACTCGGGCCCTTGCGTGTCTGGGGTTAGACGGGTCACTCAGAGGCTGGATAGATCATATGCTTAGAGGCAGGATCGTGACAGCTTATCTGGGGGGGACGTCTGCCGCCAGATACGTGAGCAGAGGGACACCTCAAGGTGGGGTTTTATCCCCCCTTCTTTGGAACTTGGTCATAAATGGACCTGTTACTAAACCTTACTAAACCTGGAAAAACAAGGCTTCAAGGTGGTTGCGGATGACGTTGCTATTGCGGTCTTCGGCAAATATCCTAGTACGCTGAGTGAGCGCATGCAGTGCGCGCTTGGCTATCTCTCTGAGTGGGCACGCGGCTGCGGATTGAACGCAAACCCACAGAAAACAGAGCTGGTCCTCTTTACCAGGAAGCACAAACTTCCTCAGTGTGACCCGCCAATATTAAATGGTACTCGCTTGATCTTTACGGATAGAGCAAAATACCTCGGACTAATTTTGGACAGCAAGCTAAGCTGGAAACCAAACATCGTAGAGAGAGTAAAGAAAGCTACTATAGCGCTCTACTCCTGCAAAAATGCCATTGGAAAGAGATGGGGTATGGAGCCCCACATAGTACACTGGCTCTACGTTTCAGAGGTCAAACCTATACTGCTGTATGGGGTTGTTGTCTGGTGGCCAGCGTTAAAAATTATGGCCAACCTCAAACTATTGATGAAAGTCCAAAGAACGGCCTGCTTGTGTATAAGTGGAGCTCTCAGGAGCACACCTACTCAAGCTCTGGAGATTCTCTTTCATCTTACTCCCTTGGATATTGCGGCCGAGCAGCTTGCATCTTGCACAGCCATTCGGCTCAAATCCATATCTATGTGGACCTGTAATAATGCAGGGCACTCATCTATCCTATGCAACAGGGGTATTCCGGAAGCTACCGACTATGCTATTCCTTTGCCATCTGTTGAGATGAAATTCCAAACTGAGTTTCCCACCAGAGAGGACTGGGTGAACGAAACGGTTATGGACAATGAGGCGCTAAGCTTCTTCACGGATGGCTCAAAAAGGGATGGAGGGGTTGGCTGCGGGGTATTCTGTGGGGTACTAGGGGTTAACCTCTCTTTTCGTCTTCCCGACTTTTGCAGCGTTTTTCAAGCTGAACTGATCGCGATAATGGAAGTCATGGACTGGTTGAAGTATAATGTAATATCTACGAGGGATATTCGCATTTTTACGGACAGCATGGCTGCTATTAAAACGCTACAATCATACTCCCTGACGTCGAAGGTAGCCCAGAACTGTCTGGCATCTTTAAATGAGATGGCTGATCAGTTCAACATCCGCTTGACGTGGGTGCCAGGGCATTTCAATATCGCAGGGAATGTAATGGCAGATGAGTTGGCCCGCAAGGGTACAGCACGCCTAATAAACCAAAGTAAGCGGGATATAAAAATACCGCTTGCTTCATGTAAACTGCCGCTTCTGGAAGAACCTATAAAAGAAACGAACGTCAGATGGTCTAACGCCAGTTCGTGTGTAATAACCAGGCAGATCTGGCCTGGTCTTGACCGGTCTAGATCAGACCAACTGATATCGCTTCGACGACACCATATTGGTATGGTCGTAGGAGCTATAACGGGACATTGTCTCATTGGGATACATGCGAGCAGACTGGGTGTCCCAGCCCACGATTTCTGCCGCAGCTGTGGTGATGAGGAGGAGGAGGAAAACGTACTCCATCTGCTCTGCACCTGTCCTAGTCTAGCGTACAGCAGAACAAAATTTATGGGAACTTCCCCATTGAATGACCTCACGGATCTTAGCAAGATCGAGATCCGTGACTTTAAACGCTTCTTGGTGAGCTCAGGATGGTTTAGCGAGTGAAGGAGGAAACTCAAATGTGGTACAGCTACGGACCAATTTTGTGTCTATGCTAGTCCTTTAGGACGGCCACCCTTACCTAACCTAACCTAAATCCGCGGATACCGAAATAGTTGCTCGTCAAAAAAACCTACCACTATTATTGCATCTGAATTTTTGGACCTCGATACGGCCTCTGCTTAGTTACGGTTATGAAAACAAAAGTGGATTTTTATTTAGCAATCTCAAGTTGATGAAGTGAATTGACCTCAGTTCGTCTGCAATTCTACAATTCAGTTAAAATAGTGAGCTACCGAATTTCGTGCATTTCGGGTGAAATATTTTTACTGCTAATTGTGGCATACATTTTATTTTAAAAAAAGTATGCGATAAAAATATTATTTAAGAAATAAAATTAATTATTGTTTAATTTATGTAAACTAAAAATAAATTATCTTTTATCTAACCTAAAATGAAGAACGTCAACAATTTTCGTCAGTCATTAACGTATTCCAGACAGAGTATCCCAAAAGTGAACGACCAACCAAAAGGAGCTGATAGGGGAGGAGCTGATTTGTAACAATTTTTTGTTATGTTGAATTGAATTTGCAAATGATTTAAACTAGTGATGCTAAACTGTATCACGAGCGCGAAATTGTATTGTTTGCCGCTTTCAATTTTACGTATAATAATCGAACTCGAAACCCTCGATTACCTAGCTTACTGTGCCAATGAGGGCGGCGGTTACGTCTAAGTACTGTTCAAACATTATTGACAGTTAGAAAAGTGATTTTATTTTAAAAGCCACAAAAAAAAGTTTTACAATTTATTCTAAAAACTAAAATTAGAACTCTCAATTGAGTAACGTCACATTATTTTGCAAACACTACCACATTTTTAATAATTTTATATAGATCATTACAACTTATCATTAAAGTGTTAATTAGTGTTAAAGTTGAAATTAGTGTTAAAGTTGAGAAAATAGTGTTAAAATTGAGAACAGGCTATCGAGAATTTTTGAAGTTTACTCGGGTGTTCGACAGGGAGATGCCCTGTCTCCAATAGCCATTAATCTCATGCCGTAAAACTGATACACCTCAGCACATATCTTATGTATCGTCAGTTTTTCAGTATCTGTTGGACTCCAGATCAATGAGTCCAAAACAAAATACATGATCACTGGTTATAGGGACAATGGAACTTCAGATATTAGTAGCAACCACTACACGTTTGAGGCAGCGAGGAGGTTCAAATATTTGTGCTCTTTTCATCAGAGATCTGATGAAGTTCCGCGATATTGTACATGAAGTAAGATATTAGCGAGTATGCTAGCTCGAATGATAGGTTCAGTTAAGTATTTTAGTTGCTGAAAAAGCTTATTTTTTATCTCATAAATGAAAAACTTATTTTCAAAGAGTAGATTTTATGTAAATTCTAAATTAGATTTCCATTTTGGATAAACAATAGTAAAGTCTATTCTCGAATTCGCTTTACACTTTTTCACACATTTCTTTCGTTTACGCTACGGCTGACGCGTACAAGGCGCAATCTCGAACACGAATGTACACAAACTTTTCGCAGCATTTGCGGTCGTATTTTGCCAGTAACTCTTCGAATGTTGATTTCCAGGTTCTATTGTCTCTGGTTTATCGACATAGACAAGTGACTTTACATAACCCCAAAGAAAATAATCCAATGGGGTTAAACCACACGATCTTGGTGGCCAATTAATTGCGCGAAATTATTCTTTCATCAAAAGTTTTTTGAGTAAATCAATTGTAGCGCGCGCTGTGTGCCATGTGGCTCTATCCTGTTGGAACCACAAGTCAGCAAGATTAATGCCAGGTAATCGAGGTACGAAAAAATTTCTAATCATGTCCCTATACCGCTCACCATTGACAGTAACATTCTGACCATCATCGTTTTTGAAGACATATGAACTTTTCAATATTCAATATAAAAAAAAACCGTTACAATTTCTGAAAGTTTTCAAGGGCCACGTGCCATAAACTATACATCAACATCATTTTAATCATCCACAATGCTCTTGACACAAATTTCATACAAATGATTTCAACAATTCTATTTATCTCAATAAAATGTTTTACATACTATTAAAAATTAGAATTTATTACAAAGTTTTGTAAGTTTTACAGTACCAAAATGGTGCAAACATTTTTAGACAGTACAGAATCATTAAAATATTTCTAAATGATAAAATTTCAATTATTATTGTTACGATTATTACTTTGTTCGTGTACATAATCAAATTTAGCAGAAGTTCGAAGAAAATCATCCTAAACAAATATTCAACTTTTGTTCTTCTATATACATATATATAAGACATATAAAATGTAACTGTAAACGTGTATAAATATTATTAATCCTATTATCCTTGAAAATGGTAAGTACACACAGAGTAAGTATTCCGTAGAATTTAGAAATGTTTTGTAGTTGTACTCTCTGTATTTTCTTATAATGTAATCAAACACAAACAAAAAATTCAATTAGTATTTTCACCAAACAAAAAAAAAAAGGAAAATTGAATAGATCTTTGTTGTTGGTGTTTTGTTCATTTTCATTTTCCTCTTTTATATTTTTGTAGAAAAGCTCATAAATTTATTGAAAACAATCGATTATAAAAAATAAAACAAAATAAAATGAAATGGAAAAATTACTATTATTGATTTATTATTTGTGTACATAGCAGAAGTAGTTATCAATACCCGATTTTGAGTGTGTATATGTATGTTCATTATAAAGCGTATCCTAAAAAGAGGTATCATTTTTTTATATTTTCATAAAACGCATTAAATATTGCGGAAGGTGTAGCGATTACACCTTGTAGAGTAAAATATATTCTGATTGGCCGTGTTAACAGAGATCATTAAAGAAATACAAATCGCGAATTATAATCTAAAATACATAATGTGTAATCAGTGTCAAGAAAGCAATATAATTTTGTGTTAAAATGACAGCTAAAACGAAAATAGTGAAGAGTCACTGGTGGTCCATAAATCCACAATCCATCAATGAAAAAGTTGGCACAAAGTGTAAATTATTTCTATACAAAGCCACAATTTCATTTAGTAGGATACGTTTTGTAATTATATACCAGGTAGCTATCAATACAGAGTGATATAAGCCTCATTTCAAATTGTTTTTTTTTTGTTTTGGCTGCTATTTTATTTGCTTCTGATGTGAATTAAGCAGGCGAAATAGTGTGTAGAGCAAAGCTATCTTAATAAATCAAGCCTCTATGTTCAAAACGAACTTTTATTAAGATACCTAAAATGACAAAAATAATCGCTCTCTTCATACATTTTATATGGGGAGACATGATTTTCGTTTATAGAAATAGTTGAATGAAAAGTAACTCAAAATTATAATTTTTTGAAATCAATTGAAACTATAAACATTGGTTTTCATCTGACTTGAAGGATTTTTCCGTGGGGTTTTCCATTTTATTGTATTAAATAAAGGAAAATAAGATACTTTATTCTCTAATAAAAATAAAATAGAATTTGAATAAAAATTTGTAAGAAAGGGACATTGTGTACATAACCAACAAAATAATTTATTCCCATCAAACAAATAAACCAAAAGAAGAAAACATCAATGAATTTTTAAAAAATGGAACAAACATAAATGATCATAAAACAACGCAAAAAACGAGAAAAATATGTATATGAACACAATTTTTTATTTCATAGCAACAACAAAAAGTTATCGCATAAAAAATAATATTGAGAGCATGATCAAATTGTCCCTCTCCTAATCCTAATTGACATATTGTATACAAATTATGTAACCTTTTGTAACCTTCAAAAGAAAACACAACATTTTACCATTTATTTGATCGATACGTTCAAAATTTTTGTTTTGGTTTAATGAGAAATTTCCCTGCATTTATCCGATTAATCTCCTAAATTTTAATTTATCGTAGTTATCATAATTTTTATACATATTTTTCCATGTTTAGATTTTGAATCGAACTATTTTATTTCTGTGTTGGAGTGAATGCAGTATATTGAAAGAGAGTATTAGAATATATCAGATATATATTTGTATAAATTGAAAAGCGCAATTAAATTAACTTAATGACAATTTTATAATCATAAAAATTATGTTTAATTAATATAATTTCGAAAAATAACGCTGGCCATAACCTAATTCAATTCTTTATTTATTACTTTATGTAGAAGCATTTGCAGTTCTCTTTTGACGTGAATACACAATAATCGCAGTAATATTCAAAATGATATCTCTTGTTGTGACACCCTTTATGTACAAAAATATTTATAAAAGGTTTATTCCATTATTATTATATAAGAATTAGACAGAAACCATAAGAAGCATACACTAAACACATGATAATTGATCAATGATAATGATACTTGACCATCTTCTAGTTTATTGATTGTGTATGATTCCTATTTGTCATGTTCAAAAAAATTTGAAACGAAGTGTCCTAATTTTAATTTTTAACAACAACATGGTTATAAAATCAATCCCTCAATGATCGTATATGAGCTCTTGTTCACTGTATCTATTTGCAATCAGGGAAATCGACTGACCGGCAACCGTTTTGGGCTGCCGCTGATATTTAATTTTCAGAAAAAATAAGTGGTATTAAAATTACCTGAATTTTGTAGGGCCGGTTGTGGATTTTTAAAAGTTTATTAAAGCGAGAATTTGACGTCCTTAAGAAAATGTGTATCAATCATTCTCTAAGGTAATCCACTTTCAGTTATGTGAGAACGTATATTTGAACTTATTGAGCGTGCGATTTACTTAATAGCTATAACCAAAGACATAAGCATAACACCTGAAAGGTTTGACACATTTGGATCCTTCGCAGAAACAATAATATATAAAAAGTTTATTTGAGGTTATCGAAGCTGTCTTAATACATACTTATGTTTGGAAAACATTAATATGAATAACTGAATAAATAACCTTGAAAAATTAAAATGTTGACTGCAGATGCTTTGGTGCTGCTCGTATCTTTCAGATGGTGTTTTCATCTGTAAGTACAGCAGTGGGTTTGCGAAAGTCTCCATAATGTAAGAAATTTGGAGCGGTTGTCAGCTATCGGTTGGCGACTCCCAAAACCGCACCTTTTACTGACATGGATTACTGAACGCCAATTTGGTTCACAAAAAAGTGAGACTGTGAGTTTAATATACGTGTTCGATGTATGATAAATAAAACAAAATTTTATTGTTGTGTTGAGTATTTTTTTGGTGGGTGTATCTGGGAGTTTTTTATGACGGTAATCATCGAAATAACAGGAGCGGTTGAATCGGCCAAATGAATCGGTGTTTCCTCTTTTTATTGATGAACTGTTCTTTTCTACTCTCATATTTTACACTTATCGCCTGCTATTTCCATGAGGAATGACTTATTTAAATTACTCATTTGTGTTGTGTATGCTTTTTGAATTTTTCCCTGTGTTAACAATATGTGCGTGGTTACAAATAAATGTTGACGGTTTTAAAATTTATATTCTTTTTCAAACTTTATAATTTAATTTTTTATTGTATAATTCTATAACTTATAAAAATATTTAATTAATTAAAACTATTTTATTATATGTAAATATAATTATAGAATCGTATCAATGCGGTGCAGAAAATTCTTATCGAATACGCACGAGAATATAAAAAATAAAACAAAATGCTCATTATCACAGGCACACGCAGCACTCTATTACTTTCCTGGTATTTTTATCTCAGTCTCATTTTTGCGAACAAAATCGATAATTCTGTACCACGGTTTTGGTCGTAAAATGAGACTTGAGAATTGATAGTTTCATATACGTACGAGATGTATAGTATCATATACACGTATAAAGGTGGCAATGATAATATTCAATTTTATTGTTGTGTTACGTTATTTTGTTCATTAGTGTGTATTTTTTACGCGATACACATCAAAATTTGTTGAATTAGGTTCATATTTTTGGTGCTTGCGATCTTCTCCACTATCATTTACTTAATTTCTCCCAAAATTAGACGCATGACATTGTACACGCGTAGTGCGAGCATCGGCCACAATATCCGTCCAACAAATTGGCCAAAATTGGAGGGTGTTCGTAGCATTGTATGGCGCCGGCTATACACAACAAGACGAACATTCAACGAATCGTGTGGACAGTCATGATTGCCATATTTGGCGAACATTTGTCAAATGTCATTCGTGTACATTCGCGAGTCGTGTGGCTGCGGCTTAAGACTTCAAATTTTAGAGGGTCTAAAGATTTATATTTTAAAAGTTCTTTATTCGTTTTGCATTCGAATTTCTAAAGTCTTTAATTTTATAATTTAAAAGTTAGGATTTTGATTCTGAATATGTATTAGAATTCGTTATTTAGAATTTAATATTTAAAATTATTATTTTTAATTTGAAAACTAATTTTTTCTTAAATTAGTTTAATTTGAAATTTGTATAAATAGATTGTTTATCTTGTTGTTTTTAGATAAGAATTGATATCGAATTTAAATTCAAAATTCTAAATATCAAATCTAGAATTTCCAGAATTAAAATTCGAGCTATTAAATTATAAATTCTATTAGATGTTAGAGATTCCAATATTCATAAATTGTTAAATCAAAATAAAAACTATACAAGGAAATGGAGTACAATGGAATAACATAATACGATCGTAACCATCTATATTCAACAAAAATCACGCGAAATGCGAACCAAATGAAACAAAAATAAGAAATGTCTTCGTCTTCGCTTGAAATGCACGTAAACTAACACATGGATGTTTTAAACTACTACAACTTATGAGTTCTCCTAGTCTCATTTCTGATTTTATGACCATACTCGAGGTACTTGTCCGAAGTAAACAATCAAGCAACATCAAACTGATTAATCCGCTTCGAAAGATCGGCCGGAATCGAAAGGTCATATGTGGCAAGCGTGATTGTCTTCCGTGGCCAGAAACCTTTCGAGAAAATAATGGGTACCGGTTTTCGTTGCAATACGTTCTAGCGAGAATCCATTTCAATTAGATTATCTAAAACGATGGCTCTGCTTAGAATAAAACAGATCAATTTGCAACGTATAGTAAGTAAGGTACATTTGAGTTTAAAATGTTGCTTTCTGTAGTGTATACATTTGTCTTTTTCAGGAACAGTTCCTTGTTGATGGTGCTTTCTGTGAACTGAATAGTGCCTCTCTTATTCACGAATGTAATTCATGTGTAGTTCTGATCTTAGGATTGTTCTCATTACTTTGGTATTAGATATATCTAGTTATTTTTGGCACTAAACTGGTACTCGCATCAGTTTATTTGCCGTATAACACTGCCTCACCTCCTTCTCCCTTGGAAAAGCTTACTAATCTTGTGACATGGAGCATGCATATTCACATGTGAAATACGAACATTAAGCGCAGGGATCTTCTTTGTTTAATTATAATGACCATTGTGAAACTTTGGTTTATTTCGTTCCGCACTGGGTGATTGATGTCAGTTTATACTCAAACGTGATGTTGTGCCCTGGAGTTTATTTTCCTTGGCACCTAGGTGTGATGGTATTTTAACATTACCTGTTGAATTACAACATATATGGCTTTTCTTTCATTCAAAACCATTTGATACACCTTTCCAAGCGAGCATTGCTTTTAGCACTGTTCAAAAATTCTGGAGCAGGAGTAAAGTTCTTTTTATTCCGAAAGCTGGGAAATTCGATTATACGGACCCCAAGTCTTTTCCGCTTATTAGTCTGTTCTCAACTTTTCTTAAAGCTTTAGGAAAAATTATCGACAGGTTTATTAGAGATAGAGACCGTCTTTTCATACATAACCGTCTTTTCAGCCTACAAAATCTAAGAGCCGAGCCATCGTTAATGTCAGTGCTGGCTGGAATGGAGCTAAACAAAGTGTAGATAAGATGGTTTATCATCTGTCATCGACAGGTTTATTAGAGATAGAGACCGTCTTTTCATACATGACCGTCTGTTCAGCCTACAAAATCTAAGAGCCGAGCCATTGTTAATGTCAGTGCTGGCTGGAATGGAGCTAAACAAAGTGTAAATAAGATAGTTAATTACATCCTTGATTTGGCGGACGACGGCGTAAGCCAAGGGCACCAATAAGCAAACTACGAAAGATCCTTGAGTTCCAGAACAGATATAGTGAACAAAACTCAAAAAGAAAAGGAAATCAATATTTATATAAAATATAATAGGCATTTTTATTTGGTAAGTGGACATCTAACATTTTCACTAGATATTAGCGAAAAAGCTGAATTTATTAATTGATAGAAAATGAAATAGTTATTAACTAACTATCGTCTGGGGTGTATTGGGGCATGGAATGTTTTCGGTTCTATCGTGGGACATCGACAAATTTTTTAAAATTATTCTTCGTGTTTACCAGAAATCGATATGGTTAATGATAGACTACTATCCGAATTCCATTTCTCAAATCTTTTCTCGTTGGCTTATCCTTCGAGAGATTTGTGGACTTCGCAGGTTTTTCTTAACAAATTAGATAAGCCCATAGTCTTTTATTCTGATGGCTCTCGTTATAACCTCAGTGGAGGCTTCAGTTGGAATCTACTGTCCTTGGACGGATCTGAGACTTTTCGGTAGTCTTAGTTCGCATTGTACTGTTTTTCAGGTGGAACTAATAGCGCTGACACGTAGTGTTATTGAGGCTTTGAATTTTGCTGTTAAAAACAAAAGTATTCTACTATGTACAGATAGCAAAGCTGTACTTAACTCTTTAAGAAATCCCTTGACTGTTTCTAGACTGTTTCGTCAAGGCATGTAAACAATTAATGAACCTTCTTTGTTCTAACAATAAAGTTACAGTCATGTGGGTACCGGCTCATTGTGACATCGTAGGCAAAGAGATGGCCGATTGTTTAGCCAAAGCTGGCTCCCAATTAACTTTAATTGGTCCTGAACCAGCGGCACCTTTATCTTTCAACTACGGGAAGAAAATTATAAAGGATTACGCTTTGAAAGAGCTAAAGTCTCAGTGGCTTGGCGAAGTACTTCATTAAGGAGCCCAATTTTAGGTCCACGAAGTATGCTTTATTTTTAAAAAAGAACCAGCTAAAAATCTTGGTAGTGATTCTTACGGGACATGGCCGTTTTAAAGATCATCTACATCGTATGTGTTTAGCTCATGATGTTATTTGCGAGGACTGTCTTGAGAAAGATGAAGACTGCCTTCACTTCGTGAGCAGCTGTCCTGCGTTCAGTTCTACACGACTGCAGGTATTCAACTTTAGGTCTTTGAATTTAGATCAGTGGTCCTCTCTGCTTTGGTCTAAACTTGTTCAGTTTGCGAAGGCAGCAGTGCGCGTTTGCGAATTGGGATAGAATCCTGGGTTTGCACTATGGGCCTTTGTGGCATTGAGTGCGGAATCCTCGTGGGTTCCACCCAATTTTAATAATAATAATAATAAATTCATTTGAAGTGGTGTAAAATCGATAATAGGGCATCCAAGCATAACAAATCTTCACTCTCGAGTTGAGTTTTGCCAAAATTCCATTTTTTGGTAAAGCATATAAGCCGGAACTCGCTTTTGGTCATTATCTTAACGTTGTGTTAGGCTGTTCGCCATTTTGGTTTTAATAATAAATATGTAATTCTTTTCATTTTATTAATATTTTTTACTAAATGTATAGTTTGTTTTTTAAATTTAATAATAATTAAGATTTAATTGGCGTTAAAATTTAGTGTAACTTAACCTAAAGTTTATTTAATTGAAGTGTATATAAACTATTGTGAAGTTGCAAAAGGACTTTTATAATTAAATTAATTTTATAATATTGAATTTTGCAAACGAACATATTATTTATTATGGATTTAAGTTTAATTTAGGTATTCTAAATTAAACTTAAATTATTCATTTTAAATTTAATACTCATCTATAAAATGTTTGTAAATATGTAATTAAAATATGTTTTATTCAAATAAAATTATTTTCATTCAAAAACCCGCCATCTAATATCGAAAGCAAGCATCCGTAATTTTTTGACATTTGCTTTTACCCAACAAACACATGAGTATATATATTCGGATATTTTGAGTTTCTCCATTTCCAGATGCCAAGGCATTCATAGGCATTCTTATAATAATAATGAACTGAGTGGAAACTATTCTAAACTAAGTGTGTGTGCCAATCGAAGTTAAAAAGTTAAATATTTTAACTGTGGTGAAAATAAAAAAAAATTCCTCACTTTTTAACTGGCTTGCTGTGCCAATTGGAACCAGTTAAAATTTATGACGTTTAACAATTTTTGCCGTCGGCGCAATTTCGTGATTTTATAATTTAATTTTAATATAAGATTCTTAAATTAAAATAAAGTTGAAATCTTATAAACATTAAAATGAGCAAAGGTTTTATAAAATATTTGCCTAATTTGTGCAAATTATACAAAAATTTAATTGAGGTTCTGTCAAAGTACCATAACAAAACTTGCATTTTATACCGCACAAAATATTTACAAGTTGGCGTGATTGTAACCAAATCAAAAATTTTAACTGGTCCGAGCGAGACCAGTTAAAGTTTTGATGAATAAATTTTTTTTTTTTAACTGAATAATTTTTTATGCGCTTTTTATTTCAATTGGCACACACACTAAGTTTAGATGGTGTTCTGGAAATTCGATTAAAAGGTTGGAAGTAAAACTACTTGGGCGATAAATACTGGTAAAAACCAATCCATATTAAAATAAATTGAAAATTTGGTACCAAACTTGTCAGCGACAGTGTTAGCATGTGAATAAAATCTCAAATTTTTATACAGATTTATTTTTTCTTGTACACATGGTTTTATTTAATTAGATAATGATGAACATAAGATAATATACAAATAAATTAAATTTTAATATCTTTGAAATATTCAAAGGTATTTTAATACCTTTGAAATATTCCAAGTTCACATGTTTCAGTGTGGTGAATAAATAATATATAATTCATGTAAACTAAACGTACGCGGTTCGCGTGCTCTCCCCTAGATGTCAACATTATTTCAACTTTTCTCGTCTGTCGCAAAGTCGCAATGAATTGTGTTTAATTACATTGATTTTGATTGTAATCAAAAAATTGCAGTCGTCAATAGCATTTTAGCTTTGTGTATTGTGTTGTACTTAAAATCTGTATCTGCATGTTATAAGTAAGCGTAACATCATTAATATTATTCATTGTCACATTGTTAAGTGTTAATTAAATCGCAACGTCGATAAAAAAAGCGGAATTGGGTTTACAATCAGACGACAACTGTGAGTGTCAAAATGGATGAAATAAAAACAAATATTTCAAAAATATTTGAGCAATATACGGATGTTATGTCGCATTCGGTGCCAAAACGTTTAAGTTTTACTCTAAATGATTCAATTGAAAATAGTAAGTTGTATTCAATTAGTTTGTAGTTTTATATTCGAAATTTGAATGTTGAAAAAAATATTGAGGTTATGTTTGTTGTTGTTTGACAGGCGGCAAAAAGCGAAAAAATTCCGAAGAGCTTGATAACAGCGAAAAGAAAGTGAAGCAGGAGAGAAGTAGTCTAGATACAAGTGGAAATGGATCATTTATTGTACCTTCTAGTCCATGGGAATCTAGGCGCATGAAGGCTGATTTGATCGAAGCTAAATCACAAATCACCCAGTTGAAACAAGAGGTCGATCGGCAAAATAAAGTGCGCAACGAACTGGAGATTCTTTATAAATCCAAGGTTGAATCGCTTCAAAGCCAGGTGGATCATAGTACTAGTAAAATTACAGATATGGAAAAACATTTAAGCAACCTACGTAAACGCGATGCACACTCCCGTGAAGAGGCTATGAAAATCAAAAATGAAATGATGATGAACAAACAAAATTACGAGGAAATGATTCATGAATTGACCAAAGAGAATCAAGATTTGAACGAAGATTTTAATACTGAGAAGAATGATTTATTGAATCAGGTTGGTGATTTGCAACGACAACTCATGGAGGCCGAACAAAATTTTAGAAGCGAACAGGAAGAGTACGAAGCTATTCACGATTTATATGCAGCGCTACAAGAAAAAATGGAAAAGTACGAAAATATGGAACGACTTTTAAATACAGAACAACAAAAATCATTGAAACTACAACAACAAGTTAGTGAACTGGAGTATGAACTTTCCGGATATGGTGAATGGAAAACCCTTTCGAAATCGGTTCAAGGAAAGCTAAATAGTTTATCGGATTTGGAGAAGGAAGTTGCCCGGATTAGACAGGAAAATAAAAATTTACGAGATTCAGTTGGGAATAAGCTAATTCTTGAGGAACAAGTTTATGATTTGAGAACTCGTTTGGAAAATGCAGACAAAGGCAGTAACGAGAATGTAAATATGAAAGTTCATATAGCTACAATAGAACAAGAATTGAAATCATGGCGATCAATCGCTGCCGATCATTGCAAACCGAACACGTCACATACACCAACTTCGCTTCGTAATCACTTGGAAGAAATTTTACAAAAAGATTTAATTTTAACTAGCGAAAAGGGTAATGCAAAGTGTGAGCAAAATACGTTACAAACTAAATTGGCGGAAATGGAAATGGTGAGTTGAAAATGTATGGTCTAACGTACAAGTTTAACCAAATTTTCTTATTTTCAGCAACAAGAAATGTTCCAAAAAACAAACAACGATTTGAAAGTTGTCGTGAAACGCCATCAGAATATAATTCAAAAACTTCAGAAGAAATTAATTATTGTGGCCGGCGAGCGGGATTGTTACAAACGTCTGTTGGATAATTACGAGAAAGATTTAACAATTTCAGGTAACCAGACACAGAATAATAATGATAATCAAACACGACTACGAATTGAAATGTTAGAGCGCACGGTAAATGGTTACAAAGAAATGTGTGCAAATTTAGAACAAGAACTTCAGGTAAATAAGTCAAATCCTGAACTAACTTTAGACTCGATTGTGAACGACAATTATGAAAAATTGCGAAGAGAATTGAACGCTTTGCGAGTAGAAAATGAAAAAATTAAGCGACGAAAAGAAGAACTCGAATTGGAACTGGAGCAAAGAAGTTTAAAAGGTGATTTCAATACGGAAAAATATAAAATTTTGCATTTAATGTCGAATCCAGCGGCCGATGCATACGAAAACACCAAAAATGAAATTGAAAAATTGCAAATCGAGATCGAACGATTGAAACGAAAAATTGTTAAACTCGAGGAAAATGAGCACGAAATGACGATTCGTATGAACGACACAAATGTGACGATGAATGTTAAAGAAATGAATGTATTACGCGTTCAGTTGCAATCGTTGGAATCCAAAAATCAACATTTGAAAGAAGTTTATAAGGCGGCAAGTCAAGAATTCCGGGATGTATGTTATATGCTATTTGGATTTCGGGTCGATCGTGTAGGCAACACAAATTATCGTATATCAAGTATGTACGCCGAAACCGAAGATGATTATTTAAATTTCCGTTTAAATGAATCAGGAGTACTAGACATGCTCGAAACTGAATATTCTATTTCGTTAGCCGATATGATGAGAACCCATTTAGTCACCCATAATTCTCTTCCAGCATTTTTAAGTAGTTTAACACTAGATTTGTTCAATAAAACTACTGTAATGTCTTAAGTTTTAGTCGTTTATCCTTTTTTTTTTAAGTTAATTTTAGTTTTAAAATATGAAAGTATAATCAAATGATGTGCTCGTTGATTTACTAATTTCAATATTTTCCAGAATTTAGAAGTAGTATTTTATTAACTTGTTGAATAAAAACAAAACACTACTGTGTAACCGGATATTTAAAAAATATTTCAATTATCACAAAATTGTGGCTCTATAGGTTTTTTTTATTTTTTTTTTATAATCCAAATTGAACACAAGCACATAAATTGTCAACACAATATTATTAATTAATAAATAAAACTTTAATGATATAAACATACGTATTAAACATTTTGATGTCATTCAATTAAATGTTTCAATAAAAATTAAAAATAATAAATTCTAGACTTTTGTTATTTCAGTCATATTCATCATTTTTATATGATAAGTGCACTTACCTCTTGTTCACGTGTATCGTCGTAACACGCTAAACTGCAATTCGTGCACAAAAATTAGTTTTCACTTGAACTTAACGCAGATAATTGGTTAATCAATAAACTTGATACACGACTAAAAGATGTATGATAAATTCTAGAAATATGTATATCTGAATTAAATGGTTGTAATTTGAATTAAGCAACTAAACATATTCGATTCACAAAATAATAAAAAAAAACAACTCTCTCACTTGATACGAAGATACAGTTGAACGCCACTACAACGATAATTCATCTTAATTGGCGCCGATTTTTGATTCACTATTCAAAATCTCACTATTCATAGTTTTATGCTGGTGTGTGATACTTGAGCATGATTAGAGCAATAATCATGCATATGCATACATATTTGTGTACACACTTCTTCGAATTATTTTGAAATGAAAATGCAGTAGATAAAATATGGAAATTACGTCAATTGGTTTATTATACAATGTCGGTAGTTGGTATTCTTCCAAAGTGTTTTAATCAAAGTAATGTGATTTTAATGCCAACAAAATGGGATTTGAGTATTATGACTATCGCGTAATGATACCTAATTAATAGTAAACCGAATGGATTGGTAGAATAATAATTGAGTTTACGTTTTTAAGAAAACATCAAATTTATTCAAATTTAATTTAATCTTGATTACAATTACTATTAAAATGTTTTCAAATTTTAAATTCTACCAGAACTAGGATTGCGCTGTGATTTCAAGATAGGTAATAAAATAATCATCCTGAACGTACATCCCAGAAAATGTAGAAGTAGTGAACAAAAGTACTGCTTTTCTTGTGAAAAGAGATGGGAAAAATCCACCAGTTTTCAAAAAATAAATCAGTTTTCTCTTTTACTCTCATTATTAAGGAAATCATGCCATCACTTTTAATATTAATTTTATTTTTAAATAATTGGTTGCATATAAGAAATTATTTACATATATGTATAGGATTTCAACTTTAAATTAAATCATCCTTTAAATTAAACCATCAACTGACTTTGTTGTTGTGACAGCTATCCTTGGGATATTTGCTTATAGTTTAGGTTAGGTTAGGTAAGGGTGGCTGTCCTAAAGGACTAGCATAGACACAAAATTGGTCCGTAGCTGTACCACATTCGAGTTTCCTCCTCTTCACTCGCTAAACCATCCTGAGCTTACCAAGAAGCGTTTAAAGTCCCGGATCTCGATTTTACTAAGATCCGAGAGGTCGTTCAAAGGGGAAGTTCCCATAAATTTTGTTCTGCTGTACGCTAGACTAGGGCAGGTGCAGAGCAGATGGACCACATTTTCCTCCTCCTCCTCATCACCACAGCTGCGGCAGAAATCGTGGGCTATATTTGCTTATATACAAATTAACATTGAATAAACAAACCATTTAATAACAACTATGTATATATACACATATATATATATATATATATATATATATATATATATATATATATATATATATATATATATATATATATATATATATATATATATATATATATACGCATGGTACGCTTCGACTGTGAAGGTCTGATAAATGAAGATCAAAAGAAACGATATCAGGATCTTATCAGCGACAACATTGATGAAGCTAATTACCAGTCTGACTGCGTGAACTCTGTCTGGGAAGTACTGAAAACTTCGGTTGTCAGTGCTGCTCAACAGACTTTAGGTATAGTGAAAGTCAGACCCAAGAATGATTGGTTTGATGACGAGTGTCGTCTTGCGGTTGAGCAACAAAATATAGCCCATAGTGAAGTGCAACAACGACTCACAATCGCGAGGAAAAACAATGCTGCTCTTGCAAGAAGGGCAGCTAAGCGGATTTGTATACACAGTACTTGACGCATGAAGTGGACACTTTACTGACCTGCTTGCTGTTTTCATCATTCGTCACAGACTGTTGTTGAGCCACCTCTAATACAGACTGCGGAGATTTGCACTGAGGAGCCATCCCATGAGGAATTCACTAAAGCCATGCAGAGATTGAAACGAAACCGCGCACCTGGAGTGGACTGCATTAATTCGGAGATCTTGATATTCGGAGGGGATACTTTGTGGAACTGTCTTTTCGACCTTATTCGATTAGTATGGCGAACCGAAGTTATGCCTGGCGAATGGAAAGTGGCCGCGATATGCCCCATCTTCAAGAAGGGAGACCGCTTGAAGTGTGAGAATTATCGCGGTATCGCTCTCCTTTGCACAGCATACAAGTTACTGTCATACATTGTATTGGATAGAATAACTCCTCTAGCGGAGGGCTTGGTTGGTGACTATCAAGGAGGATTTCGTCCGAATCGATCAGTCACTGATCAGGTATTTCCGCTGCGAGTGATTCTATCTAAATATTATGAGACATCCATCCCCGTACATCAGGTGTTCCTGGATTTCCGGCAGGCCTATGACTCGATCAAACGAGAGAGTTTGTGGTCTGCCCTGGAATACCTAGGAATGATAACAAAATTGGTACGACTGTGTAGGATGACAGTGACGCAGTCTCAATGCTGTGTTAAAGTTGAGAACAGGCTATCGACAATTTTTGCAGTTAACTCGGGTGTTCGGCAGGGAGATGCTCTGTCCCCGATACTGTTTAATCTCATATGTTGGAGTACATCTTTCGTAAATCTGAAACACCTTAGCGCAACATCTTATATCGCCAGTCCAATCAGGTGCTTGCATATGCGTGATTGGACTGAATAGCAACGGAGTGAAAGAAATACTTGATCCGCTTGTAGAGTTTTCAGCTTCAGTTGGACTTCAGATCAATGAGTCCAAAACGAAATACCTGATCTATGGTTTTAGGGACAATGGCACACAAGATTTTAGTAGTGGCCACCACACGTTTGAAGGAGTGAGGAGGTTCAAATATTTGGGCTCTCTTATCACTCACAATAACAGTGTGGGTGAGGATATTAAAGTGCGGCTGGCAGTCGTTCTTTGTATCCTCTAAGGCCACTGCTAAAATCTAAACACTTATCAACTGCCGTGAAGCTGTTGATCAGGCCCGTTGTTGTGTTTGGATGTGAAAGTTGGGCACTGACGGAGGAGTACGAGATATGGCTCGAGATATGGAGTACGAGATATGGAGTACGAGATATGACTCCTTACATTTGAGGGAAGAATCATGCGTGTGATTTACGGTAAAAAACGCGAAATAGATGGTACATACCGAGCTCTGTATAATTTTGAGATCAGAGATCTGATGAAGATCCCCGGTATTGTACATGAAGTAAGATCGGTCACGTTCTGCGTGCTGATCCGGAACGAATTGTGCAGCAATCTCTGAAAGGAGAGCCATCATATGGTAGGCGCAGAGGTCGTTGCAGGCGACGATGGCTCTACGATGTAGAGAACGACTTGGCCTCTTCAGATTGTCTTAGACACTTAGACAGTATGAAGGCCATGCTCAGGATTTGAGTTCGAACCAATAAAGAAGTAAATTAAAAGAACCTCTTCTAAAAATTATAATATTTTTAGGAAAGACAAGCTCTCGAAAATCATAATTCTCGCACAGTGAATAAAGAAAAGTAAAATTGAAACCAATTTCATCATTATTAAAAATAGTTTATAAAAATGGTACCATTTAATTTCCTAATCTTTAGATTTATTATTTAAAAATGTAATGATTGTAAACTCAAATTTTATTTTAAATTAAATTAAAATTCCAGTCATTTGAATATTTATTTTGCCTAAATAATACATTTTTTTTTAAATCTTGCAATTTTTCGAAACACAAATTTTGGTAGCTATTCCAAATGTTGTTAACTTCATTCTTTTATTTTTAAGGCAAAATATTGAGGCTTGTTAACTTTTCTCTTAAGGTTTTCACCAACATATAACGAACAAAAATTTTAATTTTTGTCAAAATAAAATTCTACAAAACCTGTAAGTAAAAAGTTTTGCATTGTAACAGCGCTGTAAGTGTCAACAGGAATTTCAATTATACCATATTGTTACGTTTTAGTCTTGTCAGACTAGGGTCGATCACTGGATTGTGAATAAAACAACCAATTTAATTCTAGATAACACTAAATTTATTTATTTCCGAATTATTACACCAAACACTCGATCGTCTAAAAGCCGGAGAGAAACCGAAATTTCGAGTTTCCGTTTTCTTGTATTGGCTAGCATGCAGAACGAGCACAGAGTCACTAGGGTAAGCTTCAGTATATCCAGACACTCCGTCAGGACAATTCTTCACAAAATGCTCGATTGTTTTGTCGGATTGCACTCAATATAATAAAATACCCAAGTTTCGATTCTTATGAAGCGATTCTAGCACGATTTAACAAAAGATCTGGAACATCAAGTTTTTTCCCAGACTCTCCCACATAAAAATTATTGTTCCAACCAGTTTGCATACGAAATAGCCAAATTTATCGGCAAAAGGCGTTTCTATGATAATATGTTGTTACTTCAATTGTTAGCAGACAATCAAATAGATAATGAAACACAAATATAACACGTACACAACTCAAGCTAAATAAATAAAAATTGTCTAAAATTTAAAATAATAAAGTTTTTTATTCATTAATTCATGCATTTTTTGTGAAAATTTATTTTTCATTTATTCGACATATACTATATAATATATATTATTAATTTCATTTGTTTCCGCTCAGCGGATCCTGATATTTCAAGTGATTGCCTTTTCCAATCCGATGAAGTTGATGGTTCAGATGGAGTTGGTGTGTTTGCCTCATTAATGTTATGTCGTTAAATAACCTTGTATTTGTCCATGATGTTACTCCACTATTTTTTTAATTTACGCCATCCTCAATATTGATTTCTCCTTTTAACCTTACTTTTCTGCAAAATAATCACACAATATACATATAATAAAATTACCGTAGATAAATTATTTACATACTCCAAGATATTCCAACTCTATTCGGGCTTTTATGAATTTATATGTTGTGTTATCAGTAGTGTGTCCCTAAAACAAAAAAAGGTTATATCATTTAGTAATTTATTAATATAGAAATCAACTTACTATATAAAATCCAACTAACTAACTTCTTCCATTTCATTTCGTATTTATAATACATATTCTAGCAATCTAGAATATTCCTAAATTTTGGAGGGTTCCTGAATAGTCTAGACACGTCTAATTTCCTACAGTTTATATTTACGGTAGTGTCTCTACTCAAATAACGATGTCGCCACGGTCGTATCGTAGCGACATCTATATTTGAGTAGAGACACTATCGTAAAAGTAAACTGTGTACGCTAGATGTGGTCTAGACACTCTCGAATATTGTGGAATATTCTAATATATGTGGTATAAATTCGAGATGAAATGGATGGAGTTAGTTGCATTTTAACCGCAATAGAGTTAGTAGGAAGTAAAAAGAGAAAGTGAGTTGTGTTTTAATCGTGCTCTAGTAGTAGTGAAAGGAAAAAGTGAAAGTTAAGAGTTATTAAAGTGTAATTGTGAAATTAAATAATTAAGTTAAATAAGTGGATCAAGTATATACTGTTTGGTGTAATAATTCGGAAATAAATAAATTTATTAGTGTTATCTAGAATTAGAATTGTTGTTTTATTCACAATCCAGTGAATGAACCTTGTTTGACAAGGCTAAAACGTAACAATATGTATTACCAAATTCTGATAAACTTATTAGTAAGAATTTAATTTGAATCTAATAACCAGCATTCAACAATCGCAAAGGTATTTGGGCAATCTGGGTACGCCATGTTGTACATACACTACAGGCTAAAAGTTTTGGTTGGTGTTAATTTTGTAACTAAAACATTGTTTTTTATATTTTATCACAAATTTATTTTAATTAAATTATTAAATTTTTCGGAAGATATGTTATTTCTTACATTTCTCAGTTTATGGCATACATCCATCGCAGATATTAGGCATGTTTCGCGATGATCCCGATCTAGCGGAACCAACAGTTCTATCGGATTAAGATCAAGCGAGCGTGACGGTTAAACCAATAAATTTAACTTTTGGTGGAATGCTGCAGATCTGCCTTAAACACAATAAATAAGTATTTAGAGTCATTCACGTACTGATAAATAAACACTCGACCTATTAATCTTAGCCCAGATGACACAACATGGTTCTGCAATGTCGAGAGATAGTTGAAGCGATCCATTCGCTCCGTTCTCCGTTCTTTTTACCAAATCTCCTACCATGTTGTTACTAAAGTAACCCCATACCATCACGGAGCCACCTCCGTGTCTAACTGTAGGAATGACACAGCTTGGAAGTATTTTTTCGCCAGGATCTCATCGAAGAAAATCTGAAAGCTTTGTTCATAAAAAAAATTTGTTAACTTGAATATGAAGATTTACAAAATACAATTTAAATATTTACTGTTAACAGCAAAACTTAAAATATTGAGATATTTAAATATTAAAATTAATCCTTAAGGTATAATCAATAAAATATTTTTAAAATAAAAAAAACTTCAACAGAACAAAAATTTAGGCTTTTCAGAATTTTGGATTTCCCGAATAGGACACGTTGAAATAAATGACAATATACGTACAATATAATTAAGCATTCTTGCCCCTGTGGTCAGGGGATACACATGTCTCGTAAACCTAAATTGCACGAACACGTGCAGAATACCACCAGAGTATCCTTTGCTTGTCGTAGGAGGCGACTAAACGGTTGGATCGCTGGGCTCACGACTCACGCATCCGTAAAAAAATAAGCTGTTTATAAAGTAAACAAAATGAAAAATTGATACCGCCAAAAAAACACCGGACCCCCGCTCAAGTATCCGGACACGAGATTTAGGATCGGCACGGAACTCTTTGGCCTAAAAGTGGAGACCATGTCTCCCAGGGCTATACGTTATTATACAGTGGAGGTGCCCTCGGAAATCTTGGAGCTGGATTTCTTTTTAGGCCTCAGGTAAAGAAGGCTGTTTTGAATTTCGAAGCAGTTAATAACCGATTGTGTAAGCTTCGCTTGCGCAAGAAGTTAGCTAACCTGATAATTTGTGTACTTGCGCCCACAGAAGTCAGCCAGCCCCAAGATAAAGAATCATTTTACAATGACTTTGGACGATTTGATGGGATCTATACCCGAACACGATGTTAGAATGGTAATTGGGGACTGTAATGCTAGAGCTGGCAGAAATTAGGCCGACTTGTGTGAAAACATAGGCCCGTACCCCCGACACGCAGTTTCCGATAATGGTGAGAGAATGAAGTACTTTGCAAATGCTCACGAATGAGAGTAGCAAGCACATGTTCCCCTCACAAACAGATACATTTAAAAACATGGACACATCCTCGCAAAATTTCCCTCAGTAAAATTAATCACGTGTTAATTTCAAACGGATGACCTCGGGTTGTGCAGGATGTGAGAACTTATCGGTCAGCAACCAAATACGTGGGCACATCGCGTACAAAGCAGCAAAGGTAGTTTTCGTACAGATCCCCGAACACAGCGAAACGCATGGAACGTTTCGACTGTGAAGATCTGATAAATGAAGATCAAAAGAAACGATATCAGGATCTTTTCAGCGACCTTACGGTATTAACTTTTAACGTAATTTTTTTCTTCAAAATAATAAAATAATAATAATCAGTTTTAAAGGCCATTACTGGCCCCTTACTGAGTCAACAATCTGGCTCCATCGGTTTCGATCCTGAGCATGGTCTTCATACTGTCTAAGACAATCTGAAGAGGCCAAGTCGTTCTCTACATCGTGGAGCCATCGTCGCCTGCAACGACCTCTGCGCCTACCATATGGTGGCTCTCCTTTCAGAGATCGCTGTACAATTCGTTCCGGATCAGCACGCAGAACGTGACCGAGCCAGCGTACTCGCTGAGATTTTACTTCATGTACAATATGGGGATCTTCATCAGATCTCTGATCTCGAAATTGTACAGAGCTCGGTATGTACCATCGCTTTCGCGTTTTGGGCCGTAAATCAGACGCATGATTCTTCTCTCAAATGTAAGGAGCCATCTCTCGTACTCAGCGCTCAATTTTCACATCAAAACATAACAACGAGCCTGATCAACGCTTTGTAAAGCTTCAGCTTCACGGCACAAAATACTTTCTAAATAATAATGGTTACATAAAAACGGAAAAATTGTTAACCTGTGTTGTAATTCGATAATCTTCTCCAACAGAGATTGCCCCCAAGGTTGGCGACTGGCACGTGATTGCTATACCTTTTGGAAATTTTAATTTAGTTTACCCCATGCCTACATCAGGTCGAACGTTTATGAAAATGGACATTTCAATTTTCCATTTCTGTGGAACTGTTGCCAATTGTAATGATTGATTAAATATACTTAGTGGGATTGACTATATTGCGTATTTTTCAAAAATGCAGAAATACCATCCGGTCCATATCCTTCCCCAAAAGCTTCCAATGCTCACTAAGTGCCCTCGGGCTCGATGATTGGGGTATATTTTGATACACTATAATTAATGATGGTTGGATAACTTGCTTTTAAAATAATTGAAAGACCTTAGCAAACATATTGGATATGATCAACGGGTAAAATTAATATTTGATTTCGAACAAAATATGTAGGATAATCGAGTTATGTATATAAAAAATAATAAATTCGCTTATTACAATAAATTATGTAAATAACGTGGGTCAAATATTTGGGCTCTCTTATCACTCACGATAACAGTGTGGGTGAGGATATTAAAATGTGGCTGGCAGCTGGCAGTCGTTCTTTGTATCCTCTAAGGCCACTGCTAAAATCTAAACACTTATCAAGTGCCGTGAAGCTGAAGCTTTACAAAGCGTTGATCAGGCCCGTTGTTATGTTTGGATGTGAAAGTTGGGCGCTGACGGATGAGTACGAGAGATGGCTCCTTACATTTGAGAGAAGAATCATGCGTGTGATTTACGGCCCTAAACGCGAAATAGATGGTACATACCGAGCTCTGTACAATTTCGAGATCAGAGATCTGATGAAGATCCCCGATATTGTACATGAAGTTAGATCTCAGCGAGTACGCTGGCTCGGTCACGTTCTGCGTGCTGATCCGGAACGAATTGTGCAGCGATCTCTGAAAGGAGAGCCACCATATGGTAGGCGCAGAGGTCGTTGCAGCCGACGATGGCTCCACGATGTAGAGAACGACTTGACCTCTTCAGATTGTCTAAGACAGTATGAAGACCAAGCTCAGGATCGAAACCGTTGGAGCCAAATTGTTGATTGAGTAAGGGGCCAGTAATGACCTTTAACACTGTTAATTATTAATTATTATGTAAATAACGTAACCGCACTCGTTGGCCAACAAAAAATGTATGATATGTTTTGGTTTTGTTACATAAAGCCTCTATTCCATTGTGAAAAATTTACTGTCAGCAAAAACAAAATGGGATAAAAATATAGATTTGCTGGTGGTGCGAAAGAAACAGCTACCATCATCAGCAAAATTTTACTGGAAAGAAAAATATGTTTGTGTTAGTGTGTTGCCATAATTTGTTATAAAAAAGTATCAAGTTGAGTACTTTTTATGGCAACATTTATACACATCGACATAAAAATTGTGTGCGGATAAGAAATTTTTTTCACACACACATGTAAATTTTATTTAGATATTTTTATCGTCAAATGTTATTCTGCTGTAGATTTTTTTTTTAATATTTCGGACGTTATAATAATAAATTATTATTATTATTATTATTAATTATATTACAATAAATTTTTTATTATGTAATAGCATATGAATAAATGAATAAAATTATGTTCGCACTCTAAACATAAAACAAATTATGAAATTTTTTGGTTATGTTACAGAAGCTGTCAAAACGTAACCATAAAAGTTTTGGTATAAAATAAAAAATAAAAAAAATACGATCTCTGTCACACTAATGGAATTTTTCTTTTTCTTTCTCTTTCTTTATGGCAGCAAAAAATTGCTGTCAGTAAATTTTTCACAATGGAATACAGGCTTAAGCTGTCAAATTGTATCCATAAAGTGTTGCTATAAAATAAAAAATAAAAATATCTATTATCTTTGTCCCTCTAATGGAATTTCTTGATTTTTTTTCTCCTTTCATTATTTCAGTAAACAAATACTATCAGTAAAATTTTCATAATAGAATGCAGGCTTTTAATAGGCTAGGCAGTTTGCTTTGGTAAATTTAAAACAACAATCATATCGTATAAAGGTGCTACTCCACTTGACTGAATTGACTGATAGTAAAGAAAAGAGAAAAACGTCAGAAAAGCCATGTAATAGACAAAGAAAACTTTTTTTTTTAAAAAATTTTATATCAAAATTTTAAGGAGAAATTTTGACAGCACACAAAAACATAACCAATAATTATTTAAAATAATTTAATATTACTATTAATTCGGTTAGTTTTACATCTCAAAATTATCTAAAAATTAAATATTATTAACACTCATATTAGAATTATATTTCTTAGTATATTTTCCGTAAAAATTTAAAAAAATCTATACAAAGAAAAACGTAGTGTTTTTGTATTTTATAGCAAAATTTTAAAGAGAAACTTTGACAACCATACAAATAGTAGTGTGCGAGAAATATTTATCATATACTTCAATCTTTGATATTTTACAGGCGCAAATATTTCTTGACTGAGAAGGGTTTTTGTTTCATTCGCCCAACCAGCAAATGTATATTTTATGCCGTGTCCTCGAGATCGAATTTATTTCCTAGGAAATCAAATTCGATCTATCTCTGAGAGAATTTTTGTGTGATTAAGAGAATTTTTGTGGGATTAATTTGGTCGTCTGCGAGTTATTTGCTCAAAGTTAAATATATTTCAACTCAAAGAAGCGAAACAGGGGCGTGTTTTTCGCCATTTTAGTTGATTTGATTGGGAGAGAGATCGGCTATGATTTCCTAGGAAATAAATTTGATCTCGAGGACACGGCTAGTCTTCCTTGACTATCAGCCAATTCAGTCAAGTGGAATAGCATCTTAAAGCAAATTATAAAGCAAATCAGAATTTCAGTTTTGCTACTTACCGCTTGCAATCAATTTTTCAAAATTTACTTCCAAGCATTTGTCATCAAGAAAGATTGACGAATCAAATGTATAATTTGTTTTAGTATATGTATGTTTTCATTTGCAATTGTCATTTCAGTGAAGTGGTGTGCCCTTTGACAATATTAATATTGCCAATACATAAAATAAAAATGTTTGCTGCTGCTTTGGTACAAATTTAAATCAGCTAAACCGCTAAAAATGTTTTAATAAAGCAAGACACCTATTATTTAAACTGGATTGGGATACTGAATAAGCACTTGAATTAATAGATGCTAAAATTGATCGATTTTATTAGTATTAAATATTTTAAAAATTTATTGTTTGATGTATTCTGTGTTTCAATATTCTCTTTTTCGATGTACTTTTGTCAGAAGATGATCTATCGTTAATACATTAGAGAATTTCATAAATTGTAAAAACTCCATTATTGAATTCGGAAAGTAATTATCGTATACTTCTTCCGAATAGTACATAGGGAGAATGTGAAAATCTTAGGTGATTTTATTATGGATCTGATAAAAATTTATTTTACTCAAGATATATTTAGTTTAGTTGCATACTATTGGTTCGCAGTTTTAATGTTCGATATGATCTATAGAATTTGCTCGAAAACACATCAGTTCCGAAAAATTGATGAACCCCACTCTGGGCGCCAATTTTCCATAAACAAAAATAAAACAATCACTAAACATTTTGTATGCCCAACTCATATATAAGTTTTCATTTATTTAACGATTTATGTATTTAAAAGTTCCACTATATTTCAAGCATATACTATTATAGAGCTGTATATAATGTAATGCTTTCTTATGTTTATATAAACTTTACTTAAAAATGTGAACATCATTCATTATGCATATTTGAATTTTAATCAAATTAATTATATGTATATTTAAAGTTATTTATGTAGTATCAATATAATAATAACTAAATAAAATTAAAATAAATCCCCAAAATTAAATAGTTTTACATAGCTATTTCTTTTTTTTTTTTTTAATATTCAACAAATATATATGCACAATAAAATTATTAAATTAAATAACAACAAAAAAAATTACAATTATACATAAAGGATAATTATTAACTATATTTATTTATTTTATTATAATTAGCAGTAGAAATACTAGAGAATTTTGCTTTCCAAAAATGTATTTCGTTTGGTTTATTATGGCAGGTCAATTTTTTTTGCCTACTATTGTAACGGATCTTGTTTAATTAAATGCGATGATATATAACAGTGTATAGATAAGTACTAAAACAAATGAATTAATTATAAAAATATATGATCAATAATTTCTGTCTTTATGTTAGAATAATAAAATGGCCTAGGTTGGCATTTTTTATCCTAGCATCAAGACAAAAATTTACATTAATTAGCCGTTGTCGAAAATTGATCATGGTAACTTCACAGACAATTTAATTGTCTGCTGCCGTTTTAATGCCCTGTCAGATAAGATTTGACTACATGGGTTAATTCAATTTTATTTATGTAAACAAATGTAATGTTTTATTGAATTTGTATTTAAACAAAAGCAAATACTTGGCAATTTGAATAAATTCATTTGTTGAAATACATCCACGATTTTTTCCTACGTAATGAACTCGTACAATATTTATTTTAACAACAACAACAAAAATTATTGTGATTACTATGGTCAATTTCTGAAAACGGCTACTACATACGAGTATATATTGTTGAGTTTAGTACGAATTACATAATTATGTATATTAAATTATCGCGTCAAGACATAGTAACCGACAAATTTTAAATTGATTACTAACATGAACAAAATATATGCTTGACCACCCAATAAAGCATTAAACCTAACACCGTAATTCTTATCAAAATAGCATTATTTTCTATCTTATCTCATCATCCGTTATTTTATTTTATATTATGGTTGTGTAATAAATTAAAATAAAAGTAAAATTAAATATGTTAGCTATGTAGGTATTACCAATTTATTCTGTAAGTATATGTAATATTATTTTACTCTTGTTGAAATATTTTTATTAATTTTTATTTTTATATTTTAATATTGTTCTATCACAGTTTGTTTGAAAAATCTTTACGCATTGTTGCGTTTTGGTTTCGTTTTAAATTCATAAATTTTTTATTTATGTTTTTATTATTGTTAATATTTTTATTATTATGTTTATTATTATTGTATTGTTTACGCAAAGTTTTATATGTATTATTATTATGTTGTTGCTGCTGTTGATGCATTACGAGTTTCTGTTTAATTTTTTTATTAAAATATTTTTTAGTAAATTTTGGAACATTTAACATTAATTGGCTCGGAATTTGATAGTATTTGTGTCACCTGGCGGAATTATCCTGCAGAAAAATCTGTAAACAAAAAAATGAAAGTGTGTTTAACGTTCGATTTCGGTCGTAATACTGTTACCAACGTCACCACCAGGGCTACCTCGCATACGATTATTAGTAAAAAAATCTCAAACAATTGTGAACATACACTGCTAAATGGTTTAACACTTATTGAGAGTGTAAACTGTAACCAGAACTAAAGATACAACGATCAACGATTTCGCAGGAGTAAATAGAATAAGAGCGTCACAGCTCAAGCGGAGAAAGGATTTTAATTTATGTACAAATGTACCTGAAAAATGACAGTCAAAAATATAGTACCAACATAACGAGCCAGAAGACAGTTGGTACCATTACAGCGCCGTCGACAAAATTAAAAATAGATTCTAAGACTGTGTCCGAAACCTGTGATAAAAAATCGTGAATTAATTTTTTGACATTTGTTTGATAATTATTCCCCTACAATCACGATTTTTTATTATGCTATCCGAAATGTGTAATAAATCTCAGCACCTCATAAGTTTTTTCCCCACGTAATATATGTCAATTTTAGTTTTCATAACCTCAAATTTTCTGTGACAACTAATAAGTTGCACCTTGCACAGAAAATTCAAAAAAATTAATATTAAAATAATGGATGCGATAATCCTTTTAATGTCACGTTATTATTATTATATGTATTATTATTATTATATGTATAAGAGAAATTCTTTTCAGAACTAGTTCGAACTGGAAAATTTTTGAACAAAAACATGACTGAAATAGTGCACAATTTTGATCTCTTGAAAAAGAAACATAAATTCCAACAGAAAAACGGAAACCGAATATATACGTCATTTGATGTTTATGATTTATTTTCAAATCTGTATGAAATTTTAACAAATTGCGTCTCTCGTATTGAAATTTAAACCTGAATATGCAAACTAACTACATATGTATAATTATTTACTATTTCCACCATATTCCATACCAGACAAATCATAATAGTCATTTATGCATGTAAGTTTTATTTTCATTTTATCCCCTAGAGGTGCTTACCCTAATTTTACAATCGTTAATGCAGGTCACATCTGAATATTAATATATTAATTCAATATTGACGATTGTAAACGTAGAGAAGCGCCTCTTGCGGAAAAAACAAAAACCAAATATACACTCACATATATGTATGTAGTACGGTTATGCTTAGGGTCGGGTCGTGTGAGAGTTAACTTTGGATTAAACCCGGGTTATCTTTTTTAGCATTTTTACAGCCGGGTCAAGTCGTACATTTATTTTAGAAAGAAACAATTAAACTGTGAATTAAAAACTAACAAACAAAATAGTCAGTCATCAGTCGGCAGAAAATAGAAAGAAATCGTTCATTTTGTTCTTTTCCGACTCGCCTCCGTTTATAGTGCACCTTTTTCGAGTTAACTCGATTTAACTCTACAAATTTATTAGGTCGAGTAGAGTTAACTACAAGATGACTCTACTCTGTTTTTAGTGAAAGATAACCTAGGTTGTATTCCAAACATAAACATACTAATGACTTTGAACATTTGTGTGGTATGATTTTGGACGATAAAATATAATAAATAATTAAGTTATAAAAATGTGGATTCGATTGTTGTGTGAACGAGAAAGAGAAATGCTTCAGCAAAATTTTGCTGGAAAAACATTTACATTTGTGTTGCCATAAATTTGAAAAAAAAAAGTATAAAATGGAAAAAGGATATACACCTACATAAAAATTTATAACGGAGAGAAAAATTTTCCGTACACAAGGTTATTTTGATCTTTCTGAAATTTTTTTATAACGAAATGACATCGATTTAATTCTGTAGACAAATTTTAAATTTTTAAAATTTTTAAAAAAATGCGTAATTTACAAAGAAGTCTATGCAAACCCATGGCAGAACATACAGACTTCTTTTGAATTTTTCAGCTATTAATAGTAAGAGCTTTTAATATTTTATTACAAAAAGTAATAGAGAAAGAATTGAATAAGGTTGTGACCATAGTTATTTCTCGAAATGATTTTATTTGATCATAATTTTTATGATTATAAAATTGTCATTAATTAAATTTATTTGCGCTTTTAAATTTATATATACAAATATATATATATATATATATATATAAATATATATATATATATATATATATATATATATATATATATATATATACAAATATATATATATATATATATATATATATATATATATATATATATATATATATATATATATATATATATATATATATATATATATATATACAAATATATATATATATATATATCTGATATATTCTAATACTCTCTTTCAATATACTGGATTCACTCCAACACAGAAATAAAATAGTTCGATTCAAAATCTAAACATATAAAAATATGTATAAAAATTATGATAACTACGATAAATTAAAAGTTAGGAAATTAATTGGATAAACGCTGGAAAATTTCTCATTAAACCAAGCACAGATAGAAAATAGACCCGACTATTTGAACATTTTTAAAATGGAGCTGTATCTCACAACCCCTATTTCAAATTTTTTAAACAGATTAAGTATACCAGGAAGTAGATTCAAGTACAGTGCAACTGGCTTCGAAATTCAGAAAATGTTCACTTTTGTATTTTAACGATCATATTGGAAACTGAAAATTTCCTGGATTAAGTGTTCGAACATTTAGAGAACCCAGAAATTCAGAAAAGTTTGTTTATTTGAAGTATTTTCTATTTTCTGGTAAAGGACAGAGTTAGCTACCTAGAGAGAAATACCAAGGGCTGGGAACCAAGAAAATTTAAATTTTCTAGATTGGTTAAACTTTTAATTAATTTTGTTATTTGATCAAATTTTTATTTTCTGCCCTGTTCTGTATTTTCTGAAAAAAATTGGGTACTTAGGGAAATACGAGCTGGAAACCAAAAGATCATTCACTTGTACTTTTGTTGTATTTGTATCCTTCGCCCATTTGAAGGGCTTACATGACTAGAAAATTGTTATTATTTGAAGCTATTTCCATTTGCTATTCCAGAAAAGAGTTGACAACTCAGAGAGAAATATGAGTTGCAACTTAATCCAGATTTTATGGATTCAGTTGAACTATTAATTTTAACGAGCAAATGGAAGTGGTTAAAGCTATGACGTTTGGATCGGTAGGTACCGGGTTCAAATCCTAATAGAAGCAGGGATGCAAAGGTGATTACATATTTATCTTTGATCAGGATAATGATGAACACATCTATGACCCACTGTTGTAGCGCACAATTAATCGGCCGAAGTTATATTTAGTTTTGAAGCAATTGTCATTTTTTGGCCAAGAAAATAATTTTCAACCCAGAGATAAATACGAGTTTCGTAACTTTGAGAGCCTGAAAATTCAGAGAAATTTAATTTTTTGAATTATTGCTAATTTGAGATACCCTCCAAATTTGAGAGTCCTCCTCATCTCACCATTACTCTGTATATTTTAAAAATTTTGTTACTGTTCATTTATGTTATGTGTGCCTTAACACTAAATATTGACTAAACTAAAAAATTGAAGCTTCCACTAGTGAACACCAGGTTTCAGCTGAAAAGTTTCTTTCCGAGGTTACTTTTCGTAGACTTTTCATTTCAGTTGGGAAGTTAGTTGCAATTTAAGTTTGTACATGTTTCGAGAGAAACTTCATTTAATGTTGTCATTTATTTTTCGCAAGAATATATCTCATTTTTCCCTGTCGAACAATTTACATGACATTTATAAATAATTATTACGTTTAAAATTGTTATAAAAATACAAAGCATATAGTATGTTTGTGAACAACTCTCCTCGGTGGCTGAATTTTTTTCAATTAGTTTACTTGTGTGTTCATTTAAGAGGTTGATTTTCCAGTTTTCCATTGCGTGAATCACAAATGTATATTATGATGTAAAGAAATTTGAACATTTATCTTCGTGTCTGACTATGATTATCCTACTAATATTCGTTTATTTTAAGGTTTATTACTGGTACTCTTAAATCAGTTAAATGTGTTCCCAAATGAACTGGTTGTCATTTGTCATAAGAATTTTGTTTTTAAATAAATAGAGCTATTCCTATTGTGTAATGTGTATCGCGATATAATTTCAACAAAACTGGTAATACGTACATATAATATTTAACAATATTATATTACGTAAGAAATTATATGTAAATTATATTTACATGGATTACCTCAAAAATCAAAATACAAATTGTATTGTGAATTACTTTGTTCGCCGTTGCCGTTTATTTTTTATAATCCATCTTAATAAAAATATATTTAAATACACAAAAAGTGTATTACACAATTATTATTGTTTATCATTATCCTTTAATAATTGTAAAAAAAAAATTGTTACTCTATGTATTTTGGATGTAGTTTTTCGAATGATTTTGACAATTAATTTAGTTTAGTTAAAGTTGAGGCACATACACTGACTTTTATGCTAATGCCAAAGAGAATAGATACTATCTATTCTCTTTGCTAATGCCATCTATAAAATATTGCATTAATTAACCTTACTTTAGTTTAGTTAGTCAATTCGATCGAGGCACACAGCATTAGTCCTTTTGAATTGTCGTTTTCTGCCTCTTCTCTATAGATACAAAAAAATATCTGAAACATTCTTTTTTACTCGCGTGAATATCGTTTTTACTTATTGCAGTTGATAAATTCCCATGGCCCCTTATATGCATATTAGAAGTTAATTAACAAAAAAAAAATCAGGTATAATTGTTTTTATTCAAATTTATGGACAGATAACTACTTAATGCGGTTTGATAATTAAATTATAATTAATATTGTACTTTGTGGATTCTAGCCGGTAACATAATTAAAACACAATTATTTGTTTCCAAATATTATTTTTACCTATCTAATATTAATTTCTGCCATTTTTAAAATACAATATGTACTAAAAATACAAAAGAAACATGATTTTATAACAAGTTGATATGGGTATACAGGATGTCCCAAAATTGGACAAACAAACGAACGGAGGTGATAAGGCAGGTTATTTTTGGTGAAACAAGAACGTTTTTACCCGGTCTTCCGGAACATATTTTTTAAAAATTGAACAAAAGAACACATTTTTTCTTAAATTAATTTTTTAGAGGAGACAACTGGTGATAGCACAAAAATTAAAATAACTTTTGAACAATAAACAGTTCGATAACCACATGCATGATAATTATGACCTCCCGTATCATCTCTTTTTCTTTGATTCCGTCCACTATTGCGACACTTGTATGTACATACTAGTAAATGCACTAAAACTTCTTAAAATTAAATAACAGGTTATTTACATAAAATTTAATAACATTATAAAATTATCTAGTACATATGTACGTATATCTAAGACACACATGTCATCACAGTTTTTAAGTAAACAATTAACATAACAATTATGTTTTAAATTATTTTATCGGCTAAAATCCACAAACAACAGTATTCTTTTTTTGTTTAAAAATTGTTTATAACGTTAGTGGTAGAAACGCCAGCATAAACGTTCCTCAATAAACTGAATGTAAGATTAGTAATTTAATTTATTATGTTCAATTTTCAAAACTCGGGGAAACCGGAAAATAATGAAAATAATTTGCGTCTTCAACTAAACAAATCAGCAAACTAGTTACTTTCCAATCGACCACCGCAAATACTTATAAGGAAATGTGGTGTTTGCCTTTGCTATTAACTAATCATAACTGCTCCACCCTTTTATCATGAGTAGCTACAATCATTTACGTCTAATTTGACCGCTTGGACTGGTATCGAATAATTAAATGACATAATTTTTGAGTTTTCCAATCGACCATTTAGCCGAGACACATTATTAACACTAAGTATACTTGCGGCGGTCGATTGGAAAGCAACTAATATTTTAATTTTATTGCCAAGACGGAAAATACTTTAATTAGTTATAACATCAACTCAAAACAAGGCTAATAATTTGTGTTCTAGAGGCAAACATTCTTATATGGAAAAACTAACAGACCAACAGTGTACCTAGTTAATGTACATTAACTTATCGAGTTATCAAACACAACTCGTTTTATTCCAAAAACAAATTAAAAACGTTTTCGAAAGACCATAACTGTTTGATATTGGGAAAGAGATGGTAATTCGAGGCTAAAGACACTAGGGGCTTTACAACGATCCGTACCTCACTTAGAATGACCCAATTTTCTGTATCACTATGTACATGTAATCGGATCTCCTTGATTTTGCCTATCTTTGGGTTAATACTACCCTCGGCATATCCATTCAAATTAAAACTACCGACAATCAAATATCCATCGTTCGTTGAATTGTATGCACTCCACATTTGCGAAGTTTCCTCCAAATTCGTTGGCAAAACTTCTACCGTAGTATTATAGAAACGATCGTTTGGATGCTCGGTGTTTCCACTGCGGAATAAAAATCTGTGAAAGTATGTATAAAAGTAAAATTATTAATTAGCTGAATTAATTAAATATCGATATTATTGTACGAACCGTTTTAATTCAAATGGTTCATTAAATATAAATTCAACTAAATCACCCGGTTGTGGTAGTAGTCCCCAAAAGAATGATTCCCCGCTATAGGCCCTTTGCAGTGTATGCATTTTATAATGTGCAATTACGGTTCGAACTGTTGCCGGTGGATTTGAATGTGGATAGAATGCGGGTATTTTACCAAACTGTTTATCTTTCAGTTTCTGGACTTTACCCTTCAAAGATGAAGTTGTTCCTATATGCTGGAATAGCGATGGTTTGTAATGGATCCATAATTTGGCTTTCTCTTGATGGCAATGTTTCTATAAATCAAAATTACATCATTATTTGTCATCGTGAACAACTGTAATAATCAAAAATATGAACTTACCGCATCTTTTTCCCAATTACAAACTTTGGTATCAATTAAATGCTGTAGTAACCAGTCTACCGGTTTGTCATTGTAAAACATTTGAAAAAATGTTATGAGCCACGGAAGTTCGGCCGTCTTAAACATTTTACCTATAAATCCTAATTGGCAAAAATCTAGCACTAGCCATGGCAAATTTGCTGCCGTTTTTTCTGTTGCGAAATTTCTCATAACCGTTATATAGCCGCGCTTTGCCAATATATCATCCTCGAGCTGCACATAAAATGTCCCCTTCGGCTGGGCATACCCCATTAAAAACGAAAAATCTAAATTTTGTTTCGACCGCCATTTAACGCGTTCGGGCGGATCATTTAGCGTAATTCTAAGCTTATCAAAATTAGGATAGTATGATATTGGAGGAGATATAATTTCAATTAGGCCGCTCTCAATATACGGCAAAAATTTTATCTCAATTTGTTTAGCAATTAATTGGACAAAATCTAAATCGGTTTCACCAATAAAAACAATGATCATCGTATCATTTTGTTCCTCCTCGTCCATATTTTTTATTAGGTCGTCGAGCGTGCCGAGAAGGTATGATTGTTTATCACGTTTTACAGTCGGTATACCGAGCACAATCGACACACCCTGTTTACCTTTGGACATTAAAAAAGCTGGTTTAAGCGAAGCTGGATCATCTTGTAGATGAGGTAAAAAATGGAATGCGGTTGGCAAACGTTGACTAGATAAAATCCTCGATGACATTGACGTATTGCGCATCATCGATTTGGCCTCTGTACTTAAAGCGTCTAATAAATAACCGTTTAAGGTAATATTCGCTGGATCGGGCTGGCTCGATGCTAATCCCAGGTATTGTGACAAAATAGCCACATCTTCTTGCCGCGATCGATACATTGATTCCAAGTATTGTACTCTCATCTGGTATTCAGCTAATCTTTGCGTAAGAGTTTGTTCCGCTGTTAAATCTGTATCAAAATTATCAAATTACAAAATAAAAAATATTACATAATTTAATGTCGTGAATACGAATTACCTGGCCCAATAAAAATTAGAAATATTGTAAATAGTATTATTACAATAAATGTTAATGTCATTAATACACCGCGTTTGCGGAGAGGCGACGCCGTCAGCCCCATTTTGCTTTGTAATTATTGCATTGATCTGGAAAAAATAAAAACATCGAAAATTAGTTAAATAATTGATTAAGCATAGAAAAATAATTTTAGCAAATGAATGCTGCAAACAAATAAACACATGACTTTATCATTCAGACGTCTCTGTAGGATTTCATTTTTTTCAAGAGCTATGGGACATAATTATACGGTACATACTTATCTTGTACAGTTACTAAACAAATTATGCCATATTAATATTTATGCAAAGTACATCCATATATTGAGTCGTTAAAAACTACGATTTAATCAATATACATAAAAACATTTTAAAAATTAATTTTTCATTAATTGTATTCCGCTGAATTGCTTGTAAAAATACCGTTCATTTGATTTTTCACATAACCTGTATTGTAATTTTAAATTTTGTTTCGCATCATTCAGCACTTGTGGTCCAGATCGTTTTTATCATAATTTTTTAGAAAACTTTTCTAATGCTAATCCATTGCCATTTCTACAAAACTTCAAGAATCAATTGGAACAATTTCTATTGTATGCTGTTTCATGTTGATGTATGAATTCGTATCTGAACACACAAACAGACATTTTTCAAAAATGTTCAGGCAACATCGAGGGCGACATCAAGGCATCTGAGAAACCATTTTTTTTCGATTACAATACTTTATCTTTACAACGTAAGTATGATGGTATAGTAAAAATATGTAAAATGTTTTGGTGTCTCACATTATAATTTGACGCCGAAAAAAATATTTTTTCTTTATTAATTGTTTTTCTTTATTAATAAAAGTTAAATTTAGTTTTAATTATTTGTCATTAAAATCATTAAATTTAACAAAGGCGTTGTTTCATTAAAGTTTTTGAGCAAAACACATACACTTATTATTCGCACGATGTTAACGGCCTGAAATCGAATAAAACACAAAACAAAATCTTTAAAAAATAACAACAGACATAAATGTGTTCGCTATAAAAAATATAATGTTCATAATACTGACCTATATATGTACATACATCGACACGAATGTGTTTAAAAAACAAAAGGGCGAAACGTATAATGATAGTTTGTGTGATGGAGAAGTGAAATTTCCTTTTCTTTTCTTTCAAGTTCAATTTATTCGCAAGTCAAATTGATTTTTTTTTTTGATTTACAGATTGTTGTATTGCGCTCGTTCACAGATGCTGTTGAACTAGAGACTGTAGGGGTAAATGTTGTAACATCACAATTTTTTATATTTCGTTGATTCTGTCTCCTTGTTCAAATACAGTATTGTAAACTATTTTGTTAATTCAATTACATTTTTGTATTGCGATTTTTGCGAATGGTGTAATATTCACCAATATTTTATGCGTCTGTAATTATTGTGTTCGTCTATAGATGGTGTTGAAAATCGATATTTAAATGTTAACTTGTTTTTCTGTGCTAGATGTTTTAACATCACACGAGCAAAATTATATTCTATTTCATATTCAAGTCCGGAATTACTTATTAAAATTATTTCAAAACATTCATTAGCGAAATGAGGAAAAAAGATAGTGTGCAAATATATTCTAACAGGCTAAGATCGCAATAGAACACAATTTTGTTCATGAAAAAAGAGACACAAATATCTATCGAATATCCAAAGTTGGATGGTAGAATCCCAGCACTGAACTGTAATTAAATTTCAGAGACGAAGCAGGAAGAAAAAATGTAACTGTTTTCTAAATAAAAAAGCACATTATTTTATCGTAATTCAATGAAATAAGTTTATAGTTTGAATAGGAACCATTTGCAATAGTGTATTGAAATAAGATGAACGAATAAAATATGAAAAAACCGTATGAGGTATGAAAGAGAATATTTAAATATGGGATATGGTAGGATATAGCATCAGGTATGAAACAGTATATTATAAAGCGGGATAAAACACAAAATAGTATGAGTACGGAACAGTATATTTCACGTACTTCAATGGTAAGGAACCACCAAAGCTATTTCTTAACCGATTATAATGAACTTCGATACGGTAGATAGAAATCGGATTCTAAAATGATTTTTGGGCGAAGTTCTAGAATATGGCCAACTGAAATGGAACTAGGCCAATCTATGATCGATTATGATGAAATTCGACATGTTGGATGGAAATGGGATTACAAAATGATTTTTAGTTGATGTTCTTTAATATAGCCAACTGGAACGGAACTAAACCATTCTTAGGTATTAGAAACAATAAGGGAAATCCTTGTTCTGGAATATAAATTTCAAAGCTTTAAATTTTACCAACTAATATAGAGTAAATGAGATTTTATGATACTTTAGACTTATGGTTTATTGGTTAGTTCGAAGCCGTTTCCTAACGTTCCATATAATAATTATTTATTACTTGAATACTATATATACGTTAGAGAATTTCGAATTTTGGGGAAAAAACTTAGCGACACTATACAAAAACTATATCATATCTACTTTGAATGGGCTTATCAATTATTTATTTGTAATTTTACGTAAAGAAATACTAATTTTTTAAATTTAAATTATTGGAGGGCTGTAGAGAATCTATTATTTTTAAAACTTAGAATTCGTTGTTACCAAATATTTTTATGATTGTGATTTATTGATATCAGGTTCATTCATTATAAAATGTATATGAGAAACCAGAATGATTTTCTTGTTGTCCCGCCAAATATTATGGCCAGAACAATTATACGTAAATGTTCCACGGCTCATATACTCATACAACAAATTGGAGTGATGATTGTTCTATTGCCTTGTTCTACTTTCAGATGAGAGCAGAAACCAATTAGGGAAACCTGATGGATACTTTGTTTACAGAAGAGTTAGAATAACACTACGCACCTAACAGGGTGCAAAATTAAAGATTTGCAAATATTCTTGTCAAACAAGTTTTGCAACGATTCAGCAATCACATTCAAGAGATTGGCATCCCACATTTTAAGTTAAGTGGCCACCATTGAGTCCGAATCTTAAAACCCATCGAGCACATTTTGAACATTCTAAAAGCCCGGATTAAACCCAGAAATTCCGATATGCCCAGAACGATGGAAGCAGTCCCCTGACGCGGAAGAAATACTCGTTATTAACATAATCTAAAAAAAACTGTTACAAAGTCATTTTTAATACATATTTGAAACCGGATTTAAAATTACAAAAACAGTTTGGTACCAAGTATTAAAGGTAGCATCCTTTTAAAATTTGGTGTTAAAATAACCGCTATATTATATCAAAATTTCACTTTAGGACACATATTTTTTATCGTTGAAAGAAAATTATGCGGAGAAAACAATTGCATAACAGTACTACTCCTGAATAGTCTAGACACACATCTAATCTACAATAATTTACACCTATGGTATTTTCATTACTCAAATAGAGATGTCACCACAACCGTAAACTTACTGTTAAGATTGTGGTGACATCTCTATTTGAATAGACAAACTACCGTATATGTAAATGTGTGTCTAGACTATTCAGGAATACTCTAGATATTTCGCGAATATTATGAAATATTCTAGTAGGTTAAATATTTGGTATAATTACGAGATGAAATGTAAGGAGTTAGTTAGTTGAGTTTTAACAGTGATAGAGTTAGTGATAGAAGTAAAACCTCGAAAAAGTTAGTTGTGTTTTAACCGTGATAGGGTTAGTAGTAGTAAAAGGAATAAATAAATGTTAAGTGTTATTAAAGTGTCATAAAGTGATTATTGTTAATAAAATTAAATAAGTTACATAAGTGAATTAAATGTTTTGTAAAATAATTCGGGAATAAATAAATTAGTGTTGTCTAGAATTTAAATTGGTTATTATATTCACAATCCAGTGATCGAACCGCTGAGTGGTTGAGGCTGTGCCTGTTCAATCTGGAAGTTTTGATCCTTGGCAGTTAACATTTGATGGTATTTAACAGTTACTGAAATAGCCATATAATCAGTTGGCTCAAGATAAATCGAGCAACCGAGTTTATAGTAGCTCTAAAAGGTGGAGGCCCAAGAACCAGTAATATTAGATGTGCGGAATGTGACATAACAAATTACATGTCACGGGGGTGTTGCGTAACGTTTAAATTTGTGCTTCATAGGCATCATTTGTCCAAGAAGATCTAATCAAGGAAAGAGTACATCAAGTGGATGGGTTGAAGTTACAAACGGCCACAGGAGAGGATGCCATCATAACGGATAAAAAGATTGCAACGATAAGGATCGGCAATACTAAGTTCTAACACAAAGTAATGGTCGCAAATATAGTGGATGAAGCCATTTTCGGTATAGACTTCATAAGGGCGATTGGCTTTTATAGTAGATGTTGGACAAGGATTATTGTAACAATATTATAAAATTTATGTATACATATTATGCAAAATATTTTTTAATTTCAATTTGTCTTGAATGTTTCGAAGAAATACTTTACATACTTAATAAAAATTAATGATACAAATAATTTGGGATTGATTTATTTAAATTTCATGAATTATAAATTCATTGTAATAAAATATACTCAATTAAAAACGAAATTCAAACATAAAATTAATTTATAAAATATAATAATAAATAAATTGTTCTCTTTTTTGGGAGATTATTGTTAATTTCCGACATTATTGTGCAATATTATATTCTATTATAGTACATTTTGGTGTAACGGCCTTAATTTATATAATTTGTTTGAAATTGACATCAATATTTATTGTTTTTTAAAGTTTCCATTTTCGTTTAATCTGTTTAAATCGAATATTTCCAAAATTGGTATATAGACTAGATATTATATTTATGTATATACATATATATATGCTACATATATACATAGTTTGAAATTTACCGTTCATGGATTTCAGATGTTGCTGTAATTAAAAAATAATTGTAAATAATATGATTTCAGTAGCTTGAACATTTGAAATACCATTTCCATACCAAGATAAATCAGAATTATGCTAAAACGTTTACAGAATTTTCCGACACAATCATCTTTTAATTTTTACTTTTTATTGATGACATTTTGGTGACAACTAATATAATATTATCACCACGGTATTTTAATTTAATTTTAAAGCAAATTAATACTATATACTTTTGAGCGAATGCGAAAAAATTAAAGTGACACCGTACTATGTTTTGATGATTTGATTGTCACCGATCACCTTCACTAGAGCACATGGATAGCAGCTGAATGCTAACCCTTCTGTTATTATAGACTTCGCTCAAACCAAAATTATACTGTCATGTATAGGGTTTTCCAAAAAGAGGTTTCATTTTGATTAGCCTGCTCATTGGGCAGCTGTCAATTTTGAAGCTGTCATCTTTTGACATTTGACAAGTAAAAACTACGCCATTACTAAAAATGGTAAGATACACGATTCACTACAAAAATGGTGAAAATTTTACTGTTACAGTTCGTAAAACTAAAGCACTTTTTGGTCGTCGTGAAGCACCTTCTCGGCCGGCAATAGTGAATCTGGTGGACAAATTTGAGCTGTTGGGACAAATTAGTGATGTGAAGAATTGAAACCGTGTGCGTCGCTAAAGAACAACTGTGAATATTGATGCTGTAGCCCGTAGTGTTGAAGAAAAACCTATAGATTTGTCGATCCACAAACGACATTACACCGTATTTTGCATAAAGACTTAGCTCTTAAGGCTTTTAAAGTTCAGTTAACACAAAAACTCAAGCCGGTCGATCACCATAAACGTGTGATTGGACCTTACTTTTTCGAAAATGAGGCTGGTGCAACTGTTACGGTGAATGGATTGCGCTACCGAGCTATGATTAATGATTTTTTATGCCGGAATTGGAAAATATTGATGTGGACGACGTTTATTTTCAGCAAGACGGCGCTACGTGCCACACAAGCAACAAAACAAACGCAATTTTGCAAGAAAAGTTTCCTAACCGTGTTATTTCTCGAAGAGGTGATCAAAATTGGCCACCGAAATCTTGTGATTTAACACCTTTAGACTTTTTTCTTTGAGGCCACGTGAAAGATAAGGTCTATCTTTCATGTCTAATGCTCCACAATCGGTGGAATTCGTAAAGTTATCGAGGACATACAACCGCAAATGTGCAAATTGGTCATGGAAAATTTCATGAAACGGATATGGTGCTGCAAGCGTAGCCGTGGCGGCCATTTGGCTGATATCGTTTTCAAATATTAATGGCATACCTTCCTCTTTACAATGAAATGAACATTCATTGATTTATTTTAAAAAATACTAGTTTTTTTTAAATATCAAAATGAAACCTCTTATTGGAAACCCCTTTATAATAAACATCTCATCAAAGAAAAGGATATTACATATTTATGTGCTGCTTATGTAATTTATGTGTAATTAATTAGTTTATTTGGTATTACATATTTGATTATAATTCGAAAGTACATATTTCAGAATCACTGGAGTGATAAATGATACTTTGTGGTATACGATAAGACTACAACTATACTATTTCTTAGGAACTGATAGTGAAAGTTTACATATACCTACACGCATAAGTTATGTGTATAGTGAGAATAATTATGTTTGAGTTAATTATGAGTAATTAAGATGTTTACATCATTCTTATGTACAAAAACAAAAATTATACTGACGCAGTCAATAAAAGTGGGGTGTGTGTGAATTTTTATTGCTTCGTATAGTATATCACAGGTACAAATTTGGGCAATCAATATCAATTCAAAGTGCTTATATACATTTTGATAAAAATATTAATTATTATTTTATTTCTATAAATATATTTATGTGTTTGTTTATATTTTCAATGCCGTAATTAAAAACAGAACAGTTCTCGATATAAACTATTTAAAACACGTTGTTTGAGCCGAGCGTAACATCAAACAACATTTCTCACAAGAACGGAATTAGTAATTTGAATTTCATTACGATTTTCAATATACTCAAAATATTTAGTTAAATGTCTTAAAAATAAATGTTTTAATGCCTTTTGTGTATAGCAGTGTAATTCTTATGTAAGCAGTTAACAAATGCGTATGGAAACAAATACCACTAGAATATATCGGGAAATGGTAGGTTCATTTCTAGAAACAATTTTAGACAGACCGATACATAGAGTCGAGTTATACGAATAAATTTACTTCAGATGTTGGATGAAGCAATGTGGAAAGGAAATTGGGTGATCAGCCCAGTAGTTTT